>CM062809.1:526628029-527828029 GCA_031772625.1 Pinus tabuliformis | reverse complement strand
TCTGATTGAAGGGCTCCGATACAGGGGCTAGACTGCGGTCATGTGAAGAGCCACAAGACCAAGGCCCAAATGTAGAAGGTGATCAACGTTCAGTAATCGACGAATTGACATGCCGTGCACTAAGGGTACACCTCCAATTGGAAATCGCGGATAGAGAGGGCTCCGATTTGGGGGCTAGCACCATAGTAAAAAAGAGTTCAAAGGAATCAAGGGCGGCACATGGCATTATTCAAAAAGTGACACGTGACAGATACGTGACAATGATGACGTCACATATGGGAGATCAATAATTGTAGGTTGAGGCGTATTGTGCATCGAAGTGAAACCTCTGATTGAAGGGCTCCGATATAGGGGGCTACGTGAAGAGCCACAAGACCAAGCCCCAAACGCAAAAGGTGACTGGTGATCGACAATCAGAGAGTTGACATGCCATGCACCAAGGTTACACCTCCGATTGGAAATCGCCAATAGAGAGGGCTCTGATTTGGGGGCTAGCACCACAATCACAAAGAGTTCAAAGGAATCAAGGGTGACACATGGCATTATTAAAAAGGTGACACATGTCAGTGATGATGTCACATATGGGAGATTAGCGATCACAGGTTGAGGTGTATTGTGCATCGAAGTGAATCCTCTGATTGAAGGGTTCCGATATGGAGGCTAGACTGTGGTCACGTGAAGAGCCACAAGACCAAGGCCTAAGTGCAGAAGGTGATTGACAATTAGCAATTGGTGAATTGACATGCTGTGCACCAAGGTTACACCTCCGATTGGAAATCGCCAATAGAGGGCTCCGATTTGGGGGCTAGCACCACGGTCACAAAGAGTTCGAATCAAGGGTGACACGTGGAATTATTAAAAAGGTGACACGTGGAAGATACGTGGCAGTAATGGTGTCATGTATGGGAGATCAGGGATTGCAAGTTGAGGCGTATTGTGCATCGAAGTGAAACCTCTTATTGATAACCTCTGATTGAAGGGCTCCGATACGGGGGCTAGACTACGGTCACGTGAAGAGCCACAAGGCCAAGGCCCAAATGCAAAAGGTGATCGACAATCAACAATCGGCGAATTGACATGCCATTCACCAAGGTTACACCTCTGATTGAAAATCGTCGGTGGAGAGGGCTCCGACTTGGGGGCTAGCACCATGGTCACAAAGAGTTGAAAGGAATCAAGGGCTATCGGTACATTGGAAGGGTGGCGATAGTTTAAATATTTGTTTTGTCTATCTAAATTGTGAAGTTGGGTGGACATAGGTTAATATAGGTTTTCATGCAAATTTGGGCGGGAAGGGTTAACACAGGTTTTATATGATAAAATTTCACATGGAGGGGCTTCACTCATTTCGTCTCCACGTAGATAAGGCCACGTCACTCATTAGAGATCGCAAGTTTTGACACTGCAACCAAATGCTACATTGTGAAATCGCCGATTGCGATTCCACGATATTATGAAGGCCAAGGCGCGTGTGATGTGGTCCCATGCATTACACATTGGAACAATTTGTAGCACAATATTCTAAAGAATCGGCTCCCTATCCCAAGCTAAAGGGCTTAGCCCCAGACGTCACTACTCAGTAGCTTTACGAGGTAACATCCTTTCCACAGTCATGATGTCACACTTTTCCATGTGGCTGGCACGCGATTATTAAAAGCAAAGAACCTCGGGCGAAGCAAATCACAGATCGGAGACTCACGATCAATCACACCTTTGAAATAGTATATTCTTTAAAGACCGACGAATATGCTACAATGTCGTGAAGAGAAACCTCACCATAAAAAACCTATCAACTTAATTAAATATTAATATTAATTAATAATAATATTAATAAATAATTTACTAATATATTTATACATATAATTAATTGGTATGTGTTCATCTAGTATACCAACCACATTTATTGAATAAATGTGATTATACTAATTATATAAATTTATTTTAAATCATTAATATTAAATACCTCCCTTTATATATTTGATATTTTTGTCTTCACTAAGAACAACAAGTTCTCCAGCAAAGTATATCATATAAATTCATATACAATTTAAATCACACAAATTTTATCGAATTAATCAAACTTAATATATTAAGTAAATATACTAAAACATACATTCTCAAATTAAAGTTTTGACTTGAGGTCGTGAAGTTTTGACTCAGTTTTAAGTGATAAAATAAAGTGGAGATTTCAATATAAGTAGCTACGGGTTGGTTTCTAATAGAAAACTTTTATTTCAAGACAACAAAATTTAGTGACAAGTTTGTTTCTCATGTATAAAATATTTATTTGAACAAGAAGTTTTGCCTTTATCAAATGAGATGTTCATTATGCTTTGACACAAATTGGGAACTCTCATTAGTTTTGATATTCTAGTTTTCAGGTACATTATTTGACATAAATTTATGACTAGTGGGTCACCTTCCCTCTCCAGCTTAAGCACAAATATGGAACGCTCCTGAACAAGTTTGGCCTTTCCAAGATTGTAGTTCCATTATGACGTGATTAATCATTAACGTCTATTGATGGATTCTATGGCCGTTCATGTGGTTGGAACAACTCCTTCACATCACGAAATCTCTCCTCAGAGTACTAGTAGTTCAGTTGTAGGGAATTGGCTGGTTCAGTGGGTGGCCAGGTATACTACAAGTGCATTATGACAATTTTACTTCTGATTGAAACAATACTTCTTTTCACAGCTCAACGTATGTAACCATGAATAGCATCGGGACATTTAGTAGAATTCGTATTATTGTTACAACGATATAGACGTTATACATGGAGAAATGCTACTTAATTTAGTTTACACATTATTGACACTTTCCAATCCTGAATTTCACATAGAATAATTTAGATAGAAGGATGGATTGGTATAGTTTTCTTCATTGACTAGCAGCCTACCCTCACTTTCAGCCCACGACTGAATGATTGGAAGAGACTATATGATAATCGTTGACAGAACATTCGGGCATTGTGCCCTTGGGATATCGCTGAAGATCTTGGCAGTAATCGTAGGTCATGTAATTCTTTCGTACTACCTCCAGAGCTCGAATCTGTTCCTTGTTCATCCTCGGAGAAATAAAACAATCCAGAAACCCCTGTGAACAGTATCGCATATCGTCATCGTTCGTGGAAGAGCAGCCGATGGTGATAAAGTGGGTATAAGTTGAGAGGAATGGCTCGTAACTGTAGTTGGCTTTCTATCGTCCTCCATCTGTGGCCCATGCAGAGGCGTCCCATATTGTTACATAAACCGACATGGGCTTCGAAGGGTATGTTACTCCCAGGCTCTTCATCCTCGGAAATCTTCTGATCGGAATACTGTCCACCATAAACCTGCCACACAATGGAAAATAATGAGAAATAATCTTTTAGAATGGTTGATTTCAATAATATTCTGGAATTAGTGTTAAAATAAGATAATTACTCTGGCATGAGGAGTTAGCTAAAAATAGTGAGTCAGTTAATTGAGTCATTGCATGATTGAGTGAGTGTTTGAGTGTTGAGTAAGTGATAGACTACTTTGAGTGTGAGATCGGCTGTAATTGCATGTCAAGATATTTTAGGCAGTTAGCTAGTTGGAAAAAATTTAAATACCCTTTACAAATTTCACTAAAATTATCATATTTTATGTGTGAATTGTGTTTTTTTTTTTTGGGTCTTCTATACCTTTCCAACAAATTAGCATCAAATTCTAGAAGCACAACTTGCAGAGCAGCATCGCGTGAGTGATAATTCACGGCTAAATTCAAAAGTTTTCTTCGTTGTAACCGAGCCATCATTTGGTTAAATTTTTCGTCCAAGAAAAAGCCGAGAGCAGTCTGCACGGTGATTTGCAGAGCCACTTTGATTCGTTAAATCAAAGAGGCGGTGTAGCGTGAACGGTTAAGGAAGCAGATGAAAGATTTAAAAAAAAAATCCGAAGGATAAGTCAACCAGAAAGCCCAAGTTTAAAGGTTAAAGTCATAGTCACGTAGGCTCTAAAAATCACGTGATCTTTTAAAGCGAAGTGGAAGTCGGTACGATATATCATACGATTTTATTTAAAGAGTGATTATAACGAGTTTTTTTATATAAAGATTTCTTATATAAAATAATTTTTATATTAAAAAATAATCAAGGGTTTTATTTTATAAAGGAAATTTTCGAAGATAAGAGATTTAAAAAAAAAAATATTTGTAAAGTTTATTAAAAGAGAATATTTTTTTGGTTTTTGAAAGAGAAATTTTTTGTCCCACCGTTTACAGGGAAAGATTATGATGTGTGAGCCATTAAGATGGCGACCATGTTGCAGACATATGATGTTTGAGATTATGTGAAGTTTGGGTTTTCAGAACCTATAAATGAAGAAGAAGAACAAGCTCTCAGTAATGTAGAGAGGAAACAATGGAAGAAAGACAAGAAGAAGAATGCACATGCGTTGCAGCTTATTCAACAAGGAGTGGACCTAGCAGTGTTCCAGAAGATTATGACCACGTCTTCAACAAAAGTAGCATGGGATACTTTGGCGACAAACTATAAAGGTATGGCCAAAGTCAATATTGTTAAGTTGTAGAATACTATGAGAGATTTTGAAAGTCTGTAGATGAAGGAGACAGAAAACATTGATTCTTTCATGAATCAGGTCATAACTCTTGTAAATCAGTTAAAGATTTATGGTGAAGATATAAAAGATCAAAGAATGGTTGAGAAGGTCCTTTGATCTTTGTCTACCAAATTTGATGTTGTGGTAGCAGCCATAGAAGAAGCCAAGGATTTGGCATCATTGACAGTTGATGAACTAATGGGATCACTTCTATCGCATGAGGCAAGGATAGACAGAAATAAGGATTCCACTTTAGAGACCACTTTCAAAAGTCAGGTTTCTATTTCAATAGACAAAGGTCAAGGCAGAGGACGAAGTGGAAGATATGGTGGTCAGAGAGATGATCGAGAAGAGCATGAACATGCAAGTGGAAGCAACTACAAAAACTTTAACAATCATCAAAGAGTTGACAAATCAAAGGTGAGATGTTACTACTGTAATAAATTTGGTCATTATGTTCGTGATTGCAAGAAGAAAATAGCTAATCAAGGGAACCAGAGAGCTAATGTCACTACAAAGAGTACTAACTCCATGTTCCTAGCTTGCCATACCATGCATGAACCTTCTGCTAGTGTGTGGTTGTTAGACAGTGGTTGTAGTAACCACATGACAGGCAACAAGGATTTGGTTGCAAATTTCGATCAATCTGTGAAAACAGAGGTAAAGTTAGGCACTGACAAGACTGTGGAAGTAGATGGCAAAGGAGTGGTCAACATTCTGATCAAACAGGGGGAGCCGAAGACAATCTCAGAGGTATATTATGTTCTTAGTCTTAAACATAATTTGTTAGTGTTGGTCAATTGACACGAGAGGATACAAAGTTATCTTTCAAGGTCAAGAAGTTGTTATATATGATAAGCCCCCAAGTAGGCAACTGATAGCAAAGGTGTAGATGATGAGGAATAAACTCTTTCCTCTAATTTTGAATTACAGTGGTCAGGTGAGTTCTTTTATAGTTGCATGTTCTGATAATTATTGGTTATGGCACTTTCGATTTTGACACTTGCACTTTTCTGGTTTAAGATTGTTGCAACAGAAACAGATGGTCAGAGGATTGCCTCCCATCAAAGAGCCTGCTAGTACTTGTGAGTGTTGCATCTTGGGAAAACAACACCGTGAAAGTTTTCTAAAGGGAGTTGCATACAGAGCAAAGCAACCTCTTGAGATAGTGAATATAGACTTGTGTGGACATGTTATCACCCCAAGAAACTCTCCTAGGTTGTAGCTCGGAGATGCTCAAGAACATTACAAACTCAACTTAATGTTGGAAATGGATGAATGGAAGGAATGATGCTTGTCCAAGCCAGATAACCACTTCTACTTTGCTTGACTCCAAATATGCATGAACACCCCCAGACTACAAGGCTTTAGACCACCAATTACTCACAGTTTAAGGATTGGGTGAATATGGAGAACACTGACCACACTAGCAGATGCACAAGACCCTGTGATGGCCGGCTGAAACCAGTAAAGAGGTCTACAAATCTAATTCCCTAGTGCACAGACAGGATGACAGATCTCTGTCACTAAGTAAAAAGAAACCTGATTAACACATTCACTGATACATGCAAGATTTAAACACAGAGGTAGGATGACAGCTCATCTGATGCTAAACATCAAGAGTTCAGGAAAACTACATAACAGGCACAACCTAGAACATAATAGAAATGGCAAATGAGTAATTAACAGCAAAAGAAGCTTGTATTAATTGAAAATGAAGATGAGACGTTGCAAGTATCAAAGCAGTTACAGTCTCCAGAAGTTGAACCTTACATCAAAACAACAACCATCAACCCTGATTACATTTGTTTTTTGGGTATATATAGAGTTTCATTACAAAGACGTTTTGCTATTCTAGGCGTGGAGGGGTCATAATTGACCACCAATTGCTTTAACTGCTTGATGGAGTCTTTGGTGCAATCTGTATGCTCCAGTGAACGAATTTGATCTACTCGGGTGCTCTGTTGTACTTCTCGAGCAGGTGGAGTGTCGTATGGATGAAATTCCATAACTGTTAAATGCATTTAACCGCTCCAGGCTTGTCCTTTTCCTTCTTGACCATCCTTCCTGTTTAATGTGGTTGTTGAGGAGCTACTGCACCGAGTACTGGATGCTGGCCACCTTCGTCCTTTCGGGAGTATGGAATGGCTATGGATGTGGATAGTCGGGATGGATGGAGGAAGAAGATCGGCCGTTAGATTGGGCGGATCGACGGTGGGGAGTGCTTGGCGGGAAGTATTGGGAGGAAACGGGAGCAAAGCGATTGTGAGCCGTTGGATCTCGGGTGGGCAGATCCAACGGTCATCGGGCGGAGGACATGCACGGGGGTTAACGAGTGGGGACGGAGGACGGGCGGCAAGCGGTATTGATTGCACTACCGTTAGGGGGGGAAGCGGTAAACATACAACGATAAGCGATCTCAATCATCGTGCAGCGCGTGGCGGACAGGGCGGGATGAAACCACTTTTGATCGCGAGTTATCGCGTGGTTAGTTTGCGGGTGTGGGAGGAGCAAACGACGTTGGATCGCTTGGTAGGTGATTAGACGGCAGGGTTTAAACTGCGCAGTCTCGTCAGATGTGACAAGGAAATGTTAAGTCGGGGTTATGGTGAAGGTTTTATGGAGGCACATGGTCGTGTGGGCGCGGGTTTTATAAGGTCTTGTGTATCGATGCCCGGGGCTTTGAAAAGTGCTTTTTAATATGATTTTCGACATAAGCACGGGAAGTTAAGACAAAGGGAGGGTGAGAGAGGTAGAGGGGAAGGTGAGGGTAACCAATATAAGCCTCCTTTTTTAGCATGACCATGAACAAAGTGGTCCCCAGCGTTAGAAAATCCTGATTATATAGCAGAGCTAACACTGGCTCCTCTTGGGGATGAGATCCTCCCTATGAGGTCTCAAGAACTTACAGATCAATGCCTTTCTTGTAAAAACTAATTAGCAAAATTTCCTAGTGGTCCATTGGGCATGGAGTCTAACTGAGCTTACACTAAAACTGATAAAACAACATATTTACAACTTTAAGGCCAAAAGACCTTAAATAACATAAATTTTCAGAAAACGCCCATTAACTAGGCCATCAAAAACTGCTTCTCCTCCCATACTTTTTAGCATGAAGGTATTGTTCCCTTAGATCTGAGAGATAATAAAAGGCCCTGTCTAGAAGGCATCAAACTTCTCATGGTTGCCTTTTTTCTCTTTCAGTGCATCCCACTTCAAAAGCAAATCTCCAACCTTAAAATTCTCTGATTTTGTCTTTCTGTCAAAGACCTCCTTGATTTTCTTCTGATGTGTTGCAGACCTTTCGACCCGCTGTTCTCTGATTTGAAGTGCCTATGCTAAATCAGCGATTCTTTTGGCCATGTCTTCTTCCTCGTTCTGCTCTTCTTGTAGGAAACTTGCCATAGGGAGGGTTAACTGAATCGGGAATACAGCTTTAGTGCCATATACCAGCCTAAAAGGAGAATTCCCTGTGGATTTCTTGATGGTCACTCTGTCAACCCACAATGCATACTTGAGTTTAGAGTCCCAATTCTTTTTGTTGTCTTCCAACAGCTTTTTAATTATCCTTATCAGGTTTTTATTGGAAGATTCTGCCAGACCATTGCCTTGAGGGTAGTATGAGGTGGAATGAATCAGCTTAATGCCCATTGAGTCACACATGTCCACCAATTATTTTTCCCTGAAGGCTGCTGCATTATCTGTGATTATTTTATGTGGACACCCAAATCTGGTGAAGATATTCTCTATCAAGAACCTCATGACCACATGATGATCAACCTTTCTGGAAGGGATTGCTTCAATCCATTTAGTGAAGTAATCAGTGGCAACTAAGATCCATTTGTGTTGGCCACTGGAATGTGGATTGATTTCTCCAATGAAATCTAAGCCCCACTGTTGAAAAGGGCCATTTGCATATATTGGTTTTAGGGGCAGGGACTTCAATTGTTGTTTTCCTTCAAATCTTTGGCACCTGTCACATGATTTAACAAATGAGAAGACATCAGCAAACAAGGTGGGCCAATAATACCCAGCTCTAAGGATTTTGTGGGCTGTAGTTTTCCAATAATGATGCCCTCCACATATGCTGGAATGAAATTGCTACATGACTTCAATGGATTGTTCTTTGTCCAGACACCTCAAAAGAATTCCAGAGGGGTCCCTCTAGTAGAGCAGATTTTCATGAATGCAATATTTTGCTGCCCTGAGCTTAACAGTTCTGGCTTGGCTTGCACTAAAGCCTGGAGGAATTTCTAGCTTCAGCAAAAATTGAGCTGTTGCAAAGTACCAATCACAAGAAGCTAAATTTTCTGCTAATGACTGATTTTTTCTTGGTTCAACTATTTCTTCTTTTATTTGATCCCTTTTTGCATATGTGCTTATGAGATTTATGTCCAGCGTTCTGCAATTTTCTTCAGCCAATAACTTGGCAAGGCCCTGACCTCTGACAAGCTTGGTGGGATCCAATTCTATGTTAAATTTGATCAGCTTTGCAATCCATTTATCCCTTCTTCCATCAGCATCAGGCTGCGTTAGGACATCCTTTATTGAAGCAGAGGGCACACATGTAATTATCTTGTAACGCAGAATGTAAATTCTGAAAGCTTTCAGAGACTTTATAAGAGCATATGCTTGTTTTTCAATGATATCATACCTCAGCTCAACATCCCTTAACGTTTTGCTGAAGAATGCCATTGGATGCTCTAAGCCTTCTTCACCTGCTTGCAATAAAACTGCTGCGAGGGTGTCATCAGAGGCAAATGAAAATATATGGAACTCCTTGCTGTAATATGGACTTCTTAAAGTGGCAGCTTCCATAATAGCTTTCTTAATGGACTCAAAGGATCTTCTTGCTGCATTCAGCCCATTTTATCTCTGACCCCTTTCTCAACATGGAGGTAATGTGCTTTACAAGTTCTGCAAAATTTGGGATGAACCTCCTTACAAAATTTATCTTGCCCAGAAAGGACTGGATGTATTTCTTTAATATCGGGACATACAAAGTTTGTATTGCTTTTACTCTTTCTAGGTCAATTCGGACACCTTCAGCAGAAACAACATGTCCTAACAGCTTGCCCTCTTCTAAAGCAAACTGTGACTTTTTAGGATTGACTGAAATCCCAAACCTTCTACACTTCAAGAACACTTTCTTCAAATGCTGTAAATGGTCATGATGGCTATTGGAGTACACTGTTATATCATCAAGGTAGACAAGGACAAACTTATCCTTCTCTCCCACAAATACTATATCCATAGCTCTTTGAAAGGTGGCTCCAGCATTCATCAGTCCAAAAGGCATCTTGGAATACATAAAAGTGCCCCAAAGAGTGGTGAATGCTGTCTTCTCTTGGTCATCTGGATGTAGAGCAACCTGATTGTACCCTGAAAATCCATCCAAGAAAGACATTACTTTGGCTCCTGAGACTTTCTGCAGCAAATGCTACATCTTGGGCAGAGGATAGTTGTCTTTTTTAGAGCATTTGTTCAAGTTTCTGAAATCAACACAGAGTCTGATTTCTCCACTTTTCTTCCTCACCACTACTAGGTTGGCCACCCATTTGGAATATCTGAGAGGAACTATGATTTTGGCAGCCAATAACTTCTTTATTTCTTTTTCAATCAGAGGAAGGAGCAAAGGATTTATTGGTCTCAGCTTCTACTTGAAAGGGATGGTGTCTTTCTCTAAAGGGATTTTATGCTGGATGATCTTTTTGTCATAAATTTTCAGGTCACTATATCAGCAAATTGCTTCATTAAATTGCAGTATTCAGCATTATGGGCATCAAACAGATGAGTGGACAGATTTATATATCTGGGCTGATCTGGACTCCCTATATTATGCTTACAGACTGTGGATTGATCTTCTTTTTGGGCAACCTTATGAGGCACATCATTTTGGTCAAACAACTTTTCTAATGGAACCAGACCCTTAGGTATATGATTCCTGGGCAATTGGACGATGCTATCTTTGCCAATTTTGTTTCTAAGCTGGGATTGGGGAATTTCTTCCAAGGCTTCATTCTCTTGGTCAATTTGCATTTCAGAAAATTCATCAATGACTTGCAAAAACCTATTCACTTGGTCATCATCTTCAAAGACTTTCCAATGCTGGACATTATCAGGTAAGGATGGTCTACATTTCATTTGGACTTCATAAACTAGTCTGGGAGGCATGGGAGGGGTAAACATGCTAGCAGACACAACAAGGGAATCAGCAAGCTGATTTTTTACTCTAGGGATATATGAGATACAAAAATCATCAAAAGAATCTTTAAGTCTCCATACCTCATCTCTGTATGATTTCAGCCTTGGGTTCTTTGCTTGAAATGTTCTTTTTACTTGCTGAATGATAAGATCAACATCTCCAAACACCTTTATGTTTCTGATTCCTCTGTCTTTAGCTGCATTAAGTCCCAATAGCAGAGCCTCATACTCTGCTATATTGTTTGTGACTTGAAAAGCCAGCTATATTGTTTGTGACTTGAAAAGCCAGCTTAAAAGACAGATGTGTGCTTTCTTGTTTTGGAGATATCAGCACCACCCCTATTCCTGCGATCTCCCTGGAACATGATCCATCAAAGAACATCTCCCAAACCTAACTTCCTTGCTCTCCCTCAGCCTGGATTATTGGTTTCCTGATTTGCATTGAGGCCTTCTGAGACTCTTCTATTTGGAGAATACATGCTCCAAAATCAGTGTCCACAACATAGATAGGATGATTAGAAGGATTCTTCTCATCACTGATGATGTAGGCCAGCTGTGCTTCTCTGTACAATCTCCTGCTTTCTCCTCCAAAAACTGGGACAGTGGCATAAGATAAATCATTTTGTAATTTCCCACCTAGTCTCTTAATCCACCCTCTAGACAATAGCATGCCAAACTTGGGAGGGACATCTGCTACCACAATATCCATGATCATGCTCTTCATGGGAAACTGAGTCAGGGTAATGGCTAGGTCTTTGATTAATCCTAGGCATTTTACCTTTCTTGAATTGAATGAGAATAAGTCATGATATGATCAAGTGATGTCAAGGCCTAACTCTTCCATGACATCTTTAGGCATCAAATTGTGGCTGGCCCCTGTGTCTAGAAGGCAATTGTGGAGGATTTTGTCATGAATGGTCAAGGAGACATAAAATGGTGGAGAATTATCATCAGCAGGTTCAGTCATTGGGCTAAGCACAACCGTAGGCTTATCATCTTGCAAATTGACTTCTGGACTTTTGACTCAAAACTGAAAGGGGAAGGGGGCTTATCAGGAACTCTTACCTCTTGAGATGGTGCTTTGAGGATGACTGGATCAGCTGCTGGCTTCTTCTGTCTGATATTCTGTTGCTCTATTTGGACAACAGCTCTTTGGGTAGGGTTCTCCTTGACATTGTTTGCTTTTGACCTCAGATTATATCTTTGTTGTTCACCAATCTGCAAAACAACCTCTCTGTCCCATTCTTGACTGGTTTGGTCCTGTGGCAATGATTCTTCATATGCAATCAATGTCAAAAAGGTAGCACTGCCTTTATCTTCCATGCAATGAATTTCATCCTCCTCTTCAAATTGTTCCTCCTCCATGACTACATTTTGGAAAGGAGCCTTAACTCTTTGTTCTTCATTTGCTTCTTTACCCCTTTGAATGATTTGTAATTGTTCATTTGCTCTTCTGAATGGAGTTGGAATTCTTAGAGTAAATGTGTTTTGAAACCTTGCTTTCCTAGAACTCTGCTCAACTTTCAGCTTAGATATCTCAACAGCCAATGACTCTATCATCTTGGTCATTTTATCCAATTTGGGTTCTGAAGATGAAGCAGAGCAAGAAGAAGCCTTACCTCTCTGCCTCCTTCTATCAGCATGACTTTTAAGCTTTTCTGCAGCCATAATATTTGATTCCACTTCCAGTGCTGCATCTTGCATATCAGCTAGAGTGGCACATCTTCTTTCTCTCAACAATAGGCAGAAATTGGAGTCAAAAGCATTGGCATAAGTGAGTTTGGTAGAGGTGGGGGTAGGCTTTACTTTAGCTGGTATCTTGCTATGCATAAGGTTAAATATTTTATTAAAATCAGGCAATGATTCCCCATTCTCCCTCTTTAGGTTTCCAAACTTTGTATGGTAATAGAGCAGATATTTCCTATCCCCTCATTGTTTGAGGAATGCATCATCCAATGCTTCAATGTTCGCTATGGACCTATGGGGCAGTTCTTTGAACCATTTCCTAGCCTCTCCATCAAGGCTCTGGACAAACACTCTCAACCACACATCATCTTCACTGATATCTAGGTTATCAGCATAACTATAAAAAGACTCAAGGTGTTCTTCAGCTGTTACTCCCTCTGTACCAATGAATTTGGGCATATATTTCTAATATTGTCCTGCAGGCATGGCATTCAAAGGAACATGCAAGACTAGGGGTCCGTACCTAGAAATTATAATTCTTTCCATCTTCGTGGGAGCTTGTTGACCTGCCATTACTGGGAGAGGTGGAAGGACACTGGCAGATTGAACGGTAGGAAGTAATGAAATGGATGACAAAAATGAAGGAAAATGATGGATTGTATGGGAGGCCTTCTTTGGGCTAAGATCCAAAGGGGAACTGACTGAACAAGGAACTTTATGAATATCTGAAGGTACTTCTTTACTAACAATGCTAGCCTCTAAATCTTCAAACTATATATCTTCAGCTGTAATATTTTCTTTCAGAGATGTATAAGATTTCTTAGGCTTACCTGATCCTGATGCTCCTTTCTGTGATATTTTCCCTTGCTTAGCGATCTTCTCAGGGTTAGGCACTGGGTCAGCTGGTGATTTCTAAGGATTTCTCCGGGTATGCCTCACGAACTGAGCCAAAACTGTAATGTGGAGTCGCCAAAGGTTAGTTCTCTAGTAGAGTCGCCAGATAGATGATTACAACTAGAAATGTGTCCAGACCTTGTCTATCATCAAAGCATGGAACTGTGTCGTTCTCCCAGGGAAGCTGAGCTTCAATCTCCTCTCCCTGGCAATGGCGCCAATCAATGTTATCACCCCAAGAAACTCTCCTAGGTTGTAGCTCAGAGATGCTCGGGAACATTACAAACTCAACTTAATGTTGGAAATAGATGAATGGAAGGAATGATGCTTGTTCAAGCCAGATAACCACTTCTACTTTGCTTGACTCCAGACATGTGTGAACACCCCCAGACTACAAGGCTTTAGACCACCAATTACTCACAGTTTAAGGATTGGGTGAATATGGAGAATACTGACCACACCAGCAGATGCACAGGACCCTGTGATGGCCGGATGCAACCAGTAAAGATGTCTGCAAATCTAATTACCTAGTGCACAGACAGGATGGCAGCTCCTCTAATGCTAAACATCAAGAGTTTAGGAAAACTGCATAACAGGCACAACCTAGAACAGAATAGAAATGGAAAATGAGAAATTAACAGCAAAAGAAGTTTGTATTAGCTGAAAATGAAGACGAGACGCTGCAAGTATCAAAGCAGTTACAGTCTCCAGAAGTTGAACCTTACATCAAAACAACAACCATCAACCCTGATTACATTTGTTTTTTGGGTATATATAGAGTTTCATTACAAAGACGTTCTGCTATTCTAGGCGTGGAGGGGTCATAATTGACCACCAACCGCTTTAACTGCTTGATGGAGTCTCTGGTGCAATCTGCCTGCTTCAGTGAACGAATTTGATCTTCTCGGGTGCTCTGTTGTACTTCTCGAGTAGGTGGAGTGTCGTATGGATGAAATTCCATAACTGCTAAATGCATTTAACTGCTCGAGGCTTGTCCTTTTCCTTCTCGGCCATCCTTCCTGTTGAATGCGGTTGTTGAGGAGCTACTACGCCGAGTACTGGATGCTGGCCACCTTCGTCCTTTCGGGAGTATGGAATGGTTATGGACGTGGATAGTCGGGACGGATGGAGGAAGAAGATCGGCCGTTAGATTGGGCGGATTGATGGCAGGGAGTGCTTGGCGGGAAGTATCGAGAGGAAATGGGAGCAAAGCAATTGTGAGCCATTGGATCTCGGGTGGGCAGATCTAACGGTCATCGAGCGGAGGACATGCGTGGGGGTTAATGAGTGGGGACGAAGGACGGGCGGTAAGCGGTATTGATCGCACCGCTGTTGGGGGGGGGGGGAAGCGGTAAACATACAATGACAAGCGATCTCAATCATCGTGTGATGCGTGGCGGACGGGGCGGGATGAAACTGCTTTTGATCGCGAGTTATCACGCGGTCAGTTTGCGGGCACGGGAGGAGCAAACGACGTTGGATCGCTTGGTAGGTGATCGGACGACAGGGTTTAAACCATGCGGTCTCGTCGGATGTGGTAGAGAAATGTTAAGTCGGGGTTACGATGAAGGTTTTATGGAGGCGCATGGTCATGTGGGTGCGGGTTTTATAAGGTTTTGTATATTGATGCCTGAGGCTTTGAAAAGAGCTTTTTAATATGATTTTCGACATAAGCACGGGAAGTTAAGACAAAAGGAGGGTGAGAGAGGTAGAGGGGAAGGTGAGGGTAACAATTATAAGCCCCCTTTTTGAGGATGACCATGAACAAAGTGGCCCCGAGCTTTAGAAAATCTTGATTATATAGCAGAGCTAACAGGACCTATGAGAACATAGTCGATTGGTGGAAGTTGCTACTTCCTCATTTTCATTGATGACTACAACATAAAGATTTGGGTTTATTTTTTGAAGCAGAAGTTTGAAAATTTTGCAAAGTTTAAAGAATTCAAAGCCTTAGCGGAGAACCAAAGTGATTGACAGATCAAGGTATTGAGGTCAGATCATGGTGGAGAATATGACTCAAAGGCATTCCATGATTACTTCAAACAACATGGGATCAGAAGACAGTTTACAACCAGGTACACATCGCAACAGAATGGTGTAGCATAGAGAAAGAACAGGACAATTATGAACATGGTAAGAAGCATGTTGAAAGACAGAAACTTGTCTAATGAGTATTGGGCAGAAGCAGTTGCATGTGCTATTTATGTGATCAACAGATCTCCTATAAAGAGTGTGATGAACAGAGTACCAGAACAAGCATGGTCAGGTATGTATTACAGCGTATCTCATCTTGAAGTATTTGGATGTGTAGCTTATGCACATGTGCCTAAGGAGTGAAGAGGCAAATTGGATGATAAAAATGAAAAATGCATATTCATTGGTTATAGTGAACAATCAAAAGCTTACAAATTGTATAACCCTGTCTCAAAGAAGACCATAATTAGCAGAGATGTTGTGTTTAAGGAACAAGAGTCATGGAATGGAACTGTAGACAAAATAGTTGATGCACAAGTGCCATTGATGGAAGAAGATGATGTAGCAGAAAAGGAGTAGCAAGAATCACAGGTGAAGACACCAAACAGAGACACACCAACAAGGACTCCAAGATTTTTAGAGAAGCATGGATCCTCAAGCAGATCAACAGATCAAGATTCTCCCAGCAATCAATCAGGTGATGAATCAAGCAATGGTAAGAGAAAGATGAGAAGTTTGAAAGATATTTATGATGATTTGGATGTTAGTTCAAATTTTGCATTGTTGTCATTCCAACCTTCTTCATTTGAAGAAGCAATCAAAGATGAAAATTGGGTGCAAGCCATGGATGAAGAAATTGAAGCTATTGAAAAGAATGACACATGGGATTTGGTTGATTTACCAAAGGACAAAAATATCATTGGTGTGAAGTGGGTGTACAAGAAAAAGTTGAATGAGAAAGGTGAAATTGATAGATTTAAAGCAAGACTTGTAGCAAAAGGATTCTCGCAGCAACCAGGAATAGACTTTGGAGAAACATTTGCTCCGGTAGCTAGATTGGATATTGTAAGAGTGGTTCTAGCTACAATAGTTCATAACAAGTGGAAAGTATATCAGATGGATGTGAAATTAGCCTTCTCGAATGAAATTCTAGAAGAATAAATTTATGTTCAGCGACCTCCAGGATATGAAGTTGAGAGTAATGAAGACAAAGTTTACAGGTTGAAGAAAGCGCTCTATGGACTGAAGCAAGCGCCTAGAGCTTGGTATAGCAGAATCGACACCTACATGATTAAGAATGGATTTTTCAGAAGCAACATTAAGCCTACCTTGTACACAAAGGTAAAAGAGCATGGACAGATTTTGATTGTTTGCTTATATGTTGATGACATGATTTTTACAGGTGATTTTGACATAGATAAATTTAAAGAAGCCATGATGAAAGAATTTGAGATGATAGATCTTGGTCTCATGAAATATTTTCTTGGCATAGAAGTTGAGCAATTTGAACAAGGAATTTTTATTTTTCAAAATAAATATTCCAAATATTTGTTGAAAATATTTAGGATGGAAAATTGCAAATCTATCCCTACACCAATTGAAACAGGTACAAAGTTAAGCAAGGATGATGAAGGATCATATGTCAATCCAACTTTATTCAAAAGATTCGTTGGTAGCCTCATGTATCTCACAGCTACAAGATCGGATATCATGCAAGGAGTGAGTTTTATTTCCAGATTTATAGAGACTCCAAAAGACACACATCAGAGTGCAGGAAAATGAATTCTGAGATACATAGTAGGAAGTAGAGATTGTGGCATAATGTATGCAAGCACAGAAAAGAAAGAATTGATTGGATACACAGATAGTGATTTTGCATGAAGTTTGGATGATAGGAAGAGCACTTTTAGTTTTGTGTTCCACCTTGGTTTAGGTGTGATTTCATGGGCATCTAAGAAGCAGCCCATTGTGACACTTTCATCAGCAAAAGCAGAATATGTAGCAGCAACATCAGCAGCATGTCAAGCAGTGTGGTTAAGAAGAGTACTTGATGGACTCAAGCAAAAACAACAAGGATCAACAACAATATATTGTGACAACACCTCAGCGATTGCACTATCTAAGAATAATGTGTTTCATCAGAAGAGCAAGCATATTGATAATAGATATCACTTTATTAGAGAACTTGTGAGCAATGGAGAAGTTCACTTGAAGCCTTGTAAATCTAGTGATCAATTGGCATCTATATTTACTAAGTCATTAGCATAAGATGTGTTTGAGTTTCATAGAAGAAACTTGGGTGTTGTAAGCCTAGCTGAGACATAGACCAACATGCATGTTTGAGTTGTCATGAGTCATGTTTTAGTTTAGCAGTCGTAATTAAGGGGGAGTGTTAAAATAAGATAATTACTCCTGCATGAAGAGTTAGCCAAAAATAGAGAGTCAGTTAACTAAGTGGTTGCATGATTGAGTGTTTGAGTGTTGAGTCAAGTGAGTTAAGTGATAGATTACTTTGAGTGTGAGATTTCATGTAGTTGCATGTCAAGATATTTTAGGTAGTTAGCTAGTTGGAAAATGTTTAAATACCCTTCACCAGGTTCATTGTAATCATCATGTTTTGTGTGATCAATAGAAGAGCAACAACTCATGTTTTATGTGTGAATTGTGTTTTTGTCTCCTCTGCCTTTCCAACAATTAGATGCATAGTTCAAAGGTCCAAAAAAAACGATCCAAGTAATTATGAAATATTTTCAATATTTATTTTTACTAGACCGATTCAAAAAAATGATCCAAAATGATCGATGATATTTTAACAAAAAATGACTTGTAACTTCAAAAATAACTCCACCAATTGAACTAACCCTCTAACACCCACAACACAATATATATATGGTAGATTTCATATCATCTAGAAAGAAAAAAAAATATGTAAATGATATGATTATACATACGTGATTTGATGAGGCGTCCAGAGAATGGTGTAGTTGTGAAAGTCTTTGGTAGGGTCGAACTAAAGATGGAATTTTTGTTCCCTGCCAATCAGATTTGGCCCATCTCCTGTCCCATTCCCATACATGTTGGTCTGGAGATTGTAAGGCTCCCCTGGTCTATGTCTATCTCGTCATGCCACCCTTCATAAACTTGGTTGTTTGACAATTGAAATATCACCATTCCAATCAATAGATACAAAATTGTACTCACATTCCTCTGAGCCAATTTCCATATAATCTTATGACATGAGTTGATTCATTAATTGATGCATTAAACACAAATAGAAGATGAAGATGAATATAGTTACATAGAATGAAGTGATGATTCCTGCAGTATAGCCGCCCTGAAGTTTAACAACAGCATTGAACAAACCATACATGTATGGTTCGTTTGACTTGAATCCACTGCTTGATGCCACAAACAAAGCACATATCACGTAGTTTCTCAGCATAATAAACAAGTATAATACAATATCATTAATTTAACTATAAAATCACAGTTTCATAAATTTGATTTATGAGACTTTGTTTGTGGGGGCAAGAAATCCCTCTGACATAAGGCTTGCTTTCCTTTCACTCTCAAACCATGTTATATACGCATAGAGGGTGGTATTCGAAATAAGCGTAATCAAGAGTATGTAATACTCAAAGGCAACCACAGTGCACAACACTTTGAAAGGCAGCTTGATTAGTAATGAGTGATTGTTCTGCTAACTCTCCATCACAGCAAGGAAATATGGGCAGTTATAATCAACTCCCTGTTTTGTTCTCGAATTTTACATGACACTTCTCGTCAGGGTCACCGATTTCTTGTGACATTTCTGTTTTATAGATCATTTTCTGTGACAATTCTGTTTTATCCCACATTTCGAGTTTGGTGAGGTGATATATCTTGGATTTAAGAGATCTGTGGTTTGTATCTTTCGAATTATTGACCGGAGAATCCACAGTATGAACATTTTTATACCAACGTTTCAAATCCCAAATGGGATCCATCATCAGGGTTAAGAATGATGATAAAAGAAGAGCAATCAAGACAGAATAAATACTTACGAGGGAAAATTTTTAGGAACACACTGTCGGCTAGAATCTTAAATTAATTTTAATTTTTACTTTTTATTTTTATTATTATTTTTATAATTACTTTTATTTTAATTAAAATTTTTGAGGAGATAATATCAGGTATTAGAAATAGATTTAGTTTAAAAGATTGAACTAAATTTTTTTATTTAATTAATTTAATTTCTATATAAATTAATTTAATATATTAAATTAATTCATATTAACAATTATAAATATTTATAATTGATTAATATGATAATTAATATATTAATTAATAGTTATATAGAAAATATTATAACATTAAAATGTTAATTAATATGATAAATAGTTAATACTAGAATATAAAGGGATAAATTTTTTTAATTCATATAGAAATACTAGGATAATATATCAATTTCTATATATAAATTAAATTAATATATTTAACCAAATCATATTAACAATTATAAATAGTTAATATTTATAATTAATTAATATGATAATTAATATATTAATTAATAGCTATATAGAAATTGATATATTAAAGAATTTTAATGATAATAATTCTATGATAAAAAATTACCGACCACTGATAATAGAATAGGGTAGGGATAACATACCTGCTGAAGGCCTTACTTGGGGATGGGTTGGCGCTTTTTGATTTCACTGATCAAGGGAAGCCAGCTCCCGCTAATCTCCATACCATTGTCTCTGTTCAGATTATGAGGATGCTTAATAATATCAAGTGCTTCTCTGATCTTTCGCCTCTGATGCTGCTCTTTCCTTGCGATAATAGATGCGTTTTCTAGACAGATGTGGTGCTTAGTCTTCAAGGAGTGTTCTGCCAAGGCTGAGGTACGAGATCTTCCATTCCTAATGTCAGCGCCATGCTCTTTGAGCCTTGTCTGGAGGGAGCGACCTGTTTCACCTATGTAGCTTTTTCCACAGGAACAATCTATCTTGTAGACTCCTTTAAGTTGATGTTTGTCAATATCATCTTTTACAGATTTCAAACCTTGCCTGATAGTACCAGGAGCTGAGAAATGTGTGATAATGTTTTTCTTTCTTAGGATTTTAGCGATTTTGTCTGAAACCCCTTGGATATAAGGTAGAAAAACTTTGCCACCTTGAGGTTGGTCTTGATCTTTAGGCTCATGAGATAACAACTTTCTTTCGGCTTTCTCTATGGCTTTCTTAATCTCATGTTCTTTGTAGCCTATATTCTTAAAGGTTAACATTAAATGTTTCTTCTCTTCGTTCAGATGCTCTGAGTCAGAAATTCGAAAGGCTCTAATGGCAAGAGTGTTTAGAACACCAAACTTTTGGGCTGGGTGATGGTGGGAATCCGCATGGAGGTAACTCTCTGTGTGGGTTGACTTCCTGAAAACTCTATGGCCCAAAGAGCCATCCTCTTTTCTGATGATTAGAACGTCTAAAAATGGGATGCTCATGTTCTCTTCAAGCTCCATTGTGAATTTTATTTCTGGAGAGATAGAATTTAAGTGAATGAAAAACTTGTCAAGTTCCGCTTTACCATGCGTCCATTTTATATTGGTATCATCAACAAAACGCTTCCACCAGGCTGGCTTTAAAGGATATGATTCCAGGGCCTTCTTTTCAAAGTATTCCATGTATAGGTTTGCCACGATTGGCGAGAGGGGTGATCCCATTGCCACACCAGATGTCTGCTCATAAAATACTCCTTGGAAGGTGAACACAGTTGACCTTAAGCAGACTTCAACCAGCTTTGCAGTTCCTGGGTCAGTAACATCATTTATAACCTGAATGGCTTCATCAAGAGGAATCTTTGTGAATAAGGATACTACGTCAAAGCTTACAAGGATGTCATCACGTTCCATACTTTCATTTTTAATAAGATTCACAAAGTCCTAGGAGTCTTTGATGAAGGAATCAGTATTTCCTACAAGGGGTTTAAGAATTTTAGCAACATATTTAGCAAGCTCATAGGTTGGGGAACCAATAGTATTAACTATCAGTCTAAGGGGGACCCCTTCCTTATGGATCTTGGGTAGTCCATAGATTCTAGGGATGGTTTCACAAGAGGGGATTAATTTCTTTTTTAATTTTTCGTCAAGGTTGGAGTCTGAGATGATATTTTTTACATCCTTCATGATTTTGGGAATGGGATTACTGCTCATTTTATGTGGCATTCTTGTTTTATTGCACATTTTGAGTCTTGTGAGTTTATCGATCATTTTTATTAGTATCCCAAGTGTTTTATGATAAGAGGTGATAAACGAAGGGCAGTACAAGTCATGATCAACGTTATTTCGTTGGTGCAATTCTGATAATGAAATTTATGTAAGAAGCGATTTCCTATTTACAATTTTTATTAGCATAAATTTATTTTAAATATGGATTTAATATGAGCAGAGAGAGGAATCTATTTTTTTCACATTTTTTATGAGTCAATATTATTTAAATGTTTTGTATAGTTATTTAATTTTTTAGTTTTTAATTTATTATTATTATTTTTATTAAGATGAACAAAATTCCAACTTTGATGTCGGACCCACAAAATTACACACATCATACTGGACTATAGAATAAGCCTCTAGGCTTAATAACTTGATGAGTTTATATTAAATTATAATTGATTATAATATTTCAAAAAACAATTAGGTTTGATAGAATCTGATAAGAACATTACGTTATGTTTTTCATCATACTAGACTATAGAATAAGCCTTAAGCTTAATAGCTGCTGGCTCATCCGCTTCTGGAGGGCAAGCTCCTGCCCATATCGTTAGTGAAGCCCCAGCTCCCACTGTCCAGGTGGTCCAGGCCTCACTCGATGAGGCTTTGAAGTTTTCTGAAAGTGCCCTAATCTACCGGTTCAATGGTTTCTGGCCACGGCTGACAACTCTCCACAATTGGATCTCGGAGGTATGGAAGCCTATTATTTCTGATGAAATTAATATCTACCCCTGTGCTAGGGGTTTCTTTATAGTAGATTTTGAAAATCCTGAAAGCAGACAATGTATTCTAGATTCTGGCCCTTGGTTTTGGGAAAAATCAGGGTTATTCATGAAGCCATGGAACCCATCATTTGATCCCTCTACAACAATCATAACCTCAGCACCAGTTTGGGTGAGATTTCCAAGTCTACCCTTGCATCTATGGAATCTCTCCTCGCTAAAAGCCATTGGAAATGCAATTGGGAAATTTTACTGCAGGTGCCCAGAAACAGAGGAATATGCCAGAACCACCTATGCACACATCTGTGTGGAAATGGACTTCAGCGCCGGATTTCCAGCTGAAATAAACATAACAAGTAAAGACTATGTGTGGAACCAGAAACTCGATTATGAAAGTGTCCTCTTCAGATGTCGATCCTGCTTTGAGACATGCCATCTAGCCAAAAATTGCCCAAAAGCCTCCTAGAAAAAATCTGCTAGAAAAAACCACCACAGATCTACATGGTGGGAAGGAGTAGAAAAAGAACACTACACTGTCATCAAAGAAGAATACTCTAGAGAAAACTCTGAATCACCAGAAATCGGGCAAGAAAGAAACAACTCTCAACACAAGCGGGGAGAAAGTCCCGCCCAACAGATCAACAGTGATGAAGATTCGAATACCGCACAAAATAAATCTTCATTTAACAGTGACGCAAATCTCCTAGACCAAACTTCTTCTCCAACTATCCTCAAAAGGACGAACACAATAGATCACGAAGCTAAAACACCAATGTCCCAAGAACCAGAAAAGATGAAAGAGATGCAAGACAAAGGAAGTTGGAAGACCGTAGAGAAAAAAAAGAAAGCTACAACACCAATCTCACCAAGAAAGACGAGGAGGCAGATAATTAAAAACTAAGAAAATTATTGGTCCGATAGACCAATTTGGTCTCAGTGGACGTTAACCATCATCATCATCATCATCATTAAATTATAATTGATTATAATATTTAAAAAAAAAAAAGATTTGATAGAATCTGGTAAGAACATTACGTTATGTTTTTCTTAGAGATTTTAAGATTTCAATTAATATTTCGAACGCTTCAAATTTTAAAATTTCTATAAAAATTTTAAATCAAAATTAACTTTTAAAATGCGTGGATGGACAACTTGAAAGTCAAGAATCCATTTCTTTTTTTGTAAATTTTCATGGAGTTAGAATTTCAAGAAGGTGAAATCCCTTCAAGGAGGCGAAATACGTTAATTTGGTAGTTTGAAAGTCCATTTTTTTTTATAGGTTTTTGAAGAATTACATTAATTTTTTTCCGTGTTTATTAATGTGTGATTTTATTTGTATTCAAAGTTGAAATGTATTTTTTTTCAAATAAAAATTAAATACATTTTAAATAAAAAATAATATTAATTATAATAAAAATAAAAATTAATATATATTTTTTATTGGTTTTAAAAAATACTATTGAGATCATTCGTTAATAATAAATATACAATTTAATATAAATGAAATGTGGTAAAAATATTTTACTATAATTTTATATTAATTTAGAAAGATACTTGGAAATATTACAATATAAAACTCAAATAAACCGTTTTTATATATATACTTTTTAGAAGTATTGCAATATAAGACTCAAATAAATTATTTTTATATATGTGGGTTAATCATAATAATAAAATAGCAAGAAGTAATTAAAACTAAAATAATTGAGTTATTTTTTAATAAAAGAAAGATGTGTAATTCATTAAATTTTTAATTCAAAAAATGATATTTAGCATTAAAAAATTATTAATAATAATAAAAATATTCAAATTGTTAAAAATGTAAATATAGTTCTTTTGTCATGTGGATAAATCATATTACATCAACTATAATTTAATGATGTGATTAATTCTAAAGACAACTTCTTAATCAATATAGGTCACAAAAATATAAAATCATGCAAATATACTATTTTTACTATAAATCATAATCAATATAAATCACAAAAATATAAAATCATGCAAATATACTATTTTTATTATAAATCAAATTCATAAATTTTTATAGCTTTAATTTTAAAAACCCTAAAAATATTAGATATTTATCATATTTCACTTAAAAAAAATATAGACACATTTTCATAAATTCATCTATTACTTACCTCATTAATGGTATATGTTTTTGTAAAACCTTTACATCTAATATATATCTTATACTGGTAAAACCTTTCCATCTTCATATTTTATTTAATATATTTTTAAATAATGGCTAGAAATAGCATATTTTTTAATAATCGCCCAACATAGATTTTAGGGTAAAAAATAAAACACATACATTTTTAGTATTTTTTATGTTTGTTTGATAAAGAAATTAAGGTAAACAACTGACCATTTAATATTTTTATGTTTGTTTGATAAAGAAATTAAGATAAATCGACCTTTTAATTCACGCAAAAACTAACGACTTACCTTTTATTTTTTTCTGAATTTATACCTTAACATGTTTAAAATTTATGGCTTATAAGGTATGAAATCTAACCTATTTAATCTCCGTCGATGCATCAACTTAATGATTTTAAGTTTTATTGTTAAAATATAATAATATCATTCACATGTATAAAATCTAGACTATCATTTAATCTTCACCGATACATCAATCTAATGATTTTACACCTTATTGTTGAATACAATTGTTCAACAATATCATAGCAAATTGTAAATAACATTGCATGCATTTTATCCCATTTTATTTCTATCTTCCATGGTTTAAAGTTATAAGGCATGAGAAGGTGTTAGTATATGGTATCTTTGTTGGAAAAGTTATAATACATGGGAAGATGGTATACATTGGAAGCATCTGGGCTACAACTATTAACTTAAGTTTTTTTAGGTGGCTTACTTGCTATGTAAGCCTGGTTAAGGAAGCTGAGAATATGAGAAGAGTGATTATAATAGTCGTTGGGTAAGAGCTTCTGGGTGGGATACCGACTTAATGTTTTGGGCCACTCTTTAAATCCCTGTGCAATGGTAGTGGGATTCGCAAAAGCCCGAGATAGAATCTCTGGGCAGGACCCACTTATCCTTACATCTTTTCGAGGCCACAAGCCCAGATACAATATCCCAACTCTTTATAATGTTACCACTTTCCAACTTCTAAGATGATACTTCCGTCTTAACGCTATTAGTTGATGCCTCCCTCTCGACGATTATGTCTCTCAATGCTGTTAATTAATAGTTTCCATAAGACCTTTAAAAAACTAAGTATATGTTCCTTCACTTGTGCATTTAGGCTTTGCTAGTGTTTAGCACTCCTCTGCATTCACTCCACCATTGACTTGCTTTCGTGGCTTCCATCTCCTCTATGTATTCATGATCATTGATCATACAATTGATCAACGATCGAAAATGGGCATTCTTTCAATTTTAAAAGAAGTTCTCACTTCAGTGTAACGAGACATTTGGCCCTCTCTAATCTTAATGGTTCCTTTATGCTACTTTGGTATTTCGTTGTAGCAAGATCATTAAACACCATATTGATAAATGATCTCTGCTTCCAACCAAATCTGAAGAAAACCAAGAGATTCTCACCTTCTCGCTTCTCCAAAGCATCACCACTCCTATTTAATCTATATCATTTTCATTCTGACTATGAAAGAAAGGTCCAGACCCACTTCAAAAAGATTCTAATTCTTGTAAATTGGTTTTAGCATGCATTCTCAAATGCTCTCTTCCCCGAGCTTAACAAAATAGCTAAGCATAACATGTTAACAATTAATAAACAAAGGCTCGCGGTCTGGATCCACACACTCAAAATATAGTGTTCTCATATATTATATACAATAAATTACAAAAGGCCCCTTTGGCTTGGAATATATCACGCGACCCTCTCTTGGCTTTTTGGCCCTAAAACCTATCCAATCCCTTCTATTCACTTGACCAAAATTTCATGAAATTGATATATAAATGGGATTCCGAACTAATTCTGGTACAAATCCACTATTTTATCACCTAAACTAGATCCTTTAGATCCACACTTCTGTCAAGAGATCTAACTAATCCCCAGATCTCTCTAGCTCTCTGAATATTCCCGGGACTTCTCCCAAAGAATAGATCTGATTACAATCTTATTTCATTATACATATTTTTTCTAGAGCTCTCTATAACATAGGACATAAAATAATTAATAATTACATTCAATTAAGGAACCAACTCCCTTGGTAAATGAAATCCCTTAGGTCTAGTTGAAATACAATTTTGACCTGGAAGTTTGAATGCTCCTGCATCAACCTTTAGTGAAGGGTCAGTGATAGAATTCATAGAATTTCCCCACTATATTATCCTTTATGATCCATTTCCCATAATCTAGTCAAATACCTTATGTAGATAGGGAATTTTCCTTTGTGTTATGTTCCCTGTAAACATTGTAGCAAGAGAAAATGTTATATCTGGATTTTATACAAAAAATTTCCTCTGGGAAAGGAAAATGTTGCTGGTTATGACATCTTTGATTTCCATTAACAAAATTAACAACATTCATGGAGTCACTGAAAATTTGGGTGGATTCATGACCCTGTTCTTTTGCAAAAAGAAGCAGGAGATTCATTGCCATCAACCTAACATAATTATTCATAGCCATTGCTATACCCATCGATAAGGAAAAACTAGGATTCTTCGAGAGGTGAAGAACCAAATCTCCCCCACAAGCTATATTTATATCCTGTGAGGCCCCATTAAAGAATGCCCAAGTCTTGGAAGTGTTTATGACTTCTTTATTAATGACCCAAATGCCTTATGTCTTTTTCTTCTCTGGGAGAAGAGAAAATATACCTATAACTTGTGATGCAATCTTATCTAGGGTTGAGGCTCTCCCTTGGAAGATATCATTGTCTCTTACAATCAAAATATCCCCATAAACAAGGAGTGGAATAGTGCCAAATGGCCTTAGGACCCTGTCACTATCCCTAAGCCTAAGCCTAGTTGTGACCATACAAACTCCCACACCAATATCATAAAGGAGCATTTTAAGAATAAATGTGAGACAATTTCTTCCTCAACCTTACAAAGGGTGAACTAATTGGGACCTTCCAAGAGCATCTTGTGGATATTGTCCCAGGTGGCGACTTTATTTTCCATTAAACACCACATTGATAGATGAGATTTTGTCAAGAACTTGAGTTTAAGAATATGCTTCCACCGCTAGGAAAGTTGAGAATGCACTTGAGAACCCACCTCTAGGGTATAACCTCCAAACGGGGAAAGTTTCCAAGATAATACAACTTTTCTCTCTAAAGCTTAATATGGGACTTGTAGAGGTCAATAATATAGTTTTCTTTACTCTTAGAAAAGACATCTAAGATTCCAAGCTACCCTATTGAGGACCAACCTTACGTCCTGTTGTAGCAGCTACAACCACCCTCCAAAATTTTTCCTTCACTTCATTTTGGAGCCTCCCTCCTCGAAAACATCGCAACTATCTTGCACTGATCAGGTACTATTATTTATTTGATTTCATTTGTCATTTAACAACTTCTATTCACTCATTTGTCCTGTCAGTCAACCACAAGCACACCCAACACTTGGTTCATATCCAGTCAACCGGCTATCGAGAAAAATTGCGTAAATTGCATAGAGTAGGGTAGCTGACACTGCTCTTCATAATTTCATAGTTCCAGCTTCTCTACAGAATTGCGCAGAGTAGGCCAACCGACACTGCTCTTCATAATTGCGCAATTCTAGCCAGTTGGCACTGCTCTCCAGAATTGAGCAGAGTAGGCCAGAATAGTTGCACTACCTCCAGAAATGCGCAGAATTGGCCCAGCTGCACCGCTCTCTATAAATGCGTAGAGTAGCCCAAGCAAGCTTCGTTGTTCTCCAGAATTGCATAGAATTGGCCAGCTGCAATGCTCTCCAGAAATGTGCAGAGAAACCCAGTATCACTGCTCTGGAAAATTGTGTAGAGCTAGCCAGCCAGCTAGGACCACTTAATCCATAAATAACGTAGAAGTTTTCCCTCGCTGGCTGTCCGTTGCATGTGTTGGTAGGTTGCCCGGTTCCCTCCAAATTTGTGCAATCCTTTAATGCATGTCGGGCATCTTTTTCCGAAAAAGAAAAAATAAAAATTTGAAAAGCATCCCTAGATTTTAGGGATCTATTTTTAGCAATAGGAGTTACATGTAAAGTAATTTTTAGAAAATCCCCACAAAGTGTCGCTTTTTCCTAGATTTTTGGGTAAGTTTTTCTTTTCATGCCTTTTGCCATTTTTTTTGTCACTTTTTAGTTTTCATCTTGTATGAGTGTTGTTTCCTTGGTTTTATTCAATGAACGATGGCGTTTCAATGTATTTTAGCTTGTAGAAGTGTTGTTTCAAGTTTTTCATTAACTTTCCTTACTGTCGCATGCATAACATTGTTTCTACACTCATAGTCATCATTTCGGCAACTCGCTTTATGAGCTTCTTGGTTTTTCCTTTTAACTAATTTCTGCACATGCTTGAATTGCATGAATGTCTATTTCACTCAAATCTGCACTAGCTTCGCACACACACTTAGTCCTTTGTGTTTTCAGGTTCCCATTGGGCAAATCCAGGCTGGCTTGGCTCAGATCTTGTCTCTCCCAACATGCTCTATGCATTCTTGGCAATTAGGCTTTGCCTTGCCTCCAGGAATTACATAGAGGCTACCCACACTGTCTCCCAGTTGTACTCTATGCAATCTTAGGAGTCAATGCCCAGTCTTGCTCACTAGAACTACGTAATGTGCAGTTTCAACCAGTGACCCAACTTGACTATTATGCACATTACGTAGTTTCAGTCAATAGTCAGCCTAACTAGACTGTGTATTGTGTAGTTCCATTTAGCAGTTAGCCTCAGTAGAAGCTGGGACTATGTAATGCACAGTTCCAGTTGACAGTCTCCCAGCTTCCTGAAGTCAAGATTGTGCAATCTTGCCCAAAAATCACTATTTTGTTGCCCGAATGTTTCTCTAGTTATTTAATGTTTTAGCTGACATTATCTCGCCATGAGTGTCTTCTCTGTCTCCAGGTACCACGGGTTTTTTGAGCAACGTCTCAACAATATAGGTATCATGGCCTCCAAGAGAGCCAGATCAAAAGACACAGTTGAAAGCAATGATGGGGATGTGGTTGAACAGGGGTCTATGAGCTTTCCTGTGTACACTGACACACATTGGTTCATTGAGGAGGACATAAAGATCACATGGCAAGACATCAATACTACTTTCTCAGGCAACTTTGAGGAGAATATGGAGGAATAATAGGTCTATGTGAACATCCATAAGTTAGGATTGTACAAGGTTGCATGCAGGTTTCCCATGTTCCCATGCACAGATGTGATCCACTAGATTATCTCACACACTGATCTTGAGACAATGATACTGAGAAGTGTCAATGGAGCAAATCTTGCTTCCTTCAAGATGGAATATTATCAGCAGATGTATCATTCACCACCATTGGTAAGCAGGATGGATGCACCGTTCTACACTCCCAACAACAACATGAACACAAGAGACATCTTGAAGCATTGGGTAAGGGAGCCAACAAAGTTCAGGATGACACCCAACCAGATATACAGGACGAAGACACTTAGGAAGGCATATCAATTCTTGGTCATCTTTGCATGCTGCTTGTATGGCCAAGGGAGTACAAAGACCTTCCCGCAGAGTTGGGTTGCTATGTTGGATCAACTGGAAAGTGAAGGAAAATTGTTCAACTGGTCTAACATGTTGGCTCTCCAGTTGAAAGTGCATGTATCCAATACCCATGGTCCACCCAAGGATCAACAACCAAGATTCTTCATGTTTTCCTACTTGCTCAATGAAATTTGTGCCCGTCAATAGTTTCCTGGCATGGGTTGGGCATGAACACCTTTAGAGAGTGATGTGAACGTATATTGCAAGTTTCTCTCAGACTGCACCTACCGAGGAGTCATGGTTAGAATATCTGACCATTTCATCGCCCCTTTGTACATGATGATATTTGAACAAGGTCTGCCCTGCATGTCTCAGATAGCAATGGAGGTGTTGCTGAACATTGCAGATTGGTATGCCTCACCTGAGGGCACCTTCATCGGGATGTACAATGTAGAGAAATCTCTACATGTGCTACTGAGGTTTGTCACTGACAAGTTTGTCATGCAATAGATTGCATACCACATCTTGACAGGGTTATCAATTGGATTTCACAAGAAGAAGAAGGCACCATGGCCTACGCTTCCTGTGCGAATTGGGTTGTACGCGATCGGGAGTTATAAATAAACGGATTTCGAGGTTGTATACTTCAAGAAGTTTAAGCTCGGAACCAAGAGTTTCAACCCGTATGATCCACATGGTTTATGCAGAGATCACTGTGCGAGAGTGTACTATAATTGGATCCATGGGGTGTGTCATTGGCCAGAGGAAAACCCATGGAGATATTGTTATAACTCCTCTAGGCTCAATGAACCAGTCAACATGGCAGTAGAGTGGATAACAACACTCAAGGTAGCAGCACCTCATCGAGAAGCAACAACAACAACAAGTAGAAAACTCATGCAAATCAAAGGCAAGAGGAAGATTGTCGAAAGCATAGAGACAGAGAAAAGCTACAAGTTTAAGGAAGACCCACTTGTGGAAAAGGTACCTTTCGAGATAGATACAAAGAGGTGACAATGCGACAAGAGGATAGCACAGAGAAAGAGGGAGAAGCAAAGACTGGAAGATGAAGAAAGGAAGTTGTAGGAAGTCCATTAGAAGCAAAAAGAATAAAAAGAGATGCGCAGAAGAGAGAAGGAATTGCAACATGAGCATGAATAGGGAATAGGAACAGGAGGAAGTGCAAGGCACATAGACAACACAAACTGTGCTGATACGGGTTGAAGACTATGAGCCAGCAACAGACGAAGAATAGGATGAGTATCCACAAGAACAAAAACTTGCTTCGCAGGATGAACTGATAGTAGAATAGATGGGCATGGAGATGGAGTAGCCGGAATAGGATCAGAATATCGACCTCATGCCAAAATAAACTGAGGTCACTCCACAGGATTCACCAACTCCAACTGTAGAGCAAGTCCCAAGTGAACAAGGGGATACCATTCTCCTTAAGGACCATCTGGGAACAAAGATGTACAACATAGCCTTTGATGAGTCACAACACAGAGTTGTACAAGCACGTAGAGCGTGCACCCAAGATGAGCATGCATCACCTGCACACTTTGAAGAATGGGTGATTGTGTCAAATGTATGAAGAAATCCAATCGCCTTGGCCGATGCTACAAAGGCTTTTGCCAAAGCCAGCTGCTTGAGCATTAAGTTCTTAATAGCAGAAAATGAGCGCATGGCTAAGGAATTGCAAGAAGCCAAGGAGAGAGAGTAACAATCAACAAGATCTGTCAGAGCAGAGATGAAGAAAGCCATACTCACTGAAGTATCATCTCTTGAGACAGTCATGCAGAGACTGTATGACAGGTTCATCACCATGCACAAGGCAGTGGTCCATCTACATGGTTATAAACAACACTACACCAAGATAGCAAAAACACTCACAGATATACATGTTGCAGTTGATCATGTACAAACATGGAAAATGAGGTAGAAGGGATCCCCTCTCACTTGCACAAGATGATGAAGCCGCAGGTAGAGTTGGACAAATCATGCATCCAAAGTCTGATTCGGAACTATGAGGAACTCCCACCGCTCATCACCAGTGTGGAGGCTTCGTATACATGGTTGTATAGGAGTTTGGATGTCGTGGTGAGAAATTATGGCACCCTATTGATTGGTACGATCACCGAGGCCAAAGAGAAGAACCAGGTTAGACTGGAGCTCGATGCGTACTTTGATCAGTTGATTCTCACGACCACTATTGCAGATCTGCAAGTCAGCCTAGATAACATGTGTATGTACATCGTCAGTCCGGATTTTCTCAAGACTAAGTTGCGTATGTTACATGATGAGTTGGAAAGAGGTTCCAAATCAGTATACCCACAAGAAATGGAGGCAAGAGTTCGTTTCCAGAAAGATATCATAAAAGAGTACATGAACACCATTGTGCACTACCAAGAACGACATCATTTCGTCACCGAGGATCATGGAGAGGAGGTTGATGAGTCGATCTTTCCTCAGCCATCCGAGTCTTAGTGTTGTCTTGTCTGGCTAACTCAAGCCATTTTGTTCCACATGGGTATATGTGGAAAATGTATCATTTTTGTAAACATGATGTAAAGGGAAATTGCAAGTGTCATTAGTGGAATACAAACAATCATATGTAATGTAAGGAGTTATGTAATGAAGTTGAAGAGTCATGAGGGTGGTCCAAGAGTCACAAAGGGTAATGTCAAGGGTTACCCCACCCTTTATTATAAATAGAACCTCATAACTCATAGGAAGGGATTTTGGGAGCCAAGATTTTGCTAGGCATTTCTTAGAGAGGGCTTGGAGAGTATTGTGGCAAGCCTTGGCTTCTCCATAGTGCAGAGTGATTACGTCTCTTTGGAGGAGTAGGCGGTGTTGACTGTAACGTTCCACTATTAGGGATAATGGTTGTGATGGTTGTATGTATGGATGGAACTATCTCTTTATATAATATAATAGAGCCAACATGTTTCGTGCATATGTTGTTATTGTAGTTCAACTATTCTGGTTACTTCAACAATGTATGTAGTTTTACTTATGCATTAATGTATGGACTATTGCATATGTGATTGTGTGAATATTATTGAAGCATGTTGTTGGTTTTACTCATCACTTTGGATTTTCGAATGTTCTGCTTTCCAGATTGTGATGTCATTCAGCTCGTGTGTTCCTTTTAGGTTGCGTACTATTACAGGCTTCTAAGGGGCACACTTCCTTTCCCCCCGTGTGTTATAACTTCCCCATGCATCTCTCTTAACTCATTTCAAGGTCACACACTTGCTTCTGACAAGGATATCTTGCTTACCTCTACACGCTATCGCAGTCAAGGCATAATTTTACTACCCACTGCTGGGAATCCTACTCCAAACGATCTGAGGTCTAGTTGGGACTTCTTACTAGGGAGATTCCCTAACATGTTGGAATTTCCAACACCATCAACATTTCTGGCATTAGGAGGGCTAGATGACAAGTTGAATCCTCAAAGTCTGTTTTGAATCTTTGCACATATATCATGACTTATGTTACACTTCGTGCTACGAGATGCATGTCTTATGGAAATGACTTTGAAATCTCAGAGGAGTTCTGGAATCTCTTGTCACAGAACACATATGAAGGTTAAGGTGTAACAACTTAGCAGAGGCATAGTCTTGCCTTTTCCGATCTATGTGATAGCGACGAAACCCATGAGGATTACGTGATCTGCACGTTGTTCGCATTCACGTTTTGTGGGCACCCATTGCAATGGCTTGTCACAATACCTGAAAAATCTATTCACTCATTTGGTCCCTTTGTTATAGAGTTATCTAATTCTTTCCATAAGTTTGACCATCAAGCACTTACTAAAAAAATTTGCGAATTACGGAAAGCCCGTGATGAATCCTTGGCACAATTCTGGGATCGATTTCGTAATCTCGCATTTCATTTCCCAAAGGATGAAATTGATTGGAAATTTACCAATGAAATATTTCAGTATTTTCTTCACATATCTGAGAATCCGCATATGTTAGAATCATTCAAACTGACCCTAGCATACCTCTATGTTAGAGATGCTAAATTCAAGTTGGACACGGTTGTTGTCACAAGTGATTGTCCTTCCTCATCTCATCAAATAGCTCTGGCCTCATAGTGTGAGGTGGGAGAAGGTGCGCATCTATCTATTGAACTTTCACATCCTCCCACCCCACCTTCTCTTGATCTTTGCATAGATTGGCTGACAATACTATTGGTTTTCATGTGTACGTGTTTCCCTAGCCTCCACCCCTGTGTTCGATTGATCCTACGGATTGTACTGTGTTGTGTTCTCCCATCCTGGACTCCACACTTGTTGTTCATGAGGATTAAGTTGTTGATGGAGTTGGTATGGAGCAGCCAACCTGCGCTATAATTTATGATGAGTATGTTTGGGAATCTAAATAAGAGCTTGCGGTGACCGATGACCTCATTCTTTCCGCACCTCATCCTCTCTTCCTTGACGTCTTTGGTGATTCTACCATTGTTGATTGTCCATGTGAGAATTCATTGTTGGATGCATATACTTCCGATCATCCACAGAATGCACCTGATGTCAGTATGTCATTGCATAGCGGAGAGGACACATCTATGTTTACAGATCCACTCAATATTTCATCTATAATTTCCAGAAACGAAGAGGGTGAAAATTCTTTCTTCCCATAAACCCCTCTTTATGATTCATCTGATCATGAGTATGCTGATGAAAATATCAAATTGTATGATCGTGGTTGTCATGATCTCTTTTCTCCTTCATTCAATCACGATGTTGATTCTTTTGTCATCAATTGTTCTAAGCCACCCATCTTCAATGATCTACCTGTTGATGAAGTGGAAACTCCACAAGCTATTGAGGCACTTCAACTCAAGCTGATGGTTATGTCAGGTCCTCGCTGCCTTGAGGTCGATTCCACTCCAAATAAAAAATTTGTCGAAACACCCATGGCTCCTCATCACTCTCCTATTTACATTGAAGATAAATCTAGTTCACAAAATTCACATCCTCCACCTGAATCACATGATCCCATCGCTCATGCATTGGAGGAATCATAAACATCGGGCACTCTTGTTAAATGTAAGTTGTCTTTATTTCTCATGTTTGCTCGCTTGTCATGATCAAAAGAGTGTGCATGTTTGTTGTATGCGCATACTGTGATGCATGACCATGATACATCTACATAATTATTTTCTTGCACTTTTATTATTTTCTTTTCTATGGATATTTTTAGACTCAGAGCATGTTGGTATTCACTGCTATATTTTTCTTGTTTGTTGGTTTACACATTTATCGTTCTCGTAGACCATGCCTTCACCAACATGGGTCAACCAATGCACTGATGGCTGAATTAGAAGTATCACTTCTGTTAGAAAATTATATATTATGGAGCAATGGAACACATAAAATATTGCAGAAATATAAACACAGAAAATGCATAAAACAAGAGAGACACAGATATACGTGGTTCACGCAGTTTGGGCTACGTCCACCCCAAACAACCAGTCCTTCCTTTCTATTATCCAGCAAAATGAAGAGACACAACCTATAGCAAATCCGCTGTAATATCCTTTGTTTTCTCTCACAGTCTCACCTCTCTATTTCCCACTCACAGAATACACATCTATCACACAGCCTCAAATACAATGCCCTCATACAAAGAGAGGGGTTTCCTTCCAGGGCCCCCCCCTGGACCCCCCCTGCAGCGAATATTTTACGGGCGGCGTTGCCGCCCCCATTTCGAACTAGGGTCCAATGTGGCGATACCTTTGAATATAGAAGATAATCAGGCTCCACACCCAACAATCTCCCACTTGGAGACTGATTATAGCAACTCCACCGCTGCTCCATTTGCTGGACAATGACTCCTCTTTGGACCTGGCTGTTTCTCATCTTCATCGTCATCCTTGAAGACCAATATGCTCAGTTTCTCCCTGGTTACAACTTTTGTTAGCATATCTGCAGGATTCTAGCTAGTGTGTATCTTTTCCAGCTTCAACTCTCCATCTTCCAACACTGATCGTATGAAATGGTACTTGAGCTGTATGTGTTTAGTCCTGGAATGAATTGCTGAGTTCTTTGCAAGATGAATGGCACTTTGGCTATCACTGTATAACGTGCCCATATCATGCTCCTTACCCAATTCACCCATAAACCTTTGTAACCAAATCATTTCTTTACTAGCCTCTGTAGCAGCAACATACTCTGCTTCTGTTGTTGAAAGTGCAACAACACTTTGGATTTTTGAAACCCAACTGACAGTTGTTCCTCCAGCAGTAAATACATATCCTGTAGTGCTCCTCCTGTTATCTTTGTCACCTGCCATATCTGCATCAACATATCCTTGTAGGGAGATGTTTGAACCACCAAAGCATAATGCTTGATTTGTGGTACCTTTCAAATATCTGAGAATCCATTTCACTGCCATCCAATGTTCCTTTCCTGGATTGTTCATGTACCTGCTTACAACTCCCACTGCATGTGCAATATCAAGCCTTGTGCAGACCATTGCATACATTAAGCTTCCAACTGCTGATGCATATGGAACTTTAGACATATAATCCATGTCTTCTTGGGTCTTTGGGCACATTTCCTTACTGAGTTTGAAATGGCTAGCAAAAGGTGTACTAACTGGTTTTGCATTGTGCATGTTAAATATTTTCAACACCTTTTGCATGTACTCATTCTAAGACAATGTTAATTTACGATTTTTTCTGTCTCTAGTTATTCTCATACCAAGGATTTGTTTTGCAGCTCCCAAATCCTTCATTGCAAATGAATTTGCCAATTTTCTTTTGAGCACATTTATTTCTTGCATGTTAGATCCTGCAACAAGCATGTCATCTACATACAATAACAATATAATATAGATGCCATCATTTTGCTTTTTCAAATAAACACAATGATCAGAGTGACATCTAGTATAACCTCGTTCAGACATAAACTTGTCAAATTTTAGATACCACTGCCTTGGAGCCTGTTTTAAGCCATACAAGCTCTTCTTCAACCTGCACACTAGTTTCTCCTTCCCTTTCACCTCATATCCTTGTGGCTGCTGCATATATATCTCTTCCTCCAAATCCCCATGGAGAAAGGCTATCTTTACATCTAACTGCTCAAGATGAAAATCTTCAGCTGCTACAAGACTTAAAATAGTTCTGATTGAAGTCATTTTAACAACAGGAGAAAATATTTCATCAAAATCAATACCTTTCTTATGTGCAAACCCCTTCACCACAAGTCTAGATTTATACCTCTGTTTTCCTCCATCTTCTTCCTTCAGCCTATAAACCCATTTATTCTTCAATGTAATTTTTCCTGCAGGCAACCTGACTAAATCCCAAGTCTGGTTATGCATTAAGGAGTCCATCTCTTCTTCCATGGCTACCTCCCACTTCTTCTTGCTTTCAACCTGCATTGCTTCTTCATAACATTCGGGTTCACCGGAATCAGTCAACAATAAATAATATAATGAAGGAGAGTATCGTTCAGGGGGTCTACTTATCCTAGTAGATCTTCTAACACCACTTTCAGGTGTTTGGGGTGCCTGTTGTTGTTGTGATGGTTGTTGATTATTATTATTTTCAGGCATCTTTACTTTTTCAGTGATTTCATCAAGAACTGCGTATTCCTTGTTTTCCTTTTCCTGTTTCTTTTCCTGCAACTGGTTCTTATACAAGACATTTTCATTGAATATTACATCTCTGCTCCTAACGATTTTGTGATTTTCATAATCATATAAGCGATAACCAAAATCATTAACACCATATCCAATAAAGGTACATTTCTTTGACTTTGCCTCAAGCTTTGTTCTATTTTCTTTATCAATATGGACAAAGGCCTCACAACCAAAAGGCTTTAAAATAGAGTAGTTTACCTTTTTACCTATCCATGCTTCCTCTGGAACACCACCATCCAAGGAACTTGAAGGCCCTCTGTTTATTAGATAAACAACAGTATCTACAGCATCTGCCCAAAACTGTAAAGGCAATCCTGCATGCAATCTCATGCACCTTGCACGCTCCATGATTGTTCTGTTCATCCTTTCTGACACACCATTTTCTTGTGGTGTTCTTGGAACTGTCTTCTCTCTGCGAATTCCATGCTCTGAACAGTACCTATCAAACTCTTTGCTGCAATATTCACCTCCATTGTCTGATCTAAGACACTTCAATTTCTTTCCTGTCTCAATCTCAACCAAAGCTTTCCATTTCTTGAAAGTATCAAATACATCAGATTTATTCTTAATACAATAAATCCAAGTTTTTCTAGTTGCATGATCAATAAAAGTAACATAATAACGAGAGCCACCAAGAGATGATACCTGAGCAGGTCCCCGTACATCTGTATGCACAAGCTCTAGTTTTTCGCTCTTCTTTTCTTTCCCAACTCTAAGAAATCTGACTCTTTTCTGTTTTCCATAAATGCAATTCTCACAGAAGTCCAAATCAACATTCTTCAAACCCGACAACAAATTCCTTGAGTGAAGAATCTTCATCCCCTTTTCACTCATGTGTCCGAGCTTATGATGCCATAATGCTACATCTACTCCTTTGGAAGTTAAAGCATTAACAGAGTTAGAAATATCATTGCATAAATACAATGTACCAACCTTTTCGCCTTTTGCTATTACCAAGGCTCCTTTGGTGACCTTCCAAGCTTTATCTGTGAAAGTTGTCACACAACCTTCACCGCCTAACTGCCCTGTTGAAATCAGATTTTTCTTTAGATCTGGAACATGCCTTACCTCCTTTAATAGCCATTGGTTTCCATTCTGCTGTTTTACAAGAACCTTACCCATTCCAATGATTTTATAGGGTTTATCATCACCCAGACGAACTTGTCCAAAATCTCCTTGAACATAGTCATGAAAGTATTTCTTATCAGGTGTGGCATGGAATGAAGCGCCTGAATCTACCACCCAGGAATCAGTAATATTTTCGAAAGAAAGAATCAAAGCATCTTGTAACACCTCACCTGTCACATTTGCTTCATGATTGTTTTCTTGTTGTGCATCTCCTTCTTTTCCCTTCCGAGATCTACAATATTTCTTTAGGTGTCCTTTCTTTCCACATTTCTAGCACACTATCCCTGATCTGGACTTGGATCTGCCTTTTCTTGATTTACTGCGATATCCTGAGCTCTTTCCTCTTTCCATTTTTCTTCCTCTAGACTCTGCACTCAAAGCATTTCCCGATGTCTCACCGGAGCTTTTCCGTCGCATTTCCTTGCTAAGGATAGCACCGACAACATCATCAAACTTTAAAGTACTAGATCCAAAAACGGAGTTACTAATGGCCATTACCAAACCATTCCAACTTTCTGGTAATGAGCACAAGAATAACAGAGCTCTAACTTCATCATCAAAATTTACCCCTACAGAACTTAACTGACTTGTAACTGTATTAAAATGATTTAAATGGTCTGCAACAGATCCACCTTCCGACATCTTCATATTAAATAACCGTTTCATAAGAAATACCTTGTTTGAGGCCGAGGGTTTTTCATATAGTTTCGACAACGTCTGAATCAAACCCTCTGTCGTGGTTTCCTTCGAAATGTTGAAGGTGACTGACGCAGCAAGGCACAACCGTATTGTTCCAAGTGCCTTTCTATCAAGAAGGTTCCATTCTTCGTCTGTCATACCCGTCGGCATCTTTGATTTTCCGCCCAATGGTAGGTATATATCTTTCTGATACAGATAATCTTCCATTTGCATTTTCCACAGCGAGAAGTTTTGGCTGTTAAATTTCTCGACCCTAAACTTACCATCTTCCGCCATTGCTCCCACTCGAACCAGGAACCCTTCTTTCCTGCGAGTTTATCAGCCAAATAGACCTTCGGCTCTGATACCAGTTGTTAGAAAATTATATATTATGGAGCAATGGAACACATAAAATATTGCAGAAATATAAACACAGAAAACGCATAAAACAAGAGAGACACAGATATACGTGGTTCACCCAGTTTGGGCTACGTCCACCCCGAACAACCAGTCCTTCCTTTCTATTATCTAGCAAAATGAAGAGACACAACCTACAGCAAATCTGCTGTAATATCCTTTGTTTTCTCTCACAGTCTCACCTCTCTATTTCCCGCTCACAGAATACACATCTATCACACAGCCTCAAATACAATGCCCTCATACAAAGAGAGGGGTTTCCTTCTAGGGAAAAAAACCCTAAACTAAGCATAAGTTCTACCGTCAGATCATCCGCTTAATGAACGACCCAGATTGACTAGAAATTACTATACTTTTACAAGGCAATTTTACAGCTGTTTTTAGCTTTGGGGGCGCTGCCCCCGAAACCCCCCGCTAGGGGGGGCTCCCAAAGGTCACAGCCGCCCCCCCCTGGACCCCCCCTGCAGCGAATATTTTACGGGCGGCGTTGCCGCCCCCATTTCGAACTGGGGTCCAATGTGGCGATACCTTTGAATATAGAAGATAATCAGGCTCCACACCCAACAACTTCACATGAAGTCGGCCCATGCACTGTTTAGTTTACAAGAAGGAGTAGTGTTTTCTTTCTTGTTTTTCTTTATTTGCATGTTTGTATTGTTTAATTTGTTTGCGTTGCTTGTTTTCTTGCTTCGCTTTCTTGCTTTTCTTTCATTTACTTCTGTCCTTTGCTTTCTATTTGTTTGCTTGTTTTTCACTCATAGGTTAGGTTCACATGAAATCGCGTGTGGCTCTCGAGACAAGCAAGATGAGATACAAGAGGACTTGTAAAACTATCAACACTTGGTTATCTATTGTCCTCTCTCTTTATGAAAGGGCTTGTTGTCTTCAATTGATGATATCTTGATGGAAAATACATTATGTTCAGAGTGAGTCTTGGTGAAAACACAACACTTGCACTTTAACTAGTACTATTTACTCTAATCAGTCCTTTTGGGTTAACCCTTGTTAGCTCAGTCAAGTAGAGTAAGGTGAGGGGGAAAACCTTAACAAGTATTGTTAGAGGTATACATAAAATACTTCTCTGAAGGGACAACCTCTTCTACTCTCAATAAGTCAAGATCCCTCTTCCGCCTTTGAAATAAATAAGTGCCTATGCACAGTTCTTTGAAAAATGAAAAAAAATGAAAAATGAAAGAAATGAATAAGGCAAAAGAAGAGAAAGGCTTCCTGCACAGACAAGTGATGCAAGTAACTCCATCGGGGTACTGACTAGGCTCGCTGGCAACAAAGTGATGCTTGTGTTCCCGCATGAGTCCACTGGGGTACTGTCCAGGCCTACTGGAAGCGGAGCAACACCAGAGATGAAACTAAGACTCTGACATCTTTATTACTTGTGCACCAATATACGCCTCATCCCCAATCGAAACAATTGACTTGACTTGGCTAGGAATGTGTGTTGATAGATCAAGAGGATGGCAGGGACTATATATTTAACTCAAGCTTAGTGTTGAATCCATGATGATTGAAGAATTGAACAATACTTCCGGAAGAGTTAGACTCACTTTTCACGAACAAGTTCCATAAAAAGAGCTGGAGTTCTACTAGTGTGTCGCTAATGTTGTAGTGGCTACAACCACCCTCCAAAATTTTTCCTTCATTTCGTTTTAGAGTCTCCCTCCTCAAAATCATTCCAACTATCTTACACTGATTAGGTACTAGTGTTTATTTGATTTCATCTGTTGTTTAACAACTTGTGTTCACTCACTTGTCCTGTTGGTCAACCACAAGCACACCCAGCACTTGGTTCATATCCGGTCAACTGACTGTCGGGAAAAACTGTGAAAACTTGGAGGACATTCTGTCTTCCCCTCAGGAATTATGTAGAGCATCCAAACAACTGCCATTCAATCAGAAATTGCGTAGAGCAAGTCAACCAACCTAGCTCTGGAAATTGCACAGAGCATGCCAGCCGACACTGCTCTCCAGAATTATACAGTTCCAACCAGCTGGCATTGCCCTCCAAAATTGCATAGAGCAGGCCAGGCTAGCTACACTGCCCTCCAGAAATGCACAGAACTAACCCAACTGTACTTCTCTCCAGAAATGCAGAGAGAAGCCCAGGCTAGTTGCATTGTTCTCCAGAATTGCACAGAACTAGCCAGCTGCACTGCTCTCCATAAATGCGTAGAGCATCCCAACATCACTTCTCTAGAAAATTGCACAGATCTCACCAACCAACCAGGGCCACTCAATCCAGAAACAACAAAAAAGTTTTCCCTCGCTAGTTGTCTGTTGCATATGTCAGTAGGTTGCCTGGTTCCATCCAAAGTTGCGCAAACCTTATTTTCATGTTGGGAAGATTTTCCTAAAAAAAGAAGAAGCAAAAAGTGAAAAAGCATCCCTAGATTTTAGGGATCTATTTTTAGCAACAAGAGTTACATGCAAAGTCATTTTTAGAAACTCCCCACCAAGTGTCACTTTTTCCTAGATTTGTGGCATGCACATCATAAACCCTAATTTTTCCAAATCTATTTAAACAACACCTCGGAGCTCATTCTTCACATTCAATCTTGGAGCTTCGGCATTCCCGAGCATCTAGGAACCTTCAACACAGTCGACACAACTTTTCCAGGTAAGTTTTTATTTTCATGCCTTTTGCCGCTTTTTCTGTCGCTTTTTAGTTTTTGGCTTGTATGAGTGTTGTTTCCTTGGTTTTATTGAACAACCATTGGCGTTTCAATGTATTTTAGCTTGTAGAAGTGTTGTTTCAAGTTTTTCATTACCTTTCCTTAGTGTCGCATGCATAACACTATTTCTGCACTCACAATCGTCGTTTCGGCGACTTGCTTAATGCGCTTCTTAGGTTTGCCGTTTAACTGATTTCTCCACTTGCTTGAATTGCATGCATGTCTATTTCACTCAGATTTGCATCATCTTCATACAAACACTCAGTCCTTCATGTTTTCAGGTTGCCATTGGGTAGATCTGCGCTAACTTGGCCCAAATATTTTCTCTCCCAGCATGCTCTGTGCATTCCTGGTAGTCAAGGCTCTGCCTTGCCTCCAGGAATTGTGTAGAGGCTGCCCACACTGTCTCCTAGTTGTGATATACACAATCCTGGGAGGCAGTGCCTAGTCCTGCTCACTGGAACTGCACAATGTGCAGTTTCAACCAGCAACCCAGCCTGGCTGTTCTGCTCATTATGAAGTTTCAGTCAGTAGTCAGCCTCACTTGACTGCGCACTGTGAAGTTCTGGCTAGCAGTCAGCCTCACTGGCAGCTGGGACTGCGCAGTATGCAACTCCAATTGATAGTCTTCCAGCTTCCTTAAGTCAATGCTGCTCAATCTTGCCCAATAGTCACCAGTTTGTTCCTCGAATGTTTCTTGACTTGTTTGATGTTTTAGTTGACATTGTCTCGCCATGAGTGTCTTCTCTGTCTCCAGGTACCACATGTTTTTTGAGAAACTTCTTAGTAATAAAGGTATCATGGCCTCCAAGAGAGATGGATCAAAAGACACAGTTGAAATAAGTACTGGGGATGTGGTTGAACAGGGGTCTATGAACTTTCCCGTGTACACAGACACACACATGCTCATTGAGAAGGACATCAAGATCACATGGCAAGACATCAATACTACTTTCTCAGGCAGCTTTGAGGAGAATCTGGAGGACTAATAGGTCTATGTGAACATCCATAAGTCAAGATTGTACAAGGTTGCATGCATGTTTCTTGTGTTCCCATGCGCAGATGTGATCCACTGGATTGTCTCACACATTGATCCTGAGACAATGATACTGAGTAGTGTCAGTGAGAAAATCTTGCTTCCTTAAGGATGAAATATTATTATTAGTTGTATCATTTTCCATTGTCAATAAGCAGGATGGATGCAATGTTCTACACTCCCGACAACGACACGAACACAAGAGACATCTTGAAGCGTTGGGTAAGGGAGCCAACAAAGTTCAGGACGACACCAAACAAGATATACATGACGAAGACACTTAGGAAGGAATATCAATTCTTGGTCATCTTCGCATGTTGCTTCTAGGCGAAGGGAATACAGAGACCTTCCTGAAGATTTGGGTTGGTATGTTGGATCAGCTGGCAAGTGAAGGAAAACTGATCAACTGGTCAGAAATGTTGGCTCTCCAGTTGAAAGTGCATGTATCCAATGCCCGGAGTCCGCCCAAGTATAAAAAAAAAGATTCTTCATGTCTACCTACCTGCTTGATGCAATTTGTGCCCGTCAACAGTTTCCTGGAATGGGTTGGGCATGGACACCTTCAAAGGGTATTTTGAACATATATTGCAAGTTTGTCTCAGACTGTAGGTTTTAGCCTCGTACAGAAATTACCTGCATACAAATTCTAAAACACAGAAAATAAACAATGCCAGAGCATAACACATAAAACACATATACACAGAGATTTTCCCCTAGATCCCAAAACCGGGACTACTAGCTTGATTTTTCATTATGTTCTTTTCAATGTTACAATACATATTTATACATGTTGAAGCATCCAATACCATGGACCAAAACCATTGCGTCTAAAACCATGGACCAAAAACCATCACGTCCAAAACCATGTGCGAAAATCATGCACAAAACCATAGGTAGGTCTGCCCAACCTAACATAGGGTCCAAAACCAAAATTTTTGAGGTTACCTGCACCCCTAAAACCCCCTGTGGCCCCCCCCGCTATACAAGTGATGCAACAAAGGGGGGGCACTGCCCCCCGGTTAACTACGTGGGCTAGTCGTGGAAAGAATATAACACAATCCAACATTCTCCCACTTGTTGTTTTCTTTCCACAGGGGGCCACAAGAGAGCTTAGTCATTTGTCCAGTCCTGCAACACCCATTGTTTCTCTACACCAAGAGAACTTCTCAAAGCTCACAGATTTTGTCAATGCATCTGCAATATTCTTCAAAGTGTCCACCTTTACCATCAACACCCTTTTGTCTTATATCAAATCCCTCACAAAGTGATATTGAACATCAATGTGCTTTTTCTTTGAATGATATGCAGGGTTCTTTGCCAAGAAAATTGCACTTTGGCTGTCACAGTCTATCCTTATATCTCCCTGTACTAACCCCATACTTGAACACAATCTCTGCAGCCAAACTGCTTCCTTGCTTGCATGAGTGGCTACCATGTATTCTGCCTCTGTAGTTGATAGTTCCACTACAAATTGTTTCTTACTCATCCAACTGACTGCACCTCCAAATAGGTTAAACACATACCCACTTGTATATATTCTCTGATCCAGATCTCCAGCCTAGTCTACATCAACAAAGCCATGAATATTCAACACTCTGTCCAATCCTGGTCTTCCTTGGTAGCACAAACCATCATCACTAGTGCCACGCAAATACCTGAAAACCCGCTTCACTGCTGTCTAGTGCTCCTTCCCTTGTTTTGACATAAACCTGCTCAATACTCCCATTGTATGTGCAATGTCTGGTCTAACATAGACCATCGCATACATCAGGCTACTGACTGCACTTGCATATGGAATGTAGGACATGTCCTCTTCCTCTTCTTGTGTCTTGGGACACTGTTCAGTAGATAACTGTACACCTACAGGAATAGGAACCTTCACCGATTTACTATCATGCATAATAAACCTCTACAATATTGTCTCGACATACTTTATCTAGTTTAACCAGAGCTTTCTCTTTGTCCGATCTCTTTTAATTTCCATGCCCAAAATATAGTTTGTAGCACTTAGATCTTTCATGTCGAATTTGGAGGACAAATGGGTCTTCAAATCTTGGATAATTTCTTTGTCATTTCCAACCAGCAACATATCATCCACATACAAGACCAGATAAATAACACGGTCACCAATTAATTTAGAATACACATAGTGATCTTCTTTGCTTCTGGTGAAGCCAAGTCCCTGTATAAATGTATCAAATTTTTTATACCACATCCTTGGTGACTGTTTTAACCCATACAGAGACTTCTTTAACTTCATACCAATTATTTCTTACCCTTCACTGCAAAACCTTCAGGTTGCTTCATGTAGATCTCCTCTTCCAGATCCTCGTGAAGAAATGTTGTCTTCACATCCATCTATTCTACCTCAAAATCAAAAGCAGCAACAACAGATAAAAGTAATCTAATAGAAGTTACCTTGGCAACAAGAGAAAAAATATCACCAAAATCAATGCCCGACACCTGGGAATAACCTTTTGCTACCAACCGAGCTTTGTATTTCTCCACCTTTCCTTCTGCATTTGTCTTCTTCTTGAACACCCATTTGCTGCCAATGGGTTTCCTTCCAGCTGGAAACTCCTCTTGAACACCCATTTGATGCTACTGGGTTTCCTTCCAGCTGGAAACTCCATCAGATCCCAAGCCTCATTTTTGTGCAAAGATGCCATTTCATCAACCATGGCTTCTTTCCAAAAGTTTCCATCCTCTGAATCTACTGCTTCCTTCACAGTTCTGGGATCATCATTAGTAATAGATAAAGCAAAATTTGAACAGAAAGCAGATGGACTATACCTTTTTGGTTTCCTTCTTTTTCAAACTGATCTTCTCACACCCGGAGTTTGTGGCTCTTCATATTTTGATTCCTCCTCTGCTGTAGAGTCTAATTCTTCCTCCTTTAGCTCACACTATATCTTCTCAGGTTCTTTTGGTTGGACTTACATGTTTAATAACATCTTTCACCTCTTTGAACACCACATCTCGGCTCTATACAACCTTCCTTGTTACTGGGTTCCAAAACTTATAACCCTTTAAACCGTCCTTATACCCAATAAAGATACAATTTTCATATTTACTATCCAACTTGGTTCGTTTCTCCTTTGGAACATGTACATATGCATCACATCCAAATACCCTCAAATGTGAAAGAGAAGGTTTCTTACCAGTCATACCTCTTATGGAGTCTTATCATCCAACATTGATGAAGGTGATCTGTTGACCAGGTAACATGCTGTCTCCACTACCTCTGCCTAGAATTCCTGTCCTAACCCGACACCGTTGAGTATGCTTCTTGCCCTTTCCATCAACGTCTTGTTCATTTTTTCTGTTACTCCATTTTGCTGAGGTGTATATGGAGTAGTCTTCTGCCATGCTATACCACACTTCTTACAGAATTCTTCAAATTCCTTAATACAAAACTCTCCACCATTATCTATCCTCAACACCTTTATCTTCTTCTCTGTTTGGTTTTCCACTAGAGCCTTAAATTCTTTAAACTTGTCAAAGACTTCAGATTTATTCTTAAGGAAATATATCCATGTATTCCTTGAGAAGTCATCTATAAATGATACATAGTACACAGACTTACCTAGTGATGGAACCTTCACAGGTCCAAACACATCACTGTGCACAAGCTCTGATATCTATTTCGCCCTCTTACCACTAGAGGGGAAACTCACCCGATTCTGCTTCCCATATACACAATTTTCACAGAAATAAAAATCCAGAGAGATATTACTCATACCTTCTACCATACCTTTACCATGAAGTATTCAAAGGCCCTTCTCTCCAATATCTCCAAGTTTTTGATGCTACAACATGGTCTTCTCTCCCAAGACCACTAGATTTTCTACTCCACTTTTAGAAACCACAGAACTGTTGCACCCATCAACAACAGTGCTACCTTGTAGCATGTACATAGTTCCAATTCTAACTCTTTGCATTAATACCAGTGCTCCCCGAACCATCTTGCAGGTATCCCTCTCGAACACTGTTTTTACACCTGCATCATCCAACTTGCTTACAGAAATCAGATTTCTGGCTAATGCAGGAATATGCAGAACACCCGGAAGTGTTCTAACCCTTCCACCTTGCAACTTCAACTTTACTTTTCCACGACCAATGATTCTAGCCTTCTTGTCATCCCCCAAGAATACATCACCACCATCATATTTCTCATACTTGCAGAACCACTCTCTATGGGGAGTGAAGTGAAAGGATGCACTTGAGTCAATCAACCATGCCTCATGATCTACATGTGTACTTGAAGAAGCCAGGTACACATCCCCACCTTCATCTGAGGTGGTTTTCGCCTCTGCAAAAGGAGCATCATCAAATCCCTTTCCTTTATCGGGAGCTTTAGATTTACATTCCCTTTTGTAGTGCCCTTCCTTTCCACATTTCCAAAACACCACCTTTGCAGGTTTTCCTGGAGATTTAGATCTCCCTCTAGATTTAGACCTCCCACTCGATGACTTATTTTTGTTTCTATTGTGGGACCGTCCTCGTACAGACAAGACATCACCATTCTGGCTCTCCATATTTTTCCATCTCATTTCCTCCGTCAGCAAGGATGAGACTATTTCATCAAACTGCAAGGCAGTTGCATTGCTATCTATTGCAATAACCAGAGTCTCCCACGAATATGGTAGAGAACACAACAAACTAATGCAATTATATTCATATGAAATTTTAATATCAACATATGATAACTGACTTACCACAGTATTAAATGCGTTCAGATTCTCTGTACCTGAGTCTCCATCTTTCATCCTCAGGTTATACAGCTTTTTCCGTAGGAACAATTTATTCACTAGAGACTTAGATTGGTACAAAGTCCCTAACTTGTCCCACAAAGCTTTCGCCGTAGCTTCCCCTGATACATTCAGTGATACTGAAGCTGAGACACAATCATATTGTGCTCTTTGCCTTTCGATCCAACTTCTTCCATTCTTCATCAGACACTCCCGTTGGTTTAGTACCTAGATCTACCACGATCCACTGATATTTATCCACCAACAGATCCTATATCTTAAGTTTCCACAACTCGAAACTCTGACCATTAAATTTCTCGATCTCTATCTCTCCATTGTTCACCATCTTCTTTCACCACCAGAATCAATCCTGCAGATCTCCCACTTAACAGGGTCTACCACAGGCTCGAGTGAAACCCCTTAGCAACAAAGGTGTCCTGTCCCCTTGAAGCCAAAATAGCTCTGATACCAAATGTAGGTTTTAAACCCGTACAAAAATTACTTGCATACGAATTCTAAAACACAAAAAATAAACAATGCGAGAGTATAACACATAAAACACATATACACAGCGATTTTCCCTTGGATCCCAAAACCAGGACTACCAGCTTGAATTTTCATTATGTTCCTTTCAATGTTAAAATACATATTTATACATGCCAAAGCATCTAATACCATAGACCGAAAACCATCGCGTCCAAAACCATGTGCGCAAATCATGCACAAAACCATAGGTAGGTCCGCGCAACCTAACATAGTGTCCAAAACCAAAATTTTCTGAGGTGTTGCCCTGGACCCCATAGAGTGGGGTTCCCTACACCCCTCAAACCCCCTATGACCCCCCCCCCCCCCGCTACGCAATCGACGCAACGAAGGGGGGGCTCCGCTCCCCGGTTAACTATGTGGGCTAGTCGTGGAAAGAATATAACACAATCCAACACAGACTACAATTACCGAGGAGTCATGGCTAGAATATCTGACGATTTCATCGCCCCTCTGTACACGATGATCTTTGACCAAAATTCACCCTGCATGTCCCAAGAAATAATGGAGGCATTGTTGAATATTTCAGATTGGTACGCCTCACCTGTGGGCACCTTCATTAGCATGTACATCATGGAGAAAGCTCTGCATGTGTTTTCCGAGGTTTGTCATGGAGAAGTTGGTCATGCAGGAGGTTGGATACCAGATCTCGACAAGGTTATCAGCTAGGTTGCATAGGAAGAAGAAGAAACCATGGCCTACGCTTCCTATGTGAATTGGGTTGTACACGATCAGGAGTTTGAAAGAAGTGGATGCCAAGGTTGTAGACTTCATGAAGTTTAAGTTTGGAACCAAGAGTTTCAACCCATATGATCCACATGGTTTATGTAGGGACCACTATGCGAGGATGTACTATTCTTGGATCCATAGGGCGTGTCATTGGCCAGAGGAAGACCCATGGAGATACTATTATAATTCCTCTAGGCTCATTGAACCAATCAACATGGTAGTAGATTGGCTAGTAGCAATCAAGTTAGTAGCACCTCAGGGAGCAACAAAAACAACATTAGCAAGCAACAAACATGTTCAAGACAAAGGGAAGAGGAAGATTTCCGAAAGCACAAAGACGGAGCAAAGCTACAAGTTTAAGGAAGAACCACTTGTGGAAAAGGTAGCTTTGGAGATAGATGCAAAGAGGCGTCAACATGACAACAGGATAGCGCAAATAAAGAGGGGAAGAAAAGAATGGAAGATGTAGAAAGGAAGTTGCAAGAAGTCCAGAAGAAGATCAAAGAAGAACAAGAGCTGCATAGAAGAGAGAAGGAAGCACAACATAAGCATGAACAGGAACAAGAATAGGAACAGGAGGAAGTGCATGGTGCATAGACAACGCAAAATGCACTGATACATGTTGAAGACTCTGAAACAATAGCAGATGAGGAACAGGAACTTGCTCCATAGGACGAACCATTAGTAGAATAGATGGACATGGAGATGGAGTAGACATAACAATATTAGGATACAGACCTCATGAAAAAAGAAACCAAGGTCACTCCACAAGCATCACTAGCTCCAACCATAGAGAAAGTCTTAAGTAAACAAGGGGATACCATTCTTTTTTAGGACCATCCAGGAATAGAGATGTACAACATAGCCTTTGACGAGTCTCAACGCAAAGTTGTACAAGCACGTAGAGTGTGCACCTCGGTTGAGCATGCACCACCTACCCACTTTGAATAATGCGTGATTGTGTCAGATGTATGAAGACATCTGCCCACCTTGGCTTATGCTACAAGGCTTATGCCGAAGCCACGAGCTCGAGTGTTAAGTTCTTGACAACAGAAAATGAGCGCATGGCTAAGCAATTGCATGTAGCTAGGCAGAGAGGGGAACAATCAACAGGATCCTCTAGAGCAGATATGAAGAAATCCATACTTTCTAAAATATCGACTCTTGAGATAGTCACATAGAGACTGTATGATAGGTTCCTCACCGTGCATAAGGCAGTTGTCCATCTACATGGTCATCAGCAGTGTTGCACCAAGATAGAGCAAACGCACATAGATATACATGTCGCAATTGATCATGTACATAGATGGAAAATGAGGTACAAGGGAGCCCCACTTCACTTGCACAAGATGATGAAGCCACAGGTAGAGTTGGATAAAGCACACATCCATAGTCTGATCCAGAACTATGAGGAACTCCTGCCACTCATCACCAGTGTGGAGGCTTCATATACACGGTTGTGTAGGAATTTGGATGTTGTGGTGAGAATGTATGACACCCTGTCGATTGGTACACTCACCAAGGCCAAAGAGAAGAACCGGGTCAGATTGGAGCTCGATGTGTACTTTGATCAGTTTATGCTCACGACCACTAACGCAGATCTGCAAGTCAACGCAGATAACATGCGTATGTACATCATCGTTCTGGCTTTTCTCAGGACTAAGCTGCACATGTTACAGGATGAGTTGGATAGAGGTTCCAAATAAATATACACGAAAGCAATGGAGGAAAGAGTTCATTTCCAGAAAGACGTCTTCAAAGAGTATTCACACACCATTGCGCACTACCAAGCATGGCATCAGTTCATCACCAAGGATCATGAAGAGGAGGTTGATGAGCTGGTATTTCCACAACCGTGTGAGTTTTAGTGTTATCTTGTTTGGACGACTCAAGCCATTTTTCCCACATGGGTATATGTGGAAAATGTATCATTTTTGTAAACATGATGTAAAGTGAAATTCCAAGTGTCATTAGTGGAATACAAACAGTCATAAGTAATGTAAAGAGTTATGTAATGAAGTTGAAGAGTCATGAGGGTGGTCCAAGAGTCACAAAGGGGATGTTGAGGGTCACCCCACCCTTTGTTATAAATAGAACCTCATAACTCGTAGGAAGTTCTTTTGGGAGCCAAGCTTTTGCTACGCATTTCATAGAGAGGGCTTGGAGAGTATTGTGACAAGCCTTGGCTTCTCCACAGTGCATAGTGAGTACGTCCCTTTGGAGGAGCAGGAGGTGTTGACTGTAACGTTCCACTGTTGGGGCTAGTGGTTGTCATGGTTGTATGTATGGATGTAACCATCACTTTATATAATATAACAGATCCAACAGGTCTCATGCATATGTTGTTATTGTAGTTCGACCATTCTGGTTACTTTAGCAATGTTTTTAGTTCTACTTATGCATTAATGTATGGACTATTCCGTATGTGATTGTATGAATATTATTGAATGGTGTTGTTGGTTTAACTCATCACTTGGATTTTCAACTATTTTGCTTTCCAGTTTGTGATGTCATTCATCTCGTGTGTTCCTTTCAGGATGCGTAATATTACAGGCTTCTAAGGGGCACACTTCCTTTCCTCCCCATGTTTTAGAACCTCCCCATGTGTCTCTCTTGGCTCGTTGCAAGGTCGCACACTTTCTTCTGACAAGGATATATTTCTTACCTTTGTGCGTTATCATAGTCAAGGCATAGCTTTACTACCCACTGCTGGGACTCCTACTCCAAACGATGTGAGGTCTAGTTGGGACTTCTTACCCGGGAGATCCCCTGACATGCTGGTGGGACCAGCACCTTCAACACATCCATATATTTTTGGTTAAAGGGTTTGAGACCTAATTGAAAGTTAAGATACTCTTCTCATTTAGGAAGGTCACTAGTTCATATGGGAGCTGAAATCCTTCCCCTACATCAAACCAAGGATCCATGCCAATTCTAACTGGCATGCCATCACCAACCTTCCATGCAACGTCTTCCTCAATAAGTGAGAAGGAGGCCGTAATTTCCTTCCATATAACCAACACATTAGTAAGTTGCTTGTTAGGATTTCTAACCCATCCCTCAATGGTATCCCCTGTAGATCTACTTCATGTGTACTACAATCGTCCAAATACTGTTTGAAGAGCAAATACTCCACCTAGATTTTGCTGTGAAAGCCTTGGAAAAAAAGGGGTATTTTTCGTTCCCCATCCCTCCCTAGCCTTTGGAATGGTAAGTCTATCACATTTTAGATAGGGTGCAACATACATGTCCTTTGTTCCCGCCCACAAAAAGAATAGACACATCTTTCGTAATTTCTCTAGCACTACTTTGAGAATCCATGAGAGTGACATTTAGTATACCAAGATAGCTTCTAGTACATATTTGATGAGGACTAAAAAGACCTCCTTAGAAATCCATTGAAAGCTTTAGGTTTTTAACATTTTTTTTAGCTTTGCTAGTAGTTCGTTCCAATTGGATTTCTGGTAAGATTAAGGCTTTAAATGGAATCTCATATATTTTATACCTTCAAAGAGCATCAAAGTAAAATGGAAAAGTTTATGTAAATTTAAAACTTATGCATATTCTAAATAAAATGGGGGCAGAGTCTATTTAGTTGTATTTATTTGCATACGATTTTCTTTTCCAAAAAGATCCATTGTTGAGTGCAGAAACCTAACAGAGTGCTTGGATCCATCACAAAAGATCAATATGTCATTAACAAAAAGTACATGCATGATTGACATGGCTTCCAATACCGCTATCCTTCGAAAATCTCCCATTATTTTCTCATTTTCTATTAGTTTCTTTAGGCTCCCCATGATCAGGAGAAGAAGTAGAGGGGATAGGAGAAATCCCTAACTCAAACCCCTTTGTGCATGGAAAAATCCTCAGGGGCTTCAATGGGGGAGAAATACCATACCATGTGCATTCATATTGGGGGATATATATTGAGGAAAACATGACATAATATATTGAACATATAATAGGGGGTAAAGGGTTTTTATATTGGCAGGTATAAAAAATGGATCTCAAAGTTAACGAAAAAATATAAAGGGGTATTAAAAATGTTAATGAAAAATGGATACCTACAATATCTAATGAAAGTAGAGGTTTTCTAAATTGGGAAGGTGTATTGGGTTCGTATTGGTAGGGGGTTAAATAATGTGATTATTAGAGGTATTTTCCAATATGTAGTCAAATTAGGGCTACTGATTAGTATGCCATGAACACACGTGATATGTCATAGGTTCATTGAGTGAAACCTCTATGGAAATATCGTGAGGCCAAACCATTGATCACAATTGAAAAGGAAATAGTAGTGATGCATATCATGACCCATGTGATAAATGGGACCTTAAACCCTAAATGAGTCAAAAGGAGTTGTAGATATATCCAACTTACCCAATCATATGCTTTAGACAAATCAATTTTCAGAACCACCCCGTTAAGCTTTCAAGTTTTCAGGCTATGAAGGCCCTCTTGTGCAACCCCTATTTCCTCATGCATTTGTTTCCCTTCCAAGTAGCCAAACTACTCCTTGGAGATAAATTTGGGAAGTATAGGCTTGATCCATTGAGCTATCACTTTGTCTATCACCTTGTAGATGCAGTGGCATAAATAAATGGTTATGAAATCATCAAAATTCCTTGGGATGTCCACCTTTGGGATAAGGGAAATAAAATTTGTATTAAAAGAAGCCAACATCTGCCTAGAGCGCCTTGACTCTCCCACCACCCTTAGAAGGTCACCTCCAATCATGTAATATAACCCTAAAAATAATTCAATAGACTACCCATCAAGACCTTGGATTCTATCCTTCTAGTTGTGAAGAACCCCAGTTAGTTCATGTTTTGAGACTTCCTACATCAAGTGAACATTATATTTCTCATCCAAAAACCTCAGGAAAAGTTGATCCAACCTAACAACCTCAAGTATGAATTTCCCTTCTTGAGCATGAAATAAGTATCCAAAGTGACTCTTTCAAAGACTTGATAGCTCGTCAAAAGAAGAAGCCTAGAAAATGTTTTGGTATTCTAGACTCTCCAGATGGCATTTACCATTTTCATTCCTTTTGCAAATTTATGGAAATTTTTCATGTTTACATATCCACATTCCATCGAGATAGCTCTTTTACTCATCCTCCAAAGGGCCTGCTTTTCCTTATTGGATATTCCCCTTTTTTCATTCCAATTCCATTAATATTGCTTTGGAGTCCTCAGAGAAAAAACCACCATCCTTTGAATCCCAAAGAGAAATTAGGCCCTCCTCCACTATTTTTAATTCCTCGATTATCCTTTACCCACTTGAGATCTACCCATTCAATTGAGGGCCTTTTAACTTCTACAACATTATGAGCAAATTGTGAAGTAGTTTAATCATGAGAGATAGGATCAAAGGGAGTCCATTTTGAACATATTAGGTCCAGGAAATCCTGACATTTCAATCAGTTCTCATTATATTTTAAGAAAAAGATTCAAGCAATGAAAGATCACATCGAGCATCAACAACCAGTTCTCCAACTTTTAAAGGATAACGCCACTTTGGTGCAGAATCGAGTGAAACAACAGACAGATCAACATCGCAGTGAAAGAAGTTTTGATGTAGGCTACTGGATATTTTTATGGCTACATCTCAAGAAAGCTATTTATGAGAAGAAAATGTTGGCAATACTACATGCACTTAAGAAATGACGACCTTACCTAATGGGAAGATACTTCAAGGTAAAAATGGATCATGATAGTCTTAAATACTTTTTAGAACAAAGATTATCTTTAGAAGAAAAAATGAGTCACAAATATGTTGGGTTATGACTTTGAAATCATCTACAAAAAAGGGAAGAAAAATGTTGTTGTAGATTCACTTTCAAGAAAGAATGAGGATGTGGAAGCATTGTTTTGTGTTATTTATATTATCCAACCAGATTAGATAAACGAAGCAAGAGATGAATGGGAGAATGACGAAGAAGTGTGGTCACTCATTCAAAAGTTGCAAAAGATCCCAGTTCAAACAATATTGCCAAAACTTGACGAGGAAGGAAAAATCATATTGGAACCTGGAGTAGTTACAAAAAAAAGAACCCGACAGCTACGAAATCAATCAATTTTAGAGTATCTCATCAAGTGGAAGAACTTATCCGCTGAAGATTCCACATGGGAGGACAATAATTTTATATAGAAACATCAAGAACTACTCAAGCGTTGAGGATAACACTTTTTGAAGGAGAGGAGCATGTTAGGTCCCTATAGTACAACCCCCTTATTATATTGCTATGCCCATGTAGTCCTCATATTGGTATTATTGTGCCCCATAGAAGTGCACTCTTGTTATTGTTGTGCCCTTACATTATTATTGTTATATCGGCTCTGATTATATTATGATCCTTTAGACTCTTATATATAGAAAGGAGGTCTTGTTATTTGTATCATCTAAGAATTATTCATTTGTGTAATGTAAAGGATGTTGCCCCCTTGAAAAAGCTTATTTCCAAGGCATTGATCTATCTTTTTTATCTTTTTATGAACTGGTTTCATAACAGAGATCTTCATAGTACAACTAGGAAAAGATATAAGTATCTCTGCAATTTTTTGTTGTTGTTGTTGAGAAATTATGTATTCTCTGTGTTAATGGACAGCACAATGTAAAGGAAAATGATAGCAGGAAAAGTATGATGATTCTTTCTTTATCTTTATATGCATTCAAAAAACTGGAAGAACTTTGTAAATCTGAGAAAAAACATTTATTTTACTCATATTAAATGAATGAGTATTTTCTGTTGTAAAAGAAAGTATATATACAGGAGTCTGCTTAATATATATATATAGGAGGTCTCATAATGAATTTTAGGATTTCGATTAAGCCTAAACCACGGCCAGGTGCGCACTAAGAAATTACAGAATAGCTGATGGTCTAAGAGTTCATTGTATTTCGTTTAAAAGTAAGAATAACCCAGTTTCTGTTTTTCAAAACTCATAACAGTAATAGAAGGTCACATATATTCACTGTGCCAAAATTAGAAATTCGACTGATACAATTCCTGGAAACAAATAGCTAAAACCTTTCTGAAAGGAAACACAATGAGAATTATTCCTCACTTGCAGCTAATGAGACCTATCCAATACTGAAAAGAACGACAACCAATTTCTAAGAAGTACACTGTCATTCCTAAACTTTAACCAAATAATATAAAAGACTAATTAAATTATCTCCGCAAAAACAATAGTCTGCTCTAAACTGAGTAAGTATTCAACAAAGCAGAAGAATTAACAAATGGAGTAGCCAAAAATCGAAAACGTGGTAATCATATACATATAACAATCACACCACAACGGATTAAATCAAACTTCTATTTAACTCTGTCAAGCATGAGACTGAGGACTTTGGTCTTTAGAAATAAACTTGATCTATACAAAATCTTTTCATTAAAAGAACATAATGCCGAGTTCTTGAATAACAAGAACACCGTCAAAAATCGAAGAATTCCTGGAAGGAACAACCCCTCTAACTCAAGGAGGAACCAAGTGGTTTCAGAGACCAAAGGTAGAGAATACATGAAATTTAACCATTTTCAATGAAAACCAAGACCTCGGAGTAAAACCCTTGTACCGGTCGGAAGGAATAATTCAGATAAAGGTTAATCGGTTAAACCCTGCTCTCTACCAAACTTTGAAGGAAATAAGCTGAAACAATAAGTACGAGAGTACATGTTACACAATAATTTCTCAAGCAAAGTGTATCCTATAAATTCGTACACAATTTAAATCACGCAAATTTTATCGAATTAATCAAATGTAATATAGTAAGGAAATTTACTAAAACATACATTCTCAAATTAAAGTTTTGACTTGAGGCCATGAAGTTTTGACTCAGTTTTAAGCGATAAAATAAAGTGCATATTTCAATATAAGTAGCTAATAGAAAACTTTTATTTTAAGACAACAAAATTTAGGTAGAAGTTTGTTTCTCATGGATAAAGTATTTTTTTGGACACAACCGATTAAATTGACTTATAACCATTGTTAAAATAGTTTATCACAATAATGGCATCACATAAATGTTACCATAATAACGATTCAATAATGCGACATAAACACTTAAGAATCGAAAACTTTAATGCCCCATAAAACATACTTCTCGCCATTGATGCTACTCACACTCTGATGTCCGCCTAGTAGATCGATGTTTACCCACAGTTGTTTCACCTCTGCAAATAAAATCCACCGAGTCCACGAGCCAGAGCGACAACAGGAAGACGGCGGCAAACGCTGTGAATGCAATGTGGAGGGGCTGAATACGAATAAGAAAACCCAAAAATACATGTGGCCGTCTTATCGCACAATGGAGCATGGCCTGTTTTCAAATACTATGAAAACTCCATAAATAAATGGAACAGCAATATAGAAATCCCTGGCAATCCCATCCTGTCTCATATAAACATAATGGCTCTTAGAATTTGTTGAAGACCATCAGCAAGCGTTTAAATAGACAGCAAAGGAAGAGAAGGTCAGCATCTAACCACAATGATTTCAAAAACTCTCAACTTTGTGGCACTTTCAAGTTCTGCTCACTCTCATTTGATGGTGTAAAGCTAAGGGGATTGAGTTGTAAGTTTGGGGACCAAACAGAAGTATTTATAGCCAAGCTTTTGGCTATGTGTCAAGTATTCCACAGATCATGGTAGAGAACTACAAAGAGAGTAATAGACCATTTTAAGAGCTATCAACAAGAAATTAATTCAGTAATTGAAAAAAATAACTGCAATTAGTTTCCATAATTTAAGGAAATGACTACAATTGATTTCCAAAATTATCAGCGGCCGTTGGGAGAGGGAGCTTAACAACAAATATCAAACTTTCGAGTCAAGATGTTTTTGCCTTTCTTAACATGACATGTTGATTATCCTTTGACATAAATTTCTGACGAGCCGTTCAACTCCCTAGGCCATTATCAACACAAATTGGGAACTCTCATTAGTTTTGACATAAATTGGACATAAATTTATGACTAGTGGGTCACCTTCTCTCTCCAGCTTAAGCACAAATATGGAACGCTCTTGAACAAGTTTGGCCTTTCCAAGATTGTAGTTCCATTATGATGTGATTAATCATTAACATCTATTGATTAATGCTATGGCCGTTCATGTGATTGGAACAACTCTACCAGACATTAACGATTTTCCACGCCTCCTTCTTCACATCACGAAATCTCTCCTCAGGTTAGTAGTAGTTCAGTTGTAGGGAATTGACTGGTTCAGTGGGTGGCCTGGTATACTACAAGTGCATTATGGCAATTTTACTTTGGATTGGAACAATACTTCTTTTCACAGCTCAACGAATGTATCCATGAATAGTATCGGCAAATTTAGCAGAATTCGTATTATTGTTACAATGATATAGACGTTATACATGGAGAAATGCTACTTAATTTAGTTTACACATTATTGAAACTTTCCCATCCTGAATTTCACATCGAATAATTTAGATAGAAGGATGGATTGGTATAGCTTTCTTCATTGGCTAGCAGCCTAGCCTCACTTTCAGTCCACGATTGAATAGTTGGAAGAGCCTATATGGAAATCGTTGACAGAACATTCGGGCATTGTGCCCTTGGGATATCGCTGAAGATCTTGGCAGTAATCGTAGGTCATGTAATTCTTTCTCACTACCTCCAAAGCTCGAATCTGTTCCTTGTTCATCTTGGGAGAAATAAAACAATCCAGAAACCCCTGTGAACAGTATCGCATATCGTCATCGTTCGTGGAAGAGCAGCCAACGGTGATAAAGTGGGTATAAGTTGAGAGGAATGGCTCGTAACTGTAGTTGGCTTTGTATCGTCCTCCATCTGTGGCCCATGCAGATGCGTCCCATATTGTTGCATAAACCGACATGGGCTTCGAAGGGTATGTCACTCCCAGGCTCTTCATCCTCGGAAATCTTCTGATCGGAATACTGTCCACCATAAACCTGCCACACAATAAAGGGATGGAAAATAATGAGAAATAATCCTTGAAATTTAACAGGAATCAAGAATATTTTGGAATTAGATGCATAGAATATTTTCAATATTTATTTGTACTAAACCCGTTTACTGAAAAGATGACCGATGACATCTTAATAACAAAAAATGACTAGTAACCTCGTAATAACAAAAGTGGCTCCACCAATTGAATTAACCTCAAGCACCCACAATATCAATATATATATATATATATAATAATTTAGATTTCATATATTATACATACAGGATTTGATGAGGCGTCCAGAGAATGGTGTAGTTGTGAAAGTCTTTAGTAGGGTCGAACCAGAGATGGAATTGCTGTTCCCTGCCAATCAGATTTGGCCCATCTCCTGTGCCGTTCCCATACACGTTGGTCTGGAGTTTGTAAGGCTCCCCTGGTATTGTTCCCAGAAACTCTATGTCTATCTCGTCATGCCACCCTTCATAAACTTGGTTGTTTGACAACTGAAATATCACCATTCCAATCAATATATCAGAAATTATACTCACATTCCTCGAGTCAATTTCCATATAATCTTCTGACAGTCAGTTCATTAATTGATGCATGAAACACAAATAGAAAATGGAGATGAATATAGTTACATAGAATGAAGTGATGGTGCCTGCAGTATAGCCCCCCTGAAGTTTAACAGCAGCATTGAACAAACCATACATATATGGTTCATTTGACTTGAATCCACTGCCTGAAGCCACAAACAGAAGAGATATCACGTAGTTTCTTAGCATGATAAACAATTAATAAAATATCAATAATTTAACCATAAAATCACAGTCTCATAAATTTGATTGACGAGACTTTATTTGCGGGGGCGAGAAATCCCTCTGACACATCCTATCCCCACTAATGCAAACAGAAAGGATAGAGAATATAATTATTCATAAGAAGCTACAGAGCATAAGAAACAAGAAGTATGTTACCGGATGATCTGTCTAATGTGAGTGTGACTGAGGACTCATCTTTGGAAACATTTTGGTGTTGCCCACCCCAGAGATTAGCATAGCCCTCTGAAAATTTCAGAGTCTTCAAATAATTCATCACTGGAACGCCAGGTAAGGATGGTATTGCAGGATTTTGGTCTGCAGAAGCCAAACCCTTCATGGACATTACTGGACTGTGAAGCAATCCAAGAAACAGAAAGAAGAGCAATAGAATGCCCTTCCAGCCATTGTAATCAGTGAGGAATATTGAGAGTTGGGCAACCATCATACACTACGTACCAAATACACTCACGAAATTCGTAGGTAGTTTCTTCTAGGAATGGATCCAATTTATAGCACAACTACTCCACCGATTTCTTGTGACATTTCTGTTTTATAGTCTCGTGAGCTCATTAATCATTTTCTGTGACAATTCTGTTTTATTTCACATTTCGAGTCTGGTGAGGTGATACATCATTTTATTTCACATTTTGAGTCTGGTGAGGTTATCGATCCTTTTTTGTAGTACCCGAAGTGTTATATGATAAGAGGTGATAAACGAAGGGCAGTACAAGTCAGGATCAATGTTAGTTATTTCGTTGGTGCAATTCAACTCCGAAGAGGTTGACAATGAAATTTAATGTAAGAAGCCATTTATCATTTACAATTTTTATCAGCATAAATTTATTTTAAATTATGGATTTAATATGAGCTCAGAAGAATCTAATTTCTTCGCATTCAAATTTAAGTTTTTTTATAGTCAATTTTATTTAAATTTAAGTTTTTTTATGATTTTTTTTTATTATTTTTAATTTTATTTTGATTAAAATAAATAAAATTTCAACTCCCGATAACTTTAAATATTAAAATAAATAAATTTTAATTTCATATTGGAGTGTAAAATAAACCTTTAGATTTAATAATTTAATGAATTTATTTATATTAAATTACGATGGATTATAATGTTTCAAAAAAAATATAAGTTTAATAGAATCTGGTAAATAGAAATTTTAAGACTTCAATTAATGTTTCGAATGGTTCAAATTTTAAAATTTCTATGATTTTAAATCAAAATTAAATTTTAAAATGCGTGGATAGACCACTTGAAAGTGAAGAATCTATTTTTTTTAAATTTTCTTGTTTTAATTAAAAGTAAAATAATTGAGTTACTTTTTAATAAAAGAAATGTGTGTAATTTATTAAATTTTTAATAAAAAGTGACATTTAGCATTCAAAAAATATTAATAATATTAAAAATATTCAAATTGTTAAAAATGTAAATGCAATTCTTTTATGGTAAAAATAAACTATATTACATCTACCATAATTTAATGATGTGATTAATACTAAAAACTAATTAATATAGATCACAAAAATATAAAATCATATAAATATACTATTTTCACTATAAATCATAATCAATATAAATCACAAAAATATAAAATCATACCAATATAATCTTTTCACGGCAGATCAAATTCATAAAATTTTATGATTTTAATATATAAAAAAACTTAAAATATTAAATCTTTATCCTATTTCACTTAAAAAAATATAAACACATTTTCATAAATTCATCTATTACTTAGATATATGTTTTGTAAAACCTTTACATCTAATATATATCTTATACTTGTAAAACCTTTCCATCTTCATATTTTATTTAGTATATTTTAAATAATGGCTAGACGTAGGATATTTTTAAATATTGGCCAGACATAGATTTTAGGGTAAAAAATAAAATACATGATAATTTGTTTGATAAAGAAATTAAGATAAACAACTGACCTTCTAATATTAATATTTTTATGTTTGTTTGATAAAGAAATTAAGATAAACCATTGACCTTTTAATTCAGGCAAAAACTAATGACTTAATATATATATATATATTTTTGAATTTATAGCTTAACATGTTTAAAATTTATGGCTTATAAGTATAAAATTTAACCTATTATTATATTTGTGGTTGGTAGAATATCACGTATTCAATTTTTCAATGATTTGTTATAGTTTTGCTTTGACTAAAAAAATTTAAACTCTATCCAAAGTTTAACATTATGAAATTAAATTTATTATTTTTAAATAAAATTTATTTCTATTTGTATCAAATATGATTGGTTGAAATGTCTCCCATCTTATTGTGTAATGATGGCAATAATTGACTTTTGTGTACTCTATTATTAATTACTCTGTACAATAAATATAAATAATTTGAAAGATAACATTATATATTAATTACTACCTACCATAAACACAAATGGTTTGTAATTAAATTCAAAAATTCCATTTTCTCATTGGTGTAAAGTATTGAATAGACCATTTTTATGGGTTTTATTTTTTATTTAAAAAAATAACTTAAAAAATATAAATTTGGAAAAATATGTAAAAATAACATGTGTACAATTTGTACAACTCTCATTATATCAATCTATACTCTAATGACATGACATCTATACTATAATATGAGCATTATATTAAAAAATTATCATCATTCAATATTAAATAAATAATTATTAACTTATTATCATTAGTTGGATTGACAGTGGTGGAGAGAGGGAAGGAACATAAAAACATCAAGAATATGGTGAAGAGTGAACATACTCATTGTTTTTCAAAAAAGTTCAACTGATTTATTTGAGAATGATAATCGAGCCCAACTGGAGGGAACTAGAGACAACATGGCCATTGTAAGCAAACAAAAGCAAAGTTCTATGTTGAGAGGTACCATAAGAGAGGGAAATGCGGTACCATTGATATGATGTCTTTGTGGAAGCAAGAAGGTCGAGTTCAACGATTTGGAGTGATGGTTGGATCGATGTAGAGCTAACGAGCATCAAAGTGATGACATTTGTTGTCAAGGCAACTTCCATGATGACGAGGAAAGGAGGTGTTGAAAGGTGCAATCCAGTAAAATGCTGTCAACATTGGAAGAGAAGTGGAAATAAAGCAATGAGTGCGGTCGTTCACAAGATTGGCATACTTGGAGCCAAATGAAAGAAGAAAGATTTAAAATTTAGATTGTTTCCAATAGTCAAAAGTAAAGAGAAAGGAAAATTGAAATGTTTAAGCATATAAAGTTGGTTGTTTGTATATGGAATTTCAAAAACTCTACAGGTGGGTGTGTTGTATGTCATGACAACACACATAGTATTCTAATCTATATACGCAATATGAAAACATTGATACTTTCCATTTGAGTGTAGAAGATGATATACTTAGTAGGTTCTCGATTCTCACCTATTTGTTATTGAAATTCCGGGCCAGTTATCCAGTTGAAGGCAGCAGCACAACATGCAGTAGCAACAACAACAGTACACAAGAGACCAACAATAGCGCAACAAAAATGATAGAAAATGCAACTCGAAAAATCAGCAGAATAGTGCGACATGAAGAGGTTAAATAGAGCACACACACATCTACCATCTAAGCAGAGGGAGAAATAAATCAGAATCAGAGTGAGGATACGTGGGAGAGGTCGCGGGGTTACCAATGAAAAAGACAATGATAGAGATGCTCGTCCGAGTGAGAGTAACGTGAGAATAAATGCACATAGGTGTGCCATAAATTAGATTATTGAATAGAATAGTCCTTGATGTCATGAGGTGTGGATAAGTTTCAAACCTTAATCAAAGGAAAATGTGACATATTGATTAAATATACATGGGAGTTTCGAGATTTTGAAACTTTGACATGAGAAGAATCCTTTTTGAAATCTTGCAAGTCGAAAGTCTGATCCAGCATATCAATGTGGCTCGTTTGAATAAATGCATATAATAAAGTGTCGAGGGCATAAAACATATCCATTTCGTGTGAGCGAGAATAAAGCGAAAATAAACACACATGGTCGGTCCATTAATTAGATTAATGAATAGAGTAGGTGCCGAGACCAAGATGCATGTAAGGGTTTTAAGTTGCAATCGTTAAAAAAATGTGGCATATTGATTAAATATATATAAGATTTTTCAGGCATTGAAACCTTGACACGAGAAAAAATATTTTGGAAATATGTGGAAAAAAAGGCCTATTGATCATATTAATTTACCTCTGTACAAGGGAATAAAAATTATGATCTTCATACGAGGGATAATAAAATGACAATAAATGCACATAGTCGACTAACCAATGATAATTAATGAATAAAATAAATAGTGAGAGCAATATACGTGCATAGACAATGGATCTTATTGAAGGTTGTATTCCAAAAGCTGGGCGGATTCAATTTCACATTTAAGTTTGGTATGATAAAAGAATTGGGGTTGCATATTAGTGGTTGGAAGTCCATAGCATAGTTCAGAGATTCAAAATTTAGATATTTTATTATTATTATATAAGACCAATGCTACATGTATCGGAAATTTTGAAAAGAATTTCTGCGATGTTATTAATTTGGTATAACTCTATTATAAAGAGGTTCGTCCAACCAATAGACCAACAGGAATGTCTCGCAGGTTTGAGGTGTCACTACCTTATCTGTTTCAGATATCTAGTGATCCTTGTCGGCCTCCAAATTGATAACCTCTAATTGATAACCTCCGATTGAAGGGCTCCGATATGGGGGCTAGACTACGGTCACATGAAGAGAAATAGGTTACAAGGCATAAACGAAGAAAATGGTCGAAGATCGACAATCGGCGAATTGACATGCCTTGCACCAAGGTTGCACTCTTATTTGGGGGCTAGCACCACAATCACAAAGAGTTCAATGGAATCAAGGGCTATAAGTGCATTAGAAGGGTGGCGACAGTTTAAATATTTGTTCTATCTCTCTAAATCATGAAGTTGGGTGGACATAGGTTAAAAAAGGTTTTCATGTAAAGTTGGGCATGAAGGGTTAACACAAGTTTTATATGATAAAATTGCATTGTGGAGGGGCTTCACTCATTTCCTCTCCATGTAGATTAGGCCACGTCACTCATTGAAGATCGCAAGTTTTGGGACTGCAACCAAATGCTACTTTGTGAAATCACCGATTGTGATTTCATTATATTATAAAGGTCGAAGCGCATGTGATGTGGTCCCATGCGTTACACATTGGAAAAATTTGTAGTGCAATATTCTAAAGAAGCTACTCCCTGTCCCAAGCTAAAGGGCTTAGCCCAGAAGGCACCACTCATTGGCTTTATGATGTAACATCCTTTCCATAGGCATGATGTCACACCCCGCCATGTGGCTAACGCGCAATTATTAAGATTCAAAGAACCTCGGGTGGAGAAAATCACAGATCGGAGGCCCACGGTCAATCACACGGTCAAAGTGGTATATTCTTTGAAGTTTGACAAGTCTACTACACTGTTGTGAGGAGGAAACTCACCATAAAAAAACCTATTAGCTTAATTAAATATTAATTTTAATTAATTAATTAATAATAATATTAATAAATAACTTACTAATATAGTTATGCATATGATTGATTGGTATGTGTCTATCTACATATACCAACCACATTTATTAAATAAATGTGGTTATGCTAATTATATATCCAGAGCTCAAATCTATTCCTTGTTCATCTTCAGAGAAATGAAACAATCAAGAAACCCTTGTGAGCAATATCGCATATTTTCATCATTTGTCGAAGAGCAACCGATGGTGATAAAGTGGGTGTAAGTTGAGAGGAAAGGCTCGTAACTATAGTTGGCTTAGTATCGTCCTCCATCTGTGGCCCATGCAGAGGCGTCCCATATTGTTGCATAAACCGACATGGGCTTTGAAGGGTATGTCACTCTCAGGCTCTTCATCCTCGGAAATCTTCTGATCAGAATACTGTCCACCATAAACTTGCCACACAATAAATGGATGGAAAATAATGAGAAATAATCCTCAAATTTAATAGAATTGTCGATTTCAAGAATATTTATATTTTAGAATTAGATGCATAGAATATTTTCAATATTTATATTTATTTGTACTACACTAATTCACTAAAAAAAATGACCCATGACATCTTAATAACGAAAAATAACTCGTAACCTCATAATAACAAAAGTGAATCCACCAATTGAACTAACCTCAAGCACCCACAATATATATATATATATATATATATATATATATATATATATATATATATATATATATATATATATATATATAATGTAGATTTCATATCATCCAAAGATAAAAAATTTATGTAAATGATATGATTATACATACAGGATTTGATGAGGCATCCAGGGAATGGTGTAGCTATGAAAGTATTTAGTAGGGTCAAACTAGAGATGGAATTTGTTGTTCCTTGCCAATCAGATTTGGCCCATCTCCTGTCCCATTCCCATACACGTTGGTCTAGAGTTTGTAAGGCTCCCCTGGTATTGTTCCCAGAAACTCTATGTCTATCTCGTCATGCCACCCTTCATAAACTTGGTTGTTTGACAACTGAAATATCACCATTCCAATCAATAGATCAAAAATTGTACTCACATTCCTCTAAGTCAATTTCCATATAATATTATGACATGAGTTGATTCATTAATTGATGCATTAAACACAAATAGAAGATGAAGATGAATATAGTTACATAGAATGAAGTGATGATTCCTGCAGTATAGCCGCCCTGAAGTTTAACAACAACATTGAACAAACCATACATGTATGGTTCATTTGACTTGAATCCACCGCCTGAAGCCACAAATAGAGGTAATATCACATGGTTTCTTAGCATGATAAACGATTAATAAATATTAATAATTTAACCATAAAATCACAGTTTCATAAATTTGATTTATGAGACTTTATATGTGGGGGCAAGAAATACCACTGACACATCCTATCCCCACTAATGCAAACAGAAAGGATAGAGAATATAATTATTCATAAGAAGCTAGTGAGCATAAGAAACAAGAAGTATGTTACCAGATGATCTATCTAATGTGAGTGTGAAACATTTTGGTGTTACCCACCCCAAAGATTAGCATAGCCCTCTGAAAATTTCATAGTCTTGAAATAATTTAATGTCATTTCAACTGAGTTTCGCATCAACTATTTGTAAAAGAAATCAATTAGCAAAGTATGCTTACTGAAAGGGAATTAAAAGGTGCTAGATGAAACAATCAGATTGCAGGTGGCTGTAAAGACTTTGATGCTAGTATGGATTCCTCTTGTTGCCTATGCTTGATGTAAGCATTGCCTTTCATGCAGGAGTAGCAACTAAAGGAAAATGGTGGAGAGATGCGAAGATCAGCCAACGTTCGAACTCTGGAGATAGTAGTGAATGTGAAGCCTTGTTGTTCTATGTTTCCAATGTCCACTATCGCCTTTGGTAATATCATTCCTTACGATTTATGTATTGTCAAACCCCATGCCATTCAAAGTGGAATTTGCCTGCGAGACCCTCACGTTATTGGGGGAAGTGGAACATAATATGGGTTGAAGGCATCCCGTGGCAGGCCTTTGTATTGGAAGAAGTCAACAACAACAAAGGATGGTTATTGAGGGGGTTTTGATCAGCTACATATAAAATGGAAATTACTTTCCCAAGTGCTTCGTTTACAAGACCTACTTCAACCCACAAGTTACATGTGAGGAAAACATATTTTTCATTGCAAATAATAATTTTTGCATCCAACTGTTCATCTTCTTCGTGTGCACCCGTAGGATGGTGGTTCCTTTTCTCTACGTAGCATCATGCAATTGGCATGTTCAATTTTTTGAGCAATTGTTTGTTATGCAATTCGATAGCTAGGTTGGTTGGATATAGGTGGATTGCATTGCCAAATTCTTGTTTCTCATCCTTTGACAAAAAGGAATGTGTCCTTAACATGAGAAGGTTTCAGTCTTCGACTATTGGTGTTGCATTTCTGAGATTCGTGAGCAATTGTCAGAATGCAATTTGAAGAGGGTTCACCCCTTGTTGACAAAAGATGGTAGATACTATGACGATCGTGTCAAAGGTCTGCCAAAGGGAATTTCCGCTAATGTGCTGACATACATGGGGATATCCTTCACAGGAGGTAGTTGCCCAAGATCACCAACAAGTATGATATACCGATTTCTGAAAGGCACATTCTGATATGAAGGGAATACCTCCCTTAAGCGATCGTCTATGTGTGAAAGAAGTTTAGGGCCAATAAAGCTCATTTCATCGATTAAACTGTGCTTGAGGTGACGAAGTTTTTGTTGGAGATGCATAAGTGGTTGGTCCACAAGAGGATGCATTGACACTAAAGGAATGTGAATGGAATAATGGATTGTAAGCGCCTTTATGTTAAACACAACAACACCTATTGGAGCGCGTAGGAGAAATGGACTTGAATTGGGAAGAGATTCAACAAGAAATGTATCTTTTAGGAAATCAATTAAATGATACTTCCTTGTGCCAATAGTACCTTGGATGCGCATTCTAAGTGGAGGAATGGAGGAAGTGGTCCTAAAGTGGGTGAGGACAATGGTGAAAGAAACTTGCTAGGTGGGTGATAGTGAGGTGAGCAAAAGGGGAAATGGAGACAGGATAGAATGGATTTGGGTGGATAAGCGACTAAAGTCTATGAAACATATGGTTGTCTCTTACAAAGGGAGAGGGATGGTAGTATGGGCCCAATTGTGGTTAGAGTCAAAGTCGCGATATCCAAGCATGTCAATGTCAGCAATTTCCATGTTGTTTCCAGGGTCTAGTTGAGAAAGGAATTGCCATTCATCGATGACTATGGATTCTGGGGGGTTTGACATATCATTAGTAGAGGTGTCATCAGAGAAAGGGGAAAGGGGGGTTTCAGGGGCTTGATGAACATGCCATGAAATGATTGCTTCATCAGTGGAGCCTATGTCTGATGGGAGTGTGTAGAAAGGGAAGTATAGAAGTAGTTCACTCCAACAGAAAGAAGCATAGGATGCATCATCAGGAGAAGGGATCAAGGAATAGGAACGAAGGACATGAACAATTTTGCAAGGGTTTTTTTTTTCATTGGTTATGTTTTCGGCGAGTAGAGAAGGACCAGGAATATGCAGTTTCGAGGAGAGTTAGTGTTTCATGCGAAGCAGGTCTATTCATGAATGCTACAATGAAGGGTGGTGTTGGGAAGGGGGAAACTAGACCATGAGAAACACATCGAAAAAGAGTTTGAGTAACATTTAGGGAAACAAATGAGGCTACAAAGTGAAAGGGGAAGTTTTTATAGCATGTGGCATGTTTCCTGTGCACTGATGTCCCTATCAAAAATTGTTTCTGTTAAGAATATTGTATGTCATTGAATGAAATTAAGAATATTCTCGTAGTCGCCAAGGCAAGAGGATGAAAATATCAATGGCGAAGGGAGGATGCATGGGTCATTCTCTGTAGATATGTGTACATAAGGTCCACATTGTTCAGGAGGGCGACAATTCCAAGCAGAAATGTGTTCATCGAAAAAGGACCTAGCTGTATTCATTGCAACTTGGTCATCCCAATCGAGGTTGTCCATATCAGGTGCATTTTCGAGCCAAAGGAAACCATATATGTGTGCAGAGCCCCTATGTTTCCACTCATACCTGGAAAGATGAAAAAGGAATTTTTGTGAGGCAACTGTACATCCATGAAAAGAAACAAAAAGGAGAAGGATGGTCAAGGAAAAACCTGCACCAGAAGTCCTTTGCATGTAAACCTTTTTGCAAGAACTCTTCGAGGAAGATTGTGAATCAACAATGAATGTAATGCATTACAAGATGTGGATTGTTGATTATATTCTTGAATTTCCATCGAGACAACTAAGATAAGTCCGGGTGGGGGGCTTCTAGGCATGACCATGTGCATGTCATGCCATTTGGTGTCAGCTTCACTTAGGGTGAAGAAGAAAGTAGGGCTACCTATTTCTATGATCATATTGGTGAGTTCACCTCTGCATTTTTTCCAGAACGAGCGTGTCCCTCTAAGGCTTGATCCGAAGTGCATAATCTGGTTATGAAGCATGGAATCAGGCATGTCATGGAGGTATGCATGAAGGTCTGCAATGATAATTGGAAAGCCCTCTGCAAGGTTTCTCTTCACGAAAACAACAACAATTTCTTGATTATGATGCTGCAACATAAGATTGTACGAGTAATACTAGAATCTTGGATGCTGGGAAAAACGATTATCATAGTAGTGTATGAGGTGAACAACATATTCTTGCATTTCAACTTTTCTCAGATGTGGTTGAAGATTGTGGGGAACTCCATAGAAAAGAGGCCTTCTGTGGTATATTCATTGATTGTGGAGGGGGAAACAAAGGACCAGCAAAGTGAAGTAGTGGAATTAGGATGGGAAGATTGTAGGTAGTTATGTATTTCTTCAAGCTCAGTATGGGAATTAGGGAGTACTGATACAAAAGAGGATGGTTGGAGGTTTTTTGGAGTGGGGTGTGCAAGAATGTTATCATCGAAAGCAAGGAAGTCAAGTTGTGGTTCAGGAGAGGAGGGGGAGATACGACGAACGAGAGAAGACATATCAATAGGGTGAGTCGACAAGGCAGATATTGCATCTTGGTCCAGTTGGACATCCTTGTAGTAGGGATCATGGGCTAGTTTGTACTCTAAATCTGCAAGAACACGTGTCCCGCTAATAATGAAATCATATGTTTTGTGGTCAGATCCATGCCTAGTAACAACGACGATGTCTAATTCGGAAACCAAGCATGGTAAAATGTTGGTGATGGCAGTGATGTCTTGCGAGAAACAAATAATATGACCAATGTATTTTTACTGCCCACCTCGTGCATGGGTGACTTGCAAAATTGGGCTGACACATGATATGAACATTTCTTCTATTTGTGTTAGAGAAGCAAGGAAAAATGGTTGGTCTCCAGGGTCCATGTTGTTCGCAAGGGAGAAGTGGTGGTTGGATTTTGTAGTTGCACATTGAGAGCAATATATGTTACCATGTAAGAATTTTGTTTTCATATTTGGGTATGATTCTTTGCATATGGATAAGATATGCAAGGGGGATAGGTCATCTATCCTTTCACAATATTGGTGGTGTGCATGGTTAAGAGCAGGGTTGACCAAAATATGGGGATGGGAGGGTGAAGGAGGATGAGTTGATGGTGCGGTGTGCGATGTATATGGGCAAGAAGGGGCAGTGAATGCAAGAAGTTGAAGGGTAGGTACATTCAGAGCAAGAAATTTTGAAGGAGATGGGTTTGCAAGTCAAGATTCATGATGTTGGGGAAGAGAAACATTAGATGTGGGTATAGATGGAAAGGTTTGGGTGTTTAAAACGGATTTATATTTGACTCATCTTTGTTTGTTGGAGGCATATTTATTCTATGCATAAATGAGTCTCTTCCAAGCATTTCTTGAGGGGTTTGCAGAAGATGTTGGCATGTCCATCCTAATACAAACATGGGGACACAAGTTCAAGTGAATATAGGAGATGAGAAAGAGTTGTCTTAAGTGCAAAGATAGAGTACATAGCCCCCAAAAGAAAGAACTTCATTAGTGGGTATATTTTCGAAATAGTGCCTTCTAGCTTATAAAGTAGATGTGTCTTTTGACAAAGTAGCTAAAGTTTAGTGGTCAGAGAAACCTTTTTATAATAGAGTTTATGTTTCTTTGATATTATGTACTAATGTCGTGTGATTCAAATTTTGTTGTTGGAACTTTGTCAAAGCTATCTTTGGAGCATAGAATGAGATTAGAATCAATCTTATTTCAGTGAAGTATTTTTGTGGTGATCGATAACTATCTATCATTCATTTACCTAGTCGATTTAAGGCAAACAAACAAAAACCCTTTGTAAGAAGCTAGTGTTTGTGTTTAGGTGCACAAAGAACAATATAAAAGGATGTAAATATTCTATTTTGTTTAGAAGGAAGAAAAAAACATATATACTATATGTAAAAGTAAAAGATGGATAATTATGCAAAGGTGGAAGCTGCAACATGTATCATAGGTGTATATACATAAAGAAGAGAAGTAAAATGATGAAGTGAACAAAAAGAAGGTGGGTGACAAGGGACGAAATGACAATGAGAAAAAGAATATAGAAGTTATTGTTTACACTTCAGGGTGGCATGGGGAAAAGAAATCGACTTTCAAAGACGTTGAACAATTGAAGTAGTAGACATTTTTTTGATTTCCTAGAGGAGAATGGAACATGTAGAGCTATAGGTGATTTCCTCTTAATTGATTAGTACAAACTTCAAATGGTCCACACCATTGAAGAAACTTATTTTCATAGAAAATGTGAAGAGGAAAGGATGGCATGAAACCCTTGCATGAAGCTCATGGATAACACCAGGATCACTGGAGAGTATGAACAAGTCTTTTTCTTGGACACCCATGAGTTTAGTTGCAACATTATCAAATGCGATGACATTTTCCAATATGCTTGTGTGGTCATGCATTTCAAATTTCAGCACATACCGATAGTCACATTCCAAGAAGGCCCCACCACATTTTGTTCAGTGCCACATTCCATTTGAGTGGTTGACAACTTTTTTCATGCATTGCATGCCATCAGATGAGAGAGGGCATGCAAGTAAGTAGAAATATTGCATGTTAATAGAGATGATGGTTCCACAAACAAAGAACCATGTTGGTTTTACAATGGGATGCGAGTATATGAGGTTGATAATTGTACGTTGCGGGTGGCCCTTCTTGGAAGGCCCAAGAATTTTCTACTTAATGATGGTGAAGAGGCCAAGTGGTATCTTTGATGAAACCATGATTGGAGTTGTTCAATCTTTGGAATGGCAGGATCTAGCACGAGGTTGGTGGTTGAGATAGTCCCAACAGTTCTTCCATTAAATTCGGCTATGTGACCCCCTTTGATTGCAAGCACGGTCGAAGCACCAGAAGAGGCAAGTTCAACGAGTTTCTTGCCCAAGGTGTGGCAATTCTCCCCCCATAGGGTGATGTCGATACTATATCCAGACATGTCTTCCAAGATGAGAGTTTTCCTAGGTGTTTGAGAGCCATCTCTTCGACAAATGGTGGAAGTTAGTGAAGTGGACCCGACAATGTCAATGATGTTGACAATTGAGCCGAGGTTTGCAGATTTGATTTCATATATAGATTTAAAACGGAAATAGTGCAAAGGAATTGTTGGACATCATTTAAGGAAGGTGCAACAGTGGAAGTTGTAGAGAGGGAGACTTCCCATTTGCTATCTAGATGGTTGTAATTTGTGTTTGTTGGTTTCACAGTGCCATTTGAAACCATGTAAAGCTTCCAAATTTTGGACAAGGTCATGCAAGGAATCTTCCAGATCACCAAAGGCATAGAGATGGATTGTATCATTGGCAAAATCAACGAGGTAAAATCTAAAGACCTTTTTGGAGCCTCGAGCATTATTGTAGGAGCGAACATATGTCTTTCCAAGCACCCTGCCCTGGATCAACCATTGTTTACGATAGAGGCTTAGTGCCAAGAATGGAATGGAAGCAGGTAAAGCAGAGGACAACTGAGTTGATGATGACGCAGAATCCTATGTCGAATCAGCAATAAACGAGGCGAGGGTGTGTGATGTTGAAGAGCCTGGTTGGTATGTCGACGTTTGTATAATTTGAAGAAGGTTTGAGTTCCTAATCAAAGTTACATGATATTCGAGAAGTTCTAGTTTAATAATTTGCAGAGTCCTGAAAAGAAGGAAAGAAAGAGAAAATCAACGCGGCATTAGTCAGAGTGACAGTGGTGGAGAGAGGGAAGGAACAAAAAAACATCAAGAATATGGTGAAGAGTGAACATACACATAGTTTTGCAAAAAAGTGCAACTGACTTATTTGAGAATGATAATCGAGCCCAACTGGAGGGAACTAGAGACGACATGGCCATTGTAAGTAGATGAAAGCAAAGTTCTGTGCTGAGAGGTACCGTCAGAGAGGGAAATGTGGTAGCATTGAGACGATGTCTTTTTGGAAGCAAGAAGGTCGAGTTCAACGATTTGGAGTGATGGTTAGATTATTGTAGAGCCAATGAGCAACAAAGTGATGGAATTCGTTGTCAAGGAAACTTCCATGATGACGAGGAAAGGAGGTGTTGAAAGGTGAAAGCCCATAAAATGCTGTCAACATTGGAAGAGAAGCGAAAATAGAGTAACGAGCGCAGTCATTCACAGGTTTGGTATACTTGGAGCCAAATGAAAGAAGAAATATTTACAATTTAGATTGTTTCCAATAGTCAAAGGTAAGGAGAAAGGAAAATTGAAATGTTTAAGCATAGAAAGTTGGCTGTCTATATATGGCATTTCAGAAACTCTACAGGCAAGTGTGTTGTATGTCATGACAGCACACATATTATTCTAATCTATATACACATTATCAAAACATTGATACTTTTCATTTAGGTGCAAAAGATGATATAGTTAGTAGGTTCTCGATTCTCACCTATTTGTTATTGAAATTCTGGGGTAGTTATCCAGTTGAAGGCAACAACACAACGTGCAATAGCAACAACAAGAGCACAAAAAGAGACCAACAATAGCAGAACAACAACAAAAAATGAAACTCAAAAAAGCAGTAGAACAGTGCGATGTGAAGAGGTTAAATAGAGCACACGCCCATATACCAGCTAAGCAAAGGGAGAAATAAATCAGAATCAAAGTCAGGACACATGGTAGAGGTCACGGAGTTACCAGTGACAAAGACAATGAAAAAGATGCTCATCCGAGCGAGAGTAAAGTGAGAATAAATGCACACAGGTGTGTCATTAATTAGATTATTGAATAGAACAATCCTCGACGTCAGGATGTGTGGATAAGTTTCAAACCTTTATCGAAGGAAAATGTGACATATTGATTAAATGTACATGGGAGTTTCAGGATTTTGAAACTTTGACATGAGAAGAATCCTTTTTGAAATCTTGCAGGTCAAAAGTCCGATCCAGCATATCAATGTGGCTCATTTGAATAAATGCATATAATAAAGTGTCCAAGGCATAAAACATATCAATTTCGTGTGAGCGAGAATAAAGCGAAAATAAACACACATGGTCGGTCCATTAATTAGATTAATGGTGTAGAGGTTTTATGTTGAAATCGTTAAAAAAAATGTGGAATATTGATTAAATATATATCAGATTTTCCGGGCATTAAAACCTTGACACGAAAAAAAATATTTTGGAAATATGTAGAAAAAAAGGTCTATTGATCATATTAATTTACCTCTATACAAGGGAATAAAACATAGGATCTTCATATGAGGAATAATAAAATGAAAATAAATGCACATAGTCGACTAACCAATGGTAATTAGTGAATAAAATAGATAGCGAGAGCAAGATACGTGCATAGACAATGGATCTTATTGAAGGTCGTATTCCAAAAGCTACGATAAGGGGCAAATTCGATTTCACATTTAAATTTGGTATGATAAAAGAATCGGGGTTGCATCTTAGTGGTTGGAAGTCTATAACACAGTTTAGAGATTCAGAATTTAGATGTTTGTTTATTATTATAAAGGACCAATGCTACATGTATCGGAAATTTCAAAAAGAATTTCCGTGATGTTATTAGTTTGATATAAATCTATTATAAAGAGGTTCATCTGACCAATAGACCAACAGGAATGTCTCGCAGGTTCGAGGTGTCACTGCCTTATCTGTTTCACATATCTAGTGATCCTTGTCGGCCTCTAAATGCCTTGGTTTTTCAAGTTCCGACTTCTGAATTCTGAGATTGTTATTTGTCTCGATATCTAGACCCTCCAGAGGTATGAAAAATAATTAAATAGAACCTCACATCTGCTCTCAAGTGTAACTTTTTGAGAATGGGCCACATCTTAAAAGTGTCGATATTGTGAGTTGCGATATGGGATGAAACCACTCAAAATGGGCTGCTAATGTTAAAGTGTCGAGATGGACAATAATAAATTAACAAAGGATTTGCCTGTAAAACCAAAGAAACTTGAGCCTTTTCTCTCTCCTCCCAAAGGGACGCGTGGCAGCAAAAATACCAGATTTGATAAGAGACACGTGATAAATAGGGACTAGATGTGTTAAGGGGTGCGTTGCAACCGGAAATTGGTTGCGACAAGTGACATGGAAAGGATGATGTCATCACGACGTGCCAATAGGGTTGACACATGGTAGGCGAATTTGACAATTTCAAAGCTCACAATAGGCCAAAAAAGGTGGCACGTTGCATTATTCAAAAGGTGACACGTGGAAGATATGTGGCAATGATGACGTCACGTATGGGAGATCAATGATTAGAGGTTGAGGCATATTATGCATCGAAGTGAAACCTCCGTTTGATAACCTCCAATTAGAGGGCTTTGATATGGGGGCTAGACTGCAGTCACATGAAGAGCCACAGGACCAAGGCCCAAACGTAGAAGGTGATCGGTGATAGGAAATTGGAAAATTGACATGCCGTGCACCAAGGCTACACCTTCGATTGGAAATCGTCGATAGAGAGGGCTCCGATTTGGGGGCTAGCACCGCAGTCACAAAGAGTTCAAAGGAATCAAGGGTGGCATGTGACATTATTCAGAAGGTGACATGTGGTAGATACATGGTATCGATGACCTCACGTATGGGAGATCATGGATCATAGGTTGAGGCATATTGTGCATCGAAGTGAAACCTCCGATTGATAATCTTCAATTGAAGGGCTCCAATATGGGGCTAGACTACGGTCACGTGAAGAGAAATAGGAGCAAGGCCCAAATGCAAAAGGTGATCGATGATCGACAATAGGCAAATTGACATGTGGTTCACTAAGGTTACACTTCTGATTTGGGGGCTAGCACCACAGTCACAAAGATTTCAAAGGAATCAAGGGCTATCGATGCATTAGAAGGGTGACGATAGTTTAAATATTTGTTATGTCTATCTAAATCATGAAGTTGGGTGGACATAGGTTAATACAGGTTTTCATGTAAAGTTGGGCAGGAAGGGTTAACACAGGTTTTATATGATAAAAATTTCGCGCGGAGGGGCTTCACTTATTTCCTCTCCATGTAGATCAGACCACGTCACTCATTGGAGATCACAAGTTTTGGGACTCCAACCAAATTCTACATTGTGAAATTGCCGATTGTGATTATGCGATATTCTAAAGGATGAAGCGTGTGTGATGTGGTCCCATGCATTACACATTGGAAAAATTTGTAGCACAATATTCTAAAGAATCGACCCCCTGTCCCAAGCTAAAGGGCTTAGTCTCGGAAGGCATCGCTCACTGGCTTTATGACGTAATATCCTTTCCATAAGCATGATGTCACACTCCGCCATGTGGCTAGAGCACAGTTATTAAGATTCAAAGAACCTCGAGCAGAGAAAATCACAAATCAGAGGCCCACGATCAATCGCACTATCGAAATGGTATATTCTTTGAAGATCGACAAATCTACTATAGCGTCATCCCCCTGTCCCAAGCTAAAGGGCTTAGTCTCGAAAGGCATCACTCAGTAGCTTTATGACGTAACATCCTTTCCATAGGCATGATGTCACACTCTACCATGTGGCTAGAGCACAGTTATTAAGATTCAAAGAACCTCGAGCAGAGAAAATCGCAGATTGGAGGTCCACGGTCAATCACACTGTCGAAATGGTATATTCTTTGAAGATTGACAAATCTACTATAGCGTTGTGAGGAAGAACCTTAGCATAAAAAACTTATCAGCATAATTAAATATTATTTTTAATTAATTAACTAATAATAATATTAATAAATTTACTAATATAATTATGCATATGATTAATTAGTATGTGTTTATCTATATATACCAACCACATTTATTAAATAAATATAGTTATACTAATTATATATACATTATATATACATGACAAAATTTATTTTACATCATTAATATTAAATACCTCCCTTTATATATTTGATATTTTTGTCTTCACTAAGAAGAATAAATACTCAAGCAAAGTGTATCATATAAATTCATAAACAATTTAATTCACACAAATTTTATCGAATTAATCAAATGTAATATAGTAAGTAAATATACTAAAACATACATTCTCAAATTAAAATTTTGACTTGAGGTCATGAAGTTTTGACTCAGTTTTATGCGATAAAATAAAGTGGAGATTTCAATATAAGTAGCTACTGGTTGTGTCATGCCCCTACACCTGCGGTGATCTTCCAACCGCTTGTAGCGAGGTGCGGCACCACCGAGCGCTTTCTTTTTAACAATACTAACACCTGTGGACTACGCCTACTTCAACATGAACATACTTAACTTATGTTTTTGCAACTAAATAAAGCTTTATCCTTTATACTTTAGTGAAGACCATTCTCAATTATTAACCATGAACAATAAACCGAGAACATCAACAATAAGCAAGTACAAAGGGAGGGACAACTCCCAGAAAGTCTGCCCAACAATATATTATAACAGCTTCTTTAATATTACAGTACAAGTATGCTTGGCAATCTCCAGGCCAATACTTAGAATAATTTCATAAACCAGCCTTTTACAAATTATGTGCACCTTTGCACAAAGTGGAATGCTCACCCGAGCCACCTATTTCACCTTGTCAAATCTTGCACACAATTATTTGCACATAACTCCCACCTCGGCACGCTTGCCTCACCCAAACCGCACTTAAAATCAAAACTGCACCTTAGAAGTGCTGCGCATGAGATATGCGCAGTCTTCTTTACCCCTGCGCTGTTTTACCCCTTGTGCGTATGAATAGTGCGAAGATATGTTCGATGGTTTGAAATGAATCGCAGTCCATTCGATATATATGCTAGTGAGGTCGCAAATCCATCCTCGGCCGACCTTCCAATTATTAACACGAACGCCCATGTTTAGCTTGCCTCCAACGTCGGCTCGCCCAAGTGCGGGTGCGTTCTCACACATGCCCTCGTCGTTTACTTCGCGCCCGCCTTGCGCCCGTCGTTCATCTCTCGGAGGCCTTACATTCTCCTCCACCTGAAATCGTTGTCGTCCTCGACAACATATCATCCTGGTAGCTCTCTACCAAGATCATCATTCATCCACGATGTCGACCTTTCTACACAAGGCAAACATCCTTGCAACATATGTAGAGACTCTTTCTCCACTATGTCCCGGCCTAGTGACCACTGCCACCAAGCTCACCGTACGAAAGTATGTATCTCCATAATCCATGCTCAGGTCCATGGAAACTCCATCCATCTCATCTGCAACATGTTGCCCATATGTGTGTCTCCTCCAAGTGAAGGGAACATCTCCTCAAACCGACTCTTGATGTGCCCCATTCATGTCCATGAAACTCTCTTCATCATCTGCAATGTGCCATCCTCAAGTCTTCATAGAAACAAGTATGCACTTTTCTCATCTATCCATGTGATGCCCATGATCCTCGATCAAATCAGCTGTCATGTATAGAAAGTGGTTGAGTCTCGGCTCAACCCATGCTCAAGTGTATCACCAAAGCATCCTCATCATCATCGTTGCAACTTCCATCACCTCAAGGTGTCTCATAACGATCCTCTACATCAAGTCACTCTTCCAAGCCATGCCCATACATGTACTTTGAAAGTATGCATCCCATACTGCATCAAAGTCTCCTGACCTCAGCTCCTCAATGCATTAGATCCTCAAAGTCCACCATACATGAAGTCCCTAAAAGTCACAACAATCTCATGTCCTCATGAGCCCCATAACCCATCCCCAATCAACACTTTAGCAAGCATACAAGATGCCTCAGCTCTCCATGTAGTAGGAATGCTCCATAGCTGCTCACAAGTCCATCCAAGTCTTTAATCTTATCAACTCTTGATGTGCCCCATTCAGGTCCATGAAGTCCTCTTCATCATCTGCAATGTGCCATCCTCAAGTTCCCATGTCACACTAGCAAGTCCTCCTGCATAACATCCCTGCCTTAGCACTCCTCTTTGGATGTCCCTTGACATCTCTACAAGTGCTTCCACACAATGTCCTTGCATAGGTCTGCCATGCTTCATGTCTTCAAGTCTCCAACCTGATGTCCATGGCTAAGCTGCCCATGTAGTCCAACCAAGTAGACACATCACAACATCTGGCCATCTCATCCAAGTCTTCGATCTTCGGTTTAGTGAACTCGGTCACCCAACCATCTCATCATCATGTCATAAGTCCCTTCATCATAGCTCCTCCACCAAAGTGTCCATCAAGACTTACTCTTGGTCTCGGCCATGAGAAGTCCACCCAAGACATCATCAAATGTGTGCCCTCCTCAATCTGTCCATGAGTCATGCCGGGCACTTAGCCAATTCTCCATGTGGCTAAAGCATGACTCAATCTTCCACAACGATCATCAAGTTCCACCCTTGTCACGGGTCCTTGCACCTTTCATCATACGGTCACAAGTAACCCCAACAAGCCTTGCAACAACTGACAATCCTTGCTTCTCCATACAAGGTTCCATCATAGTCATCCATGGTAAGATGTCCTCTTGCCTTGGCAAATTGGCTTTGCCCTTCACTGCACACGGTCCATCTCCCAAATGCCCAAATGAAACACAAGTATCATTACTTACTTCATCATCATGAGGCTCCTCCATGTGAGTGACCTCATCCATCCATGTTGACAAACTGCATGATCCTGGTTCAACTTGATCAGCCTCAAGTTCATCCTCCATCGTAGTCATGCCTGCAACATCTTCATCACAGAAGGGGACAACAATAGCCTTGTTGCCCTTCAAGAAATCTTGTCCAAGTATCACATCGAAGTCGTTCATCTCCATCACTGTGAAGTCCAACTGACCCTTCCAGCCTTTCATCTGCACAGGTATATCATGTACCAAACCTGCCACCTTAGCTCTAGGGTTTACTGCCTTGACCTCCATATCTGATGGGGAGATCATCAGTCCAGCCTCTTTTGCTAACCGTGTCGTCATAAAGTTATGTGTAGCACCTGTGTCTACCAGAGCTTGAATGGTCTTGCCATGAACCATCAAGTCGATGAAACCCAAACTGTTCATCCATGATTTCTCCATAACCTTATCTGCATCGGCTTCACCCACCATGAGCAACTCAGCTCTATCAGGCTTCACCATTTTACCTTCGTCACGAGCAACCCTGCTCACCAGCTTCGACCAAGCTCTGATACCAACTGTCACGCCCCTACACCTGCGGTGATCTTCCAACCGCTTGTAGCGAGGTGCGGCACCACCGAGCGCTTTCTTTTTAACAATACTAACACCCGTGGACTACACCTACTTCAACATGAACATACTTAACTTATGTTTTTGCAACTAAATAAAGCTTTATCCTTTATACTTTAGTGAAGACCATTCTCAATTATTAACCATGAACAATAAACCGAGAACATCAACAATAAGCAAGTACAAAGGGAGGGGCAACTCCCAGAAAGTCTGCCCAACAATATATTATAACAACTTCTTTAATATTACAATACAAGTATGCTCGACAATCTCCAAGCCAATACTTAGAATAATTTCATAAACCAGCCTTTTACAAATTATGTGCACCTTTGCACAAAGTGGAATGCTCACCCGAGCCACCTATTTCACCTTGTCAAATCCTGCACACAATTATCTGCACATAACTCCCACCTCGGCACGCTTGCCTCACCCAAACCGCACTTAAAATCAAAACTGCACCTTAGAAGTGCTGCGCATGAGATATGCGCAGTCTTCTTTACCCCTGCGCTGTTTTACCCCTTGTGCGTATGAATAGTGCGAAGATATGTTCGATGGTTTGAAATGAATCGCAGTCCATTCGATATATATGCTAGTGAGGTCGCAAATCCATCCTCGGCCGACCTTCCAATTATTAACACGAACGCCCACGTTTAGCTTGCCTCCAACGTCGGCTCGCCCAAGTGCGGGTGCGTTCTCACACATGCCCTCGTCGTTTACTTCGCGCCCGCCTTGCGCTCGTCGTTCATCTCTCGGAGGCCTTACAGGTTGGTTTCTAAGAAAAAACTTTTATTTTAAGACAACAAAATTTAGTTACAAGTTTGTTTCTCATGTGTAAAATATGTATTTGAACACAACCGATTAAATTGACTTATAAACATTGTTAAAATAGTTTATCACATTAATTGCATGACACAAATATCAAACATTCAAGTCAAGATGTTTTGCCTTTGTAACATGAGATGTTCATTATGCTTTAACACAAATTTCTGACCGGCCGTTCAACTCCCTATCCCATTATCAACACAAACTGGGAACTCTCATTAGTTTTGATATTCAGTTTTCAGGTACATTATTTGACATAAATTTATGACTCGTGGGTCACCTTCCCTCTCCAGCTTAAGCACAAATATGGAACGCTCCTGAACAAGTTTGGCCTTTCCAACATTGTAATTCCATTATGATGTGATTAATCATTAACATCTATTGATTAATGCTATGGCCGTTCATGTGGTTGGAACAACTCTACCAGGCATTAACGATTTTCCACGCCTCCTTCACATCACGAAATCTCTCCTCAGTTTAGTAGTAGCTCAGTTGTAGGGAATTGACTGGTTCAGTGGGTGGCCTGGTATACTACAAGTGCATTATGGCAATTTTACTTTGGATTGAAACAATACTTATTTTCCCAGCTCAACGAATGTATCCATGAATAGTATCCGCAAATTTAGTTCGTATTATCGTTACAACGATATAGACGTTATACATGGAGAAATGCTACTTAATTTAGTTTACACATTATTGAAACTTTCCAATCCTGAATTTCACATCGAATAATTTAGATAGAAGGATGGATTGGTATTTTCTTCATTGGCTAGCAGCCTAGCCTCACTTTCAGTCCACGATTGAATGGTTGGAAGAGCCTATATGGAAATCGTTGACAGAACATTCGGGCATTGTGCCCTTGGGATATCGCTGAAGATCTTGGCAGTAATCTTAGGTCATGTAATTCTTTCTCACTGCCTCCAAAGCTCGAATCTGTTCCCGGTTGAGCTTCGGAGAAATAAAACAATCCAGAAAACCCTGTGAGCAGTATCGCATATCGTCATCGTTCGTGGAAGAGCAGCCGATGGTGATAAAGTGGGTGTAAGTTGAGAGGAATGGCTCGTAACTGTAGTTGGCTTTGTATCGTCCTCCATCTGTGGCCCATGCAGAGGCGTCCCATATTGTTGCATAAACCGACATGGGCTTCGAAGGGTATGTCACTCCCAGGCTCTTCATCCTCGGAAATCTTCTGATCGGAATACTGTCCGCCATAAACCTGCCACACAATAAAAGGATGGAATATAATGAGAAATAATCCTGGAATTTAACAGGATTCAAGAATATTTTGGAATTAGATGAATAGAATATTTTCAATATTTATTTGTACTAAACCCATTTACCGAAAAGATGACCCATGACATCTTAATAACACAAAAAATGACTAGTAACCTCGTAATATCAAAAGTGGCTCGACCAATTGAATTAACCTCAAGCACCCACAAAATATATATATAATTAGATTTCATATATTATACATACAGGATTTGATGAGGCGTCCAGAGAATGGTGTAGTTGTGAAAGTCTTTAGTAGGGTCGAACCAGAGATGGAATTGCTGTTCCCTGCCAATCAGATTTGGCCCATCTCCTGTGCCGTTCCCATACACGTTGGTCTGGAGTTTGTAAGGCTCCCCTGGTATTGTTCCCAGAAGCTCTATGTCTATCTCGTCATGCCACCCTTCATAAACTTGGTTGTTTGACAACTGAAATATCACCATTCCAATCAATAGATCAAAAATTGTACTCAAATTCCTCTGAGTCAATTTCTATATAATCTTATGACATGAGTTGATTCATTAATTGATGCTTTAAACCCAAATAGAAGATGAAGATGAATATAGTTACATAGAATGAAGTGATAATTCCTGCAGTATAGCCCCCCTGAAGTTTAACAGCAGCATTGAACAAACCATACATGTATGCTTCATTTGACTTGAATCCACTGCCTGATGCCACAAACAGAGCACATATCACGTAGTTTCTCAGCATGATAAACAATTAATAAAATATCAATAATTTAACCATAAAATCAGAGTTTCATAAATTTGATTTATGAGACCTTATTTGTGGGGGCAAGAAATCCCTCTGACACATTCTATCCCCACTAATGCAAACAGAAAGGATAGAGAATATAATTATTCATAAGAAACAAGAAGTGTGTTACCAGATAATCTGTCTAATGTGAGTGTGACTGAGGACTCATCTTTGGAAACATTTTGGTGTTGCCCACCCCATAGATTAGCATAGCCCTCTGAAAATTTCAGTCTTGAAATAATTCATCACTGGAACGCCAGGTAAGATTGGTATTGCAGGGTTTTGGTCTGCAGAAGCCAAACTCTTCATGGATATTACTGGACTGTGAAGCAATCCAAGAAACAGAAAGAAGAGCAATAGAATGCCCTTCCAGCCATTGTAATCAGTGAGGAATATTGAGAGTTGGGCAACCATCATACACTACGTACCAAATACACTCACGAAATTCGTTGGTAGTTTGTTCTACGAATGGATCCAATTTATAGCACAACTACTCCACTAGATGAGGGGCAACATCACTTAGTTTTTCAGCGCTATTGGCGTGTGCAAACAGAACGAAGATTTATGGATAATGACGAGTGGCCAATTGTTGCGAATAATTACATTTTTGACTTCTGGTGTAGCATAAGGCTTGCTTGCCTTTCACTCTCAAACTTCAAATATTAAATCATTATCATATTTCACATACAAAAAATGTACACATTTTTATAAATTCATTTATTACTTGCCTCATTAATGATATATGTTTTGTAAAACCTTTACATCTAATATATATCTTAGGCTGGTAAAACCTTTCCATCTTTATATTTTATTTAATATATTTTTAAACTAGCATTTGCACCACATGTTGCCGTAACGCAGAGGTATAAGAAAGAATAGTATAGAAGAAAGAAGTCAAAATTTTATGCAATTTTGTTCAAAGTGAAGGATTTAGGAAAATGCTCTTCATTAAGATTAACCTTTATAAGTAAGTGATTTAAATCAAACATTTCATAACAAAGTAATCTCATATCACCTTAATTCATAATGCAATGGATAATAGTTTTTTTTCATTAGAAATTGGTCTAATTTTATGAGGAAATCTTAATAGAAAGACTTTAGTAGTAAGGGGAACATTAATAAACTCCCTCAACATTTGTTACATGATGTTGTTAATTTAGTTACTTGTTTCTTTTTATCCTTATTTCACTCGTGTAAAATGTCCAAACTATAAAATAATGGTATTATTTGTTGTCTCTTTGGACCATTGTATTTTATCTAACTCAATCATTTCCATAGCCTCAACTAGGTGCCCATCATTCTCTTTCCATAGTGACTCAATGTCTTCAAATGCATTTCATAATTTTGGTATAATAAATGTTGGTGGAAAACCAATATATTTCACTTTGTAGAAAGGAGTGAACATTGCTTGGGGTAAAATTGTATTGCTCTTACCATGTGATGATCTCATCTAGACCTTGAATCTTTCTGGCCACTTATGAAATCCCTCATTCTAAATGTTGTTTGACCATGATGATATTGTCATCATTCTACAGGAATGGATGACCACAACAGTATTTAGATTCATGTAGAAAAGGCGTTGAACGATGAAAGACGGATAAAATACCATGATTATCTCTCCAACCTTTCTCGAGCTATCAGGTAAGCAGGAAGTGTGATTATGAAATCAAATAACAAGTAGAAAATACCAATTAATTATATGTTATTAATGACGAACTGGCACAGGGAGGATGGGTGTGATGTGCACGGGTATTTTGCATGGTCTCTGTTGGAAAATGTGCATGGGTATTTTGTGTGGTCTCTGTTGGAAAATTGAGAGTGGGCAATGGGGTACACTTAGAGATTTGGGTTCTATTTTGTTGATTACAACCATAATCTTGCTGGATATCCCAAGGCTTCTATCCAATGGTTCAAATGTTTTCTGCAATGAAAGAGGCTTCTATCCAATGGTTCAAATGTTTTCTGCAATGAAAGAGTTGATGCTTGTTGCAAACCAGTGAATTTTATTTTGGATTGTCCCTTATGTTCCCAGGATTTGAAACATGTTTTTGGATAATATTTGAATAATATATTATAGGATAATACTAAAGTAACATTAATACGTGCTTTATATAATATTTGAATAATATATTAACACAATATTGGAATCAAATATATAATATATTTGGCTTATGTTTTGAAATTTTAAATTTATGTAGAATAATATAATATTGGAGTTTTGAAATTTTAAATTCATGTAGAGTAACTTAATATTAGAATTTTGGGTGTAGATTATTTGGAAATAAAATTGAAAACATAATTGTTTTTAAGTTATTAATTCAAAATTTTGATTAGGTTTTATGTAATATGAGAAGTTGCATTAGTAAGTTTTGAAGTTATAATAGTAGTGATTAAAATCAATTTGCAATTATAATATTACTGATTATAATGGCTAACAAAAAGTTGATAAAAGAAGCCCACAAAACCCCAAGGAATCCTTATTCAATCTCCATCCCAATTACGATATTCATATACATGAAAGATGTTTTTACTTGTTTGTAAATCTACATTCCATTTTTAGATACCATAATCTAAATTTATGATTAAGAACTATTTTAACAAAAAATTGATAAACGAAACCCACAAAACCCGAAGGAATTCTTATTCAATCTACATCCCAATTATGGCATTCATATACATGAAAGACGTTTTTACTTGTTTGTAAATCTACATTCCATTTTTAGATATCATGATCTAAATTTATGATGGGGAACTATTTGTTTTGGCCCAAATTCCTTTAATTATTTAATATTAGAGGTATTTTGCCCAAATTCCAATATGATTTATCCTTATATTGTCAAATCAATATGTTGACATTTATACACGAAATAAAGGTTAGCATGAAAATAGCTCTTATGAGCGTTGAAAAAGTTGTTCCTCAGGCTGGTGATTTGTTCTTATACGATCACGTCAGTGTGGCTGCTTTCTTGATCTTTTTTATCAACGTTAGGGCATAGACGTTCTGATTGCCTCTATTCACATAAACAAATACTAGCATTTGCACCAGATGTCGCAAAGGAAACGCTGTAAGGCATAAAGTGTGGAATCCATTATCCATATAGTGTGTGCATTATGTCAATGACCTAAATATCAACATATCTATTCACTTTTTCTAAACATTGTAAACAACTAGAATTATAGAAATATTCTTAAATGTGTACCAATATTTATAAGCATGCTCCCTATACAAAAATGCTAACTACAAAAATAAGATAGAAGAAACTCAGAATGACCCTATTCAACAAGAACTAAAGAAGAATATAGATATGGGGATTTGTTAAATATTTCAATGGGAAAGGACAAACATAACATGGAGGAAATGTCAAATAATAAACCAAACCAATCATCAGAAAGGAATATAACCTACGACACATCTGTTGCTAAGTATTAGAATAGCTCTAATTAATTCAATGTTGATGAAACTCAAATTTCCTTTATAGTAAAAAGCAATCAGCTACAAAAAGGTATTTTGGTTCCTCCATCTTCTAAAGTTAGTTCTAATACATTCAATAATCCAGACAAAAGCTTGAAAAAAACTTCAATGAGCAATGCTCTTTATATGTTTCTCCCAATACAAAATTATCATTCCCTGTTCAACAAAGGTAGTGAAACGATCCCTAAGCCTGTGAATGCATTGGACCGCTAATAAGTACAATTCTTAACTTTAGAGAAGTATGAGTGAAAATTGTGACATGAGTGAGAAAGGATTTTGCTCTTTTGGAATTGGAAACAATAAATCTTACCCAATATACTATATCTTCTTCAAGTTCTTGAAGTTTTTTGGGTTGTCAGTTGTCAGGTCTCTATATGGCACAAGGTTACCCCTCGCGTAAAAATTGCAGACGAAAATTCGCAGGCATCTTCAACAACACCCAACATGAATTTGAAGAAAAATTTCGACAATGGCAATGGATTTCTCAATGGATTTTCTTCCTCTGGGGCGGATTCGCCCTCGACTCCTGTAGATTCAATCATGAAAACCATTTGGACGCAGCAGTCATCGTCAGATGATTCATCTCTGACCTTATTTGATTTGGATCTCATTTCTACATTCAGGAAAGCCATGGATGAAATTTCCCCCAGAGATTCGATGGAGCCCGTTTCAGAGGTCTGTCAGGGTAGCACGGGAAGCAAGAGAAACCTTATTTGATCTGGATCTCATTTCTACATTTAGGAAAGCCATGGATGAAATTTTTCCCCAGAGATTCGATGGAGCCCATTTCAGAGGTCTGTGAGGGCAGCATGGGAAGCAAGAGCGGAGAAGACAAAAAGGGTACCCCAGGCAAATCTTTCAGGCTCCGATCTAGTAGCATTCAGGCGAGGGTGAATACTTTGCAGCAGATAATAGACGAGAGGTCGACCAAATGACCCCCCATATCCAAAAAATCCTCTATCAAAAACGCTAAGTTGAGGGCTCCCCCCGGGGGAGAAGATAAGGTGGTTCTGTATTTCACGAGCTTGAGGGGAATAAGGAAAACATTTGAGGATTGCTACACTGTGAAATTGATTCTTCGAGGTTTCAGGGTTTCGGTCGATGAATGGGATATTTCCATGCATTCCCCTTTTCAGCAGGAATTGCAGGATCTTTTGGGGAAGCCCATGCCGGTGCCTAGGTTGTTTATTGGGGGAAAATACATTGGCAGGGTTGAGGAAATTCAACAACTGCATGAAATAGGGGAGTTAGCTAAGTATCTGGAATGCTTTTGTAACGAATAAAATAGCATAGGACAATGGGTATCCAAGTTGTGTTATGGTTGAGGTTAAGTATTGAATCATTTGCAAAATTTGGACATCAACAAGTTAAGAGACTTCTCAAAGAGAAGCAAATTATACCTGGTAACCCTTATATTTGATCAACTCTTTCAATCTGTCCACTACAAGATGTAGCCTTCATGATCAATGTAACAGAGGTCACCTGTTCCTAGCCAACCATCCGAATCCAGAGTTGAACTAGTCGCTTCCAGATTGCTGAAATAACCTGCAATAGACTAAAACTGATTTTTAAAATCTTTAAATCTAACCTTTAAAAGATCTGTTTATTTAAGGCAACGATACATATCCACGATCCTCATCTGCCAGAAGTTTCCTTTTCCAAAAGATGTAATTTTCTGAGGGTTAAGCGAAGAAGTCAAGTTCAAGGGCTTGCTTCATCACAACTAATTGAGAACCTCTGGAGAATTGGATTGGAATTCTTTCCACTTGCATAACTCTATTCCACCATCTTAAAAAAAAATTTGTTGGTATAAAACTTCGATGAAATACTTCCTCTCTAGAGCAATTTTTGAACTATGCATTGTATTTAAGGTTGTCTCTTGTTCAATATCTTTATTATGAAAAAAAGAAAGTTTCAGAAAGAGAAGATACCTTTCATGACATATGGACCATGAAGCCACAGTTCCCCTTTATGGTTTGGGGGCAGAGGAGCTCCTGAAACATGATCAACTATCTTTTCTTCAATAGCACTGCTTCTGTAACGAATAGAATAGCACATAGCAATGGGTCTCCAAGTTATGTTATGGTTGAGGTTAAAAATTGAATCATTTGCAAAATTTGGACATCAAAAAGTTAAGAGACTTATCAAAGAGAAGCATATTATACCTGGTAACCCTTATATTTGATCAACTCCTTCAATCTGTCCACTACAAAGATGTAGCCTTCATGATCAATGTAACAGAGGTCACCTGTTCTTAGCCAACCATCCGAATCCAGAGTTGAACTAGTCACTTCCAGATTGCTGAAATAACCTGCGATAGAGTAAAACTGATTTTTTAAATCTTTTAATCTGACCTTTAAAAGATTTGTTTATTTAAGGCAATGATACATATCCACGATCCTCATCTACCAGAATTTTCCTTTTCCAAAAGATGTAATTTTCTCAAGGTTAAGAAAAGAAGTCAAGTTCAAGGGCTTGCTTCACCACAGCTAATTGAGAACCTCTAGAGAATTGGATTGGAATTCTTTCCACTTGCATAACTCTATTCCACCATCTTAAAATTTTGTTTGTTGGTATAAAACTTTGATGAAATACTTCCTCCCTAGAGCAGGTTTTGAACTATGCATTGTATTTAAGGTTGTCTCTTGTTCAATATCTTTATTATGAACAAAAGAAAGTTTCAGAAAGAGAACATACCTTTCATGACATATGGACCATGAAGCCACAGTTCTCCTTTCTGGTTTGGGGGCAGAGGAGCTCCTGAAACAGGATCAACTATCTTTGCTTCAATAGCACTACTTCTGTAATGAATAAAATAGCACAGAGCAATGGGTCTCCAAGTTATGTTATGGTTGAGGTTAAGTATTGAATCATTTGCAAAATTTGGACATCAACAAGTTAAGAGACTTCTCAAAGAGAAGCAGATTATACCTGGTAACCCTTATATTTGATCAACTCTTTCAATCTGTCCCCTACAAAGATGTAGCCTTCATGATCAATGTAACAGAGATCACCTATTCGTAGCCAACCATCCGAATCCAGAGTTGAACTAGTCGCTTCTGGATTGCTGAAATAACCTGCAATAGAGTAAAAATGATTTTTTAAATCTTTAAATCTGACCTTTAAAAGATCTGTTTATTTAAGGCAATGATACATATCCACGATCCTCATCTTCCAGAAGTTTCCCTTTCCAAAAGATGTAATTTTCTCAGGTTTAAGCGAAGAAGTCAAGTTTAAGGGCTTGCTTCACCACAGCTAATTGATAACCTCCAAAGAATTGGATTGGAATTATTTCCACTTGCATAACTCTATTCCACCATCTTAAAATTTTGTTTGTTGGTATAAAACTTCGATGAAATACTTCCTCTCTAGAGCAGGTTTTGAACTATGCATTGTATTTAAGGTTGTCTCTTGTTCAATATCTTTATTATGAACAAAAGAAAGTTTTAAAAGAGAACATACCTTTCATGACATATGGACCACGAAGCCATAGTTCTCCTTTCTGGTTTGGGGGCAGAGGAGCTCTTGAAACAGGATCAACTATCTTTGCTTCAATAGCACTGTGAAATATCATGCAACCTTACTTGAGAAAAAGCATAGCCTAGGTGTAAGCTTACCGAGATAGTTGTAAGGTCATGGCTTTAATACCTTGGTAGCAAGCAAAATAATGGCAGAAACTATGTTAGTTGTTGATGATTAGTCAGAGATATTCAATGCTCAATGCAAGCCCTTGTACTTGTTAGATGCTTGTGTGTAAGCATGGCTAGGCATATACACATTCGCTAAGAAGACCCCATAGGTGTGATGTTGCTAATATCTACGATCCACCATCCAGGATATACTTCAAATTACCTCTAAATGCTTTCTATGTTTGGTACACGTGCCCCTGGGCTCTAGAGTATCATATCGGTGGGAAAAAGCTATCAGTCAAACCTATGTGCAGGCCAAGAAAAGGCTGATCCTTCCCATACAATCATCTGCTCAGTAGGCTTCAAGTTTGTGACTAGCTATTTTTTAATCCCAAATGCCTAGTCACCCAAGCTATAGCAATTTGGTCCCAAAGAAAAACACCACTACTGTGCATAGATTTAGCCAGACTACACAGCCTGGTTTGTTAAGAGGTAGGAAATCTGCCTAACATCGAAGCTGGAATATAGTCTAATGAACTCTACTTTTTCTTGAGGTGAGTGATTCTTGAATGCAGATTCTTGTTTCTAAAAACTTGAAAAAGGTTCGTGGAATTTAATCTTGACTTTGTTATAGCTAACTAGAAGGAAACGTTATTGCTTATTATTTCAATTCCAAAATACTTTTCTCTGATCCATAGCTAGGGCCAGATGCATTTCAACAATAGATTCCAAATATGGCTGGTAAAAGCTCTGTTGTATAGGTACTCAAAGGTCAATCCTGTGTTTAAAGGTAAAGATAGAAGGCCCCTGTTAGCCCTCATTTTCCCTTACAGGACAATCACTGCACTAGGCTAAAAATGAATGAGGCACACTTAACCTACCTAATAAAGACGGATAGTAACTTTTTATACCCTCCTGAGTGGTTGGAGAGAGTGATTATCTAGTCAGTGTCCATATCTTTAAATTATGTAAAAGAAAGCAAAGTTAGTGTTCTAGTATTTGTATTTCTATAGTAAGTAGACCAGCATGGCAGAAAAGAAGAAAACAACTTTACTTGTCTTATTGTGACTCCAGGGAACCAAGAAATAAGCTCTATAGAATATTTGCTCAGGGGAGCTCCACCACATATAACAGTGTGCAAAGAACTCAAATCATATTTCTTTGCAATATCGACTTTGTTCATAGCCAACAGAATGGGAGGCACAAGAGGAAAATAGGTGATTCTGTACTTCTGAATCAACCGAAGCATCTCCATGAGATCAAACTTAGACAACACAAAAATCCTGGATCCGGAACCAAGCAACACACAAGAAAAAGCCGCAAGCCCATATATATGAAACATGGGCACCATACCCAGGAACGAATCAGTCTGATTCCGGGTACTATTCTCAGGAGTGAATCCCAAGCGCTTCAGCACAATGCAAACCATAGCAATCAGATTTCTGTGGGTGGAAATGACCCCTTTGCTCGTTCCAGTAGTCCCGGAGGAATAGAGCAGTGTGGCAATATCGTCTTGCCAGATTTTAACAATAGGGGCATGGGTAGGATTCGAAGTCAGGAGCTTGTCTAGAGTAGAGATGTAATTTTGGTCATTCTGGGAGGCTAATTCAGATGAAGAAGAACATGTTGGAAATAATACTGAGAGGGGGAGTGAATTAGTATTATCAGGTCAATTATTTTTCATTTCACAATCAGATTTGCATACGCTACTTCAATTAGTGAAAACAACGTATATACGCAACTACAGTTAAGGAAATTCACGTATAACTTGAAGAATTGTAATTTAATTTATTATTCTAATGTTGATCATTAATCTGTGTGTCAGAACCATATAAACAGTAACCAGGAAAAGTAAAAAATAGATTAGACAGTCACACACAAGAACACAAGATATAAGGTGGAAACCCAATGTGGGTGAAAACCACCTACTGCAATTCGTTTCTATCTTATTTCAATTAGAAACTTCTTTTTACAATGGATCTGTACTGGTGCAGACTTATACCAGTACACAGGCTTCTACCTGCAGAAGGCTACAACCTTCTCTTGTTCTCTAGCTTCTCCTGGAAGGGAGCTACAACCCCCTTAGCTCTTGTACTAGCTGAGGTACTAGTACGTAGGTGTTGACCTACAGAAGGCTACAACCTTCTCTTTTCTTCCAGGGACCATGTTTCATAAATTTTCAGACTGGATCCATGAATAACATCAATCAAACATCAAGTATATCTGCATCAACCAATCTCCTTTGCACCAAACAAATTGAATCAAATAGTCACTTCTCCGAATGCTGTATCCAAAAAATAGTAACAATAACCAGACACCAATTCTGAACCCAGAACACTGCAGCAATAAACAAAAGTAGCTAAAACATATTTCAAGAGACGTACGCTACTTCAATATGCAGAAACCTGTGTGCATACGCTTCTGTATTAAGGCCAACCAGCGTATACGTTGTTTTGATTTACTGAACCAGTGTGTATACGCGCCTCTGATGTGTCGAACCTGTGTACAGATCTATAAAAGATAATTCACTCTTTCAAATATTCAGACATTAGTTATACCCATATTATCATATTTATAGATCAAGTCATGCGCCAAATATAACAAATCAAAATCACACAAAGATACTACTATTCAAGACTTGAGTTTTGACCCATCAATAGAACTTATCCATCTTTTTGCGCTTAGGTTCCTCCTTGATTCTGATTCAGCTATGCACCAGAAACCAATCACTAGTATTCCAGATCTTTCTCTTCATAAGATATTCAATACTTGAGTCTATCTTTTTGCCAAATGATCTCCTCCTTTTTATAGTCTAAGACTTTACTCAAACCATGGTCCAAAACCATAGAGAACCAATACTAGGAACCCAATACTTGGGTTCAATACTTCAGACACAATACCAAGGTCCAAGACCATAGGTCCAAATACCATGGACCCAAAAATAAGCTTTCCCACATGTACATGCTTTTCCGTGCATGAAAGTGCGTGCATACACATACACGACTTTTGATCATCAATCCCGCGTGTATACGCAATCTGGTTAAGAGGAACCTGCGTATATGTATTTTTCTTCCATTCTGAGAGCTTGAACTGTGATCTGCCATCTGAGTGAGTTACCATCAAGGACAACACCTGAGCCATAGTGCCAAACCTGAGTCATAATGCCAACAGAAGAAATGAGCACAATGGCCAATTTGGTGGCTGCCAATTTGACAACCAAAGATGGCGTGGCGAAGGCCAACATGGCTGTTGAGTCTCTGGCGTGCTTCACTATCTCAGCTGTGGTATTTAGCGGATTGGTGGTCGTAACGTGGCTCCAATGGACAAGACAGCCATGCAGATTATGGGGAAATAGATTGAATTCGGCGAGAGGATGAGTACAATGTCATATTTTTTTATGCCAAGGCTGGCTAAACCTGCGGCAAGTGACTTTACGCTCTGCCATAGTTGGGGAAATGTGGTGGTTTCCCTAGTGGCAGAGTCGATGAGGGCTATGCAGCCATTGTGGCGAAGTGAGGAGACATAGGTGGGGAGATCCAAGAATTCGTCTTGGGGAAAATCTACTAGTTTTCGATTACTGTAGTACGTCTGGTTGGAGCTGCAATATCCACTGCAGGGATCGATCTGGAGACCCATTGCTCTGTGGAATAACTTTGTTCGCTTCAGCTTCCCAGTGCAGGCTCATTCCAAACCCTGCGACGGTTGCGGTGACGTGAGGTTATCGTGAACAGTTCCAACCACTCAACTACCTTCCATTGATTGAACGATTAACAATCCTCTAATCGTCTAACACATAATCTAACGGCACACAGGGATGATAGGTAGATTTTAGGGAAGTTCATTTCAGAGGGAAATGCCTTACGGCGTAATTAGTTTTTAATACTTCTCGCTCAGAATTTTGACTCTTCATAGACCTGAGATGTGGTAAATAAAAAGTATATATTCTTTAAGGAGAGAATATATGTTCCATAATGCGTTCTTAAAATGAGAATAAATCTATAAAAGAAATATATATATTCCCTAATTTTCTGAAGAAAAAGACATTAGGGAATATATATATATATATATATATGTTTAGTTTTTTTTTTAACTTACAAGATTCCATGCCAATGAGGGTTTTTCTTTGACCTACAAGATTCCACGCCAAGGAAGGTTATTCCATTAGGGAGTTTTGCATTTATTATCAATTCTCTCTTGAGAAAAAATGAAGTCTACCAAATTCAAAGTCCTACAACAAGATTAAAAGGGCAGCAAAACTGGGTTTGTGAATAACAACCCTAAAATTCCTGCAGCTAGGTGAGACAATTCAACAAAAAACTTGGAGAGCGATATGTGGTGCACAAGTTGGGTATGTGTGTTGTTTAAATAGGAGGAAATAGTGGGAAATTAGGAACTCTAAGTCACTGAAAGGGATGATGCACATGCCGAAGAGAGGTTAACTGCAACATAGTACAACGGGCCCTAATAATGAAAAGAAAATAGTGTCCTTCCTCGGCTTTCCCACCTTGCCATTAATCGGATTCTACTGGTAAAATCTAAGCTCTAAATGGCAAGAATCCGTATAACATAACAATGATACAGAGGCAGCGAAAGCCTTTCAACGGATGGCGAAGACAAGGACGAGGATTGTTCAATTTTCCACTAATATAACATAGACTTTTATAGCTATATGAATTTATAGATCTCATTTTACAGCTTCACTTACAATGCAACTTGCGATAAGCTTTAATGGTGATATTTATAAGTTGTAGAGCTTTTGAGCCACAAATATGTTCCGTCTAGAGCACGAGGAAAGGTTAGAAATCAGAGATTGCTCATCATTATCATAGTGATAGGTGTATCAGATGAATGGATAAAAAATTAAAGAGAAAACGAAACATCTCCTTCTTTCCCTTACACCAACTGCGTCTTTCCTTCACACCAACTGTGTGATTCCTGTGAACTCTTTCGTGCCTTCAAATACAAAAATCCGATATATAAACACTGCCTATCTATCCATTCACCAAGTGTACCACACAAATGAAAACCCCGTCAGTCAAATCAACACACACAAAACAACAGAAAAAGTAAAAAGTATGAATGAATTGTACCTATAACGAGTGGTAGGGAGAGGGGATATTGGAGCCATACAGGTCCCAAGCCCCAACGGTGTCGCTGATGTCCTTAAGAACGAGGTAAATGCTCTTCTCCCCATCCCTGGCCACAGCCACGCCCAGTCCCTCTTTCGGAAAAATCAATTAAGAATTGCATTGTATCATACTGCAAAGAAAAATAATGGGTTGGGAGCACTGCAAAATTACTTCTTGGAAGTTGCCGGTGTGCACACGAGATACAGGGCGATACAGGGCGCGACGGTTGAAGCCTTTAGATACGGGGCGTGATAGTTGAAGCAGTTGCAGCTGCAGATCAACGAATTAGTAACTACTCTTCTTTGATCGTAAGGTTGAATTTTTCTTAATCGTCTAACATAAAATCTTATGGCTTTCAATAATGACAGTGGGCAAGTGGAAAGTTGATTTCAAAAAGTAACACCTTACGGTGTGATAATGGCTAAACATAGCATATTTTTAAATAATGATCCAACATAGATTTTAGGGTAAAAATAAAATAGATGATAATTTTTTATTTATTTATTTATTTTTTTTATAGGTTGGTTAGATAAAGAAATTAAAATAAACAACTGACTTTTTAATTTTTTTTATGTTTGTTTGATAAAGATATTAAGATAAACCACTGACCTTTTAATTCACGCAAAAACTTACGACTTAATTTTTATTTTTTCCTGAATTTATAGCTTAACATGTTTATAAGGTATGAAATCTAACCTATTATTTAATCTCCGTCGATGCATCGATGTAATGATTTTAAATTTTATTGTTGAATATAATAACATCATTAACATGTATAAAACCTAGACTATCATTTAATCTTCACATATACATCAATCTAATGATTTTACACCTTATGTTGAATACAATATCATAGCAAATTGTAAATAACATTGCATGCATTTTTCCCCATTTTATTTCTATCTTATTTCTATCTTCCATGGTGCAAAGTTATAACGAATTGGAAGGTGTTAGTACATTGTATCTTTGTTGGAAAAGTTGTAATACATTGGAAGATGGTGTACATTGTAGTGGTTGCATATTATTTTGATTGTAATTTGTATTATAAAAGTGAGGTGTCATGTTTGGACGGATAATTTAGTTGGTTGCTCAATCTTTGTTCATAAAGATTAGACTTTGTAAGTTAAGTCAACTCAACTTAGGCATGGCCCCTTTGAGTGGGCCCGCCTAAAGGTGTTATTGAAAAAAAAACTATTAGTTTCATGTCATGGCATTTGTATTGTGTTTTATGCCATATTAGTTTCATGTCATGGAATTTGTATGGTGTTTTATGCCCTATTGTTCTATACTATAGAAAAAATATGTAGTTGATTGGAGTATCATTCAGTTTTATGCTCTTATGTGTTTTTTGAGTTATTAACCTTGTGTTTTACATCATAATACCAATTTTATTTTATATTTTGTGTTGAATTTGGAGACAAAATGGAAAAAAAATGGTATATTAAAAGTTTTACTCTTTCCAAACTTATGGGTGTTTTTATGTTTTTTTGGAAATCATTAATTACTATTAATTATATTATTTAATTATTAATAAAATTTCATTAATTATATTATTTAATTATTAATAAAATTTCATTAATTATAGTTATTAATTTTATAATTAATTTGTTTTTTATTTAAAAATAATAATTTGTTTTTATTAGTATGATAATGTACACTTACATTTTTTTAGATGTAAGATTATGTATTATTGTGGGATCTATTCATCTCTTATATATAAGTGGCTTACGGTCACGTGATACTATAATGATACTACACTGTAAACAATAAATTCAACAATTATTTCGGATTCTCTATCCCCATAAAATACAAAACCAATCTTGCCACCAAGATTAATTCTTCTACTGAGCACAAAAAATATAGTTTTTAGGATTACAAGTAACCACTGAGAATTACATCAGTATAAATATTTTCATATATCATTAAGTAGTTGTAATCTGTTGATATGGAGGACCATGATGTAGGCCCAAATTAGACATGTCGACCCACAATGCCTCCTTCAACCCTATCTTGTTGTCGCTTTCCAGGATAATTACAGTGAAAGATTTAATTAAACAATGGCAGGAGCCGAAAAGGTTGATACATTCAAACCCTTCCCCAAATCTTCACAAGCCTCTCTCTTTCATCTCGACCCTTATGCAAATTCAATAAAGACACCTCGAAGCGTTCTGGCTACAACCACCAACTTAATCCCTTTCGAGTGGCCCACTTTCCATGCAAGCCTGGTTAAATAAGCTGACAATATGAGAAAAGTGATTATAATAGTCGCTAGGTAGGAGCTTCTAGGTGGGACACCAACTTAATTTTTTGGGCCACTCTTTAAATCCAGTGCAATGGTAGTGGGATTCGCAAAATCCCATCGAGATAGAATCTCTGGGCGGGACCCACTTATCCTTACATATTTTCAAGGCCACAAGCCTGGATACAATATCTTGAATCTTTATAATGTTACCACTTTCAAACTTCTAGGATGATACTTTCGTCTTGACGTTGTTAGTTGATGCTGCCCCCTTGACGATTATGTCTCTTAATAGTTTCCATAAGACCTTTAAAAGACTAAGTATATGTTCCTTCGCTTGTGTATTTAGGCTTTGCTAGTGTTTAGGGCTCCTCTACATTCACTCCACCATGGAATTGCTTCTATGGCTTTCATCTCCTCTGTGTATTCATGATCATTGATCAATGATCGAAAATTTGTCATTCCTTCCATTTAAAAGGAAGTTCTCACTTCAACTATAACGAGACATTTGGCCCTCTCCAATCTTCATTCTTCCTCTATGCTACTTTGATATTTTGTTGCAGCGAGATCATTAATCACTCTGTTGATCAATGATCTCTGCTTCCAACCAAATCTAGGGAAAACCAAGAGATTCTCACCTTCTCGCTTCCCCAAAGCATCACCTCTCCTCTTTAATCTATATCATATTCATTCTGACTATTAAAGAAAGGCTCAGTCCCGCTTAAAAAATATTCTAATTCTCATAAATTGGTTTCGGCATGCATTCTCAAATGCTCTCTCTCCTAAGCTTAACACAATAACAAATCATAACATGTTAACAATTAATAAACAAAGGTTTGTGTTTTGGATCCACACACTCAAAATATAGTGTTCTCATATATTACAATAAATTACAAAAGGCCCCTTTGGCTTGGAATATATCACGTGAACCTCTCTCGGCCTTTTGGCCCTAAAACCTCTCCAATCTCTTCTATTCACTTGGCCACTATTTCATGAAATTGATATACAAAATGGGATTCTGAACTAATTCAGGTTTAGATCCACTATTTTCTCACCTAAACTAGATCCTTTAGATCCACACTTCTCTCAAGAGATCTAACTAATCCCCAGATCTCTCTAGCTCTCTCAATATTCCTGAGACTTCTCCCAAAGAATAGATCTGATTACGATTTCATTTCATTATACATATTTTTTCTAGAACTCTCTAAAACATGACATACAATAATTAATAATTACATTCAATTAGGGAACCAAATCCCTTGGTAAATGAAAACCCCTAGGTCTAGTCAAAATACAATATTGACTTGGAAGTCTGAATGCTCCTGCATCAACCTTTGGTGACGGGCTAGTGATAGAATTCATAGAATTTCCCCACTATGTTATCCTTTCTGATCCATTTCCCATAATCCAGTCAAAGACCTTATGTAGATAGGGAATTTTCCTTTGTGTTATGTTCCTTGTAAACATCGTAGCAAGAGTAAATGTTATATGTGGATTTTATATGCGAAATTTCCTCTAGCAAAGGAAAAAGTTGTTTATTATGACATCTTTGATTTCCATTAACCAAATTAACAACATTCATGGAGTCAGTGAAAAGTTGGGTGGATTCATAACCCTGTTCTTTCGCAAAAAGAAGCAAGAGATTAATAGCCATCAACTCAACATAATTATTCGTACCCATCCCTAGACCCATTGATAAGGAAAAACTATGATTCTTCGAGAGGTGAAGAACCACACCTCCCCCACAAGCTTTATTTATATCACGTGAGGCCCCATTAAAGAAAGCCCAAGTCCTGGAAGTGTTTATGACTTCTTTAGTAATGGCTTGAATGCCTTATGTCTTTTTCTTCTGTGGGAGAAGGGGAAATATCTATAACTTGTGATGGAATCTTATCTGGGGTTGAGGCTCTCCCTTGGAAGATAGCCTTGTCTCTTACAATCCAAATATCCCCACAAACGAGGAGTGGAATAGTGCCAAATGGCCTTAGGACCCTGTCAGTATCCCATCTATACCTAGATTATGTAATTTTTTCTCCTTGCCACTCACTACCTAAGCCTAGATGTGACCACACAAACTCCCACACCACTATCACAAAGGAGAATTTTAAGAATAAATGTGAGACAATTTCTTCCTCAACCTTACAAAGGGTGCACTAATTGGTACCTTCTAAGAGCATCTTATGGATATTGTCCCAAGTGGGGAGTTTGGTTTCCTTTAAATGCCGCACTGATAGATGAGATTTTGTCAAGAACTTGAGTTTACAAAGATGCTTCCACCACTAGGCAAGTTGAGAATGCACTTGAGAACCCATATTTGGGGTATAATCTCCAAACGGGGTGAGTTTCTAGGATAATACAACTTCTCTCTCTAATAGCTTGATATGGGAGTTGTAGAGGTAAATAATATAGTTTTCTATACTCTCAGAAAAGACATCTAGAATTCCAAGCTACCCAACTAAGGACCAATCTTACATCAATATATTTGTGGTTAAAGGTTCCAAGACCTGATTGAAACATAGGATACTCTTGTCATTTAGGAAGGTGACTAGATCATATGGGAGCCGAAATCCTTCCCCTACATCAAACCAAGGATCCATGCCAATTCTAATTGGTGTGCCATCAACAACCTTCCGTGAAAGGTATTCCTCAATAAGTGAGAAGGAGGCCATAATTTCCTTCCATATAACTGACACATTAGTATGTGGCTTGTTAGGATTTCTAACCCATCCTTCAATGGTATCCGGGTAGATCTACTTCATGTGTACTGCAATCGTCCAAGGACTATTTGAAGAGTGAATACTCCACCTAGATTTTGCTGCCAAAGCCTTGGAAAAAAAGGGGAATTTTTCGTTCCCCATCCCCCCTTAGCCTTTGGAATGGTAACTCTATCCCATTTTAGATAGTTTGCAACATATATGTCCTTTGTTCCCGCCCACAGAAATCATAGACACATCTTTCATAATTTCTCTAACAGTCCTTTGGGAATCCATGAGAGTGACATCTAGTATACCAGGATAGTTTCTAGTACATATTTTATGGGGACTAAACAAACCTCCTTAGAAAGCCATTGAAATCTCTAGGTTTTTAACACTTTTTTTAGCTTTTCTAGTAGCCCGTTCCAATTGGATTTATAGTAAGATTGGCTTTAAATGGAATCTCATATATTTTATACCTTCAAAGAGCATCAAAGTAAAAGGGAAAAATTTATGTAAATTTAAAACTTATGCATATTCTAAATCAAATCGGGACAAAGCCCATTTAGATGTATTTATTTGCATAACATTTGCCTTTCCAAAGAGATCCATTGTTGAGTGCAAAAACCTAGCATAGTGCTTGGATCCATAACAGAAGATTAAGATGTCATAAAAAAAAAGTAGATGCATGATTGACATGGCTTCTACTACCCCTATCCCTTAGAAATATCCCATTCTTTTTTCATTTTCTAGCAGTTTCTTTAGGTCCCCCATGAGCAGGAGAAAAAGTAGTGGGGATAGGAGATATCCCTACCTCAAACCCCTTTGTGCATGGAAAAATCCACAGGGGCTTTAACGGGGGAGAAATACCACACCATGTGCATTCATATTGGGGGATATATATTGAGGAAAAAATGACATGATGTATTGAACATATAATATGGGGTAAAGGGCTTTTATAATGAAAAATGGATACCTACAATATCTAATGAAAGTAGAGGTTTTTTTAAATTGGGAAGGTGTATTGGGTTCGTATTGGTAGGGGGTTAAATAATGTGATTATTAGAGATATTTTCCAATATGTAGTCAAATTAGGGGTACTAATTAGTATGCCATGAACACACGTGATATGTTTGAGGTTCATTGAGTGAAGCCCCTATGGAAAAATCCGAGGCCAAACCATTGATGAGAACCAGAAAGGAAATAGTAGTGATGCATATCATGACCCATGTGATAAATGGGACCTAAACCCCTAAATGAGTCAAAAGGAGTCATAGATATATGCAACTTACCCAATCATATTCTTTAGACAAATCAATCCTCACAACCACCCTGTTAAGCTTTCAAGTTTTGAGGCTATGAAGGCCCTCTTGTGCAACCTCAATTTCCCCATGGATTTGTTTCCCTTCCAAGTAGCCAAAGTACTTTGAGATAAATTTTGAAAGTATAGGCTTGATCCATTGAGCTATCACTTTGACTATCACCTTGTAGATGCAGTGGCATAAAGAAATGGTTCTGAAATCATCAAAATTCCTTGGGATGTCCACCTTTGGGATAAGGGAAATAAAATTTGTATTAAAAAAAGCTAACATCTTCCTAGACTACCTTGACTCTACCACCACATTGAGAAGGTCACCTCCAATCATGTAATATAACCCCAGAAAGAATTCAATAGACTACCCATCAAGACCTGGATTTTATCCTTCTAGTTTTGAAGAACCCAGTTAGTTCATCTTTTGAGACTTCTTACATCAAGTGAAAATTATATTTCTCATCCAAAAACCTTAAGAAAAGTTGATCCAACCTAACCTTAGCTATGAATTCCCCTTCTTAAGCATGAAATAAGTAACATAAGTGACTCTTTCAAAGACTTGATAGCCCCTCAAAAGAAGAAGCCTAGAAATTGTTTTGGTCTTATAGACTCTCCAGATGGCATTTACCATTTTCCTTCCTTTTGAAAATTTCTGGAAATTGTTCATGTTTACATATCCACATTCCATCGAGATGGATCTTCTATTCATCCTCTAAAGGACCTATTTTTCTTATTGGATCTTCCCCTTTTTTTAATTCCAATTCCATCAATATTTCTTTGGATTCCTTAGAGAAAAAACCACCATCCTTTGAATCCCAAAGAGAAATTGGGCCCTCCTCCACCGTTTTTAATTCCTCGATCATATTGTACCCACTTGAGATCTACCCATTCAATTAAGGGTATTTTGACTTCTACAATATTCCAAGCAAATTGTGAAGTAGTTTAATAACTAGAGATAGGATCAAAGAGAGTCCATTTTGAACATACCAGGTCTAGGAAATCCTTATGTTTCAACCAGTTCTCATTATATTTGAAGGGAGTCTTGATGTTCCTCCTGTTTCACTTGATCTCTAGGAGAACAGGATAGTGGTCAAATTCCACCCCTGTTATCCACCCATTGATGAAATATAGGTTTCCCTTCCACTAACCTTTCAACAATTAAAAATCATTCCAATATTTTCGCAACTCAGGAATGGCCCACTCTCTTATTCCTCCAAGTAGGTTTGGCTTTTACCATATTTACATCGCTACTCTCGTGATATGATAATAGATAAGGGAAAAAAATTATAAAAGGGTCAAGTCTTACATGAATACCCCCACACTTTTGCAACTCCCATAAAAAAATTTAGATCCCCTCCTAGAATTAGGTTTTCAGAATCAAAGACCCTCTTCCTGCACAATGCCTTCCAAAAAGATTCTATCTCTATATAGGGATCATATAGAATCATGATCTTAAGATCCAACCCCAGCTCACTCGACAAATCCTCAATTCCTAGAGTCGAGTCCATCCCCCACAAATTGATCAAATTAATGCTTTAGGTATCCGTCTGATGACCAAACCCCTAACCTTCCATGAGCATCAAAACAAAAAAACAAACTTCTAGTAAACACAATTTTATAATTTTAGTGATCCTTTCATCATCCCCCAATGTTTCATGAAGTAACAAAATGTATGAGTGGGAATTATTGACCATCCTGCACATGGCTAATTTTTTACTCGGGCTTGTCATAACCTTGTAATTGAAGGATTGTAAGATCATGAAGTAACCCCTCCAAGGGCTTTCCTTTCTCGAATTACCCCAATAGTGGAAAATTATTTTCTAAAGGCCACATCATAATGTGCCTTGAGTTGAGCCTTTTCTAAAAAGGGTTTCCTCCATTGCCCCTTTCCCTTAGTCGCAGGGAAGGAGAACTGACCCTATCCCATCATGGGTGGATGGGAAGTTGACCGGGATACATGAAGTCGAAAGTTGTAGCAGGATAAAAATTCTAGAGAGTCAGATGCACATATAAACTCTAATGTGAGCCTCTGGTTTAAAATGTTAACTCTGTAATAGTGAAGTCTGTGGAAGTGACTCTGTATAGAAAGCTATTGTTAGCTAAGTGATTGTTCCTGATATTTTTTCATGAAAGGTTTATGTATGCATATATATTCATGTAAGTAAATAGACATATGTGGCAGGGTTAACATGTTTATGGGTTAACACTGAGATAAACACTCAAGTTATCCCTTAACCAACATGCAACCATTGCCTGGAGACAAAGTCCTTTAGAAACATAGAAGTTCAAAAAACCCGGAAACCAGGAGTCTTGAAATCTATTCTTTGTACATTATACTATATATATATATATATATATATATATATATATATATATATATATATATATATATATATAAAACAAGATAGGAAAATAAAGTTTACAAAAGTGACAAACCCCATGAATAATATGTATAAAGCGTATAAGAGAAATGTTGAAACATGATCACATTAAATTGTACAACACATTCACAATCAACTACTAGTTTATAAAGAACGTAATCTGACAAGAAATAAAAAGCACTATTCAGATTTGGTTCTTTTACAAGAAAACACTTAAAATAAATTTCACAGTTTCAATTTTGAATATAAAGGAATGGTAGGGTATTGGTATGAATATGCATTATAAATAAAGATAATGTCAGTTTATGTCTAGCCTTAATCAGGCTTAAACAATTATAGTTAATAGTCATGGAAGACGTGGAAAATTAATTAACAAAAAAAAATCCTTAACATTAAGGTACATTAAACTTGGACTAGGAGTTCAAATCTGATAATCAAACTACCCAAGTAACTAATCTATGCATGCATAGTTATTATGCAAGTCTATGTCGGGTCCGACCTAATTTTGATGTTTTAAGATAAACACTGTAACAAACATCTGAGAAGAAGAAATGAATGATTTCTTGCATACTTGGAACTTTTAGAAGCTAAAACCATAAATATTATTTCTTGTTAAGCTTCATGTGAGTTAGACTCTAACTTGTGAATAACAAAGTCAAAAATATTAAACCCTAAAGATGTAAAGAAAAGAAAAATATTAAAGGGTTGAGCTGAAACCAAAAAAAAGGGATATGTTTCTACAAATTTTACCTGAGAAAGAAATGTCATAGTGGCTAGAAATCTCTGCCCTGTGATAAAATCCTACATTATAAAGTACATGAAAATTGTGAATAAGAAAATAAAAAGAAAGGAATTGAAATTTCGAGTGAGAAACCTAAAAAATATATAAGAACTTATTATCTCCATATGGTTCTTCGATGAGGGGAAAGGTCAATAGAGAAAGCATGAAAAACCCAACCCTAAAAAGAAGAAGAATAAGGATACTCCTCATTTGACAAAACCTATGATAGTCGAATTGCTAATTTTTGGTTATAGTATTAAAATGAACCAAGGAAGGATGCTTGAGTACAGGAATCTCGCAAAACCCCACCGAACCCTATAGTCATGACCTCCAATATTAGAAACTTTAATTGAAGAAGTGATGGAAGACATTTTGAGGGTAGGGTTTTCCCATCACTAAAAAAGAAAAAGAAATAAAAAATTCCTTCGCTTTAAGAAAGAGAGCTGAATTCTCAACATAAACCCTAAACCTATGACAAATCAGAATGTTTGAAGAAATGCCAGTAAATTACGAGGAAGAAAGATTTATGCATCAAATTTGTAGCTCACAAGAAAAGAACCTTTGTGCGTTTTCTTACTTGTCGCGGACATGTAATATCGACTAGTAGAAAGCTTAATAAATGCCATGGTAACCGAAGAATGAATAATGATCAAAGCCTAACAAGTTTCTTGATAGAATCGAACGTGTAAAGCACCTAGGGAAAAAGAAAAAGAAAATCCTCATCGCTAACATGTAAATGACAACTCGGTCAAAGGAGGGGGTGGGGTGGTTACCTTGACCACCATGGAGAGATTGGAACCATCATCGGATTGTCGAAAATGATCATGATCGTTCCTTTTACATCATTCACATGGATGAGGTGTGGTGGAACCTTAGAGGTTGTCCACGTATCACACAAGGACCTACAAATAACATATTCCCAATATCATCGAAGTTGAAAAGTGTCAGGGATGGCATAACTAGTTTAACACATAGAAAACTATATATACAAAATATAAGAAAGGTTTCCTTAGCACGACTTGTGTTCATGTATGTTATCAATAAAATGTCTAAGGATCCATACTCGTAAGGAATATGTATATAAGTATATATGATAAATTGGGTATGTTACCATTATCCCCAACAATTCTTTTCAACATATCTCCTAAGATTTACTAAGGCCTATGAGGTAATTTGAAATGAGAGAAAATAAATAAAGAGGTCGAGGTAACATTTGCTTAAAGGTTAGAGAAAAATTGATAATTGATAAATATATATTTTTTCCCTCGGTGTGACATATTCCATATATTTGAATAATAATAATATAATCTTTTGTATGCGTGTGGTGTACATTACAATGGATCTAGGCTGGTTACACAATTTCAAATTCTTTGTGTAAGTACCTCTAATAAACCCTCCAAGTTAACATATTGCTATTTTTTTGAAGTTTTCATTGCCACTAAGGCATCATGAGAGACCATCATTAGCTTGCACCCACCCTAATGTGTTGATTTTAGTATACATGTCAATGTCTAGATTCATTGACTTAGAAATGATGAAAACTATACACTAAAATCAATGAATGTACACTTAGGTTTTCTTTGAATCATAAAGATTTTATGACTTGCAGATCTATGTCCACTCTTTTTTTTTCAAAGAGACATAAATGATATTTTCATACGTTAATAGAATAACTAATATTCATGGGTTTTAATAAGATTGTGACTGTGAATGATGTTTGTTTTTCTTTTTTCTCTCTACATGTGTCAAATGCGATGTTGTTAATTTGTGTAGCCTAGTGAATCTTGTTGGAAAATTATGTTCATAAGACAATGGCATTTTTTATATTCTAAATCTTCTTTTCAAGATTCATACTCCATTGCATGGTTTACATAAATAGATGTCACTTATTTTTCTTTAGAGTATTCTATCAATATAGATACATTGAAATCAATATATTGATTTAAGTGTACATGCCAATTTCTATTTCTATAGTGAGAGGGATATCGTCTTCTTGTGATGTTGCTCCAAGCTATTAATTTTCATATTTAGATATGGACCCAGTCTACTTTAACGATTACTTCAATATCTCAACGTCTTCATTAACGTTCAATGACAGTGTTCTATAATCAACAACATGTAAGCCTTGTTTCTACATACCATTTCTTCTATCCCTCTCTATATGTTATGCTCTTAACCTGCAAGACGATTACCAGAATACCAAATATGCGAAGAAATATACCCAGAACATAGAATAGTGAGAAAAAAGAGCAAGTATTTTATTATTTAGAAAGCAATGTTCACTTGCCTCTTCGAGGGGGCAACCTCCAATAGAGCAGAGCTCGATTACAAAATAAGGCACGATGCTCCTCGCAGGGAGTCTCTATCCTTTATATATGACTCATACATGCAATACCATGGATCAACACTATGGTTCTTATTAATACCATCTATCTAATACCATGGCCCATTTGCAACTAACTGTGGTCCCGTCATTAATTGCGGGTTAACCACTTACAATTATTATTATGGGCTTTATTGACTCTTTACTTAACTATAACTATGACTCGATCCTACTACATAAATAAGGGGGTTAGGGTGGGACCCTAACATGCCCTCCCCCTTGAGAATAGCCTTGTCCTCAAGGCTGAAGCTGCGGAAACTGTTGAAGAATAGTGGTTGGTTCCCAGGTTGCATCTTCTAGAGAGGTGTCTTTTCACTTGACGAGGACTTCCCAGATCATGCGGCCACGTAGGTGCCGTTCTCGTGTGTCTAGGACCTATTCAGGTTGGAGCCAGATTGACCCTTCTTCATCCAATTCAGGTAGACTTGTTTGAATTCTGCAATTGTTCCCAATCACTTTCTTGAGGCATGAGACATGGAAAACTGGATGGGATTTTGCAGTGGGTGGCAAAGCTAGCTTGTAGGCCACTTCTCCAATGTGCTAAAGTAATTGATATGGTCCGTAGAATTTTGGATATAGTTTATGACAAACCTTGTATTTGAGTGAAGTTTGCTTATATGGTTGCAGCCTCAAAAATACCTGATCCCCTTCTTGAAATTGGCGCTCTGAGCGATGTTGATCTACCTGTTGCTTCATGCGGTTTTGAGCTTGATGAATATTCTCTCTAAGATGGGCAAGCATGGTTGTGCGGTTTTGTAGGAGTTGATCCACTGCTTGTACCATTGAGCACCCCTTGATATAAGAAGTAGGGGAAGGAGGGAGTTGACCATAAACTGCTTCATAGGGAGTCACGTTGGTGGTGGCATGATAGTTGGTGTTATGCCACCATTCAGCTAGAGGCAACCACTGTACCCACATATGTTGCTTTTCTGAAGTGAAACACCTAAGGTAGGTTTCTAGACATTTGTTGACGGCTTTAGTTTGACCATCTGTTTGTGGATGATAGGAAGTACTGAGTTTTAGTTGGGTGCCTTATAGCCTGAAGATTTCCTGCCAAAAATTACTGGTGAAGATCAGGTCACGATCAGACACAATAGAAGTGGGCATGTCATGCAATTTGAAGATCTGATCCATGAAAGATTGAGCGACCAAAGTCAGTGTAAACAGGTGGGGTAGGGCATAGAAATGAGCATACTTAGAAAGTCGGTCCACAACCACCATGATGAATGACTTGTTTCCTGACTTTGGAAGACCTGTAATGAAAAAAATAGAAATCTTCATCCATATAGATGCCAGGATGGGCAACGGCTGTAATGTGCCTGGTGCTTTGACTGTCTCCCCTTTGTGGCGTTGACAGACATCGCATTCTGCTACAAAAGTAAGGATGTCCTTTTTCATGCCTGTCCAAAAAAATGGACTTCTAGTGCGAGCATATGTCTTCTGAAAGCTTGAATGTCCTGCAATGGGGGATGAGTGCAATTCTGCCAAAATGTGGCTTTTGAGGGTGGATGTTGGTGATATTATGACTATGTCCTTGTAGCGAAGAATCTCATCCTGCCATGAGTAGCCCTTGGAGGAATTTGGATCCGCCTGCAATTGAGTAATGAGTTGGGAGAGCTAGGGATGTGAAAACCATTCCCTACGAGCCTCTTCAATCCATTCTGGAATGGGAAGGGAAATTGCGAGCAGGGTACTTTCCTCCTCAAATTGGCGAGATAATGCATCTGCTACACTATTTTCGTGCCCTTTCTTGTAAATGATCTCATAATCATATCCCAGCATTTTGGCGAGCCATTTATTTTGTTGTGGGGAGGATAGGCGTTGCTCCAAAAAATATTTAAGACTGTGATGGTCTATGTGGATTTGGAAATGTCGCCCCAGTAAGTAAGGTCGCCAGGTATCTACCGCATGTAAGATGGCCATAATTTTCTTCTCATAGGTAGATTGTCCCAGATTCTTCCCACTTAGCTGTTGGCTTGTGAAGGCCAAGGGTCGACCTTCCTGCATTAAGACCGCCCCAATACCCGTACCCGAAGCATCACATTCAATGACAAAATATTTGGTGAAATCAGGTAGTGCTAAGACTGGAGTGGAACACATGGAATTTTTGAGAGCTGTAAATGCCTGTTGTGCGTCATCATTCCAGAAGAATGAATTTTTCTTGAGGAGTTGAGTGAGGGGCTTCACAATGCGACCATAATTGCGGACAAATTTGCGATAATAGCCTGTGAGACCCAAAAATCCTCTCAGGCTCTTCAAGGTCTTAGGTTGAGGCCAATCCTGCATTGCCTGGATCTTTTTGGGGTCCACCTTGACACCTTCATGCCCCACAATGTGGCCCAAATACTCAACTTATTCCATGCCAAAAGAAAATTTGGACATCTTAACAAATAATTTATGCTTGTGGAGCAGTTGCAAGAGCAGATCTACATGCTGAAGATGTGCGTCCCAAGTGAAACTATAGATGAGGATGTCATCGAAGAAGACAATGACAAATTTCCTGAGATATGGTTTGAGAAGGTGGTTCATAAGGCTTTGAAAAGTAGATGGGGCATTACAAAGACTAAATGGAATAACAAGGAAATCATAATGGCTTTCATGTGTTTTGAAAGCAGTCTTTGGAATGTCGACTTCCTTCATGTGAATTTGGTGGTAGCCTGAGTGAAGATCCAGCTTAGTGAAGAATTGAGCCCCATTGAGTTCATCCAGCAAATCATCAACAACCAGGATGGGAAATTTATCTTTGACTGTCAACTTATTGAGGGCCCTGAAGTCTGGACACATCCGCCATTCCCCATCTTTCTTGAGCACCATGACCACCGGTGATGAATAAGGACTAATGTTGGGACGAATGACACCTGCTTCCAAAAGTTCCTTGATTATTTTTTCTATTTCATTCTTTTGGGTGAACGGATATCTGTATGGGTGCACATTTGGTGGTTGGGCCCCTGGAACCAAGGTGATTCTATGATCATGTTCCCCTCTCGAGAGTGGAAGCTCATGAGGCTTGTCAAAGACTGGTAGATGTTTATTTAAAATCTATTGCATCTCAGGATGAATTGGCAGAGAATTGGGTTCGACGGCTTGGATGGTATTAAATTGAGCTATAACTCCATGATGGACCTTTTTTTAGCAATTTTTCCATCCTATGTGAGCTGATGATAGAGGGAGATACCACCTGGAGTCCACGGAGGGTATGTACGGAGTTGTTCTGCTTAAAGCTCATATATAACTCCTGGAAATCCATTGTGATTGGCCCAAGAGTGCGAAGCCATTCAACACTGAGGACAATGTCACACCCTCCCATGTGTATGGCAAACATGTGGGTCTTCAACTGATAATCCCAATTTGAAGTTTGACATTTTCACAACGGCCTTCACATTTCATTGTTCCCCCATCCACAATTTGGACTTGGAAGTTAGAAACTGCTCGTACAAAATAATGCACTGCTTCCGCGACTTTTTTATGGATGAAATTATGTGTACTTCCATTATCAATCAAGACTACTACTGGGCGATGTTTAATAAAACCTCTGATTTTGAGAGTTTGAGGTGAAGAAATCCCTGCCAAAGCATGCAACGAAATAACTGGTTCATCAGGGACATTGTCCTTCTGGTTGTCCTCTTCTACCTCCTCTGGTTCCTCAAGTGGTGGGGCTTCCTCCGATGAGCTGTAATCAGTGGCATCAATTTGAAAAAAATTGGGCTCCTTGCATTTATGACCTGGGGAGTATTTTTCATCACAGTAGTAACATAATCCCTGCTTTCTTCTTTCGGCCATTTCTGTAGGTGACACCTTTTGAACCTTAAGTGTTTGAGTCATGCTGTGAGCCTGTGGGGGGTGACCCTTGGCGGTGAAATTTGGGCGAATGGAATGGGCTGCTAACACACGTTCCACGTTACGAGCTACCTTGCAAGCCTTCGACGATGTGGGAGGGTGGTGTAGTCGGACGTGGGCTTCTATGGCCTCTTTAAGACTGCTGATAAAACATTCCGTGTAGAACGCATTTGGGAGATCCCTAGTGTGGAAAGCTAAGGCTTCAAAGGCTGTAACATATTCATCCACTGTGCCAGTCTGTCGGAGCTTAGTGAGACGACCCAAAAAAGCAGATTCCTGGTCAAAGAGCTCTTTAAGAGTTTTTTTGAAGGTGGCCCAAGTAAAAAAACTTCCATTGCAATGTTGATGCCATTCCCACCATTGCCATCTTTCATCGTCCAAGTACATGCTCCCCACCATAAGCTGAGTCTCATTATCTAAGATGTTATTCAGATTGAAATACTGCTCCATTTGTGCTACCCATGCGGCCGGGTGAGAACCATCAAATTTATGCATATCCAGCTTGGGAGGTCGCAGACGGGATTGTTGGTGGGTGCCCCAGAGGTGAAGAGAGTGGCTAGAATCACCCTCACTATGTCCATTGCCAATATACGCCTCCTCATGGGCTTCCTCCTTGCCCTTAGAGAGTGCGTCAGTTAGTTTGTCAAGCTGAGCTTGGATGGCTTGCAAGGATTGTTCAAGTTTGTTGATCTTCTCATTAGCCATAGCTTGAGCTCTAGTTGCTACCATGCACCGATCCGATGTACTTGAAATTTGGGACCGCTCGAATTTTTTTCACTAACAATTGAATGGTACCACCTTGCTCAGCTCGTCATCCTGATTCTTATGGGCTAGATCACCAATAAGCACCCCGGGGGGTATCAGACTGAAAACTCCTAATGGAGTTTTACTCCTTGCTTAGGAATACTACAATAGTCAAATCCTCAAAATGTCAATGCTGCCAAAATTCCTGTGAAAATCATGCCCCGGTATAGGAACCCCACACAACTACTCAGATATGGTGGATCCAAGAGATCTAAATGGCTGATCGGATAGCTCTGATCGGTGGACAGATTGTTGTTGTGGATCTGATGGATCTAATAGATCAGAAAGGCTAGTCTGCTAACTTGGAACTGTGGGATTGATGTCTACTGTTGCTACAAACCCCCTTTCGAGATCTGATCTGGCAGATATTATGCATGATCCCAAGATAGAAAAGGGAACTATGGTCTCGAGGAGTGTCAGGTGCTACAGATCGCAATATACATAAGGGTCTGACAGTAGTACTCGGCCTAATGTTTCAGGGCTCTAACTAAGGAGGATCAACCGTACCCTTAGCTGTACAACCTGACTACCCTATCGTACGGGCGAGTAATCTCTCCGAGTGCTGTTCTCGGTGTACTGTAGTAGCAAGACAGCTGACGGTTTATCTATGGTGAGGTTTCAAAGGAGCTAGGGGGCTTCTGATATACCCATAGGGTACTTGGAAGACAGTCCATGCGTGGTTCTGTATAATGCACTACTACTCGAAGGGGTACCCACAGGGGTTACAAGGGAGTCCAACAAGCGTGACCATCTCTTTTATTTCCTGCAAGCATGCCTCCCAAAATCAACAGGTTTATGCGCTCAACGACAGATCTCGTGGTTTAAAGACGCTGAAACACGTCTCTAGCCAATTTTTTTTTTCTAAGAAATGGAGATCCCACCTGCCTTGGAAAGTGCTCTGATACCACTTATTATGCTCTTAACCTAGAAGACGATTACCAAAATACCAAATATGCAAAGAAATATACCCAGAACATAGAATAGTGAGAAACAAGAGCAAGTATTTTATTATTCAGAAAGCAATGTTCACTTGCCTCTTTGAGGGGGCAACCTCCAATAGAGCAGAGCTTGATTACAAAATAAGGCACGATGCTCCTCGCAGGGAGTCTCTATCCTTTATATATGACTCATACATGCAATACCATGGATCAACACTATGGTTCTTATTAATACCATCTATCTAATACCATGGCCCATTTGCAACTAACTGTGGTCTCGTCATTAATTGCGGGTTAACCACTTACAATTATTAATATGGGCTTTATTGACTCTTTACTTAACTATAACTATGACTCAATCCTACTACATAAATAAGGGAGTTAGGGTGGGACCCTAACACTATATAATCCACCAATTTCATTTTATTCCTTTTTAATGTCACCTTCTTATACTACAATCTATATTTACTATATATTTATATTCTTATATTTTATTGGCATATTAGTTTTCTCTTTACATATTGGTTTCATAAATTGCTCACAGGTTTTTCCATTAGCAATAGAAAAAAAAAAAAAAAAAATATTATTTTTTATTTTTCCTTTACCTATATATATAAGTCAACATTTTCTGTTAATTTAAAAAGGATTCACATCGTGAGAAGCATAGCTTCCTAACAACATTGGCCTCAATCCTACCAAATTTGTTGGCCAATTGGTAACAACAAAAATATACAAACAATAGCATAAGGAAACTAGATGGCCAAAGACTGACAACCCGAGTGGCACAAAACTCTCCAAGAAACAAAATCCATCCCACCTCCATCATTTTACATTAGTATTTTTTACTTTCATTCTTATATAATTTATTAGTCCGTATTATATTATTCTCCTCCTGATTTTTGTATAAATTAATAGAAATTTTCTACTATTGATGAATGTGAATTGAAAAAAAGAGATTACAAATTTCCTCTATTATTTTACGAAATGGAAATAAAAATTTAGAGACACATGAAATGACATGCAACCATCAAAACCACAAGAACACAACGATTTACAGGGGAACCCAACTGGGAAAAACCCCTTTGTTGCTTTTCATTAATTAGATGAGAATGAGAAACTATTACAATGTCTCGCTTTAAATCTGAAGCACACCCTTCACTATAAACTTACTCTCATGCTGATTGTCCTGCTCTCTCCAAAATTTATTCAATTCAAGGCTCCAACTTCCCCCTATTTCCTTGTGCAATCCTTGAAGGAATTAATCACCTACTTAATTGCCAAGCCTGTACACTCAACTAGTTTATAATTGATGATTACAATGTGCCTTTTCCTCCATTGCAACTAGGAAAATCAGATTCAATGCATTTATGGGCTATTTTTATTTGCCTGACTAGTTTAATTGAGATATCACTAAGTTAAAAATAGTTCTACTACTCACCTAACCTTCAACTGACTCAATTAGTGACTTGGGCTTAGTTAACCGAGTTCAACTGAAAAGAACTGAACTAGATTACTAAATTTTAGCAATCATCACATGAAGAACTCTACTCCAAGCCTATAAAATCTAACTTGTTGATCTAACTAAGTGACAAGGACATGTCACTCAAGATAACTGCAATCTAAGTCATCCCACTGATGTGGAAAATCAAGTTACTTAATTTGACTAAGGCACAAGTCAAATTGAGCCTTTCTTGCTACAATTTCTAACACTCCCTCTTAGCAAGAAAGGGATTTTTCACCACCCCTATCCTGCACCTGTGGAATTCAAATTTTCCTCTTGACAATGTCTTTGTAAAGATATATAGATCCAACTCCTCAGTTTCCATTCATTGTAGCATCATGATCCTCCTCTTCACATAATCCTATAAGTGATGGTACCTGATATTAATGCACTTGGACTTGTCTTGAAATACTGGATTCTCAAAGAGTTTAATTCATATTTGCTTATCATAATAAATCACTATCAAGTCCATCTTCTGACTAAAAATACCGACAAGTATTTTCCTCATCTATATGGCCCCACATGATTCTTTATTGAAGCCATGTATTCAACCTCTGCTAAGCTGAGTGCCACAAACCTCTTTTTCCTTCTATACCAGGAAATAGTTTTAGACCCGACACTGAATATAGTACCTTTAGTATGTTTCTTGTCTAGTTGACTCCTTGCCCAATCTACATCGTTGAAGCCTTGGATCTTCACTCCCTTTTTCCTCTTATACATAAGCCCTACTCTATTGTGCCTTTGAGGTATCTTAACACATGTTTTGTTGCATTCCAATACAACTTGGTAGGCTTCACCATGGCTTGAATCAACTGATTAACTACATAACATATGCCAGGACTTATGTTCACCAGATACATTAAGGATCCCATAAGCTTCCTATAGATGGTAGCATTTACTACCTCTCATGAAGAACCATGCTCCTTCCTCCACTTTGTAGCTAGAGGTGTTTCCATAGGCTTGCAGTTCTTCATGTGAAATCTCTAAAGTATTTCAGAGGAATACTGCCCTCGACTTACAAACAACTCACCATCAACCTGCCATACTTCCAGCCAAAGGAAGTAATGCATCAAGTTCATGTCCTTCACATTGAATACTCTTGCAAGGTCCTCCTTGCAAGAGTGGATCAATTGCTCATCCCCTGTAAGTATAAATTCATCAACATACAATACCAAGATAAGAAACTTGTCATCTACCAAAATGTGATAAAGATTGGCATCTACTTCACTTTTGGTGACACCTAATCCTCTGAGAGATGTATCAATCCAAGTGTACCATGCTCAGGGCACTTGTTTGAGACCATAACGGGCTCTCCTTAGTCTACATACATGTGTATCCTTGTCATAAATCTCAAATCCTTCTGGCTGCTCTATATAATTTTCTTCCTCAACAACACTATTGAGAAAGGCAATCTTCAATCCCATATGGTGGATCTTCCACCCCATCTAAGCAACTAATGCTAGAATGGTCATGATTGAGGAATATCTTGCCACTAGGGATTTTTTTTTACTCATAGTTCATTCCCTCTACTTGAGAGAAGCCTTTGGCCACAAATATGGCCTTGGTATTCTCAATGCTCCCATTAGCTATATGCTTCACTTTGTAGATCCATTTGCAACTAACTACTGACTTGTTCTATGGTCTTGAAACTGCCTCCCATACACTATTCTTCATGATGGAATCATACTCCTCCACCATGGAATCCACCCATATTGGTTGGGATACTGCTTCCTCAAATGAAGAAGACTAAGAATCAATGAGTTCTTTCATAAGTTCTGTGTAACTGGTATACTTGTCTGGTGACCTGCTCTTCTTGCGCAAGGATGTAGGAGTTCCCACATGCTTCCTAACATCTTGCACCAACCTATCAGCTTCTTTAGTTCTCTTCCTCCCCTTTTTGGAATATTCTGGTTGAGTGGGTGCCTCCACTTGGCCTCCTGTCTGCTCCTCCACATGTGACTGCTCCACAACATCCTGAAGCTTTGCATGAGGCTCTTCCTTTGGAACTAAAAGATCCTCCTCTAGTGGGATACTAAGATCTTGCTCTAGAGATCATCTCATAGCCTTCTCCTCATCAAATTTGACATCTCTCCATACCATTGTCACCTTGAGTGAGGGAAAATACACTTGGTAATTATGTGGTGTCTCTATGTATCCTACAAAGACTCCCATATTAGTTGTAGGCTCTAATTTCTTCCTGCTATCCTTGGAGACATGACAATACATGGTAGATCAAAAAAATTGAAAATGAAATACATCTGGCTTCCTCCAAGAGAATGCTTCTTCAGGTGTTATCATGGAAATTATTCTATGAGGGCTCATGTTGTACAAATAAATTGCAGTGTTGCATGCTTCTAACCATAGATGTAATGTAAAACATTGATCGTGTAACATGGCTTTTGCTACTCTCACTATGCTTCTGTTTTTCCTTTCAACCACCCCATTTTGTTGTGGTTTATGAGGCAATATAAATTCTCTTCTAATACTTTCTTTGGTGCAAAATTCCTTGAATTCGTTAGAATCAGATTCTCCTCCATTATCACTCCTCGAGGCTTTGAGTTTCTTACTAGTCTCCTTTTCAACCAATGAATTGAATTCAACAAATTAGAAAAAACTTTATCCTTTTTCCTCAAGAATAAAATCCAACATTTTCTACAAAAGTCATTAACAAAAATTACATAATACCTATGTTTGTTGTAGAGGATGTAGAAAATGGTCAACATACATTAGAGTGGAATTGCTCCAATATTGCTCCCACTCTACTATCTCGGCCCTGGAAGGTGGATTTGGCATATTTCACCAATATGGATCCCTTGCAGACATCATGTTGGTCAAGGGTGCATTTCGGGAGATCGGTGGTAATTTGTTGCAAATTTTTTAAGGCTACATGGTGTAAGTGTCCCATGTCGCCGTGTAAGAGTTCTCCAACATCTTGACTCTACACCTTTTCATCTTTTCTACTTAGTGCAGCACAAGCCTCCACCTCAAGTTTGTATAGGTTCTTCGCTCGAAATCCATTTTGTTTCACTTGGCCGATAGCTACATGTCCCAAATAGGATTTCCCCTTACTGAAAACAACATCGTAGCCTCTATCCTCCAATACCGCTACAAAGATCAAATTCTTCTTCATCCCAGGGATAGACATGACATATTTCATATGAAGATGGGATCTTGAATCCATATTAAAGGTTATAGTTCCACTTACTTTGGTACTGTACCTCCTTCCATTCCCAAGTTCTATGTGCATCAGGAGATCTCTCTCCTCTAAGACACTGAAGAATTATTTGCATCCTGTCATATGGAACGAGGCACCTGAATCTAGGTACCACACACTCCCCATTATTATGTTGTTCATGCATATAATTAGTGTGAATTCTAATTCTAATTGTGAGGCAAGTGCTTCACCTCCTTCTCCTCTTGAAGGCTTCTCGTTAGTTTTCTTGTGTGGACACTTTGTTGCACAATGCCCATATTCATGGCAGTGAAAACATTTTATCTTGTTGAGGTCCATCTTCTTGACATTGTTCTGAATGGACTTAGGATTTCCTTGGGTCTTCTTGCTCTTGAACTTCTTTCCCTTACTTGCCAAGGCAAAATTTTCTTCCTCCTCATCTTTGGATGTTACTCCATCTCTAATGTTCATTCGAATTTCTTCTTGCACCAAATTGGACCAAAGTCTCTCCCAATATAGAAATGTGTCCCTTCCATTTAAAGAGTCATGGTAGCTATGACAGGATTTTGGAAGGCCTAGGAGAGTTAGGCTAACTATCTCATTTAAGGGAACATTTTCTCCTACTCCTCCAAGTTCATCTCAAACCTGAGTGAATCTAGAGAGGTAATGTTGAATAGTTTCATTCTTTTGCAACTAGATGTTTCTGAGCTTGTCCCTTAATGTTAATTTCCTGGCATCACTGCCATTTTTTAATAGCTTAGTGAGAGTCTTCCACATAGCATATGGAGTTTCTTTGACATGTGAATTCGATACTATGTGGTCTGTCACACCCTCCAATATGATCCTCCTTGCTTTTGCGATATCCTTCTTCCACTAGGTTAACTATTGCACATCTGATGTTGTTGGTTTTGGAATGCCAGTTTCGGTGTACTCCAACACTGCATTATCATTGAGTACAACTTTCATCATGTACTTCCAAGCTATGAAATTCGTGGATCTCTCCAGGGCATACTCCAATCTCAATCCATTGAAAGATATTTTACCGTATGGAAGAAAACTGTTTCACTGAATCTGCAAATCAAATATCTTAGGGAGAAGACCTATTGATTGGTTTCTACTGTGATTTTTGCTTTGATACCATGTAGAAATTAATAGAATTTTTCTACTACTAATGAATTCAGATTGAAAACAAGAGATAAAAAATTTCCTCTACTATTATATGAAATGGAAATCACAATTTAGAGACACATGCAATTACATGCAACCATCAAAACCACAAGAACATAATGATTTATGAGGGAACCCAATTGGGAAAAACTCCTTCGATGCTTTTCATTAATCAGATGAGAATGAGAAAATATTACAATGCCTTGCTTTGAATCTGAAGCACTTCATGCATTGTAAACTTGTTATCCTTCTGATTGTCCTGCTCTGGCCAACACTTAGCCAATTCAAGGCTCCAACTCCTTCTTATTTCCTTGTGCAATCCTTGAAGGAATTGATCACCTGCTTAATGGCTAAGCCTATACACTCAACTAGCATACAATTGATGATTACAATGTGCCTTTTCCTCCACTCCAACTAGGAAATTTGAATTCCATGCATGTCTGGGCTATTTTTAGTTGATTGTCTAGTTTAAGTGAGAGATAATTGAGTTAACAATAGTTCTACTACTCAAATGACCTTCAACTGACTCAATTAGTGACGTAAGCTTAGTTAATTGATTTCAATTGAAAATAACTGGACTAGATTTCTAAATTTTAGCTATCTCCACATGTACAACTCTACTTCAAGCCCTCAAACTCCAATTTGCTGATCTAACTAAGTGACAAGACCATGTCACTCAAGCTAACTGTAATCCAAGTCATCATGTTGATGTGGAAAATCGAGTTAAAGTCAAATTGAACCTTTCTTACTACAATTTGTAACAATTTTTATATTATTCTTTATATTTTTACACCATTTTATTTGATACTTATACTTTATTCTTAGTGCCATTTTTATTCTTTAATTACATTATTATTTTTTATTCTTCATACTTTACTTTTTTTTTTAATTTATAATTTTACATTATTAATTTTTATTTTTATTTTTTTATTTTTTATTTTTTTTTATTTTTTTTATTTAACTTGGTGGTGCCTTTCTATTAATTTTAAGAAATAAGGCAGGTTACATCCATATATCCATGAGTTAGGTGGCCTCAACGTGCCTAATGGGAAACCATGTAACATGCTTTCCACAACCATGATGTCCCACTTCGCCATGTGGCTGATGCCTGGTTATTAAGACTCAAAGAACCTCCGGCGGAGCAAATTGCAGATCAGAGACCCACAACCAATCACACCGTCAAAATAATATATTCTTTAAAGGCCGACAAATATGCTACAATGTCATAAAGAGGAACCTCACCGTAAAGAAAACCTATTAACTTAATTAAATATTAATATTAATTAATTAATTAATAATAATATTAATAAATAATTTACTAATATAATTATACATATAAATAAATGGTATGTATTTATGTACTATACCAACGATTATGCTAATTACATATCCATGATAAAATTTACTTTAAATCATTAATATTAAATAACTCCCTTTATATATCTGATATTTTTGTCTTCACTAAGAACAATAAATTCCCAAGCAAAGTGTATCATATAAATTCACATACAATTTAAATCACACAAATTTTATCGAATTAATCAAATGTAATACTAAAACATACATTCTCAAATTAAAGTTTTGACTTGAGGTCATGAAGTTTTGACTTAGTTTTAAGCGATAAAATAAAGTGGAAATTTCAATATAAGTAGCTACGGGTTGGTTTCTAATAGAAAACTTTTATTTTAAGACAATAAAATTTAGTGACAAGTTTGTTTCTCATGTATAAAATATTTATTTGAACAAGATGTTTTGCCTTTATAACATGAGATGTTCATTATGCTTTGACACAAATTGGGAACTCTCATTAGTTTTGATATTCTAGTTTTCAGGTACATTATTTGACATAAATTTATGACTAGTGGGTCACCTTCCCTCTCCAGCTTAAGCACAAATATGGAACGCTCCTGAACAAGTTTGGCCTTTCCAAGATTGTAGTTCCATTATGATGTGATTAATCATTAACGTCTATTGATTGATGCTATGGCCGTTCATGTGGTTGGAACAACTCTACCAGACATTAACGATTTTCCACGCCTCCTTCACATCACGAAATCTCTCCTCAGGTTAGTAGTAGATCAGTTGTAGGGAGTTGACTGGTTCAGTGGGTGGCCTGGTATACTACAACTGCATTATGGCAATTTTACTTTGGATTGAAACAATACTTCTTTTCACAGCTCAACGAATGTATCCATGAATAGTATCGGCAAATTTAGTAGAATTCGTATTATTGTTACAACGATATAGACGTTATACATCGAGAAATACTATTTAATTTAGTTTACACATCATTGAAATTTTCCATTCCTGAATTTACATCAAATAATTTAGATAGAAGGATGGATTGGTATAGTTTTCTTCATTGGCTAGCAGCCTACCCTCACTTTCAGTCCACGATTGAATGGTTGGAAGAGCCTATATGGAAATCGTTGACAGAACATTCGGTCATTGTGCCCTTGGGATATCGCTGAATATCTTGGCAGTAATCGTAGGTCATGTAATTCTTTCTCACTGCCTCCAAAGCACGAATCTGTTCCTTGTTCATCTTCGGCGAAATAAAACAATCCAGAAACCCCTGTGAACAGTATCGCATTTCGTCTTCGTTCGTCGAAGAGCAGCCGATGGTGATAAAGTGCGTGTAAGTTGAGAGGAATGGCTCGTAACTGTAGTTGGCTTTGTATCGTCCTCCATCTGTGGCTCATGCAGAGGCGTCCCATATTGTTGCATAAACCGACATGGGCTTCGAAGGGTATGTCACTCCCAGGCTCTTCATTCTCGGAAATCTTCTGATGGGAATACTGTCCACCATGAACCTGCCACACAATAAAAGGATGGAATATAATGAGAAATAATCTTGGAATTTAACAGGATTGTCGATTCAAGAATATTTTGGAATTAGATGTAATATAGAATACTTTTAATATTTATTTATACGAGATGTTAAAAAAATGACCCATGACATTTTAATAATAAAAAATGACTACTAACTTCATAACTTCATAATAACTATTATTAAAATGACTACTAACTTCATAACTTCATAATAACAAAAGTGACTCCACCAATTAAACTAACCTCAATCACCCACAAAAAAATATATATAATGAATGTAGATTTCATATCGTCCAAAGACAAAAAAATATATGTAAATGATATGATTATACATACAGGATTTGATGAGGCGTCCAGAGAATGGTGTAGTTGTGAAAGTCTTTAGTAGGGTCGAACCAGAGATGGAATTGCTGTCCCCTGCCAATCAGATTTGGCCCATCTCCTGTCCCGTTCCCATACACGTTGGTCTGGAGTTTGTAAGGCTCCCCTGGTACTGTTCCCAGAAACTCTATGTCTATCTCGTCATGCCACCCTTCATAAACTTGGTTGTTTGACAACTGAAATATCACCATTCCAATCAATATATCAGAATTATACTCACATTCCTCGAGTCAATTTCCATATAATCTTCTGACAGTCAATTCATTAATTGATCTATGAAACACAAATAGAAAATGCAGATGAATATAGTTACATAGAATGAAGTGATGATTCCTGCAGTATAGCCCCCCTGAAGTTTAACAGCAGCATTGAACAAACCATACATGTATGGTTCGTTTGACTTGAATCCACTGCCTGATGCCACAAACAGAGTACATATCACGTAGTTTCTCAGCCTAATAAACAAGTATAATACAATATCAATAATTTAACTATAAAATCAGTCTTGTAGAGTTGATTTATGAGACTTTTTATTTGTGGGGCAAGAAATCCCTTTGACACATCTTATCCAAGCCATGTGCAAGTGCAAACAGAAAGGACAGAGAACATAATTATTATTAAGAAGTTGATGAGCATAAGGAGAGAGAAGTGTGTTTAATACCAGATGATCTGTCTAATGTGAGTGTGACTGAGGACTCATCTTTGGAAACATTTTGGTGTTGCCCACCCCAGAGATTATCATAGCCCTCTGAAAATTTCATAGTCTTGAAATAATTCATCACAGGAACACCAGGTAAGGATGGTATAGCAGGATTTTTGTCTGCAGAAGCCAAACCCTTCATGGATATTACTGGACTGTGAAGCAATCCATGAAACAGAAAGAAGGGCAATAGAATGCTCTTCCAGCCATTGTAATCAGTGAGGAATATTGAGAGTTGGGCAACCATCCTACACAGTGGTAGACGACTTGAAACCCAAGAAGCCATTTTTTTTTGTAAATTTTCATGGAGTTAGAATTTCAAGAAAGTGAAATCCCTTAAAAAGAAGCGAACACGTTAATTTACCAATGCGTGATTTTATTTGTAGTAAATATAGAGTTCACATGTTTTTCTTTTAAATAAAAATTAAATAAATTTTAAATAAAAAATAATATAAATTATAATACAAACAAAAATTAATACACATATTTTACTAGTTTTTAAAAAATATCATTTTCATTATTTGTTAACAATAAATATATAACTCAATATGAATAAAATGTGGTAAAAATATTTCACCACAATTACAAATATATATATATTTCTTAGAAGTACGCGAATACGTTAATTTACCAATGCGTGATTTTATTTGCAGTCAATATAGAGTTCACATGTTTTTCTTTTAAATAAAAATTAAATAAATTTTAAATAAAAAATAATATAAATTATAATACAAACAAAAATTAATACACATATTTTATTAGTTTTAAAAAAATATCATTTTCATTATTTGTTAACAATAAATATATAATTCAATATGAATAAGATGTGGTAAAAATATTTCACCACAATTACAATTTTATATATATATATATATATTTCTTAGAAGTATTGTAATATAAGACTCAAATAAATTGTTTTTATAAATGTATGTTAATTATGATAAAATAGTAAGATAGAAGTAATTTAAAGTAAAATAATTGCGTAAAAATGTTTAATTCATTAATAAAAAATTGATATTTAGCTTTCAATAATACTAATATTCAATATTTTTTTTCTTTTTAGTAGGTAATCACATACAAAGGATTTGAACCAGTGACCTATCTCAAAAAAATGCCTTAACAATGCACCCATTCACCATGAATCCAAAGCCCATGAACCTAATATTTGATATTCAATATTATTAATAATAAAAATATTCAAATTATTAAAAATACAAATATACTATTTGCACTAACCAGGTTCATAAATTTTTATTACTTTAATTTTAAAAAACTTAAAATGTTAGACTTTTATCATATTTCACTTAAAAAAATATAAACACATTTTCATAAATTCATCTATTACTTACCTCATTAATGATATATGTCTTGTAAAACCTTTTATCTAATATATACTTTATACTTGTAAAACCTTGCCATCTTCATATTTTATTTAATATATTTTTAAATAATGGCTAGGCATGACCTTTTTAAATAATGGCCCAAGATAAATTTTAGGAGTCGTCTATCGAAGCGGAGGAATTGCCCAAATGGTTAAAAGTGGTTGGAATCTAGGCAAAAAAATTTCAAAAAATCTTTGAAGTTTAACAACTATAACTTGGATTTACAAAAATTCTTGCCGGATTTTCTCTAAATATGACCGGAATTTCTGTAACTTTTCAGACAATTCCTCTGGGTAATTAGACTACAGCTAAATTTTAAAGTAAAAAATAAAACACATGATAATTTGTTTATATTTATATTTTTATGTTTGTTTGATAAAGAAATTAAGATAAACCACTGACCTTTTAATTCACACAAAAACTAACGACTTGATTTTTATTTTTTCTGAATTTATTTCAAAATTTATAACTTAACATGTTTAAAATTTATGCCTTATAGGGTATGAAATCTAACCTATTGTTTAATCGTCGTCGATGCATCAATGCTATGATTTTAAATTTTATGGTTGAATATAATAATATCATTAACATGTATAAATTCTAGACTATCATTTAATCTTCACCAATACATCAATCTAATGATTTTACACCTTATTGTTGAATACAATATCATAGCAAATTGTAAATAGCATTGCATGCATTTTTTCCCATTTTTCTATGGTGCAAAGTTATAACGCATTAGAAGGTGTTAGTACATTATATCATTGTTGGAAAAGTTGTAATACATTGGAAGATGGTGTACATTGAAGTGGTTGCATATTATGTTGATTGTAATTTGTATTATAAAACTGATGTGTCATGACGGATAATTTAGTTGGTTGAAGCCCATGCTCAATCTTTGTTCCTAAGGAGTGGGTTCAATTCAATTTACTTCCATTAAGATTAGAGTTAGTAAGCTAAGTCAACTCAGCATGGCCCTTTTGAGTGGGTTCACCTAAACGTGTTATTGAAAAAGAAAAAACCTGTTAGTGCCATGTCATGGCATTTGTTTTGTGTTTTATGCCATATTGTCCTTTCCATCGAGAAAAAAAAAACATGTAGTTGATTGGATTATCATTCAGTTTTATGCCCTTCTCTGTTCTTTGAGTTGTTAACATTGTGTTTTACATCATAATACCAACTTTATTTTATATTTTGTGCTAACTTTTGAGACCCAAAAAAAAAATGATGTTCAAAAGTTGTACTTTTTTCATCGTTATTGGTGTTTTTTCTGGAAATCATTAATTATTATTAATTATATTATTTAATTATTAATAAAATTTTATAGATGGAAATTATTAATTTGTTTTTTATTTAACAATAGTAATTTTTTAGTATGATGATGTAAAATTACATTATTTAGATGTAAGAGTATTATTATTGTGGGATTTATTCATCCTCTGTATATAAGTGGTTTATGGTAACTTGATATCATAAAAGATACTACACTGTAAATAATAAATTTAACAATTATTTTGGATTTTTTGTCCCCATAAAATACAAAACCAATCTTGCCACCAAGATTAATTTTTCTATTGAGTACAAAAAAATATAGTTTTTAGGATTACAAATAACCACTGAGCATTACATTAGTATAAATATTTTCATATATCATTAGGTAGTTGCAATATGTTGATCTGGAGGACCACCTTTGATGTAGCCCCAAATTAGACCTGCCAACCCATAATGCTCAGTTCTCTGCTCTTCCCAAAAAGGCGTCTCCTTCAACCCTATCTTGTTGTCGCTTTCTAGGATAATAAATCCCTTTATATAAATTATAGTGAAAGATTTAATTAAACAGTGGGAGGAGTCGAAATGGTTGTTACATTCAAACCCTTCCCGAAATCTTTACATGCCTCTCTCTTTCGTCTCGACCCTTATGCAAATTCAATACAGGCACCTCGCAGTGTCTGGGCTACAACGATTGACTTAAGCCCTTTTGGGTGGCCCACTTGCCACCAAGACTGGCTATATAAGTTGATAATATGAGAATATTGATTATACTAGTCGTTGGGTAGGAGATTCTAGGTGGGACACCGACTTAATGTTTTGGGCCTCTTTAAAGCCCAATGCAATGGTAGTGGGATTCAAAAAAGCCTGCCGAGATAGAATCCCCGGGCGAGATCCACTTATCCTTACATCTTTTCGCGGCCACAAGCCTAGATACAATAACTCGATTCTCTGTAATGTTACCACTTTCAAACTTCTGGGATGATACTTCCATCTTGACATTGTTAGTTGATGCATCCCTCTCAACGCTTTTGTCACTTGGTGTTGTTAATTAATAGTTTCCCTAAGACCTTTAAAAGACTAAGTATATGTTACTTCGCCTGTGTATTTAGGCTTCGCTAGTGTTTAGCACTCGTCTGCGTTGACTCCACCTTTGAATTTCTTCTGTGGCTTCCAACTCCTCTGTGTATTCACGATCATTGATCATCCAATTGACCAACGATCGAAAACCGGGAATTCCTTCCATTTTAAGATACGTTCTCACTTCAACTATAATGAGACATTTGGCCCTCTCCAATCTTCATGCTTCCTCTATGTTACTATGATATTTCGTTGTAGCGGGATCATTAATCACTTTGTTGATCAATGATCTTTGCTTCCAACCAAATCTGGGGAAAACCAAGAGATTCTCACCTTCTCGCTTCTCTAAAGCGTCACCGCTCCTCTTTAATCTATATCATATTCATTCTAACTATGAAAGAAAGGCTCAGTCCCGCTTCAAAAAGTTTCTAATTCTCGTAAATTGGTTTTGGCATGCATTCTCAAATGCTCTCTCTCCTGAGCTTAACACAATAACTAAGCATAACATGTTAACAATTAATAAACAAAGGCTCGCATTCTGGATCCACACACTCAAAATATAGTGTTCTCATATATTATATACAATAAATTACAAAAGGCCCCTTTGGCTTGGAATATATCACACAACCCTCTCTCAGCTTTTTGCCTTAAAATCTCTCCAATCTCTTCTATTCACTTGGCTACTATTTCATGAAATTGATATATAAATGGGATTCTGAACTAATTCAAGTTCAGATCCACTATTTTCTCACCTAAACTAGATCCTTTAGATCCACACTTATCTCAAGAGATTTAACTAATCCCCAAATCTCTCTAGCTCTCTCAATATTCCCGAGACTTCTCCCAAAGAATAGATTTGATTACAATTTTATTTAATTATACATATTTTTTCTAGAACTCTCTAAAACATAGGACATAAAATAATTAATAATTACATTCAATTAGGGAACCAACTCCATTGGTAAATGAAATCCCCTAGGTCTAGTAAAAATACAATTTTGACTTGGAAGTTTGAATGCTCCTACATCAACCTTTCGTGAAGGGTCAGTGAAAGAATTCATATAAGTTCCCCACTATGTTATCCTTTATGATCCATTTCCCATAATCCAGTCAAAGACCTTATGTCTATAGGGAATTTTCCCTTATGTTATGTTCCCTGTAAACATCGTAGCAATAGCAAATGTTATATGTGGATTTTGTACGAAAAATTTCCTCTAGGAAAGGAATAAGTTGTTGATTATGACATCTTTGATCTCCATTAACCAAATTAACAACATTCATGGAGTCCCTGAAAATTTGGGTGGATTCATAACCATGTTCTTTTGCAAAAAGAAGCAAGAGATTCATTGCCATCAACTCAACATAATTATTCATAGCCATCCCTAGATTCATCGATAAGGAAAAAATATGATTCTTTGAGAGGTGAGGAACCACACCTCCCCCACAAGCTCTATTTATATCCTGTGAGGCCCCATCAAAGAAAGCCCAAGTCCTGGAAGTGTTTATGACTTCTTTAGTAATGACTCGAATGCCTTATGTCTTGTTTTTCTCTGGGAGAAGGGAAAATATACCTATAACTTGTGATGCAATCTTATCTGGGGTTGAGGCTCTCCCTTGGAAGATAGCATTGTCTCTTACAATCCAAATATCCCCACAAACAAGGAGTGGAATAGTGCCAAATGGCCTTAGGACCCTATCACTATCCCATCTCTACCTAGATTCTATAATGTTTTCTGCTTGCCACTCACTGCCTAAGCCTAGATGTGACCATACAAACTCCCACACCAATATCATAAAGGAGCATTTTAAGAATAAATGTGAGACAATTTGTTCCTCAACCTTACAAAGGGTGCACTAATTGGGACCTTCTAAGAGAATCTTATGGATATTGTCCCAGGTGGGGACTTTATTTTCTGTTAAACACCACACTGATAGATGAGATTTTGTCAAGAACTTGAGTTGAAGAATATGCTTCCACTGCTAGGCAAGTTGAGAATGCACTTGAGCACCCATCTCTAGGGTGTAATCTCCAAACGGGGCAAGTTTCCAGGATAATACAACTTCTCTCTCTAATAGCTTAATATGGGACTTGTAGAGGTCAATAATATAGTTTTATGTACTCTCAGAAAAGACATCTAGGATTCCAAGCTACCCTACTGAGGACCAATCTTACATCCTGTTGTAGCGGCTACAACCACCCTCCAAAATTTTGCCTTCGCTTCGTTTTGGAGCCTCCCTCCTCGAAAACATCGCAACTATCTTGCACTGATCAGGTACTAGTGTTTATTTAATTTCATTTGTCGTTTAACAACTTATGTTCACTCACTTGTCCCGTCAGCCAACCTCAAGCACACCTAGCACTTGGTTCATATCCGGTTAACCGGTTGTCAAGAAAAACTACACAAACTTGGAGGACAATAAAAAATTGCGCAAAGCATGCCAGACAACCTTTCTTTGGAAATTGCGCAGAGTAGGCCAGCCAAAACTGCTCTCCAGAATTGCGCATTTCCAACCAGCTGGCACTGCTCTCCAGAATTGTGCAGAGTAGGCTAGCTGATACTGCTCTTCAGAATTACGCAAAGTAGGCTAGCCGACACTGCTCTTCAGAATTGCGCAGTTCCATCCAGCTGGCACTGCTCTCCAGAATTGCGCAGAGAAGGCCAGGCCAGTTGCACTACCCTCCATAAATGAACAGAATTAGCCCAGCTGCACTACTCTCCATAAATACACAGAGAAGCACAGGCCAACTGCATTGTTCTCCGGAATTGCGTAGAATTGGCTAGCTGCACTGCTCTCCAGAAATGTGCAGAGCAACCCAGCATCACTGTTCTGGAAAATTTCACAGAGTTGGCCAGTCAGCCAGGGCCACCTAGTCCAGAAACAACATAGAATTTTTCCCTTGCTGGTTGTCCGTTGCATGTGCTGGTAGGTTGCCCAGTTCCCTCCAAAATTGCATAATCCTTTAATTCATGTCGAGCATCTTTTCTCAAAAAAGAAAAAATAAAAATTCGAAAAATCATCCCTAGATTTTATGGATCTATTTTTAGCAACAGGAGTTACATGTAAAGTCGTTTTTAGAAACTCCCTGCCAAGTGTCGCTTTTTCCTAGATTTGTGGCATGCACATCATAAACCCTACTTTCGCCAAATCTATTTAAACAATGCTTCAGAGATCATTCTTTGCATTCAATATTAGAGCTTTGAAATTCCCGAGGCATCTAGGAATCTTCGGTACAGTTGGCGCACCTTTTCTGGGTAAGCTTTGCTTTTCATTCCTTTTGCCATTTTTTTTGTCGCTTTTCAATTTTCGGCTTGTATGAGTGTTGTTTCCTTGTTTTTATTGAATGAACACTGGCGTTTCAATGTATTTTAGCTTGTAGAGGTGTTGTTTCAAGTTTTTCATTAACTTTCCTTAGTGTCGCATGCATAACACTGTTTCTGTGCTCAAAGTCATCATTTCGGCGACTCGCTTTATGAGCTTCTTGGTTTTTTCCATTTAACTAATTTCTACACTTGCTTGAATTGCATGCATGTCTATTTCACTCAAATATGCACTAGCTTCGCACACACACTCAATCCTTCATGTTTTCAGGTTGCCATTGGGCAGATCCCGGCTGGCTTGGCTTAGATCTTGTCTCTCCCAGGATGCTCTATGCATTCTTGGAAGTCACGGCTCTGCCTTGCCTCCAGGAATTGCATAGAGGCTAACCACATTATCTCCTAGTTGTACTCTAGGAGGCAGTGCCCAATCTTGTCCACTAGAACTACGTAATGTGCAGTTTCAACCAGCGACCCAGCTTGACTGTTATGCGCATTGCACAGTTTCAATTAGCAGTCAGCCTAACTGGACTACGTACTGCGCAGTTACAACCATCATTCAGCCTCACTAGAAACTGGGACTGAGCAATGTGCAGTTCCAGCTGACAGTCTCCCAGCTTCCTGAAGTCAATGTTTTGCAATCTTGCCCAACAGTAACTATTTTGTTGCCCAAATGTTTCTCAAGTTGTTTGATGTTTTAGTTGACATTATCTCGCCATGAATGTCTTCGCTATCTCCAGGTACCATAGGTTTTTTAAGCAGCTTCTCAGCAATACAGGTATCATGGCCTCCAAGAGAGCTGGATCAAAAGACACAATTGAAAGCAGTGATGGGGATGTGGTTGAACAGGGGTCTATGATATTTCCCGTGTACATAGACACACACTAGTTCATTGAGAAGGACATCAAGATCACATGGCAAGACATCAATACTACTTTCTCAGGCAACTTTGAGGAGAATATGGAGGACCGACAGGTCTATGTGAACATCCATAAGCTAGGATTATACAAGGTTGCATGCAGGTTTCCTGTGTTCCCATGCACAGATGTGATCCACTGGATTGTCTCACACACTGATCTTGAGACAATGATACTAAGAAGTGTCAGTGGAGAAAATCTTGCTTCCTTCAGGACAAAAGATTATCAACAGATGTATCATTCGCCACCATCGGTAAGCAGGATGGATGCACCGTTCTACACTCCCAACAATAACACGAACACAAGAGACATATTGAAACATTGGGTAAGGGAGCCAACAAAGTTCAGGACAACACCCAACTAGATAAATAGGAAAAATACACTCAGGAAGGCATATCAATTCTTGGTCATCTTCGCATGCTACTTGTATGGTGAAGGGAGTATAGAGACCTTCCTGTAGAGTTGAGTTGCTATGTTGGATCAGCTGGAAAATGAAGGAAAAGAGTTCAATTGGTCTGACATGTTGGCTCTCTAGTTGAAAGTACATGTATCCAATGCCCAAAGTCCACCCAAGGATCAACAAGCAAGATTCTTCATGTCTGCCTACCTACTCAATGCAATTTGTGCCCGTCAACAGTTTCCTGGCATGGGTTGGGCATGGACACCTTTAGAGAGTGATGTGAATGTATATTGCAAGTTGCTCTCAGACTGTACCTACTCAGGAGTCATGGTTAGAATATTTGACCATTTCATCGCCCCTTTGTACATGATGATCTTTGAAAAAGATCCGCCTTGCATGTCTCAGGCAACAATGGAGGCGTTGTTGAACGATTGGTACACCTCACCCGAGGGCACCTTCATCAGTATGTACAGCGCAGAGAAAGCTCCGCATGTGTTTCCAAGGTTTGTCACTGACAAGTTGGTCATGCAGTAGATTGCATACCACATCTCGACAGGGTTATCAACTTGATTTCATAGGAAGAAGAAGGCACCATGGCCTATGCTTCCTGTGCGAATTGGGTTGTATGCGATCGGGAGTTTGAAATAAGCAGATGCCGAGGTTGTAGACTTCAATAAGTTTAAGCTCAGAACCAACAGTTTCAACCCGTATGATCAACATGGTTTATGCAGGGACCACTGTGCGACAATGTACTATTATTGGATCCATGGGGCATGTCATTGGCTAGAGGAAGACCTATGGAGATATTTTTATAACTCCTCTAGGCTCAATGAACTGATCAGCATGGCAGTAGAGTGGATAACAACACTCAAGGCAGCAACACCTCAGGGAGAAGCAACAACAACAGTAAGAAGTAGAAAACCTGTGAAAGACAAAGACAAGAGGAAGATTGTTGAAATCACAGAGACGAAGCAAAGCTACAAGTTTAAGGAAGATCTACTTGTGGAAAAGGTACCTTTCGAGATAGATACAAAGAGGCAACAATGCGACAGGAGGATAACATAGAGAAGTAGGGAGAAGCAAAGACTAGAAGATGAAGGAAGTCCATTAGAAGCTCAAGGAAGAAAAACAAAAGTGCAGAAGAGAGAAGGAAGCACAACATGAGCATGAATAGGAAAAGGAACAGGAGGAAGTGCAAGGCACACATATAGCGCAAAATAAGCTGATACAGGTTGAAGACTATGAGCTAGCAACAGATGAGGAACAGGATGAGTAGCTGCAGGAACAAGAAATTTTTCTGTAGGATGAACATATAGTAGAATCGATGGGAATGGATATGGAGCAGCCAAAACAGGATCAGGATACCAACCTCATGCCAAAGAAACTGTTATCACAAAATCCGGTACTAAGGGCTGCTACTTAGCAAGATCATGTGTAACTGTTTCAAACCTAGCTTTAGACTAAGGTTTAGCCTCCTTAGTCAGAGAGGGCTCTCTCACAGATTTTTGATATGCATTAAGGGCAAAAAAGATGGCTAACTCTTTAAACAGTAGATGAAATTTAAGCTGGTTGGGACAACAAAATTAGGCTTCTCCCATTGGGCTCATGGAGTCATACACTTCTGCAGTAAACAAGTGGCTACTCAATCATAGAAACCAAGGCATATAATGTCAAAATGCTCAAAACATTTACCAAGAAGAACCTCAACTCAAAAAACACACACAGGAAGTCTGAGCACTAGGTGAATTCAGAGTGATTGCATGTTTAGTGAATTGTAAAACAAGATGAATAAAACCAAAACACATATACTCTGAGCATTTGAGACACAAGATGAATCTTGGGAAGAAAAAGTACTCTTTCTATTACTGTCAAAGTCTTTTTTACATAAGCCAATATGAAAACTCTGTTTTTATAAAAATCTCCAACCCCTCTTACATCAGAGTTTCTCCTATATATAGGAAAACAAAATTAAAACTACTTGAGTCTCCTCCTCCAGCATGAGGGGAGCTCGATGGCCTATCATTAACTAACCTTATCTATTTTTAAACAAACTTATTAAATACAAAAGGTATTGTGCTGTAAATACATAGAGTCCTAATCAAATTGAAATTCTAACTCTATCTCCTCGTATGCATTGATTCTTCCTTGCAGCTTTGACATCTGGCTTTCCCTTCGTTCAGCTGAGATGGCATGAGAGGGCATGAGATGGGCAATTAATGTCCCATGCTGGCGTTGAGCACCGAAAGCTTTGATCTGTTCTGTTTTGGCTGAGAGTAACCCTAAATTTTCGGTTCTGGTTCCCCATCACCGAATATGCAGCAGTTGACACCTTAAACCTTTAATAACCCAAGAATATAGGGTATTACCATGCTACTGATATGCTTATTGACATGCTGGGAGCTTCTCTGATGGACAGGTGTGCCAACCGAAACTTTTCATATGTAGCTCCCTCCAAAACCCTAATCACCAAAAATAAAGTGGCTTTATGACCGAAGATTCCAAACTTGGGTTAAGTTCTTTCATCTCTTGTTAACGGTACACATGGCGTATGTTGACTGGCTGTAGAAGCTTCCTTTAATCCCCTTTATGTCACTGAGGTGTTCCCTTCACAAAATTTTGATTCTGCCATCAAACTGTTATATGCGTTTCAAAAACACACCTACAGCAGTTTCGCAGTTTCGTAGCGCGCTGCGAAACTGCGAAACTGTTTTAAACAATTTTACTTTCTCCTGAGATCTTTAATGCTCTGCCACGTGATTTCAAAATTCTTTCTGACCATGGATATGCATAACAGGGTCTACTTGCCTTCAAAATACTCAAATCCAACTCAAATCCTAACTTCTTGTTCTTGAAATAGAGATCATCATCAACATGAAACCTGTTGCGTTGAGCCCACTGATTATAGGTTTCGGTTTCATTTCCAGTAGGCACAATCCAACCCCTATGGTGCCCCAAACTCTGAAAATCAACAACTATTTACCATTCAACCTGCTTCCGTAGAAGTAGCAAACAAGTGTCCAGGAATTGGGCAACCAGCTTCACAACACCAGCGCCACTAGCAGATTATGGTGCTATGGTGTTCCATCTCTAAAATTATGGTGTTTCATCTCTAAATGATGATCTATCACCCTTTTTCTTAGACCCGTTTTGCCGAGAAATTGACTTCGTACTTTTCTAGCCCACCATTTCTTTTTATCTACTGTCTTGGTTGCGCTAATGTTCAAGGTTGTAGCCGTCATGTGAAGATTGTCTTGGACCTTAATGTTTTCAAAATCTATAGCCTTGTCCAAAGTATGAACGCTTCGACTTCTCCAGTCTTTCTGGATCTCAAATGGGTAATGCACTTCAAGGTGGCATCTCCCATCATCATCTGTAAACTTGGTTTTTTGTTGTGTATATCCCACGAGCAAGAACTCCAGTTGGAGCATTTTCTTCCTCCATGATATGCATATAAGACTCCCGTCGTGGGCTAAAAGTTCCCAACATAACTTGTGTATGATCAACTTGAATTCTACCTTTCCAAACCGTATTTGCATAGGCTAAACCAGAAACTATATTGTGCCGAACAACGAATGTAATCTTCAGACAGTAGCTGGAACCTTTCTTCAGAGTAAAGCATGCATTATTCACGGCAAAAACCAAATTCGATGCAGCATATATCACAATTCATCGCCTTGAGAGATTTGGTCTTGCCAGTTTCTAGTCCACATTTCAAATTTCCAGCTTTACATCTCCTCTCTGAAGTATTCCCACGCGATTCTGATTCTCTCACACGCTTTACAGAAGTTTTCCCTATCAGCTGCCCGCCAACATAAAGTCAAGGCTGTGCCCACCACATCAAGATACTCACAATGCGCCAATTCGAGCTTATAATAAATCGCTTTATCATGGGCAACAAAAACAATATTGCCCCAAGTACATTAGGAACCATATAGAACACAACTGCAGAAATGTATAATGAAGGGCTTTCCCACTTGTCACCAAGCCAATTCTTGAAAATTTTGCCAAGACCAGTTGGGCTATTCCATGTGCGAGCATAACAGACTGGGAGGATGATTACCCATGCAGCAGCAACGACAACTTTCAAAACATATCTTAGAATTTCTGATGACTTCATGGCTTTCCTTGCTTTCCAGCTAAGAATTATATCTAGAATAGCTTGAACAAGCTTTAATATTGCAGCTGTGATAAAAATACTCAAGATCTTTTTTTAAAAAAACAACTTCATTAAAGATTCCAGTTGGCTGGCTCGATCCATTCCAGGAAAGAATTATCATTACCAGAAATATTCTTTCAGATCATCATAATTCCTCCATTGAGAATGTTTTGCAGTACCATCCTTGCTTCTCTTGGCTTCCATTGCAATGACTTTATAGATGGGGGTCACAACTTTTCTGAGAAAGGACTCCTCATCACCTCCATATGCTGGCTTTACATTTTCCCCTGTTGTAAGTCTCACCTTGCCAGCTAACATCCCATACAGCTCAAATGCCATATGATGGTAGATATAACAGAGGCACTCTGGCATAAACCGTAGGTTTGCAGCCTCCCCCCAAATAAGAAGATATAGTCCCATATAAAGAATTTTCCGCTGCTGCAGATCCTGTTGGATGTTGGGTAACCAAAGGCTGGATTTACGTCCTAAATACTTGTGCCATTTCCTGTGAGATTTCCACTGGATGCAGATTTCTGAAAGGAAGCAGAACTCTGTACAATAGGCATGCTAGGATTTTGACCTCCACTAGATACCAGAACTTTGACCAATATAGCGGGATTATAGAGAAAACCTTGAAGATGAAAAACACAGCAGTATTATTTGTATATTGATGATAATAACCAGCACTGTGACATGTCGAGCCAGATATTCCCACAGAACCCATAGGAGACAAAAGTGATATGGGTGAGTTATGGTTTCGGACAAATCCCCAGTTTCGTAGCACGCTACGAAACCACCTAAACATGTAGCGTTGCGAAACTGCTAAAAGAATTCATGCGCTGCGAAAACACTTTGCCATTAAGCTAATCTGAACAATTTTTGGAAACAGAATTTTCAATGATAACAGTGGCTCCACTTGGGATAGTGTGCCCTTGTGGTACGCTAAGAACATGCAGCTCCAGTGCCTTATCCATTTGTGACAAACAGAACTTTGCTTGACAAGCATAACTGTAGGAGAAAGAAAACTACATCTACTAAAAAAAAAATGCTCAGTTAACCTTGAGCTTATTTGCATTTACCTCTACCTACCTACCCTATCAGCTGCAAGCTCCACTTGTAGCTCAAGCAACATGATATTTCCAATGTAGCCAATCATTTATCTTATCTGACATTTGAGTCCTTTGGCTGCGCTTGAAACAAAAATAAATCAGATACTGAAGTAACCGAGGCAGCATGAGGTGTAACTGTTCTTCAACATGAAAATATAACTGGAAGCCGCCTGAACAGTAAATCTTTTCCATGTATTCAGCTATAGGGTCAAAAAACACATGGTTAGTTTGCTGATTCTCAAAACTTTCTGTATCTTTAGGCAACTTATCTTCAGCCACACCAAATTTATTTGATATTCTATCCAATTGCCTTTCTGAATGATGCTCACAAACAATGTAATTTTCCTCACTACTATGATCATTATTTGAAGTAAGCTGTTGCAAGGAATTACAAAATTGAGCAAGCTTTTCCTCTGCCTGAGGGTCATAGAAAATTTCCTCCAATATTTCTTCTTGCTGGGTGCAATCAATTTCATCTTCATCATGATCTGAAGCCGGACCAATCTGCTGCATCTCTACATCAATATCAAAGGACGAAACATGGGTTTCACAACTAAACCCCTGCTGCTCCTCATGCTGCGTTTCATGAGATGTTATACCCTCTCCTTGGTGCTGGAATGCATTGTTATGGAGGGCCTCTAAAATTTCTTCATCCATAAATTCATCATCACCATAACAATCCTCCAAGTACTGAATGAGATTTAAAGAATGCCCACAGCAATATTTGAGCAACAACAAAGAAGGATAACATTCTTTATACATTTCACAGAACACATCATGAAAACTAGCAAGCGAATAGATTGAACCATTTTCCAGACTTTTATACCAAGACCATGCTTTTCCTTCTAAAGTGGCCATAAACATCCTCATGAGACAATCCTCAGGAAAGTGAACCTTAAGACTGCGTACATGCATATGAAACCTAACCAAATGAAGAGCAGCATTGTCCTTCTTTTCATCTTTGAATATTGGAAGATCATCTAACCAATCAACCATTGGCATAGGATTTGGAAAACCAGGGATATGAGACCGATCCATAGGAGCATACCTGGCATTCATTCTTGCAGTGGAACTCATCTTGAAACTTCATCAAGCTACTGATCTTTTAGCAGTGGAGTCACCTTCCAATTTCTTATTTGATGTGTGGAGTCGCCAAGGTAGTTTTGCAGCCTCAAAGATGTCTGAGCTCCTGCTACCTTCAGAAGTTCAACCATTGATTTCGGGAATGAATAGACTTCAGGCTCCCGGCAGATGCACCAAAATGTTATCACAAAATCCGGTACTAAGGGCTGCTACTTAGCAAGATCATGTGTAACTGTTTCAAACCTAGCTTTAGACTAAGGTTTAGCCTCCTTAGTCAGAGAGGGCTCTCTCATAGATTTTTGATATGCATTAAGGGCAAAAAAGATGGCTAACTCTTTAAACAGTAGATGAAATTTAAGCTGGTTGGGACAACAAAATTAGGCTTCTCCCATTGGGCTCATGGAGTCATACACTTCTGCAGTAAACAAGTGGCTACTCAATCATAGAAACCAAGGCATATAATGTCAAAATTCTCAAAACATTTACCAAGAATAACTTCAACTCAAAAAACACACACAGGAAGTCTGAGCACTAGGTGAATTCAGAGTGATTGCATGTTTAGTGAATTGTAAAACAAGATGAATAAAACCAAAACACATATACTCTGAGCATTTGTGACACAAGATGAATCTTGGGAAGAAAAAGTACTCTTTCTATTACTGTCAAAGTCTTTTTTACATAAGCCAATATGAAAACTCTGTTTTTATAAAAATCTCCAACCCCACTTACATCAGAGTTTCTCCTATATATAGGAAAACAAACTAAAAACTACCTTGAGTCTCCTCCTCCAGCATGAGGGGAGCTCGATGGTCTATCATTAACTAACCTTATCTATTTTAAACAAACTTATTAAATACAAAAGGTATTGTGCTGTAAATACATAGAGTCCTAATCAAATTGAAATTCTAACTCTATCTCCTCGTATGCATTGATTCTTCCTTGCAGCTTTGACATCTGGCTTTCCCTTCGTTCAGCTGAGATGGCATGAGAGGGCATGAGATGGGCAATTAATGTCCCATGCTGGCGTTGAGCACCGAAAGCTTTGATCTGTTCTGTTTTGGCTGAGAGTAACCCTAAATTTTCGGTTCTGGTTCCCCATCACCGAATATGCAGCAGTTGACACCTTAAACCTTTAATAACCCAAGAATATAGGGTATTACCATGCTACTGATATGCTTATTGACATGCTGGGAGCTTCTCTGATGGACAGGTGTGCCAACCGAAACTTTTCATATGTAGCTCCCTCCAAAACCCTAATCACCAAAAATAAAGTGGCTTTATGACCGAAGATTCCAAACTTGGGTTAAATTCTTTCATCTCTTGTTAACGGTACACATGGCATATTTTGACTGGCTGTAGAAGCTTCCTTTAATCCCCTTTATGTCACTAAGGTGTTCCCTTCACAAAATTTTGATTCTGCCATCAAACTGTTATATGCGTTTCAAAAACACACCTACAGCAGTTTCGCAGTTTCGTAGCGCGCTGCGAAACTGCGAAACTGTTTTAAACAATTTTACTTTCTCCTGAGATCTTTAATGCTCTGCCACGTGATTTCAAAATTCTTTCTGACCATGGATATGCATAACATGGTCTACTTGCCTTCAAAATACTCAAATCCAACTCAAATCCTAACTTCTTGTTCTTGAAATAGAGATCATCATCAACATGAAACCTGTTGCGTTGAGCCCACTGATTATAGGTTTCGGTTTCATTTCCAGTAGGCACAATCCAGCCCCTATGGTGCCCCAAACTCTGAAAATCAACAACTATTTACCATTCAACCTGCTTCCGTAGAAGTAGCAAACAAGTGTCCAGGAATTGGGCGACCAGCTTCACAACACCAGCGCCACTAGTAGATTATGGTGCTATGGTGTTCCATCTCTAAAATTATGGTGTTTCATCTCTAAATGATGATCTATCACCCTTTTTCTTAGACCCGTTTTGCCAAGAAATTGACTTCGTACTTTTCTAGCCCACCATTTCTTTTTATCTACTGTCTTGGTTGCGCTAATGTTCAAGGTTGTAGCCGTCATGTGAAGATTGTCTTGGACCTTAATGTTTTCAAAATCTATAGCCTTGTCCAAAGTATGAACGCTTCGGCTTCTCCAGTCTTTCTGGATCTCAAATGGGTAATGCACTTCAAGGTGGCATCTCCCATCATCATCTGTAAACTTGGTTTTTTGCTGTGTATATCCCACGAGCAAGAACTCCAGTTGGAGCAGTTTCTTCCTCCATGATATGCATATAAGACTCCCGTCGTGGGCTAAAAGTTCCCAACATAACTTGTGTATGATCAACTTGAATTCTACCTTTCCAAACCGTATTTGCATAGGCTAAACCAGAAACTATATTGTGCCGAACAACAAATGTAATCTTCAGACAGTAGCTGGAACCTTTCTTCAAAGTAAAGCATGCATTATTCACGGCAAAAACCAAATTCGATGCAGCATATATCACAATTCATCGCCTTGAGAGATTTGGTCTTGCCAGTTTCTAGTCCACATTTCAAATTTCCAGCTTTACATCTCCTCTCTGAAGTATTCCCACGCGATTCTGATTCTCTCACACGCTTTACAGAAGTTTTCCCTATCAGCTGCCCGCCAACATAAAGTCAAGGCTGTGCCCACCACATCAGGATACTCACAATGCGCCAATTCGAGCTTATAATAAATCGCTTTATCATGGGCAACAAAAACAATATTGCCCCAAGTACATTAGGAACCATATAGAACACAACTGCAGAAATGTATAATGAAGGGCTTTCCCACTTGTCACCAAGCCAGTTCTTGAAAATTTTGCCAAGACCAGTTGGGCTATTCCATGTGCGAGCATAACAAACTGGGAGGATGATTACCCATGCAGCAGCAACGACAACTTTCAAAACATATCTTAGAATTTCTGATGACTTCATGGCTTTCCCTGCTTTCCAGCTAAGAATTATATCTAGAATAGCTTGAACAAGCTTTAATATTGCAGCTGTGATAAAAATACTCAAGATCTTTTTTTAAAAAAACAACTTCATTAAAGATTCCAGTTGGCTGGCTCGATCCATTCCAGGAAAGAATTATCATTACCAGAAATATTCTTTCAGATCATCATAATTCCTCCATTGAGAATGTTTTGCAGTACCATCCTTGCTTCTCTTGGCTTCCATTGCAATGACTTTATAGATGGGGGTCACAACTTTTCTGAGAAAGGACTCCTCATCACCTCCATATGCTGGCTTTACATTTTCCCCTGTTGTAAGTCTCACCTTGCCAGCTAACATCCCATACAGCTCAAATGCCATATGATGGTAGATATAACAGAGGCACTCTAGCATAAACCGTAGGTTTGCAGCCTCCCCCCAAATAAGAAGATATAGTCCCATATAAAGAATTTTCCGCTGCTGCAGATCCTGTTGGATGTTGGGTAACCAAAGGCTGGATTTACGTCCTAAATACTTGTGCCATTTCCTGTGAGATTTCCACTGGATGCAGATTTCTGAAAGGAAGCAGAACTCTGTACAATAGGCATGCTAGGATATTGACCTCCACTAGATACCAGAACTTTGACCAATATAGCAGGATTATAGAGAAAACCTTGAAGATGAAAAACACAGCAGTATTATTTGTATATTGATGATAATAACCAGCACTGTGACATGTCGAGCCAGATATTCCCACAGAACCCATAGGAGACAAAAGTGATATGGGTGAGTTATGGTTTCGGACAAATCCCCAGTTTCGTAGCGCGCTACGAAACCACCTAAACATGTAGCGCTGCGAAACTGCTAAAAGAATTCATGCGCTACGAAAACACTTTGCCATTAAGCTAATCTGAACAATTTTTGGAAACATAATTTTCAGTGATAACAGAAACCAAGGTCACTCCACAAGCTTCACCAACTCCAACTGTAGAGCAAGTCCCAAGTGAACAAGGGGATACCATTCTCCTTGAGCACCATCCAGGAAAAAAGATTTATAACATAGCCTTTGATGAGTCACAACATAGAGTTGTACAAGTACGCAGAGCGTGCACCTGATATGAGCATGCATCACTTGCACACTTTGAAGAGTGGGTGATTGTGTCAGATGTACGAAGACATCCAGCTGCCTTGGTCGATGCTACAAAGGCTTATGCCGAAGCCACGTGCTCGAGTGTTAAGTTCTTAATAGCAGAAAATGAACATATGTCTAAGGAATAACAAGTAGCCAAGCAGAGAGAGGAACAATCAACAGGATCCACTAGAGCAGAGATGAAGAAAGCCATACTCGCTAAAGTATCAACTCTTGAGACAGTCATGCGGAGACTGTATGACAGGTTCGTCATCGTGCACAAGGTAGTTGTCCATCTACATGGTCATCAACAACACTGCACCAAGATAGCACAAACGCTCACAGATATACATGTCGTAGTTGATCATGTACAAACATGGACAATGAGGTAGAAGGGAGCCCCTCTCACTTGTACAAGATGATGAGGCCACACATAGAGTTGGACAAATCATGCATCTAGATTCTGATCCGGAACTATGAGGAACTCCCTCTGCTCATCACTAGTGTGGAGGCTTCGTATACATGTTGTACAGGAGTTTGGATTTCATGGTGAGAAATTATGGCATCCTGTCGATTGGTACGATCACCGAGGCCAAAGAGAAGAACCAGGTTAGACTAGAGCTCGATGCTTACTTTGATCAGTTGATGCTCATGACCACCATTGTAAATCTGCAAGTCAACCTAGATAACATGTGTATGTACATCGTCGGTCCGAATTTGCTTAGGACTAAGTTGCGCATGTTACATGATGAGTTGGAAAGAGGTTACAAATCAGTATACCCAGAAGAAATGGAGGCAAGAGTTCGTTTCCAGAAATACATCATCGAAGAGTACACGAACACCATTACGCACTACCAAGCATGGCACCAGTTTGTCACCAAGGATCACGGAGAGGAGGTTGATAAGTTGATATTTCCACAACCAGCTAAGTCTTAGTGTTGTCTTGTCTAGCTGGCTCAAGCCATTTTGTTCCACATGGGTATATGTGGAAAATGTATCATTTTTGTAGACATGATGTAAAGTGAAATTGCAAGTGTCATTAGTGGAATACAAACAATCATATATAATCTTAAGAGTTATGTAATGAAGTTGAAGAGTCATGAGGGTGGTGCAAGAGTCACAAAGGGGAATGTCGAGGGTCACCCCACCCTTTGTTATAAATAGAACCTCATAACTCGTAGGAAGGTCTTTTGTGAGCCAAGATTTTTCTAGGAATTGCTTAGAGAGGGCTTGGAGAGTATTGTGGCGAGCCTTGACTTCTCCACAGTGCAGAGCAAGTACATCTCTTTGGAGGAGCGGGCGGTGTTGAATGTAACATTCCATTATTAGGGATAATGGCTATCATGGTTGTATGTATGGATGGAACTTTCACTTTATATAATATAACAGAGGAAACACGTTTCATGCATATGTTGTTATTGTAGTTCGACTATTCTATTTACTTTAGCAATGTATGTAGTTTTACTTATGCATTGATGTACGGACTATTATGTATGTGATTGTATGAATATTATTGAAGCATGTTGTTGGTTTAACTCATCACTTTGGATTGTCAACTATTCTGCTTTCCATATTGTGATGTCATTCAGCTTGTGTGTTCCTTTCAGGCTAGGTACTATTACAGGCTTCTAAGGGGCACACTTACTTTTCCCCTCGTGTGTTAGAACCTCCGCATGCGTCTCTCTTGACTTGTTGCAAGGTCACACACTTTCTTCTGACAAGGATATCTTGCTTACCTATACATGCTATTGTAGGTTTTAACCCCATACACAAATTACTTGCATACGAATTCTAAAACACAGAAAATAAACAATGTGAGAGCATAACACATAAAACACATATACACAGAGATTTTTCCCCTAGATCCCAAAACCGGGACTACCAGCTTGATTTATCATTATGTTCCTTTCAATGTTATAATACATATTTATACATGCCGAATCATCCAATACCATGGACCGAAAACCATCACGTCCAAAACCATGCACAAAACCATAGGTAGGTTCGCCCAACCTAATATAGGGTCCAAATTTTTTTCCCCAGGGCAGCAACTACCTACCCCCCTCAAACCCCCTAGACAAGGGGGGTTGCCTCCCCCCCGCTACGTAATCAATGTAACGATGGGGGGGCTACTGCCCCCCCCTCTACGTAATCAACGCAACAAAGGGGGGCTACCGCCCCCCCTGTGACCACCCTGCTGCGCAATCGGCGCAACGAAGGGGGGCTCTGCCCCCCCTCTAACCCCCTATTTAACTACGTAGGTTAGCCATGGAAAGAATATAACACAACCTAACATTCTCCCACTTGTTGTTTTCTTTCCACATGGGACCATAAGATAGCTTAGTCATTTATCTAGTCCTGCAATGCCCATTGTTTATCTACACCAAGAGAACTTCTCAGAGCTCACAGATTTTGTCAATGCATCTGCAGTATTCTTCAAAGTGTCCACCTTTACCAACAACACCTTTTTGTCTTCTACCATATCCCTCACAAAGTGATACTAAACATCAATGTGTTTTGTCTTTGAATGGTAAGAAGTGTTCTTTGCCAAGAAGATTGCACTCTGGCTGTCACAATCTATCCTTATAGCTCCCTACACTAACCCCATACTTGAACACAATCTCTGCAACCAAATTGCTTCCTTGCTTGCATGAGTGGCTGCCATGTATTCTACCTCTGTAGTTGATAGTGCCACTACAGACTGTTTCTTACTCATCCAAATGACTGCACCTCCAAATAGGTTAAACACATACCCACTTGTATATCTTCTCTGATCCAGATCTCCAACCCAATCCGCATCAACAAAGCCATGGATATCCAAAACTCTGTCCAATCTTGGTCTTCCTTGGTAGAACAAACCATAATCACTAGTGCCACACAAATACCTGAAAACCCGCTTCACTAATGTCCAATGATCCTTCCCTGGTTTTGACATAAACTTGCTCAATACTCCCACTGCATGTGCAATGTCTGGTCTAGTATAGACCATCGCATACATTAGGCTATCGACTGCACTTGCATATGGAACACGGGACATATCCTCTTCCTCTTCTTGTGTCTTCGGACATTGCTCAACAAATAAATTTACACCTACAGGAATAGGAACCTTCATCGGTTTACTATCTTGCATATTAAACATCTGGAGTATTGTCTCAACATACTTCCTCTGGTCTAACCAGAGCTTCCTCTTTGCCCGATCTCTTTTAATTTCCATGCCCAAAATATAGTTCGCAACACCAAGATCTTTCATGTCGAATTTGGAGGACAATTGGATCTTCAAATCCTGGATAATTTCTTTGTCATTTCCAACCAGCAACATATCATCCACATACAAGACTAGATAAGTAACATAGTCACCAATTAATTTAAAATACACATATTGATCTGCCTTGCGTCTAGTGAAGCCAAGTCCCCGTATAAATGTATCAAATTTCTGATACCACATCCTTGGCGACTGTTTTAACCCATACATAGACTTCTTTAACTTGGATACTAGTTCTTTCTTACCCTTCACCTCAAAACCTTCAGGTTGCTTCATGTAGATCTCCTCTTTCAGATCCCCGTGAAGAAATGTTGTCTTCACATCCATCTATTCTACCTCAAAATAAAAACAGCAGCAACAGATAAAAGTAATCTAATAGAAGTTACCTTGGCAACAAGGGAAAAAATATCACCAAAATCAATTCCCGACACCTGGGAATAACCTTTTGCTACCAACCGGGCTTTTTATTTCTCCACCTTTCCTTCTGCATTTGTCTTCTTCTTGAACACCCATTTTCTGCCAATGGGTTTCCATGCAGTCGACAATTCCACTAGATCCCAAGCCTCGTTTTTTTGCAAAGATGCCATTTCATCAACCATGGCCTCTTTCTAAAGTTTTCCATCCTCTAAATCTACTTCTTCCTTCACAGTTCTGGGATCATCATCAGTAATAGATAAAGCAAAATTTGAATAGAAAGCAGATGGACTTTACCTCTCTTGCTGCCTTCTTTCTTGAACTGATCTTCTCACACCTAGAGTTTGTGGCTCTTCATCTTCTGATTCCTCCTCTGCTGTAGAGTCTGATTCTTCTTCCTTTAGCTCAAAATCTATCTTCTCAGGTTCCTTTGATGGGACTTCATGTTTAATAACATCTTTCACCTCTCTGAACACCACATCTCGGTTGTACACAACCTTTCTTGTTACTGGATTCCAAAGCTTATAACCCTTTAAACCATCCTTATACCCAATAAAGATGCACTTTTCAGATTTATTATCCAACTTGGTTGTTTTCTCCTTTGGAACATGTACATATGCATCACATCCAAATACCCTTAGATGTGAAAGAGAGGGTTTCTTACCAGTCCATACCTCTTGTGGACTCTTATCCTCCAACGCTAATGAAGGTGATCTATTGACTAGGTAACATGCTGTCTCCAACGCCTCTGCCCAGAGTTATTGTCCTAACCGAGCACCACTGAGTATGCTTCTTGCCATTTCCATCAACATCTTGTTCATTCTTTCTGCAACTCCATTTTGCTCAGGTGTATATGGAGTAGTCTTATGCCATGATATACCATACTTCTTACAGAATTCTTCAAATTCCTTACTACAAAACTCTCCACCGTTATCTGTCATCGGCACCTTTATCTTCTTCTCTGTCTGGTTTTCCACCAGAGCCTTAAATTCTTTAAACCTGTCAAAGACTTCACATTTCTTGTTAAGGAAATATATCCATGTATTCCTTGAGAAGTCATCTATAAATGATACATAGTACACAAACTTACCTTGTGATGGAACCTTCACAAGTCCAAAAACATCACTGTGCACAAGCTCTAATATATGTTTCACCCTCTTACCACCAGAGGGGAAACTCATTCGATTTTGCTTCCCATGTACACAATTTTCACAGAAATCAAAATCCAGAGATCTATTACTCATACCTTCTGCCATACCTTTACCATGAAGTATTCAAAGGCCCTTATCTCCAATATGTCCAAGCCTTTGATGCCACAGCATGGTCTTCTCTCCAGAGACCACTAGATTTTCCGTTTCACTTTCAAGAAACATAGAATTATTGCACCCATCAACAACAGTGCTACCTTGTAGCTTGTACAAAGTTCCAATTCGAACTCCCCGCATCAATACCAGTGCTCCCCGAACAATCTTGCAGGTATCCTTCTTGAATAGTGTTTTTACACCTGCATCATCCAACTTTCTTACAGAAATCATATTTCTAGCTAATGCAGGAATATGCAGAACACCTGGAAGTGTTCTAACCCTTCCACCTTGCAACTTCAACTTTACTTTTCCGCAACCAACGACTCTAGACTTCCTGTCATCCCCCAAGAAGACATCACCACCATCATATTTCTCATACTCGCAGAACCACTCTGTATGGGGAGTGTAGTGAAAGGATGCACTTGAGTCAATCAACCATGCCTCATGATCTACATGTGTAGTTGAAGAGGCCAAGTACACATCCCCACCTTCAACTGAGGTGGTTTTTGCCTCTGTAGAAGGATCATCATCAGATCCCTTTCCTTTGTGAGGAGATTTAGATTTAGAGTCCCTTTTGTAGTGCCCTTCCTTTCCGCATTTCCAGCAAACCACCTTTACAGGTTTTCCTAGATATTTAGATCTCCCACTCGATGACTTATTTTTGTTTCTGTTATGAGATCGTCCTCGTACATACAAGGCATCACCATTCTAGCTCTCCATATTTTTCCATCTCGTCTCCACCGTCAGCAAGGATGAGACTATTTCATCAAACTACAAGGCAGTTGCATTGCTACCTATTGCAATAACCAGACTATCCCATGAATTTGGTAGAGAATACAACAAACTGATGCACTTATCTTCATCTGAAAGTTTAATATTAACAGATAATAACTAACTTACCACAATATTAAATGTGTTTAGATGTTCTGTCACCGAGTCCCCATCTTTCATCCTTAGATTATACAACTTTTTCTATAGGAATAGTTTATTCACCAGAGACTTAGATTGGTACAAAGTCCCTAATTTGTCCCACAAAGCCTTTGTCGTAGCTTCCCCTGATACATTCAACAATACTGAATCTAAGACACACAATCGTATTGTTCTCTTAGCCTTCCAATCCAACTTCTTCCATTCTTCATTGGACACTCTCGTTGGTTTAGTACCTAGATCTACCGCAATCCACTGATCTTTATCCACCAACAGATCCTCCATCTTGAGTTTCCACAACTCAAAACTCTAACCATTAAATTTCTTGATCTCTATCTTTCCACTAATTGCCATATTCTTTCACCACTAGAATTGATCCCGTAGATCTCCAACTGAACAGGGTCTACCACAGGCCCGAGCGAAACCCCTTAGCAACAAAGGCGTCCCCTTGAAGCCAAAGCAGCTTCGACACCAAATGTAGGTTTTAACCCCGTACATAAATTACCTGCATACGAATTCTAAAACACGGAAAATAAACAATGCGAGAGCATAACACATAAAACACATATACACAAAGATTTTTCCCCTGGATCCCAAAACCAGGACTACCAGCTTGATTTTTCATTATGTTCCTTTCAATGTTACAATACATATTTATACATGCCGAAGCATCCAATACCATGGAACGAAAACCATCGCGTCCAAAACCATGTTCAAAAACCATGCACAAATCCATAGGTAGGTCTGCCCAACCTAATATAGAGTCCAAAAACATTTTCCCTGGGGTGCTGCCCTGGACCTCGTAGAGGGGGGCTACCTGTCCCCCTAAATCCCCTTGGACAAGGGGGGCTGCCGCCCCCCCTATGACCTCCCTGCTGCGCAATCGGCACAACGAAGGGGGGGCTACCGCCCCCCCTGTGAGCCCCCTGCTACGCAATCGACGCAATGAAAGGGGGGTTGCCGTCCCCCCTGTGACCCCCCCACCGTGCAATTGGTGCAACGAAGGGGGGGCTCCACCCAAAAACTATCGCAGTCAAGGCATAACTTTACTACCCACTCTTGGGAATCCTACTCCAAATGGTATGAGATCTAGTTGGGACTTCTTACCATGGAGATCCCCTAACATGTTGGCTTGTCTAGCACTGCCAACATTTCTGGTGTTAGAAGGAGGGGCAGATGAGACGCTGAGTCATCAAAGTCTGTTTTGAATCTTTGTACATTTATCATGACTTATGTTACAGTTCGTCCTCTAAGATGCCTGTCTTATGGAAATGACTTTGAAATCTCAGAGTAGTTCTAGAATCTCTTGTCACAGAACACATATGAAGGTGAAGGCAAAACAACTTTGCAGAGGCGTAGTCTTGCCTTTGTTGATCTATGTGACAACCACGAAACCCATGAGGATTACCTGATGTACATGCTGTTCACATTCATGCTTTGTGGGCACCCATTGCAATGGCTTGTCACACTGCCCAAAAAATATATTCACTCATTTGGTCCCTTTGTTATAGAGTTATCTTATGCTTTCCATAAGTTTGACAACTAAGCACTTAATAAAAAAATTCTCGAATTACGAAAAGCCCCTGATGAATCCTTGGTGCAATTCTAAGATCGCTTTTGTAATCTTGTATTTCAATTCCTAGAGGATGAAATTGATTGGAAATTTCTCAATGAAATATTTCAGTATTTTCTTCACATATCTGAGAATCCGCATATGTTAGAATCATTCAAACCGACCCTAGCATACCTCGGTGTTAGAGATGCTAAATCCAAGCTGGACACGGTTGTTGTCACAAGTGATTGTCCGTCCTCATCTCATCAAATAACTCTGGCCCCACAGTGTGAGGTGGGAGAAGGTACGCATCTATATGTTGAACTGTCACATCCTCCCACCCCACCTGCTCTTGATCTCTGTGTAGATTTGGCTGACAAGACTATTGGTTTTCATGTGGATGTGTTTCCCTAGCCTCCGCCTCTGCATTCGGTTGATCCTCTGGGTTGTACTGTGTTGTGTTCTCCCATCTCGGACTCCACACTTGTTGTTCATGAGGATTAAGTTGTTGATGGAGTTGGTGTGGAGCGCCAACCTGCGCTATCATTTATGATGAGTATGTGTGGGAATCTAAAGAAGAGACCGTGGTGAAGGATGACCTCCTTCTTTCTTCACCTCATCCGCTCTTCTCTGATATCTTTGGTGATTCTACCATTGTTGATTGTCCATGTGAGAATTCATTCCTGGATGCATCTACTTCTGATCATCCACATAATGCACCAGATGTTAGTCTGTCATTGCATAGTGGAGAGGACACATCTATGTTTGCAAATCCAATCAATATTTCATCTGTCATTTCTAGAAACTAAGAGGGTGAACATTCTTGCTTCTCATCAACCCCTATGTACGATTCATTATATCATGAGGATGTTGATGAACATATCAAATTTTATGATCGTGGTTGTCATGATCTCCTTTCTCCTTCATTCGATCATGATGTTGATTCATTCGCGATCAATTGTTCTAAGCCACCCATGTTCAATGATCTACCTGTTTATGAAGTGGAAACCCCACAAGCTGTTGAGGCACTTCAGCCCAAGCTGATGGTTATGTCAGGTCCTCGCTGTCTTGAGGTCGATTCCACTCCAAATCAAAAAAAAATTGAAACACCCAAGGATCCTCATCACTCTCTTGTTTACATTGAAGATCAATCTAGTTCACAGAATTCACATCCTCCACTTGAATCACATGATCCCATCACTCATGCATTGGAGGAATCATACACAATGAGCACTCTTGCTAAACGTAAGTTGTCTTTCTTTCTCATGTTTTCTCATTTGTCACAATCAAAAGAGTGTGCATGTTTGTCGTCTACGCATAGTGTGATGCATGACCATGATACATCCACAGAATGCTTGTCTTGTGCTTTTATTCTTTTCTTTTCTGTGGATATTTTTAAACTTAGAGCATGTTGGTATTCACTGTTATATCTTTCTTGTTTGCTGGTTTACACATTTATCATTCTCGTAGACCATGCCTTCACCAACATGGGTCAACCAATGCGCTGATGGCTGCATTGGAAATATCACTTCACATGAAGTCGGCCCATGCACTGTTTAGTTTAGGAGTAGGAGTAGTGTTTTCTTTCTTGTTTTTCTTTATTTGCATGTTTATGTTGTTTAATTTGCTTGCATTGCTTGTTTTCTTGCTTCGCTTTCTTTCTTTGCTTTCATTTACTTCTGTCCTTTGCTTTCTGTTTGTTTTCTTGTTTTTCACCCATAGGTTAGGTTCACATGAAATTGTGTGTGGCTCTCGAGACAAGCAAGGTGAGATACAAGAGGACTTGTACAACTATCAACACTTGGTTATCTGTTGTCCTCTCTCTTTATGAAAGAGCTTGTTGTCTTCAATCGATGATACCTTGATGGAAAATACATTCTGTTCAAAGTGAGTCTTGGTGAAAACACAACGCTTGCACTTTAACTAGTACTACCTACTCTAATCGGTTCTTTTGGGTTAACCCTTGTCAGCTCAGTCAAGTAGAGTAAGGTGAGGGGTAAAACCTTAACAATTATTGTCAAAGGTATACATAAAATAGTTCTCTGAAGGGACAACCTATTCTACTCTCAATAGGTCAAGATCCCTCGTCTGCCTTTGAAATAAATAAGTGCCTATGCAAATTTCTTTGAAAAATGAAAAGTGAAAGAAATGAATAAGGTGAAAGAAGAGAAAGGCTTCCTACATAGAGAGGTGATGAAAGTAACTCCATCATGGTACTGGCCAGGCTCGCTAGCATCAGAGAGATGCTTGTGTTCCCGCATGACTCCACTGGGGTACTCTCCAGGCCTATTTGCAGCGGAGCAACTCTGGAGATGAAACTAAGACTCTGACATATTTATTACTTGTGCACCAACATACTCCTCATCCCCAATCGAGACAATTGACTTGACTTGGCTGGGAATGTGTGCTGACCTATCAAGAGGATCAAAGAACTGAATAATACTTCCGAAGGAGTTAGACTCAATTTTCATGGAAAAGGTCCATATAGAGAGTTGGAGTTCTACTAGTGTGTTGCCAATGTTGTAGCAATTACAACCACCCTCCAAACTTTTGCCTTCACTTCGTTTTAGAGCCTCCCTCCTCGAAATCATTGCAACTATCTTATAATGATCAAGTACTAGTGTTTATTTGATTTCATCTATTTTCTAACAACTTGTGTTCAGTCACTTGTCCCGTCGGTCAACCACAAGCACACCCAACACTTGGTTCATATCTGGTCAATCGGCTGTCGGGCAAAACTGTGAAGACTTGGAGGACAGTTTGCCTTCCCCTCAGGAATTACGTAGAGCAGTCCAACACCTGCCATGCACTTAGAAATTGCGTAGAGTAGGCCAGGAAGCCTTGCTCTAGAAATTGCGCAGAGTAGGCCAGTTGACACTGCTCTCCAGAATTACACAGTTCCATCCAGCTAGCACTTCTCTCCAAAATTGCACAGAGCAGGCCAGGCTAGTTACACTGCCCTCCAAAAATGCACAGAACTAGCCCAACTGTACTACTCTCTAGAAATGTGCAGAGTAGCCCAGGCCAGTTGCATTGTTCTCTAGAATTGTGCAGAACTTCCCAGCTGCACTGCTATCCAGAATTGTGTAAAGCAACGCAACATCACTGCTCTGGAAAATTGCACAAAGCTCGCCAGCTAGGGCCACTCAGTCCAGAAACAATGCAGAAGTTTTCCCTCACTGATTGTCCGTTGCATGTGCCGGTAGGTTGCCCGGTTCCCTCCAAAGTTGCGCAATACTTCTTTGCATGTTGGGAATCTTTTCCTAAAAAAGAAAAAAGAAAAAATCAAAAAAGCATCCCTATATTTTAGGGATCTATTTTTAGTAGTAAGAGTTACATGCAAAGTCATTTTTAGAAACTCCCGCCAAGTGTCACTTTTTCCTAGATTTGTCACATGCGTGTCATAAACCCTAATTTCACAAAATATATTTAAACAAAACCTCAGAGCTCATTCTTCACATTCAATCTTAGAGCTCTGGCATTCTCGAGGCATCTAGGAACCTTCAGCACAGTCAGCACAACTTTTCTGGGTAAGTTTTTCTTTTCATGCCTTTTGCCGCTTTTTCTGTCACTTTTTAGTTTTCGACTTGTATGAGTGTTGTTTCCTTGGTTTTATTAAACAACCTCTCGCCTTTCAATGTATTTTAGCTTGTATAAGTGTTGTTTCAAGTTTTTCATTACCTTTCCTTAGTGTCGCATGCATAACACTATTTCTGCACTCACAATCGTCGTTTCGGCGACTCGCTTCATGAGCTTCTTGGTTTTGTCGTTTAACTAATTTTTGCACTTGCTTCAATTGCATGCATGTCTATTTCACTAAGATCTGCACCATCTTCGTACACACACTCAGTCCTTCGTGTTTTTAGGTTGCCATTGGGTAGATCCAGGCTAGCTTGGCCCAAATCTTTTCTCTCCCAGCATGCTTTGCACATTCCTGGTAATCAAGGCTATGCCTTGCCTCCAAGAATTGCGTATAGGCTGCCCACACTGTCTCCCAATTGTGCTCTACATAATCCTGGGAGGCAGTGCCTAGTCCTACCCACTGGAACTGCGCAATGTGCAGTTTCAGCCAGCAACCCAGCCTGACTGTTCTACGCATTGCGCAGTTTCAGTTAGTAGTCAGCCTCACTGGACTGTGCACTGTGAAGTTCAGGCCAACAGTCAGCCTCACTAGTAGTTGGGACTGCGTAGTGCGTAATTCCAACTGACAGTCTCCCAGCTTCCCAAAGTCAATGCTATGCAATCTTGCCCAGGAATCACTAGTTTGTTGCCTGAATGTTTCTCGAGTTGTTTGATGTTTTAGCTGACATTGTCTTGCCATGAGTGTCTTCTCTGTCTCCAGGTACCACATTTTTTTTTATAAGCTTCTTAGCAATAAATGTTTCATGGCCTCCATGAGAGATGGATCAAAAGACACAGTTGAAAAAAGTACTTGGGATGTGGTTGAACAGGGGTCTATGAACTTTCTCGTGTACATAGACACACACCTGCTCATTGAGAAGGACATCAAGATCACATGGAAAGACATCAATACTACTTTCTCAGGTAGCTTTGAGGAGAATCTGGAGGACCGACAGGTCTATGTGAACATCCATAAGTCAAGATTGTACAAGGTTGCATGCAGGTTTCTCATGTTCCCATGCGCAGATGTGATCCACTAGATTGTCTCACACACTGATCCTAAGACAATGATACAAAACAGTGTCAGTGGAGAAAAGATTTGTTCCTTCAGGATGAAAGATTATTAATAGATGTATCATTTTCCATTGTCGACAAGCAGGATGGATGCACTATTCTACACTCCCAACAAAAACATGAACACAAGAGACATATTGAAGCATTAGGTAAGGGAGCCAACAAAGTTCAGGACGAAACCCAACCAGATATACATGACGAAGACACTCAGGAAGGCATATCAATTCTTGGTCATTTTCGCATGCTCCTTGTATGGCAAAGGGAATACGGTGACCTTCTCACAGAGTTGGGTTGGTATGTTGGATCAACTGGAAAGTGAAGGAAAACCATTCAATTGGTCCGACATGTTGGCTCTCTAGTTGAAAGTGCATGTATCCAATGCCCGGAGTCTGCCCAAGGATCAACAAGCAAGATTCTTCATGTCTGCCTACCTGCTCGATGAAATTTGTGTCCATCAACAGTTTCCTGGCATGGGTTGGGCATGGACACCTTCAAAGAGCATTGTGAACGTATATTGCAATTTTCTCTCAGACTGCAGCTACCAAGGAGTCATGGCCAAAATATCTGAGCATTTCATCGCCCCTCTATACACGATGATCTTTGAACAAGATTTTCCCTACATGTCCCAAGAAACAATGGAGGCATTGCTGAACATTGCAGATTGGTACACCTCACTCGAGGGCACCTTCATCAAGATGTATATTGTGGAGAAAGATTTGCATGTGTTTCCGAGGTTTTCCACTAACAAGTTGGCCATGTAGTAGGTTGCATACCACATCTCAATAGGTCAGTTGGATTTCATAGGAAGAAGAAGGCACCATGGCCTATGCTTCCTGTGTGAATTGGGTTGTACACGATCATGAGTTTGAAAGAAGTGGATGCCAAGGTTGTAGACTTCAAGAAGTTTAAGTTTGAAACCAAGAGTTTCAACCTGTATGATACACATGGTTTATGTAGGGACCACTATGTGAGAGTGTACCATTCTTGGATCCACAGGGCGTGTCATTGGCATGAGAAAGAGCCATGGAGATACTGTTATAACTCCTCTAGGATCAATGCACCAGTCAACATGGTAGTAGAGTGGCTAGCAACAATCAAGGCAGTAGAGCCTAAGGGAGCAACAAAAACATCATCAGCAAGCAGCAAACCTGTTCAAGACAAAGGAAAGAGGAAGATTGCCGAAATCATAGAGACGGAGCAAAGCTACAAGTTTAAGGAAGACCCACTTGTGGAAAAGGTAGCTTTGGAGATAGATGCAAAGAGGCGACAGTGCGATAGGAGGATAGCACAAAGAAAGAGGGAGAAGAAAAGAATGGAAGATGCAGAAAGGAAGTTGCAAGAAGTCTAGAAGAAGCTTAAAGAAGAACAAGAGCTACACATAAGAGAGAAGGAAGCGCAGCATGAGCATACACAAGAATAAGAATAGGAATAGGAGGAAGTGAAGGTGCACAGACAACACAAAATGCGCCGATACAGGTTGAAGACTCTAAACTAGTAGCAGATGAGGAATAGGGTGATGTAGGTTTTAACCCCATAAAAAAATTACCTGCATACAAATTCTAAAACACAGAAAATAAACAATGCGAGAGCATAACACATAAAACACATATACACAGAAATTTTCCCTTGGATCCCAAAACCGAGACTACCAGCTTGATTTTTCATTATGTTCCTTTCAATGTTAAAATACATATTTATACATGCCGAAGCATCCAATACCATGGACCAAAAACCATCGCATCCAAAACCATGGACCAAAAACCATCGCGTCCAAAACCATGTGCGAAAAATCATGCACAAAACCATAGGTAGGTCCGCCCAACCTAATATAGGGTCCAAAAACAAAATTTTCTGGGGTGCTACCTCGGACCCCATAGAGTGGGGTTACCTGCACCCCTCAAACCCCCTGTTACCCCCCCCCCCACTACGTAATCAGTACAATGAAAGGGGGCCTCCGCCACCCTTCTAATCCCCTGGTTAACTACGTGGGCTAGTCGTGGAAAATATAACACAACCCAACATTCTCCCACTTGTTGTTTTCTTTCCATAGGGGACCACAAGAGAGCTTAGCTATTTATCTAACCCTACAATGCCCATTGTTTCTCTACACCAAGAGAAATTCTCAGAGCTCACAAATTTTGTCAATGCATCTGCAATATTCTTCAAATTGTCCACCTTTACCAGAACCACCTTTTTGTCTTCTATCATATCCCTCAGAAAGTGATATTGAACATCAATGTGCTTTGTCTTTGAATGATATGCAGGGTTCTTTGCCAAGAAAATTGCACTTCGGCTGTCACAGTCTATCCTTATAGCTCCCTATACTAACCCCATACTCAAACACAATCTCTGCAACCAAATTGCTTCCTTGCTTGCATGAGTGGCTACCATGTATTCTACTTCTGTAGTTGATAGTGCCAATTCTTTCTTACTCATCCAACTGACTGCACCTCCAAATAGGTTAACCACATACCCACTTGTAGATCTTCTTTGATCCAGATCTCCAGCCCAGTCTGCATCAACAAAGCCACGAATATCCAACACTTTGTCCAATCCTGGTCTTCCTTGGTATTACAAACCATAATCACTAGTGCCATGCAAATAGCTGAAAACCCACTTCACTGTTGTCTAGTGCTTCTTCCCTAGTTTTGACATAAACCTGCTCAATACTCCCACTACATGTGCGATGTTTGGTCTAGTACAAACCATTGCATACATCAGGTTACCGACTGCACTTGCATATGGAACACGGGACATGTCCTCTTCCTCTTCTTGTGTCTTGGGATATTGTTCAGCAGATAACTTTACACCTACAAGAATAGGAACCTTCACCAGTTTACTATCCTGCATATTAAACCTCTACAGTATTGTCTTGACATACTTCCTCTGGTTTAACCAAAGCTTCCTCTTTTCCCGGTCTCTTTTAATTTCCATGCCCAAAATATAGTTTGCAGCACCAAGATCTTTCATGTCGGATTTGGAGGAAAATTGGGTCTTCAAATCCTGGATAATTTCTTTGTCATTTCCAACCAGCAACATATCATCCACATACAAGACTAGATAAATAACACGGTCACCAATTAATTTAAAATACACACAGTGATCTGCTTTGCTTCTGGTGAAGCCAAGTCCCCGTATAAATGTATCAAATTTATGATACCACATCCTTGGCGACTGTTTTAACACATACAAAGACTTCTTTAACTTGGATACCAGTTCTTTCTTACCCTTCACCTCAAAACCTTCAGGTTGCTTCATGTAGATCTCCTCTTCTAGATCCCCGTGAAGAAATGTTGTCTTCACATCCATCTATTCTACGTCAAAATCAAAAGAACTAGCAACAGATAAAAGTAATCTAATAGAAGTTACCTTGGCAACAGGAGAAAAAAATATCACCAAAATCAATTCCCAACACCTAGGAATAACCTTTTGCTACCAACTGAGCTTTGTATTTCTCCACCTTTCCTTCTGCATTTGTCTTCTTCTTGAACACCCATTTGCTGCCAATGGGTTTCCTTCTAGCCGACAACTCCACCAGATCCCAAGCCTCATTTTTGTGTAAAGATGTCATTTCATCAACCATGGCCTCTTTCTAGAGTTTTTCATCCTCTAAACCTACTGCTTCCTTCACAGTTTTGGGATCATCATCAGTAATAGAAAAAGCAAAATTTGAACAGAAAGCAGATGGACTATACCTTTCTGGTTGCCTTCTTTCTTAAACTAATCTTCTCACACCCGGAGTTTGTGGCTCTTCATTTTCTGATTCCTCCTCTGCTGTAGAGTCTGATTCTTCCTCCTTTAGCTCAAACTATATCTTCTCAGGTTCCTTTGGTTGGACTTCATGTTTAATAACATCTTTCACCTCTCTGAACAGCACATTACAACTATACACAACCTTCCTTGTTACTGGGTTCCAAAGCTTATAACCCTTTAAACCATCCTTATACCCAACAAAGATGCCCTTTTCAGATTTACTATCCAACTTGGTTCGTTTTTCCTTTGGAACATGTACATATGCATCACATCCAAATACCCTCAGATGTGAAAGAGAGGGTTTCTTACCAGTCCATACCTCTTATGGAGTCTTATCCTCCAATGCTGATGAAGGTGATCTATTAACCAGGTAACATGTTGTCTCCACCGCCTCTGCCCAGAGTTCCTATCCTAACCCAACACCACTGAGCATGCTTCTTGCCCTTTCCATCAACATCTTGTTCATTCTTTCTGTAACTCCATTTTGTTTAGGTGTGTATGGAGTATTCCTCTGCTGTGCTATACCACACTTCTTACAGAATTCCTCAAATTCCTTATTGTAAAACTCCCCACCATTATCTATCCTCAACACCTTTATCCTCTTCTCCGTCTGGTTTTCCACGAGAGCCTTAAATTCTTTAAACCTCTCAAAGACTTTAGATTTCTTCTTAAGGAAATATATCCATCTATTCCTTGAGAAGTCATCTATAAATGATACATAGTACACATACTTACCCAGTGATGGAACCTTCACAGGTCCAAACACATCACTGTGCACAAGCTCTAATATATGTTTTGCCCTCTTACCACCAGAGGGGAAACTCACTCGATTCTGCTTCCCATATACACAATTTTCATAGAAATCAAAATCCAGAGAGCTATTACTCATACCTTGTACCATACCTTTACCATGAAGTATTCGAAGGCCCTTCTCTCCATTATGTCCAAGCATTTGATGCCACACCATGGTCTTCTCTCCAGAGACCACTAGATTTTCTACTCCATTTTCAGGAACCAAAGAACTATTACACCCATCAATAACAGTGCTACCTTGCAGCTTGTACAGAGTTCCAATCCGAACTCCCCACATCAATACCAGTGCTCCCTGAACCATTTTGCAGGTATCCTTCTCGAACACTATTTTTACACCTGCATCATCTAGCTTGTCACGGAAATCAGATTTCTGGCCAACGCAGGAATATGCAGAACACTCGGAAGTGTTCTAACCCTTCCACCTTGCAACTTCAACTTTACTTTTCCACGACCAACGATTTTAGCCTTCCTGTCATCCCCCAAGAAGACATCACCACCATCATATTTCTCATACTCGCAGAACCACTCTCTATGGGGAGTGAAGTGAAAGGATGCACCTGAGTCATTCAACCATGCCTCATGATCTACATGTGTACTTGAATAAGCCAAGTACACATCCCCACCTTCATCTGAGGAGGTTTTCGCCTCTACAGAAGGAGCGTCATTAGATCCCTTTCCTTTGTCAGGAGCTTTAGATTTACAATCCCTTTTGTAGTGCCCTTCCTTTCTGCATTTCCAGCACACCACCTTACAGGTTTCCTTGGAGATTTAGATCTCCCACTTGATGACTTATTTTTGTTTCTGTTATAGAACCGTCCTCGTACAGACAAGGCATCGCCATTCTGGCTCTCCATATTTTTCCATCTCATCTCCTCCGTCAGCAAGGATGGGACTATTTCATCAAACTACAAGGCAGTTGCATTGCTACCTATTGCAATAACCAGACTATCCCACGAATCTGGTAGATAACACAAAAAACTGATGCACTTATCTTCATCTGAAATTTTAATATCAACAGATAATAACTGAATTACCACAGTGTTAAATGCGTTCAGATGTTCTGTCACCAAGTCTCCATCTTTCATCCTCAGGTTATACAACTTTTTCCGTAGGAACAGTTTATTCACCAAGGAATTAGATTGGTACAAAGTCCCTAACTTGCCCCATAAAGCCTTTACTATAGCTTCCCCTGATACATTCAACAATACTGAATTTGAGACACACAATCGTATTGTGCTCTTAGCCTTCCAATCCAACTTCTGTCATTCTTCATCAGACACTCCCGTTGGTTTAGTATCTGGATCTACTGCGACCCACTGATCTTTATCCACCAACAGATCCTCTATCTTGAGTTTCCATAACTCAAAACTCTGACCATTAAATTTCTCGATCTCTATATTTCCACTGCTCGCCATCGTCTTTCACCACCAGAATCGATCCTACAAATCTCCCACTGAACAGGGTCTGCCACAGGCCCAAGCAAAACCTCTCAGCAACAAAGGCATCCCCTTGAAGCCAAAACAACTCTGATACCAAATGTAGGTTTTAACCCTGTACAGAAATTACCTGCATATGAATTCTAAAACACAGAAAGTAAACAATGCGAGAGCATAACACATAAAACACATATACACAGAGATTTTCCCCTAGATCCCAAAACCAATACTACCAGCTTGATTTTTCATTATGTTCCTTTCATTGTTACAATACATATTTATACATGCCGAAGTCTCCAATACCATGGACTGAAAACCATCGCGTCCAAAACCATGGACCGAAAACCATTGCATCCAAAACCATGTGCGAAAAATCATGCACAAAACCATAGGTAGGTCCGCCCAGCCTAATATAGGGTCCAAAAACAAAATTTTCCAGGGAGCTACCCCAGACCCCATAGAGTGGGGTTACCTGCACCCCTCAAACCCCTTGTGACCCCCCTCACTATGCAATTGGCGCAACGAAGGGGGGGCTCTGCCCCCCTTCTAATCCCCCCGTTAACTATGTGGGCTAGTCATGGAAAGAATATAACACCACCCAATAGGTGAGCAGCTGTAGGAACAAGAACTTGCTCTACAGGATGAACCATTAGTAGAATAGATGGACATGGAGATGGAGTAGATGCAACAAGATCAGGATACTGACCTCATGCCAAAAGAAACCAAGGTCACTCCATAAGCTTCACTAGCTCCAACCATAGAGAAAGTCTCGAGTGAACAAGGGGATACCATTCTCCTTGAGGACCATCCAGGAATAGAGATGTACAACATAGCCTTTGATGAGTCACAACACAAAGTTGTACAAGCATGTAGAGCGTGCACCCCGGTTGAGCATGCATCACCTACACACTTTGAATAATGCATGATTGTGTCAGATGTATGAAGACATCTAGCCGCCTTGGTCGATGCTACAAAGGCTTATGTCGAAGCCACAAGCTTGAGTGTTAAGTTCTCGATAGCAGAAAACGAGTGCATGGCTAAGGAATTGCAAGAAGCCACGTAGACAGAGGAATAATCAACAAGATCTACCATATTAGAGATGAAGAAAGCCATACTCATTGAAGTATCATCTCTTGAGACAGTCATGCGGGGACTGTATGATAGGTTCGTCACCGTGCACAAGGAAGTTGTTCATCTACATGGTCATTAGCAGTGCTGCACCAAGATAGCACAAATGCGCACAGATATACATGTCATTGTTGATCATGTACATACATGGAAATTGAGGTACAAGGGAGCCCCACTTCACTTGCACAAGATGATGAAGCCACAGGTAGATTTGGACAAAGCATGCATCCGGAGTCTGATCTGAAACTATGAGGAACTCCTGCCTCTCATCACCAGTGTGGAGGCTTCATATACATGGTTGTACAAGAATTTAGATGTTGTGGTGAGAAAGTATGACACTGTGTCAATTGGCACACTCACCGAGGCCAAAGAGAAGAACCAGGTCACATTGGAGCTCGATGCGTACTTTGATCAGTTTATTCTCACGACCACCAACAAAGATCTGCAAGCCAGCATAGATAACATGCATATGTACATCGCCGATCTAAATTTGCTCTGGACTAAGCTGCATATGTTACAAGACAAGTTGGATAGAGGTTCCAAATCAGTGTACACGGAAGTGATGGAGGCAAGAGGTCATTTCCAGAAAGACATCATCAAAGAGTACGCGGACACCATTGCGAACTACCAAGCATGGCATCAGTTCATCACTGAGGATCACGAAGAGGAGGTTGATGAGATGGTCTTTCCACAACCATCCGAGTTTTAGTGTTGTCTTGTTTGGATGACTCAAGCCATTTGTCCACATGGGTATATGTGGAAAATGTATCATTTTTGTAAACATGATGTAAAGTGAAATTCCAAATGTCATTAGTGGAATACAAACAATCATAAGTAATGTAAAGAGTTATTTAATGAAGTTGAAGAGTCATGAGGGTGGTCCAAGAGTCACAAAGGGGAATGTTGAGGGTCACCCCACCCTTTGTTATAAATAGAACCTCATAACTCGTAGGAAGTTCGTTTGGGAGCCAAGATTTTGCTAGGCATTTCTTAGAGAGGGTTTGGAGAGTATTGTGATGAGCCTTGGCTTCTCCATAGTGTAGAGCGAGTTGGTCTCTTTGGCGGAGCAGGCAGTGATGACTGTAACATTCCACTATTGGGGCTAGTGGCTTTCATGATTATATGTATGGATGTAACTATCACTTTATATAATATAACAGGGCCAACAGGTTTCATGCATATGTTGTTATTGTAGTTTGACTATTCTGGTTACTTTAGTAATGTATGTAGTTCTACTTATGCATTGATGTATGGACTATTCCGTATGTGATTGTATGAATCTTATTGAGCCATGTTGTTGGTTTAACTCATCACTTTGGATTTTCAACTATTCTGATTTCTAGTTTGTGATGTCATTCATCTCATGTGTTCCTTTCAGAATGCGTACTATTACAGGCTTCTAAGGGGCACACTTCCTTTCTCCCCCATGTGTTAGAACCTCCCCACACGTCTCTCTTGACTTGCTGCAAGGTCACACACTTGCTTCCTACAAGGATATATTTCTTACCTTTGTGCGTTATCACAATCAAGGCATAGCTTTACTACCCACTTTTGGGACTCCTACTCCAAACGGTGTGAGGTCTAGTTGGGACTTCTTACCCGGGAGATCCCCTGACATGTTGGTGGGTCTAGCACCGTCAACACATCCATATATTTTTGGTTAAAGGGTCTGAGACCTGATTGAAAGTTAGGATACTCTTCTCATTTAGGAAGGTCACTCGATCATACGGGAGACGAAATCCTTCCCCTGCATCAAACCAAGGATCCATGCCAATTCTAACTGGCATGCCATCACCAACCTTCCATGAAACGTCTTCCTCAATAAGTGAGAAGGAGGTTGTAATTTCCTTCCATATAACTGACACATTAGTATGTGGCTTGTTAGGATTTCTAACCCATCCCTCAATGGTATCTGGTAGATCTACTTCATGTGTACTACAATCATCTAAAGACTATTTGAAGAGCGAATACTCCACCTAGATTTTGTTGCGAAAGCCTTGAAAAAAAGGGGTATTTTTCATTCCCCATCCCCCCTAGCCTTTGGAATGGTAAGTCTATCCCATTTTAGATAGGGTGCAACATACATGTCCTTTGTTCCTGCCCACAGAAAGCATAGACACATCTTTCGTAATTTCTCTGGCACTCCTTTGGGAATCCATGAGAGTGACATCTAGTATATGAGGATAGCTTCTAGTACATATTTGATGAGGACTACAAAAACCTCCTTAGAAAGCCATTGAAAGATTTAGGTTTTTAACATTTTTTTTAGCTTTACTAGTAGTTTGTTCCAACTGGATTTCTGGTAAGATTATGGCCTTAAATGGAATCTCATATATTTTATACCTTCAAAGAGCATCAAAGTAAAATGGAAAAGTTTATTTTAATTTAAAACTTATGCATATTATAAATAAAATGGGGACATATTATATTTATTTGTATTTATTTTCATACCATTTTATTTTCCAAAGAGATCCATTGTTGAGTGCAGAAACCTAACAGAGTGCTTGGATCCTTCATAGAAGATCAAGATGTCATTAACAAAAAGTATACGCATGATTGACATGGCTTCCACTACTACTATCCCTCGGAAAACTCCCATTCTTTTCTCATTTTCTAGTAGTTTCTTTAGGCCCCCCATGACCAGGAGAAGAAGTAGAGGGGATAGGAGAAATCCCTACCTCAAACCCCTTTGTGCATGGAAAAATCCACAGGAACTTCAATGGGGGAGCAATACCATACCATGTGCATTCATATTGGGGGATATATATTGAGGAAAAAATGACATAATATATTGAACATATAATAGGGGGTAAAGGTTTTTTATATTGGCAAGTATAAAAAATGGATCTCAAAGTTAACAAAAAAATATAAAGGGGTATTAAAAATGTTAATGAAAAATGGATACCTACAATATCTAATGAAAGTAGAGGTTTTTTAAATTGGGAAGGTGTATTGGGTTCGTATTGGTAGGGGGTTAAATAATGTGATTATTAGAGGTATTTTCCAATATTTAGTCAAATTAGGGGTACTTATTAGTATGCCACAAACGTACGTGATATGTCATAGGTTCATTGAGTGAAACCCGTGCGGAAAACTCCTGAGGCCAAACCATTGATGAGAACTGAAAAAGGAAATAATAGTGACGCATATCATGACCCATGTGATAAATGGGACCTCGAACCCTAAATGAGTCAAAAGGAGTCATAGATATATCCAACTTACCCAATTATATGCTTTAGACAAATCAATCTTTAGAACCACCCCGTTAAGCTTTCAAGTTTTGAGGCTATGAAGGCCCTCCTGTGCAACCTCTATTTCCTCATGGATTTGTTTCCCTTCCAAGTAGCCAAACTACTCCTTTGAGATAAATTTGGGAATTATAGGCTTGATCCATTGAGCTATCACTTTGGCTATCACCTTGTAGATGTAGTGGCATAAAGAAATGGTTATGAAATCATCAAAATTCCTTGGGATGTCCACCTTTGGGATAAGGGAAATAAAATTTGTATTAAAAGAAGCCAACATCTTCCTAGACCACCTTGACTCTCCCACCACCCTTAGAAAGTCACCTCCAATCATGTAATATAACCGTAGAAATAATTCAACAGAATACCCATCAAGACCTTGGATTTTATCCTTCTAGTTGTGAAGAACCCTAGTTAGTTCATGTTCTGAGACTTCCTACATCAAGTGAACATTATATTTCTCATCCAAAAACCTCAAGAAAATTTGATCCAACCTAACAACCTTAGCTATGAATTCCCCTTCTTGAGCATGAAATAAATAACCAACGTGACTCTTTCAAAGACTTGATAGCTCCTCAAAAGAAGAAGCCTAGAAATCGTTTTGGTCTTCTAGACTCTCGAGATGGCATTTACCATTTTCCTTACTTCTGCAAATTTATGGAAATTTTTCATGTTTACATATCCACATTCCATCGAGATGGCTCTTCTCTTCATCCTCCAAAGGGACTCTTTTCCTTATTGGATCTTCGCCTTTTTTTATTCCAATTCCATTAATATTTCTTTGGAGTCCTCGGAGCAAAAACCACCATCCTTTGAATCCCAAAGAGAAATTAGGCCCTCCTCCACTTTTTTTAATTCCTCGATCATCCTTTACCCACTTGAGATCTCCCCATTCAATTGAGGGCTTTTTGACTTCTACAACATTCTGAGAAAATTGTGAAGTAGTTTAATCACCAGAGATAGGATCAAAGGGAGTCCATTTTGAACATACTAGGTGCAGGAAATCCTCACATTTCAACTAGTTCTCATTATATTTGAAGGGACTCTTGATGTTCCTCCCATTTCCCTTGATCTCTACGAGAATGGGATAGTGGTTAGATTCCACCCCTACTATCCACCCATTGATGAAATATAGGTTTCCCTTCCACAAAACTTTCGACAATTAAAAATCATTCCAATATTTTCGTGACTTGGGAATGCCCCACTCTCTTATTCCTCCAAGTAGGTTTGACTTTTATCATATTTACATCGATAATATTGTGATATGATAACAGGTAAGAGAACTTTTTTTATAAAAGGGTCAAGTCTTACATGAAGACCCCCACACTTCTACAACTCCCATCGAAAATTTTAGATCCCCTCCTAGAATTAGATTTTCAGAATGAAAGACCCTCTTCTTGCACAAGGCCTTCCAAAAAGGTTCTCTCTCCATATAGGGACCATATAGATTCATGATCTTAAGCTTCAACCCCATCTAACTCAATAAAACCTCAATTCCTAGAGTCGAGTCCATCCCCCACAAATTGATCAAATTAATGCTTCAGGTATCCTTCTAATGACCAAACCCCTAACCTTCCATGAGAATCAAAACAAAAAACAACCTTCTAGTAAACATAGTTTTATAGTTTTAGTGATCCTTTCATCATCCCCCAACGTTTCATGAAGGAACAAAATGTATGAGTGGGAATTATTGACCATCCTACACATGGCTAATTTTCTATCGGGTTTGCCAAACCCTTGCAATTGAAGGATTGTAAGATCATGAAGTAACACCTCCAAGGGCTTTCCATGCTCTAAGTACCCCAACAGTGGATTTATTTTTTCTAGAGGCCACGTCATAACATGCCTTGAGTTGAGCCTTTGCTAAAAAGGATTTCCTCCATTGCCCCTTTCACTTAGTCATAGGGAAGGAGGACTGACCCAATCCCACCATGGGTGGATGGGAAGTCGACTGGGCTACATGTGGTAAAAGGTTGTAGAGCGATACATATTCTATAGAGTCAGATGCACATATGACCTCTAATGTGAGCCTCTGCTTTATAATAAAAATGGTTAACTCTGTAATAGTGAAGTTTGTGGAAGTGACTCTGTATAGAAATCTATTGTTAACCAGGTGACTGTTTCTGATATTTTTTCATGAAAGGTTTATCTATGCATATATATTCATGTAAGTAAATAGACATATGTGGCAGGTTTAACATGTTTATGGGTTAACACTGAGATAAGCACTCAAGTTATCCCTTGACCAATATGCAAGCATTTCCCGGACACAAAGTCCTTCAGAAACATAGAAGTTCCAGAAACCTAGAAACCAAGAGTCTTGAACTCTATTATTTGTACATTATAAATTCATATATATATATATATATATATATATATATATATATATATATATATATATATAGATATAACAGGATAGGAAAATAAATTTTATAGAAGTGACAAACCCCATGAATAATATGTATAAAGCGTATAAGAGAAATGTTGAAACATGATCACATTAAATTGTACAACGCATTCACAAACAACTACGAGTTTATAAAGAACATAATCTGACAAGAAATAAAAAGCACTATTCAGATTTGGTTCTTTTACAAGAAAACATTTAAAAGAAATTTTATAGTTTCAATTTTGAATATAAAGGAATGGTAGGTTATTGGTATGAATATGCATTATAAATAAAGATAGTATTAGTTTATGTCTTACCTTAATAAGGATTAAACCGTTATAGTTAATAGTCATGGAAGACCTCAAAAATTAATTAATGAAAAAAAAATCCTTAACATTAAGTTACATTAAACTTGGGCTCAGAGTTCAAGTCTGATAATCAAACTACCCAAGTAACTAATCTATGCATGCATAGTTATTATGGAAGTCTTGGTCAGGTCTGACCTAATTTTGATGTTTTAAGATAAACACTGTAACAAACATCTGAGAAGAAGAAAATGAATGAATCCTTGAGTACCTGGAATTTTTAGAAGCTAAAACCATAAATATTATTCCTTGTTAAGCTTCATATGAGTCTAACACTAACATGTGAATAACCGAGTCAAAAATATTAAACTCTAAAGATGTAAAGAAAAGAAAATGATTAAAGGGTTGAGATGGAACCAAAAAAAGGGAGTATGTTTCCACAAAATTTACCTGAGAAAGAAATGTTATAGTGGCCAGAAATCTCAGCCCTGTGATAAAATCCTATATTATAAAGTACATGAAAGTTGTGAATATGAAAATAAAAGGAAAAAAATTGAAATTCCCTTCGAGAAACCTAAGAATACATAAGAAATTATTATCTCCATATGGTTCTTTGATGAGGGAAAAGATCAATAGAGAAAACATGAAAAACCCCAACCCTAAAAAGAAGCAGAATAAGGATACACATCATTTGACAAAACCTATCGTAGCCAAATTACAATTTTTTTTTATATAAGATTAAAATGAACTAAGGAAGGATGCTTTAGTACAGGAATCTCGCAAAACCCCACCGAACCCTGTAGGTGTAACCTCCAATCTTCGAAACTTTAGTTGAAGAAGTGATGGAAGACATTTTGAGGGTAGGGTTTTCCCATCACTCGAAAAGAAAAAAAGAAAAAATTCCTTGGCCCTAAGAAAGAGAACTAAATTCTCAACGTAAACCCTATATCTATGACAAATCAGAATTTTTGAAGAAATTTCAGTAAATTACAAGGAAGAAAGCTTTATGCATCAAATTTGTAGCTCACAAGGAAAAAACCTTTGTGTGTTATCTTACTTGTTGCGAAAATGTAATACCGACCAGTAGAAAGCTTACTAAATACCATTGTAACCAAAGAATGAATAATGATTAAATCCTAACAAGTTTCTCTCCAACGTGTAAAGCACCTAGGAAAAAAGAAAAATAAAACCCTCATTGCTAACATGTATAAAGAGCTTTGATGGAAGAAACCTCAAAGTGTAAATGAAAACCAGGTCAAAGGAGGGGGTGGGGTGGTTACCCTGACCACCATGGAGAGATTAGAATCATCATCATATTGTTGAAAATGATCATGATCGTTCCTTTTACATCATTCACATGGATGAGGTGTGGTGGAACCTAACTAGGTCAAAGGAGGGGGTGGGGTGGTTACCTTGACCACCATGGACATATTAGAACCATCATCATATTGTTGAAAATGATCATGATCGTTCCTTTTACATCATTCACATCGATGAGGTGTGGTGGAATCTTAGAGGTTGTCCACGTATCAAAAAAGGACCCACAAATAACATATTCCCAATATCATCGAAGTTGAAAAGTGCCAAGGATGGCATAAATAGTTTGACACATAGAAAACTATATATAAAAAGTATAAGCAAGGTTTCCTTAGCACGACTTGTGTTCATGTATGTTATCAATAAAATGTCTAAGGATACATACTCATAAGGATTATGTATATCCAAGTCAACATATTACAATAATAACAACAACAACAACAACAACATTTCAATTTTTTTTTGTAAGTACCTCTAAGAAACCTTCCAAGTCAACATATTACTATTTTTTCTAGGTTTGCATTGCCACTAAGGCATCATGAGAGGCCATCATTAGCTTGCACCCACCCTAATGTGTTTATTTTAGTATATATGTCAATTTCTAGATTCATTGACTTAGAAATGATGAAAAATATACACTAAAAACAATGCATGTACACTCAAGTTTTCTTTTAATCATAAGGATTTGTTGACTTGCACATATATGTCCACTTTTTTTTTTTTTTTTTTGTCAAAGAGACATAAATAATATTTTCATACATTAATAGACTAACTGATATTCAGGGGTTTTAATAAGATTGTGACTGCAAATGGTGTTTGTTTTTCTTTTTGATCTCTACATGTGTCAAATGCAATGTTGTTAATTTGTGTAGCCTAGTGAATCTTGTTGGAAAATTGTGTTCAGAAGACAATGGTATTTTTTAATTCTAATTCTTCTTATCAAGATTCATACTCCATTGCATGGTTTGCATAAATAGATGTCACTTATTTTTCTTTAGGGTATTCTATCAATATATTTACAGTGAAATCAATACATTGATTTAAGTGTACATGTCAATTTCTATTTCTATAGTAAGAGGGATATCCTCTTGTTGTGATGTTTCTCCAAGCTATTAATTTTCATATTTAGATATAGAACTAGTCTACTTTATCAATTACCTCAATATCTCAACATCTTCATTAACGTTCAATGACAATGTTCTATATTCAACAACATGTAAGACTTGTTTCTACATACCATTTAGACTTATGTACATGTCTATGTAATCCACTAATTTCATTTTATTCCTTTTTAATGTCACCTTCTTATACTACAATCTATATTTCCTTTATATTTATTCTATATTCTTATATTTTATTTTCCTATTAGTTTACTCTTTACATATTATTCTTTATTTTTCCTTTACCTATATATATAAGTCAACATTTTCTATTAATTTAAAAAGGATTTACATTGTGAGGAGCATAGCTTCCAAAAAACATTGGCCTCAATCCTATCAAATTTGTTGTCCAATTGGTAAAGAAAAAATACACAAACAATAGCATAAGGAAACTAGATGACTAAAGACTAACAACCCAAGTGGCTCAAAACTCTCCAAGAAACAAAATCCATCCCACCTCCATCATTTTATCTTTGTATTTTTTACTTTTCACTCATTTACTATTTTTAATTTCATTTTTATATAATTTATTGTTCCATATTTTATTATTATCCTCCCGATTTTTGTAGAAATTAATAGAATTTTTCTACTACTGATGAATGTGAACTGAAAACAAGAGATTATAAATTTCCTCTATTGTTCTGCGGAATGGAAATAACAATTTAGAGACACATGAAATGACATGCAACCATCAAAACCACAAGAACACAATGATTTACAGGGGAAACTGACAGGGAAAAACCCCTCCGCTGCTTTTCATTAATTAGATGAGAATGAGAAACTATTACAATGTATTCCTTTGAATCTAAAGCATGCTCTACACTGTAAAACTATTCTCATGCTGACTGTCCTTCTCTGTCCAACACTTATCCAATTCGAGGCTCTAACTTACTCCTATTTCCTTGAGCAATCCTTGAAGGAATTGATCATCTGATTAATTTCCAAACTTGTACACTCAACTAGTATACAATTGATGATTATAGTGTGCCTTTTCCTCTACTCCAGCTAGGCAGTTCAAATTCCATGCATTTATGGGATATTTTTAGCTGATTTAGTAGTTTAACTGAGAGATCATTGAGTTAACAATAGTTCTACTACTCAACTGACCTTCAATGGACTCAATTAGTGACTTGAGATCAGTTAACTGAGTTCAACTAAAAATAACTGAATTAGATTACTAAATTTTAGCAATCATCACATGAACAACTCTACTCCAAGCATATAAACTTGAATTTACTAATCTAACTAAGTGACAAGGCCATTCCACTCAAGATAAATACAATCAAAGTCATCTCGCTAATATGGAAAATCAAGTTACTAAATTTGACTAAGGCACAAGTCAAATTGAGCCTTTCTTGCTACAATTTCTAACACTCCCTCTTAGCAAGAAAGGGATTTCGCACCACCCCTATCCTGCACCTGTGGAATTCAAATTTTCCTCTTGAAAATGCCTTTGTCAAGATATATGCATCCTACTCCTCATTTGGAATGCATTGTAGCATCATGATTCTCCTCTGCACACAATCCTGCAAGTGATGGTACCTGATATCAATGTGCTTGGAATTGTCATGAAATACCAGATTCTCAGAGAGTTTAATACAACTTTGATTATCACAATAAATCATTGTAATATCCATCTCATGGTGGAAAAGACCCACAAGTATTTTTCTCATCCATATAGCCTCACATGTTGCTTGACTTGTAGCTATGTATTCATCCCCTGTTGAACTGAGTGCCACATACCTCTATTTCCTGTTATACTGGGAAATAGTTGCAGGCCTAACACTGAAGATACCACCTATAGTTTGTTTCTTTTCTGGTGGACTCCGTACCCAATCTACATCAGTGAATCCTTGGAGCTTCACTCCCTCTTTCCTCTTGTACATAATCCATACTATGTTGTGCCTATGAGGTATCTTAACACATGTTTTATTATTTTCCAATATATCTTGGTAGGTTTCCCCATGGCTTGATTCAACTGATAAACTACATAGCCTATTCCAAGCCTTGTGTTCACCATATACATCAAGGATCCCACAAGATTCATATAGATGGTATCATCTACTGCCTCTCCTAAAGAACCATGCTCCTTCCTCCAGTTTGTAGCTAGAGGTGTGTTCATAAACTTGTAGTTCTCCATGTGAAATCTCTGAAGTATTTCATAGGAATACTTCCCCTTACTTAAAAACAAATCACTATAAATTTTCCATACTTCCAACCAAAGGAAGTAATGCATCAAGCCCATTTCCTTCATCTCGAATTCTCTTTCAAGGTCCTCCTTGCAAGAGTGGATCAACTGCTCATCCCGTGTAAGTATAAAGTCATCAACATTCAATACCAAGATAAGCAAATTTCCATCTACCACAATGTGATAAATACTGGCATCTTCTTCACTTTTAAGTGACTCCCAATCCTTTGAGATATGTAACAATCCGAGTGTACCATGCTCAGGGCACCCGTTTGAGACCATATATGGCTCTCCTGAGTCTACACACATGTGTCTCCCTGTCATAAGTCTTAAATCCCTTTGGTTTCTCTATGTAAATTTCTTCCTTAACAACACCATTGAGAAAGACAATCTTCACATCCATTTGGTGGATCTTCCACCCCATCTGTGCAACTAATGCTAGAATGGTCCTGATTGAGGAATATCTTGCCACTGGAGAATTTTTTTCCTCATAGTCCATTCCCTCTACCTAAGACAAGCCTTTGGCCATAAATCTACCTTGTACTTCTTGACACTCCAATCAGCTACATGCTTCACTTTGTAGATCCATTTGGAACTAACCAATGACTTGTTCTCTGGTCTTGACACCACCTCCCATACACTATTATTCATGATGGATTCATACTCCTCCACCATGGCATCCACCCATATTGGTTTGGAAACTGTTTCCTCAAATGAAGAAGGCTGAAAATCAATGAGTTCTGTCATAAGTTCCATGTAACCGGAATACCTGTCTTGTAACCTCCTTTGCCTGCGCAAGGATGTAGGAGCTCCCGCATGCTCCATAACCTCTTGCACCAACCTATCAGCTTCTCTAGTTCTCTTCCTCCCCTCTTTGGAATATTCTAGTTGAGTGAGTGCCTCCACTCGACCTCTTGTCTACTCCTCCACAACATCCTGAAGCTCTGCATGAGGCTCTTCCTTTGAAACTAAAAGCTCGTCTTCTAGTGGGAAACTAAGCTCTCACTCTAGAGAGAATATCATAGCCTTCTCCTCATCAAATTTGACATCTCTCCTCACCACTGTCACCCTGAGTGAGGGAAAATACACCTGGTAATTATGTGGTGTCTCTGTGTATCCTACAAAGACTCCCATCTCAGTTGTAGGCTCCAATTTCTTCTTGCTATCCTTGGAGACATGACAATACATAGTAGATCCAAAAATTTGAAAATGTGATACATCTAGCTTCCTCCTAGAGAAAGCTTCTTTAGGTGTGATCATGGCAAGTATTCTATGAGGGCTCATGTTCTACAAATAAATTGCAGTGTTGCATGCTTCTACCCATAGATGTAATGGCAGCCCTTGATCATGCAACATGGATCTTGCTTCTCCCACTATGCTTCTATTTTTCCTTTCAACCACCCCATTTTGTTGTGGGTTATGAGGTGCTATTAGTTCTCTTCTAATACCCTCTTTAGCACAAAATTCCTTGAAGGTGTTAGAAACAAATTCTCCTCCATTATCATTCCTTAGGGCTTTCATTTTTTACTTAGTCTCCATTTCAACCAATGCTTTGAATTCAAAAAATTGGAAAACACTTTATCCTTTTTCCTCAAGAAAAAAATCCAACATTTTCTAGAAAAGTCATTAAAAAAAATACATTATACCTATGTTTTGTTGTAGAGGCTGTAGAAAACAACCCACATACATTAGAGTGGAATTTCTCCAAGATTTCTCTTGCTCTTTTATCTCGACCTTGGAAGGTGGATTTGACATACTTCCAAAGTATGCATCCCTTGCAAACATCATGCTGTTCAAGGGTAGACGTCGGGATATCAGTGGTAATGTTGCAAGATTTTTAAGGCTCTATGGTGTAAGTGTCCCATGTGCTTGTGCCAGAGTTCTCCAAAATATCGACTCTATAGCTCTTTTGCCTTACTACTAAAAGAAATGCAAGAATTTGAATCAATTTTTTATAGGTTCTTCACTTGAACTCTAATCTGTTTCACTTTCCTGGTATCTACATGTCTTAGATAGGCTTTCCCCTTACTAAAAACAACATCATAGCCTTTATCCTCCAATACAACTACAAAGATAAAATTATTCTTTAGCCCAGGTACAAACATGACATCTTTCAAATGATGATGGGATCCTAACTCCCTCTTAAAGTTTTTAGTTCCAATTCCTTTGGTACCGTACCCCCCGTCATCCCCAAGTTCTATGTTCATATGGAGATCCTTCTGCTCAAATCTACTAAGGAATTATTTGCATTCTATCATATGGAACAAGGCACCTGTATCTAGGTACCACACACTCCCCATTATAGTTCTGGCCATGCATACAATTAGGGTGAATTATAATTCTAATTGTGAGGCAAGTGCTTCACCTCCTACTCCTCCTAAAGGCTTCTTGTTAGACTTCTTGTGTGGACACTTTGCTGCATAATGGCTATATTCATGGCAGTGATTTTTTTTTTTTGAGGTCTGTCTTCTTGTCATTGTTCTGGCTAGACTCATGCTTGCCTTGGGTCTTCTTTCCCTTAGCCTTCTTTCCCTTTCCTACCAAGGAAAAAATTTCTTCCTCCTCATCTTTTGATGTTACTCCATCTCTAGTGTTCCTTTTAATTTCTTCCTACACCAAATTGGACCAAGGCTCTCCCAATTTGGAAATTTGTCCCTTCCATTTACAGAGTCTTGGTATTTATGCAAGGATTTTAGAAGGCCTAGGAGAGCTAGGTTCACTAGCTCAGTTAAGGGAACATTGTCTCCTACTCCTCCAAGTTCATCTTAAAATTGAGTGAATCTTAGCCTATCCCTCAATGTTAATTTTCTGGCATCACTGCCATTTTTGAATAGCTAAGTGAGAGTCTTCCACATAGCATATAGATTTTATTTGACATGTAAATTCGAGATGATTTGGTCTGTCACACCCTCCAAGATGATCCTCCTAGATTTTGCAGTATCCTTCTTCCCCTAGGCTAACTATTGCACATTTGATGCTGCTGGTTTTGTAATGTCAGTTTTGTTGTATTCCAACACTACATTATCATCGAGTACAACTTCCATCCCATCCTTCCAAGCTATGAAATTCGAGGATCTCTCCAGGGCATACTCTAATCTCAATCCATTAAAAGACATTTTCCCGTACGAAATAAAACTGCTTCACTGAATCTGCAAATCAAAATATTTGAGGAAGAAGATCTATTGAATGGTTTCTAATGTGATATTAGCTTTGATACCATGTAGAAATTAATTGAAATTTGCTACTACTAATGAATTCAAACTAAAAACAAGAGATTAAATTTTCCTCTACTATTATGCGAAATGGAAATCACAATTTAGAGACACATGCAAACACTAAAACCACAAGAACACAATTATTTGTAGGGGAACCAAACTGAGAAAAACCCCTTCGGTGCTCTTCATTAATAATATGAGAATGATAAATTATTACAATGTCTTGCTTTGAATCTAAAGCACACCCTGCATTGTAAACATGTTCTCTTGCTAATTGTCTTGCTCTGGACAAAACTTAGCCAATTCAAGGCTCCAACTTCCTCCTATTTCCTTGTGAAATCCTTGAAGGAATTAATCACCTACTTAATTACCAAGTCTGTACACTCAACTAGTATAAATTGATGATTACAATGTGCCTTTTCCTCCACTCCAACTAGGAAATTCGAATTCCATCCATGTCTAGGCTATTTTTAGCTGATTGACTAGTTTAAGTGAGAGATCAATGATAACAATAGTTTTACTACTCAACTGACCTTCAACTGACTCAATTATTGACTTGAGCTCGGCTAACTGAGTTCAATTGAAAATAACTGGATTAGATTACTAAATGTTAGCAATCATCACATGTACAACTCTACTCCAAGCCTACAAACTCCAATTTACTGATCTAACTAAGTGATAAGGCCATGTCACACAAGCTAACTGCAATCCAAGTCATCCTGTTGATGTGGAAAATAGAGTTAAAGTAAATTAAACCTTTCTTACTACAATTTCTAACAATTTTTATATTATTCTTTATATTTTTACATCATTCTATTTGATACTTATACTTTATCCTTAACTTGTCATTTTTTCTTCTTTAATTACATTATTATTTTTTATTATTCTTCTTTAATTCATCAATAATTTTATCCTTGCCATTTATGTGTTTCATTGGTTTTTGTGTTTTCCACACAATTGTTGATTGCAGCTCTGCAATATTCTTCATGCATTCAACAATATCCTTGTCCTTTAGTTCATACTTTTCCTTCTAGCTGTATATAGAGGAAGAATCCTCCATTGCAACTTGTTTGTAATGAATTATTCTATCATATATTGAGAAAAAAATATGTTATCAAAATTGTATGTTGGACTATGCACATTTAAACTTGGAGATGTAGATGTTGAATCACCCATAAAAGGGAAATTATACTGAAGTGCAAATTGTTTAGAAGGAATTATGTCTATTATAGAAAAATCATAATTAGATGTTTCCACATAATGATCCATAACTTCCTACTCCTCATCTTCATCCATACATACATGTAAGTCTGCTACAACACTAGCAGCTATATCATCAACATGGAAAATTGTATCAACAAAATTTTCCACACCTTCAACAAGAGTCAGTTTAGGTTCTTCCTCAATGGTTTTATTTGGTTTTGATCTCCTAATGTCAATTTTAAGAGGCCTTGTTTGAACACCGAGTTGATACAAATCAATAATTTTCTATAGTGTTCCTAGGAAACAAAACTTAACCTTCTAAATTTTACTTTCTTGCAGGGAATAATGTAATGTTTTAGCCAACAGATGAGGGACATCTATGAACATGCCTTCAACCCAATGAATAACTAGCCTCATGCAGTCACCAGAAATATCAAGCTTGTGATGATTCATAATTGTCCTAAGGCCAACTTGAATAAAGGATTTGTATAGTCCTTGGGGAACATGTTGCATTTTCAACCCATTCCTCTGAAAAATACCTTTTTCCCACATATTTTACTGGCCATTTCAATCTTTTCTAGCTTAGGGGTTTTCTTATAGTTAAATATTGCTCCTCCTTTGCATGGAATTTTTGTTGCTCTTGCAACTAGATCAGGGTATAGGTAAATCCTTTTCCCAAATATTTTTAATTCCATGTCTTTATCATCATAATTTTCTATGGCCTCATATATCTCATCATTTTGGAAATCGAATTGTCTAAATATAAATTTATAAACCTCTTCTCTTCTCAGGATATCTAGCATACCTAGTGGACAATTGTTTGTATCTCTCCATGTATTGACACCCTCTTTGAATTTTTTGACTGTGAACTTCTCCTGGGAACCCCATGTGTCAACTATTTGTGGGGAAGAGGACACCCTTGTTTCAATAGAGGCCATCATTGTTTGGGTTCAAGGCACATTAGTTAAATGCACATTGCATACAAGAAAGCAAGAATTTGCGTTGAATGTAAGAATCCACACTGAATGTTGAGTTCACATTGAATGCAAGAATGCAAGAGTGCAAGAATGTGCGCTAGTTGAATGCATGTTGAATGCAAGAATGCACAAATGAGTTTTATTTTTCTAACTTATTAATTTATTTTTCTATAAATCACTTTTGTAAAGAAAAATATTTTTTATTAAGTGAATAAATTTGTTTATAAGGTGCTTTAACTTTGCTCCTTTACTCATATTTTTTCTTAGACATAGAATTAAAAATTCAAATTTAATATTTAGATATAAGATATAGTTTATTAAAAATAACACTTTTAAAATAGGGCTGCAATATTTTGATGGCATGTAAGATGGCCATCACATCTTTCTCATAAGTATAATTGATCAAATTTCCATCATGCAACTGCTTATTGATAAATAATAGTAAATGTCATTTTTGCATTAACATGACACCCAAACCTTTTTATAATAAATGTCCTAACTAGGTCACTTGACCTAATCTTAAAATTTAAACTCTAAAAAATATGTATAATCTAGAAAAACCCTAAAACATACTTTGCAAACCCTAGGTGCTTATATCTCCTTATCTATCCCTTGGCAAAATTTAAGCCTGACTACTACTAAAATAAGGTCATCCAACCTTACTTATAGGGTTTTAACCAAGAAACTAAAGTTTCAACTATTAAAATTCAAGTTTGATTTTTCTTAGTCCATCCCCTTGTTCCCAAACATTCCTGGTGTGCATTTATTTGAGGGACACAAACCCTGCCTTTCACCCTATGAAATCCATGCAATTTGGAGTATTATTGAACAACATAAATATATATGTGAAAAAATAAAAATATTTAGTTGTATTAATGTTACTTATGAGTACCCTTTATCGGGGTGCAAGTCGGGTCAGGTCAGACAATGGGATTCACGCTGTCATGGTTACCAGATCATAGGTAATAACATATGGGGGGTGGCATGGCCACCCCATCGTATGCACCCACATGTGTAAATCCATAGAGAGGTACGTGGGTTTAATGCAAGGGAGATTGCTCACAAGGTGGAATATGGAAAGGTGGAGAGTTTAGGAAATTAGGCTTTATTTCAGGGGTAGTCTTTGCATAACTCCAACCCTCGCTATGAGGAGAGACGTTAGGAAATCACTGGGACTAGTGGAGGTTGGACATACACCCTGCTCTAGAATGACCAGATTCAAGCACCAGGGAAGGAGCACCAATGGGTATGTAATGTTTCCTCTTTCCCTTCCCTTGATTCTCATGTGTATCTTGGAGGATAATGAGTTTAGAGAATGACTAATTTCTTGGCTTGAGCATCAACAAGTGTCTTTGTGGCGTGTCTAGAATTGAGCTCATAGATATTGTTATTATTGTCCTATGGATATGTATTTAATCTAGTCAATGTTGAAAAGGCGTGCTTGGAGAAAGGGTTTCAATGGGAATTATGGTTCTACTCCATGCCTGATGGATCATTCTTGAGACGTCCATAATACAAAGGAGGGGGTTTGGAGGCCCCTGTCATATGATCTGGGGAATTGTTTTGCAATGGTTGGCTTTTGGGTTGGAGGATCAGCTCAAGGCACTAAGCCAAGAGCCAGGAACCGCTGGGAAAGGGAACCCCTCCTTGTATTCCTCAGAGTGGTTGTAGGGACATTATTGGGAAACTTACCTTCAATTTCTCTGTCAATTATGGTGTTTTTAACATGCATGTTGGAAAAATCATTTTTCATGGAGTAGTTTGAAGAAACTGTGTGGCTCATGGGATATCACATTATAGATGGTTCAATGCTAACTCAATTTGTTGTGTGTCATCCTACTAACATGATGTTTATACGACTAGCATTCATAGAAGAAAATCCTAAGAAACTTGATAGTCAATCCTCTAGATAGAACCACAAGTTCCATAGGAGTTGCAGGATAAAGAAGGTGATGGTTCATGTGGGGCTTAAACGTTCGGACTCCACCACACCAAGCTAAGGTTTAGATCTAAATAGAGGTATTTGAGTTTGAGGTCAACACCGAGTTGGAAGAGGGAGGGATCATGGAAGTGAGTCCTGACCAATGTGGAGGCAGTAGTATTATACAGAGCCTCATCACTATCCACAGTCAAGGCTATACTAGAAGAATGGGAGGACATGTTGAATTTGGGAAAGGAATCGAGTAGGATAGAGCTAGTTCAAGAATGGGGAGACATTATTATAGACCTGAGACACACCTGAGGGTGAAGAAATATACACACTCAGACTCTGTTTCTATACTAGCAAATGAAGACCCTGATGGACAAAGCTATGACAACAAAACCAAAATATCCTAGGCAATCTCAGAGAGAGATACATTTGCTCCATTATGACATACAATAGGTGAAGTTTGGCCTAAATCAAATGGTAGGGAAACTAGCAAGAATCAAGACTCACATCCCTTGTATTCCTTAGTCAGCCCAACAAGCATCCACTACAAAGGATCCAACCCTACTTGAATCATCTAATGATTACCACTTTTTATTTTCAATTTTCAGCGTCCAGGCATTATCTAGTTAGTGTTAGAGGTCAACATGACATTGCAGTTCTTTTAGCATTGTTAGAATTGATCAGAGATTTTAAAATTTTGTTAGGATATGACTCCACCACATGGTCAACATTTCCGTCTAGGCAGGTTGAGACCATCTAGTTCGTTTTTGAACTTGCATGTACAATATTTGTTTTAAAAAGAAATAGAAGGATCCAAAACTAGCTTACAAAAAAAATGTTACATGTGAGTACAAAAATAATCTCCAAGTTGAATCATTCAATTTGGCCTTGAAATGAGGGTTGGGCGCACATTTTTGTGAAGCAAGCTAAAATTGTATTGCTTCACTAAAATGCACGCCTAGGCTTCATTTATTGGCCAATCTGATTGATTCAAATTGTAGGTTGTTTATTTAACGATTTTATACACTTTTAATTGTTATATATTTAACTTTGAGATTACATATTTATACTTCAGATTTCATACAACATTCTAAGTTTTGCTTCAATTTGTCGTATGTGAAAGTTGTGTATAAGTGGGAAACATAGTTGTGTAGGAGATTTGTCAGGCATGATGCAAGGTTATATCCTAAGGTTAGGTATTTTCCAATCATGTCTCATTTCAAATTTAATTACCAAGAGTCTAATTGGTTTGGCCTGGGCATGCAAATTTGTTCTGATTTGAACATTGGCAGATATGATGAACTGCTACATTAACAGACTTGGATTTTAGTGAGTAAGATTTATTTTAGGATATCGAGTATGATATGTTGTAGAAAATGTTCATATCTTTAGGATGGAATGATCATTATTTCACTACCAATTAATTACAGATCCTATTGTGCATATATTTGAGGCGCACAATCCCGACTTTTTACTCTATAAAATCAATCCAAATTGGAGTATTCATGCACATTTTTTTTTTAATAAGGATGAGTTACTTTCCACCCAAATTTAATGAGGATGTACTTCATGCTATGTGGGGAGTCATGTTCCCCACACATTTCAAAGGTCTCTTAGGTCATGTATAAATAGGAAGAGACTTCTAATTTGTAAATTGTAACACATTGGTGACAAGAGGAAGGAGTTCACTCTCTTTTACCTTTTTCTTTTTCTTGTTTGGAATTATACTAATATTGAGGAAGAGTACCACTATTTTGAGAATTGACACACATAATGATGAAATTTGTTGGTTTATGAGGTACTATGTGTTTTTTTGAGATTGTTTTTAAGCTTTCATATTTTAATATTTTTTAACATTAAAATGCTATGTATTTTCTTAAGGTATTATCATGGCATGTTAGCACCCAGGTGGATTTTAAATATTGAATTCCAATAGAAAGACCCTAATTGATAGTGAATCCCATAAGTTCCTTCATTCTCTTAAACCCTATAATTCTAGTCACCATTTCAATGTGTGTTGGGAATTTCTTTTCAGGATTTTTCCAATCGATGACTGGCATTGAAACCCTATATTTACTTAGAATTTATTGCCAAACAAAAAACTAAGAACTAGTCCTATTTGTCTCCATTCTCTTTACCTATTTATCTTCAAACCCTAACTAGGTCACTTGACCTAATCTTAAACTTAAAACCTAAAAAATATGTACAATATATAAAAACCCTAAAATATACCCTACAAATGTTAGGTGCTTATATCTCTTTATCTATCTCTCGACAACATTTAAACCTAATGACTACTAAAATAATGTCATCCAACCTTAATTATAGGGTTTTAACCAAGAAAATACAAGTTTCAACTATTAAAATTCATGTTTGATTTTTCTTAGTCCATCCCCTTATTCCCAAACATTTCTGGTGCGCATTTATTTGAGGCACACAAACCCTACCTTTTACCCTATGAAATCCATGCAATTTGGAGTATTCTTGAACAATGGAAATATATATGTGAAAAATTTAAAATATTTAATTGTATTAATGTTACCTATGAGTAAAAAAATACTCTCCAAGTTGAATCATTCAATTTGGCATTCAAATGAAGGTTGGGTGTGCCCTTTTGTGGAGTAGGCCAAAATTGGCTTGCTTCACTTAAATGCACACTTAGGCTTCATTTGTTGGCCAATATAATTTGTTCAAATTGTAGATTGTTTATTTAATGATTTTACACACTTTTACATTGTTATATATTTACTTTGAACTTAAATATTTATACTTTAGATTTCATATAACATTCTAAGTTTTACTTCTACTTGCCTTATGTAAAAGTTGTTTAAAAGTGGGAAACATAGTTATGTAGGATATTTATAAGAAATGATGAAAGGTTATACCCTAAGGTTAAGAATTGTCCAATCATTTCCCATTTCAAATTTCATTACCAAGAGTGTAATTGGTTTGACCTGGGAGTGCATATTTGTTCTGACTGTGATCATTGGCAGATATAATCAATTGCTATTCCAACATACTTGTATTTCAATATATAACATTTCCTTTATGAAAATGACTATGATATGATGCATAGAATAGTTTTATATTTAGGTTGGAATGATCATTATTTCATAGTAAATTAATTACAAGTCCTAGTGTGCATTTATCTGAGGCACACAAACCTTGACTTTAACCCTACGAAATCAATCCAATTTGGCATGTTCTTGGACAACATATTTTTTTGTGTAAAATTATTGTTAATTATGAGTAAAAATTTACTCTCCAATATGAATAATTCAATTTGGCCTTGTAATGAAGGTTGGGCGTGCATTTTTGTGAAGTAGGCCAAAATTGTTTGCTTCACTAAAATGCACGCCAAGGCTTCATTTATTGGACAATCTAATTTATTCAAATTGTAGATTGTTTATTTAATTATTTTACACACTTTTGAATTATTATATGTTTAATTTGATCCTTACATAATTCTGCTTCATATTTCATAAAACATTCCAAGTTTTTCTTCAACTTGCATTATGTCAAAGTTGTGCATAGATTTTACTTCACACTGGTGTTGGGCAAGACAATTGACTTTTTAATTCAGAGAAATAGTTCCAATTCTTCATATTAATTATCAATCTGGGCAGGTTTTGTTATTTCATGGATATTACACAAAATATATTCAAGGGAAAATTATTACTAATGCTAATGAAACTCAAACTCAATTGTTGTAATCACACTCTCAACAATTTAACACTATGTCTATTACACTCTCAAACCTTGTTCACACTCTCAAGAAATAAACACATAATGAAGAATAAAACCACTTTGTCACACTGTCACTCTTATTCAAAAAATAACAACACTTCTGGAAACCATCCTCTCAACAAATGCTAAAACACACATTCAAATGAAATGAACACACCATCAAACTATAACATAAATTAAATAATTGTGACATTAATAAAGGGATCAGTTCAGGACCTATGTTATTACATAATATATAGGTTAGAATTATGCAATCATTAAGCATGAACAAGACTAATAATAATAGTAACAAAAATCACACATGAATTATAACTGAGAAGAAATAAATCAAATAACTACAATACCTTCCTAATGAGTGATCCCTGCTAAGAAGGAGGGCCCTTCCTTCCTATTAGGGGTTGGTACAATACAAAACACACAAGCTAGTCAATAGAAATGTATGGCACCACAAATTATTGAGATTTCATTATAATGAAACATACAAGATTACAATGTTGGTGCTCTACCCCTCTATCATTGTCTATCTGTTTCTATATGTCTATTGCACAGGTAAAGAGCACACCTATTTATAATTTATGATTACAATGATAAGATCATCATGAGAATATCTCAATTCTCATGTGATCTAAGTTGAGAATACATATAAAAATTTTGATAAAAAATTCCAAGGTTATGACAAATTTGTAACAACTTTTCCAAATTACAATTATAATTATCAATAGAAAAACCTAATTGTTTTGATTGTTTTATTCATAAACTTATGCTTTAACTGTCAAACTATATTTTGACTAACTTTCTTTGAAATTGATCTTCATAACTAATTAAAGGAGGTTAACACATCCAAAATAGATCTTCATGTGTAACATTAATTCACAGTGAGTCCTTGTCCTTTCTTTGGTGAGGCAAAACTAGAAAGTGTAATCCTGCAACAACATCTCAACATATCACAAACACTGTAACAACCTAGTTGTTAGTTTTACGAGAAAAATAACCTAAAACAATACTTCTTGTGCCAAATTACGAATAGAATTGGATCATAAGGATGACATATAAAACGAGACATACTCAGGTTGGTAATAATTGTTACAATGGAAAATTATAGTTTCGAGAATATAAAAAGGGTAATAAAAGGTACGAAAATGAGTGCAAAAAGATGCCAATTTCACATCCCAACATTGACCCCAATTTAAGTATCTGCATGCCCTCATGTAGACCCTTGTAACTAGTTCTTGATGTGGTGAGTGTGAAATTCTGAAAAATTGTAGGCTCCTGTAGTATCCTCTGTATCTGTTATGTAGCCTCAAGAATGTACTAGTTCTATTTCCCATAATTTATCAGTAATATGATATGGGTGCTAATACTGAGAGGTAGGGTTCCAAATAATAGGGAATATGCACCTAATTCCAAGCCAACTAGTCCCACATCTACTAATGCACTCCACATATTGAAAAATCCTAGAGAGTTCTTGGATAAAATTCAGAAAACAATAAGGGTCCTCATCTCTTAACTCCTTCCTGCAAGCATCCCATATAAGTCTACTCCCATCTAATGCATCGTGTATCATCCCTATGATGATTCTAATACAATGTTCCAAAACCTTGTTTTTGAACTCCTTTAGAATATTCTTGGTGTCTGGATAGTGCCATATCCTGCTATACAGCCTCAAGTCTCTTTTAGCAGACCCTGATTCATTTCGAATAATCAATTTCACCATTTCTTCATTAGTTATTACAATATCATGGGTAGCTTTCCAATTAACATAATTTTTCACAAAAGGCACAAAGGATCTCAACTAAACATATCCAACGTATGGTGTGAGATTAATATATATATCACCAAAACAAACATATTCTTGCAGATATAGTTCACACAATAGATGTTGTTTTGGAAAAGTGGCCTTCTAGAGAGTTTCCAGAAAGTCTTGAGCCTCCCCTACCTCATATGGTCGTTTCTCCTTGAGGGTTGTCAATTGAAAAAGGAATCAATTTTCTTCTAAAACCAAGGGATAGGACTGAGAAAGAGGTATAAAACTTAATATATACTGAACAATTTCATGCATAGACTCATTTTCCTATTGTGACAATTATACTTCCTTTTGTAATTCTTCCTCTTGTAACAATGCTTGCTTCCTTTCTGTTTGAACCCTCACCAAGTCCTAAATGTTCAATTTTTTAGCCCATGTCCTCTTCAGATTATCAAAAATTCCTAATGTTGTTTCAGAGGAATAACTTCATCTTTCAAAGAGAATGCTAATTTCCTCCACTTCTCTAATTCCTCAATAAAAAAATGTTGAATTCAATGGCTCATTGGGTTTTAAATGAGTTATTTTTTTTTACTGTTATATGGACATTTTTAGCAGTTTCCTAAAGCATGTCTTCATTCCCATTATCCACTAGTTGCATTATCTCAGCTGTTGGTTCTTGTGTGTCAACAACATCGTCGATAGGTTCTTGTGGAGCAACGGTCAATTTTATTTCAATTTTCTCTGTTTCAACTACTATTTCTTATGTAATAGTAGCATCATAAACAAGTTCTTGTGGAATAGCACATTTTTTTTCTCCATCCCGCTCTATTTCAACTACTGGTTCTTGTGTAAAAACAACATATTTAGCAGGTTCTTATGGAACAATAGTTTGTAATTCTTCATCTTGCTCTCCAACTTGAATTCTAACCAAAATAATGGTTTTCCTTTCATAATCTTCTTCCTCCAATACTTACTTACATCCATCACATAATCTAAGTGACATTACTTCTACCACGTCTTCTAAGGTTTCTAATCCATTTTTTTTCTAGACTGAAGTTTCCCTTCAACCATGGTAAGTTGTTTCCTTAAATTCTTATTTTCCTCCTTGAATTTATTAATTTGTTGAATAAGGAGGTCAGTTTCAGACTTACCTAGTAAAGAGACATCTTCTTGTTCCTTTTTGATCTCCTCCTCTTTCTGTTGTTCCTCGGGTTCCTTTGATTCAAGTGGAACAACATGAACTTTAGGTGTCAGGGTATATTCTTTTACGATTTTTTCCTTCTCTTCATTCTACTATCCCTTAGACTCCTTCAGTTTTGTTGTATCAGTACATTCCTTAGATATTTGGGTAGTTGATAATGTAACAGTTACCTGCACTCTCTTCTTGGGATTCCTTCCACCCAATGGATTCTTCAATTTCCTCTTTTTCATCACAATTTGTATAGTAGTATATTTTTCAGATAATTCCTTAGATTCCCCAGGCATTTCTGTTTCAGGAACCCCTACTTCAACTAATGTTTTTTTCCAAGTGCCCCTATTTCAACAATATCCACCTAAGACCCTTCTTCCTCAATAGGGAATCCATAATAACTATCCTCATATAGTCCACTAGATATATCCATAGTTTCTTTAGTTCATGTTATTTTTCTTTCAGAAGATGTACCAACAGACATTCTTATGGAAATCCATCTCTTAGGGTTTCTGCAATGGGGTTTAGGAAGTGTAACCACTCTTCTTTGTCTAGGAAGTGTAGTTTCTCTACTTTGTCTCAAAGGTGTAAATGCCCTATTTTTTGGTGTTGTCTCATCACTTACCTCCTGTTCTTCGCTTTCACTTGCCTCTATTTTAGTGGTTGGTGAATGTGACTTTGCAAATAAACCAGTCCATGTGATTTCCTATTGTTGCAATGGATGAATTGTGATTAACTTGATAAACACATGGTTGGTTAAGCATGTATTTGGATTTTTTTGTAGGTTTTAACCCTGTACATAAATTCCCTGCAAACGAATTCTTACAAAAATAGAAAATATACAATGGCAAGAAACTAAAAACAAATACACAGAGATTTTCCCTTAGATCCCAAAAGTCGAGACTACCAGATTGATTTTTCATTATATTCATTTCAATTTTAATATATATATATATATATATATATATATATATATATATATATATATATATATATATATATATATATATATATATATATATATATATATACATGCCAAAGCATTCATAAACCCCAGTCCATTAACCCTAGATTAGAACATAACCGCAATTCCCTTGCCTAGATCTACAAAATACTATGGGCAGAAAACCATCATGTCCAAAACCATGTGTGAAATCCATGCACAAAACCATAGGTAGGTCTTCCCACCTAATATAGGGTTTAAAGAGAAACTATACATACCTTCTGTCATACCATTACCATGAAGTATTTGAAGGCCCGTCTCTCTAACATGTCCAATCCTTTGATGCCATAACATGGTATTTTCTCTAGAGACAACTAGATTTTATTCTCCAATTTCAGGAACCACAGAATTGTTGCACCCATCAATAACAGTACTACCCAAAATCTTGTACAGAGTTGCAATCCGAACTCCCCACATCAATACCATTGCTCCCTAAACCATCTTAAAGGTATCTTTCTCGAACACTGCTTTTTCACCTACGTCATCCATCTTGCTTACAAAAATCATATTTCTAGCTAATGAAGGAATATGCAGAACACTCGGAAGTGTTCTAATCCTTCCACCTTGCAACTTCAACTTGACTTTTTTGCGTTTGACAATTCTATCCTTCTGGTCATCCCCTAAGAAGACTTCACCACCATCATATTTTTCATAATCGAAGAACCACTCCCTATGGGGAGTGAAGTGAAAGGATGCACCTGAGTCAATCAACCATGCCTCATGATCTACATGTGTACTTGAAGAAGAAGCCAATTACACATCCCCATCTTCATATGAGGTGGTTTTCACCTTTGCATAAGGAGCATCATTAGATCCCCTTCCTTTCTCAGGAGCTTTAGATCTATATTCATTTTTGAAGTTCCCTTCCTTTCTGCATTTCTAGCACACCTTTACAGGTTTTCCTAGAGATTTAGATCTCCCACTCGAGGACTTATTTTTGTTTCTGTTCTGGGACCATCCTCATACATACAAGGAATTTCCATTATGACCCTCCATATTTTTCCATCTCATCTCCTCTGACAGTAAGGATGAGACTATTTCATCAAACTTTAAGCTAGTTGTATTACTACCTATTGCAAAAACCAGACTATCCCACGAATCTAGTAGAGAACACAACAAACTAATGCACTTATCTTGATCTAAAATTTTAATATCAATAGATAAAAACTGCATTACCACAATATTGAAGGCGTTCAGATGCTCTGTCAGCGAGTCTCCATCCTTTATCCTCAGGTTATATAGCTTTTTACGTAGGAACAATTTGTTCACCAGAGACTTATATTGGTACAAAGTCCCTAACTTTTCCCACAAATCCTTCATTGTAGTTGTGGAAAGAATATAACACACACACAACATTCTCCCACTTGTTGTTTTCTTTCCACAAGGGGCCACAACAAATCTTAGTCATTGGTCCAACCCTGCAACACCCATCGTTTGTCTACACCAAGAGAACTTCTCAATGCTTATAGACTTTTTCAATGCATCTGCGGTATTCTTCAAAGTGCCCACCTTTACCATCAACGCCTTTTTGTCCTCAACCATATCCCTCAAAAAGTGATATTGAACATCAATGTGTTTTATCTTTGAATGATAAGTAGGGTTCTTTTCCAAGAAAATTGCACTTTGGCTATCACAGTCTATCCTTATAGCTCGTTGAACTAACCCCATACTTGAATACAATCTCTGCAACCAAACTTCTTCCTTGCTTGCATGAGTGGCTACCATGCATTCTACATCTGTAGTTGAAAGTGTCACTACAGATTGTCTCTTGCTCATCCAACTGACTGCACCTCCAAATAGGTTAAACACTTACCCACTATTGAGCCTCAAACCTGCACTTCTTTACACATCCTCTCAGCCTCCTTTTCCTATTCATTTCCTTCTTTTGCCACTCATTCCCTCCATCAAATTGCTCAAATCATTGTATTTCAGGACTTTTTACATGGTTTGCTAATTATGCTAATGACTGTTGTTGGTTTAGAATTTTGGTTCAAAGTGCTGCGTTTCCGCAGCTCACACAGGGTTTTCGCAGTTGATCCCGGTTTCCGCAGCCAACCCCGGATTCCACAACTGTTTTCTTAAATGGTATGTTCCAGGTGTCCTCCGGGAAGAAGATCCACATGGGCAAGTTCGTGGAACCAAGGACATGGTGTGTGTCCCTCCAGCTCACCCAAACTGGTCATAAAAACCCGTAGTCAACGAGGAGGCAAATCCGGTCAACAGAGGTCATTGGCGGTGGCACGGCTCTGCGTGTTCTGTTTTGGAGCACGTGAAGAACAGGTGGCACCTTCCTCAGCTACGAAGACAGTGGGAAACATGAATCCAACAGCGGATTGAATTCCCACAACGACCGTTGCCTAAATCCGAGGACGCAGCCAGATTACGTGTTTTTACACAGCTGCTTGAATAGCTGAAGTTTCGTTAAGTTAGTTTGCTTTCCTCTGTATAAATAAAGCGTCTTTGAACGCTGGATAGTTAGTCGTTTGGTAGTCGTGTTTTGTAATTGTTTTGAGCTCCCCACTGTACTTTTAAACTTGTTATCAATACATGAGAAGACTGTTCTGTTTCTAAGCGTGTAACTGCTCTTTGGTTTGGCTGAAGTAGGCAGAGGGCCCCTGTTTGCTGCAGCCACTGTACAGTAGTTTAATTTCTTGTATTTCGTTTTCTGATTTCATGTATAATAGCTGTACATATGTCTTTTTATTTGCTACATTTTTATTTCTTTTCAACATGTATAATAGCTGTACATAAACTTTGAATTCCACTGATTTAAATTTCTGCACTTTTGTTCATGACTGATCAGTGTGTTATGCAGGTTTCTTAGGCGAGCCCGGGATAGTTTTCTTGCTTTTCTTTTTACAACTAGTGGCATGTGTGATCATCTTGTCTAGGCTGCTGACCTTTACTTTTCTGCAGTTTGATTTTCATTAGTTTTATTCCTTCAACTTGCACTTTACTTTCTGCTCAGTAGTTATCAAGTTGTTTATCTATTGATGGTTCTTTTTCTATAATCAACTAACTTTATTGGAGCCAAAATATCATTTAGTGCAGCTTGGTTTATTTTGCTTTAAGACTCACATTACTGACCTGTTCATAACTGTTCTCACATCATTAAGAAGAGGTTAAAATAATGTGATTTGTCTCACTTAGATTTCACATTGATTAGATTTTGTAAAGTAGTGTAAAGTAGTTGTTCTTGCTTTTAATTGAGTTAATATAGATTTCATTTTCGTTTTCATCAACAGCAGAGATACTAGGCCGATGCCATTAGTCTTTTATTTGATTTCAAGCTTTAATTTTATTTCAGTTATTATTCAAGCTTTCTTTTAGAATACTCTTTAAGTTTCAAGAAATCACTTAGAAATCATCACAATCACACACATTCACTCGCTTTATTTCATCTCCATCACATCACATTAGGAAAGATACAATCAAAAACAAACTAAAAAGATAAAAATGACAAAAGATTTAGAAAAGGTTATCTAAGTACATATAGTACACCTCACTTCATCAGCTTACGAGCCCCGGGTTGACAATTAAAAGTAGCAATTTAGACAAACACTAAATTGACCAAACATTTTGGCGTCGTTGCCGGGGAAGTGAAATTAGGTAGCCAATTCTTAAAATAAAAAAACAAGAAAATTCAAGGAAGGAAAATTGATAACCTCTCAAAGTATTCTCTCCTCTTGCACCTAGAGTGATCTGGAGGATCAGAAAAGAGAAAGTTATTGGTTTAATAGTTTCTTGAGTATGCTCTCTTCTTGCACCTAGAGTGACCTGGAAGATTAGAAAGGGAATTATTAGCCTGACTTGAAGAAAAAAAATAAAAAAAATGACATGCATAGAGCAAGAGATTCTAGGGGAAGGTTTTTAGCTAGAGCCAAGAGTTCGATTTTTACAAGTCCATCTACTTCAAGGAATAGACAAGAGACACCTCCCTCATCTCCAACTTACACTCCTAGCCCTAGGATTCCTGGAATTCAAGAGGCAGAAGTCGACTCTCCCACACCTTCTATCGAATTTGAAATAGAAAGAGATCCTTTCCTTCCTTCTTCAGAAAGACAAATTGTAATTGAAGAAGTAGAATCATCTGAAGAAGAGGGAGAAATTCCTTCTCGTTCACCCTTTGTAGAAGAACCAGAAGACTCTGAAGTCTCTGGAGAAACTACTATGACGGAGGAAGGAGGTGGTAGAGGTAGAGGTAGAGGAGGAGGAGGAGGAAACAATGGAGGAGGTAGAGGTAACATTGGAGGAAATAGGGATGGAGATAACTCATTTGGATTTCCTATAGTCGATGAGGACTCTCGAGCCACCATGAAAAACATCTCACCATCTGTCCTCCCAAACTTCCATGGGTTAAGGAATGAGGACCCTGAAACGTTTCTATTTGAGTTTGAAGTCGTATGTCAAACTTATGATTATCTGGATGACTCTCAAAAACTCAAACTGTTTCCTTCAACATTGAAAGGACAAGCTTTGAAGTGGTTCATGGGATTACTCACTCAATCCATTAGGTCTTGGAATGATATGAAACAAACATTTTTGGATAGGTACCTGGACTATTGTATGCCCACCAATCACAAGGATGAGGTATTCAAAATGGTGCAAAGAGAAGATGAAAACTTGGAGGATTTACTTGAAAGATTTCAATACAACCTGAAAAGAGCAAAAATGAGTAACTTAGATGAGGAGACCTTGAAAGCCCTTCTATTAAAAGCCATTAGAGATGAATGGATAGATATTCTGAACATGATGGGGAAAGGAGATATATCTCAACTTTCACTCAATGATATAGCAGAGCTATGTGTCCATCTCTCAAGAGGAAAATCAAAAACTCAAAAAGGGCCTAGAGATCCTTCTCTCATCATAGCAAATAAATCTGCAACTGGATCAGTAAGTAGGGCTGAGATCGGCAACATGCTTGATGAATTCAAAACTGACATCTTAGGAAGTCTTAGTGAACAATTAGACACCCTAAACAGAAAGCAGAAGCTGAGGCTTTGGCCATCTTTTGCCCGAAATGTAGGAAGAAACATGCTCTAAGGGAATGTCCCTTGGATGCAAAACTTGTAGAGACATGTGTAATTTGTTCAGAGAATCATGAGACCAAGGATTGTTCTTCAATTCCTGGGCTCAAAGCTGTCTTTCAAGAAGATCCAAATACACTCGAATCTCTCTGTTTTGTTGCAAGGAGACCTTGGCAAGGGCAACAAAATCAAGGGTTTGACAACTCTATGAATTTTCAACCCCCACCGAATTGGAATCCTTGGCAATAACCTTGGTCCCAACCTCAAAATCCTTTTCAATCATGGGTACAAGGTATGCAAAATCCTTATGGGAGATTTGCTCAATTCTACCAATATCCTCCATCTTTTCAAAACCAACAAGCTCCACAACTTCCAAATCAAAATCCACAACTATCATTGCCATTTCCACAACAACAACAACCTCCTCAACAGAATCAAAATTCTCAACTCTTGCTTCCATTCCAACAGAAGTCAAATCAACTTCCTTCTCAGCCATTACCAAACCCCAATAATAAAAACCCTCAAAATGCCTACATGATGGAAGGTCAACAATTTCCTACCTATATGATTGTTCCTCTTAATGAAGTACAACTCAGATCAGGTAGAGTCTTAGATAAACCTTCTATAAATGATCAAAAGCAAAGCATTTCTGAGGAAGAGTCTCTTGAAGCCAATAAGGGTTCTGAAGCATCTCTTCAAAACCCAAACACTCAAAAAGAAAAAGAATTAACCCCCACAACTCCCATAGTTGAGCAACCTACATCTTTATCCACACCTCCTTTTCCTGAAAGATTACAAATTGACAAAGGAGTGGAAAAACAAATTTGGTTGCCTGACTATAATTTTCTAGATGAATTGAAGAATGTCTGTGTCAAGATTCCCTTGTTACAAGCCATTAAAGAAATTCCTATTCTAGCAAAAACAATAAAGGAGTTGAGTCTTAAAAGACCAAGAAGGAAACCAAGAGATACCAGAAGGATCCACCTGGTAGGGAAAATTGCAGATATCATGATGGGAAAAATTACTATGCAGAAATATGTAGATCCCGGTAGTCCAATTGTGAAAACACATATCAATGGGGTAGAAATACCAAATACTTTGATTGATTTAGGGGCTGCTATCAACATCATGAGTAGACAGACTATGGAACAACTAAAACTTCCTAATCTTCTTTTTACACCCACCTTATTGCAACTTGCAGATCGATCAATTATTAAACCAGATGGTGTATTAGAAGACATTCCAGTCTCCTTAGACTCTTGGGAATATCCAGTGGATTTCATGATTTTAACTCCCAAGAGTAATCTAGGAGGACATCCTCTTATTTTAGGAAGACCTTGGCTAGCCACAGTTGATGCTTTCATAAGTTGTAGGTCTGGGGATATGTATATTTCTGATGGTAATTCGACAAAGAAGTTCAATCTGTATCCTCCAGCAAAAGCAATTACAGAAATAGGAGATAATGAGTGGGTTGATGATGAAGATACTATACAACCTATCTTTACCATTTCTGAGATTAGTGAAGATAGTCAAATTCTGAATACATTAGAAAACTTTGAACCATCTTCAGAATATGACCACACACAATTTCAGTTGGATTCTGACATTGAGTGTCTATCATCTAGACAAATGTCTCTTTTCTCTATGGAAGAGTTTGGTAGTTCTGCAATTGAGATTTTTCCAGGAAAAACATTGAATATCAACAGAAACTTGGAAAAATCACAACAAGGGGAGCTAACCAAAATCTTGCAAAAACATTCTACTGCATTTGCATGGGAGTATACTGATATGAAAGGTATTGACCCTAAGACTTGCATTCATCACATCTACATTGAGGAAAATAGTAGACCAATCAGACAACCTCAAAGAAGGATGAATCCAAACCTTAGGGAGATAGTGAAAGAAGAACTCCAAAAGTTACTTAATGTAAACTTCATTTATCCCATTTCAGATAGCCGGTGGGTTTCTCCTTTGGTTATAGTACCTAAAAAGAATGGTAAATGGAGAGTTTGCATTGATTACAGGGAATTGAACAAAGCAACTTTGAAGGATCACTTTCCTTTGCCCTTTATTGATCAAGTATTAGATACTTTAGCAGGCAAAAAGTATTTCTCATTTTTGGATGGTTTTAGTGGTTACAATCAAATTCAGGTAGCACCTGAAGATCAGGACAAGACCACATTTACCTGTCCATGGGGAACTTTTGCTTACCGAGTACTTCCTTTTGGATTATGTAATGCACCCGCAACATTTCAAAGGGCAGTACTAGGAATCTTTTCTGATCTAATTCATGATTGTGTAGAGGTCTACATGGATGATTTTACAGTTTATGGTAATTCATTTGAAGAGGCATTAGAAAATTTGGAAAAAGTTCTTATAAGATGTAAAGAAACAAATCTTTCATTAAGTCATGAAAAATGTTTTATGATGTTTACTGAAGGGATTGTTTTAGGACATCATATTTCAGGAGATGGAATTAAAGTTGATAGATCAAAAGTTGAAGTCATCTCCAAGTTACCTATTCCAAATTGTCAAAAAGATGTTAGAAGTTTTCTTGGATTTACTGGATATTATAGAAGATTTATTGAAAAATTCACCAAGATAGCACCTCCGCTCTTCAAATTACTTACAAAAGACTGTGAATTCAATTGGGATTCTGATTGTCAATCTGCATTTGAAACTCTAAAAACAAGGATATCTGAAGCACCCATTTTGAGAGGGCCAAATTGGAAACTTCCTTTCCATATTTCTACAGATGCTTTAGATACAGCTCTAGGAGCTGTGTTGGGTCAAAAGGATTTAGTTCCTTATGCCATTTACTACACCAGTAAAAATTTGACTCCTACTGAGTTAAATTATACTGTGACTGAAAAAGAGTTCTTAGCCGTTGTTCATGCAATCAACAAGTTTAGACACTATATAACTGGCTATGAAACTTTTGTCCATACTGATCATTCTGCAATTAGATATCTCATGAACAAACCTGTTACTAATGGCAGAGTTACAAGATGGCTTTTACTTTTACAAGAATTCAATATTACTGTGTTAGATAGACCAGGGAAACAAAATACAGTAGCTGATTTCTTGTCTAGAATCCAAAATACTAACGAAGATTCTCCTGTAGAGGATAAGTTTCCAGATGAATATTTGTTTGCAGTAACTACTAAAACTCCTTGGTATGCAGATATTGCTAACTATTTGGTTATAGGGAAGCTACCTCCACACTTATTTCCTAATGAGAAAAGGAAAATTATTCAGGAGAGTTCACATTATTCATGGATTTCTAATGAATTGTTCAAAACAGGGCTAGATTGTGTGATCAGAAGATGTGTTCGGGAAGATGAAATGCCTGACATCCTTAAGGCATGTCATGATGAACCGTGCGGCGGACACTTTGCTGACAAGAGGACGGCCTATAAAATCCTTTCTTTAGGATATTATTGGCCTTCTCTCTTCAAATATGCAAAACAATATGTCAAAAGGTGTGACAGCTGCCAAAGAGTAGGGAGACCAACTCTTTCAAATGAAATGCCATTACAGCCACAGGTATGCATCGAACCCTTTGAGAAATGGGCTTTAGACTTCATTGGACCCATTAATCCACCATCTAAGCAAAAGAAGTATATATTGGTTTGTACTGATTATGTTACTAAATGGGTAGAAGCAAAGGCATTGCCTTCTGCCACTGAAAATTCAGTTGTTCAATTTCTTTTTGAGGATATTTTTACTCATTTTGGTGTCCCAAGAGAAATTGTGACAGATCAGGGAAGTCAACTTACATCTAACTTGATGGAGAAGCTGATGGAAGAATACAAAATCAAGCACAGAACATCTACTCCATACCATCCGCAAGCAAATGGTCAAGTGGAATCTACAAATAAAGTTCTTGAGAGCATCATCACCAAAACTGTTCATCTCCACAGAAGAGATTGGGCAGAAAGGCTTCCTAAAGCCTTATGGGCCTATAGAAGTACATGGAGGAGCACAACAGGACATTCTCCCTATGAACTTGTTTATGGGAAAGAAGTCCTGCTCCCCATTGAGTTTCAAGTCAAGACCTTCAAGATGGCAGTTCAGTTAGGGATGAATCTATTAGAAGCCCAAAAGCACAGAATGGAGCAGCTGAATGAGCTAGATGAAATAAGACAAGATGCAATTTTAAGAACCGATCTAGTTCAGCACCAAAGAGCTAAGTGGCATGACAGATATATCAAAGAGAGAAAGTTTCAAAAGGGAGATTGGGCGTTACTGTTTGATTCCAAGTTTAAAGACTTCAAAGGGAAATTTCAGACTCATTGGCTTGGACCATATGAGATTGATGAAGTCTTTAGCAATGGAGCAGTTCGAGTCAAGACTATTGATGAGCTTCAAACTCCTCTCATTGTGAATGGCCACCGATTGAAAATTTATCATAAGCCACTCTCAAAAGAGGACTTTGTTAAAATGTTTCAAGAAAATTCTGCAATGAGGCTGGTGGAGAAGAATCCTTCTCCTCCATCAGCCTAGTCTTTGTTTCTTTCAGTTAAAAAAAAAAAAAAAATCTCTTGTATAAGCCTGAAAACCAATCTTGAATTGGCAGTCTTATACAGAAAATATAAGGTGAAAATCAGGGGCACCTGACACTTTATATTTTCCAAATAAAAAAAATCTCTCTTTCTCTCTCTTTCCATCTCATTCACCATTTCAGTTCATCCACCTCATTTTCATCTCCATCTCCATTCCACTTCATTTTCATTCCATTTCATTCATCTCATTTCATTTCCACCAGTGAAGTCCTTCTCAGGACTATTTCATTTAGTTAAAGTCTTCTCTAACTATTTTTGTACAGGCAGAAGGGTGTTGTTTCAGTTTCCGCAGCTGGGAACCGTTTCCGCAGCTAGCACCAGTTTCCATAGCCAGCATCACTCTGTCTCTACAGCAGCAACATTCTGTTTTCAAAAATCACAGTCAGAGGTATCATCATCACCAAGGGCAGCAAGGATACGAGGCATCTGCAAGATAAGAAAGCAATAATGGATCAGCAACCTTAATCAACAAATGGCAAACTTATGAAGGTATGATCAAAATCTTTTCCAAACAACAATTTAATGTCATGTTATGCATAGTTATTAAATCGTGGACAGAGCCACTAAATGCAATGATTCAGCAAGATCATCCCACTCCTCCTCCACGATAATGCTTCATCCACCTCATTCCTTTCTAACGGCCCCATAATCACTATTAATTTAAACTCGAAATGGGACTGCTCTTTCATTTATTGGCCGTACCTCTGTGACGTAACCCAATGTACCACGGCTCTCCTTACCGTCATTTCCGCAGCCAATGCTGAGATGTGTGCGTAAGCCACCCGACTCTAAAGGATTCGGCCGTTATTCCGTCCACTTATCACTCCATTTCCACATGCATTGAACTCATTTCTCGTGTTGTCTTCTACTCTCTCGTACTCACACCATTTCCACTCTCATTTACGCTGCAAACTCCACAGCTCTGTTCTCTGTTTCAAACCCCGATTACTGTTCTGCAATACGCCTTGCATTACGTTACGGCTACTCCACTTACAGCCGTAATCCACCTATTTTTCTCGTAAGCATCCTCCTTGACCATCCACACACAGTCAAAGCTTCAGCCGAAGTTGAGAGCCGAAGATGGGAAAGCTGCTTAGAGCTGAACCTGAGGGTCCGAAGTATTTAGAAGGGTATCCACAGACGAAGGAAGCATTAAAGAAAGCACAGTGGCTGAAGTTTATTCAGAAATTCAGAGGGTATAATAAGGAGGTAACGAAGGCATTTGCTCGATCCTTTAATGGACAAACCGTGGAAGTAGGAGACCTGAAATTCACAATAACAGAGAACACCATAGCAATAGCAACCAGTCTACCTCAGAAGGGAGAAAGATGGTTTAAGAACAGAGGGCTGGAAGACCAAGGATGGAAAGACATGCTTAAGAACCCAGGTATGGACACTTCAATATTCACTAAATGGATTCCTGTGCATGTAATTAAGGAAGAATAGACTGCATTGTTGTTACTTGTTCAAAAGTTTATCACATGTGAGGGCCGCTTTGGCACTATGTATATGTACCATGCAAGAATTATGATGAATTTCATGGAAGGCCATGCCCTCAATTTACCCTAATTTCTGTTAGCAAGCCTAAAGAAAATGAGTTCCACTGTCCAAAAGAATGTAGGCCATATTGAATCTCACTTGTATCATCACGGGTTCATTAGAATTCTCATAGAAGAGCAATTGAAAAATAACAAGGATACATGGGAAAAGTTTCTAATCAGAAACCATTTCCAAGAGATGACTGAAGCCTCTAGCAGTTCCCCTAGAGTCCCAAAAAGAAGTAGGAGAAGAGAAAGAGGTGCTGCAGCCCAAGATCCTCTTACAGTAGAAACTCAGGAAACTGCTCAAGAAGAAGAGAAAAAGGGAGATAAAACTAAGAAACAGAAAAAGGATAAAGGGAAAACAATTGTTCAAGAATCATATCCATCACTTGAACCTTCAGTAGAAGAAGACTCTCAACCCTTGGCTGATAGACTAGCACAACTCCAAGCTACTGCCCTCTCAAAGAAGAAACAGAAAGAAAAATAGAGTAGTCAGCAAAAGAGCACTAGTGTACAAGTGAGAAGAAGCGGTAGACTTAAAGAAAAAATGAGTGTGACTAAAGAACAACAATCACATTTCATTGATTTGGGAGAAGGAACACCTGAAAAGACTCCAACCCAGCTAATCATTGAGCCAAGTCCTCCACGAGAGGAAAGTCCCTTTCAGCAGGAAAGAGAAAACAGTCCTCAAGAATTTGAGTTCAGGCCGAGAAGAACACCTGAAACTGACCCTGACCAGCAGGAGGTATACAATTATTTGGAGACTTTGGAACAATCAGTTGCAGGTCCAAGCACTATATTGCCTCTTGATGAACAAGTCCAAGCTTTAAAACAGGAGGTGTTTGAGCTAGAAGTCCTGAACCGGCATATTAAACAAGAAAACGAAGCATTGAAAGAACAAAGCAAGGTGGACAAGATTGTCCATGACAATACCATGCTTCACTTAGGACTATGGCAGAAGAAGAATAGAAAGTTGAACAAAAAGTGTAAGAAGCTGAGCAGGGAACTGATCAATTTGAAATTCAGGTGTCTAGTCAAGAAACCGAGGACCATTTTGGCATCAAGGAGAAAGAGAAGAAGGCTGGATGTTTTGGCAGAAGCATCTGAGCACATGGATTGAAAATAATGACAAAGTTTTGGTTGCATGAGGACATGCAACACCTTCACAGTGGGGGTATGTTGAGCCTCAAACCTGCACTTCTTTACACATCCTCTCAGCCTCCTTTTCCTATTCATTTCCTTCTTTTGCCACTCATTCCCTCCATCAAATTGCTCAAATCATTGTATTTCAGGACTTTTTACATGGTTTGCTAATTATGCTAATGACTGTTGTTGGTTTAGAATTTTGGTTCAAAGTGCTGCATTTCCGCAGCTCACACAGGGTTTCCGCAGCTGATCCCGGTTTCCGCAGCCAACCCCGGATTCCGCAGCTGTTTTCTTAAATGGTATGTTCCAGGTGTCCTCCGGGAAGAAGAGCCACATGGGCAAGTTCGTGGAACCAAGGACATGGTGTGTGTCCCTCCAGCTCACCCAAACTGGTCATAAAAACTCGTAGTCAACGAGGAGGCAAATCCGGTCAACAGAGGTCATTGGCGGTGGCACGGCTCTGCGTGTTCTGTTTTGGAGCACGTGAAGAACAGGTGGCACCTTCCTCAGCTACGAAGACAGTGGGAAACATGAATCCAACAGCGGATTGAATGCCCACAACGACCGTTGCCTAAATCCGAGGACGCAGCCAGATTACGTGTTTTTACACAGCTGCTTGAATAGCTGAAGTTTCGTTAAGTTAGTTTGCTTTCCTCTGTATAAATAAAGCGTCTTTGAACGCTAGATAGTTAGTCGTTTGGTAGTCGTGTTTTGTAATTGTTTTGAGCTCCCCACTGTACTTTTAAACTTGTTATCAATACATGAGAAGATTGTTCTGTTTCTAAGCGTCTAACTGCTCTTTGGTTTGGCTGAAGTAGGCAGAGGGCCCCTGTTTGCTGCAGCCACTGTACAGTAGTTTAATTTCTTGTATTTCATTTTCTGATTTCATGTATAATAGCTGTGCATATGTCTTTTTATTTGCTGCATTTTTATTTCTTTTCAACATGTATAATAGCTGTACATAAACTTTGAATTCCGCTAATTTACATTTCTGCACTTTTGTTCATGACTGATCAGTGTGTTATGCAGGTTTCTTAGGCGCGCCCGGGATAGTTTTCTTGCTTTTCTTTTTACAACTAGTGACATGAGTGATCATCATGTCTAGGCTGCTGACCTTTACTTTTCTGCAGTTTGATTTTCATTAGTTTTATTCCTTCAACTTGCACTTTACTTTCTGCTCAGTAGTTATCAAGTTGTTTATCTATTGATGGTTCTTTTTCTATAATCAACTAACTTTATTGGAGCCAAAATATCATTTAGTGCAGCTTGGTTTATTTTGCTTTAAGACTCACATTACTGACCTGTTCATAACTGTTCTCACATCATTAAGAAGAGGTTAAAATAGTGTGATTTGTCTTACTTAGATTTCACATTGATTAGATTTTGTAAAGTAGTGTAAAGTAGTTGTTCTTGCTTTTAATTGAGTTAATATAGATTTCATTTTTGTTTTCATCAACAGCAGAGATACTGGGCCGATGCCATTAGTCTTTTATTTGATTTCAAGCTTTAATTTTATTTCAGTTATTATTCAAGCTTTCTTTTAGAATACTCTTTAAGTTTCAAGAAATCACTTAGAAATCATCACAATCACACACATTCACTCGCTTTATTTCATCTCCATCACATCACATTAGGAAAGATACAATCAAAAACAAAACTAAAAAGATAAAAACGACAAAAGATTTAGAAAAGGTTATCTAAGTACATATAGTACACCTCACTTCATCAGCTTACGAGCCCCGGGTTGACAATTAAAAGTAGCAATTTAGACAAACACTAAATTGACCAAACACCCACTTGTAGATCTTCTCTTATCTAGATCTCCAACCCAGACTGCATCAACAAATCCACGAATGTCCAAAACTCTGTCCAATCCTTGTCTTCCTTGGTAGCACAAACCATAATCACTAATGCCACACAATTACTTGAAAACCCACTTCATTGTTTTCCAATGCTCCTTCCCTGTTTTTGAGATAAACTTGCTCAATACTCCCACTGCATGTGCAATGTCTGGTCAAGTACAACCCATTTCATACATTAGGCTATCGATTTCACTTGCATATGGAATACGGGACATGTCCTCTTCTTCTTCTTGTGTCTTGGGATACTGTTTAGTAGATAATTCTACACGTACAGGTATATGAACCTTCACTGGTTTACTATCCTGCATATTAAACTTCTACAATATTGTCTCGACATACTTCCTCTGGTTTAACCATAACTTCCTCTTTACCCGATCTTGTTTAATTTCCATGCCCAAAATATAGTTCGCAACACCAAGATCTTTCATGTCAAATATGGAGGACAATTGGGTCTTTAATTCATGGATAATTTCTTTGTTATTTCCAATCAGCAACATATCATCCAAATACAAGACCAAATACATAACATGGTCACCAATTAATTTAAAATACACACAGTGATCTTCTTTGCTTCTAGTGAACCCAATTCCCCGTATATATGTATCAAATTTCTGATACCATATCCTAGGTGACTGTTTTAACCAATACAAAGACTTTTTTAACTTGCATACAAGTTCTTTCTTACCCTTCACCGGAATGCCTTCAAGTTGCTTCATGTAGATCTCTTCTTCCAGATCTCTATGAAGAAATGTTGCCTTCACATCCATCTGTTCTACCTTAAAATTAAAACAAACAACAACAGATAAAAGTAATCTAATAGAAGCTACCTTGGCAACAAGAGAAAAAATATCACCAAATTCAATTCCCGACACCTGGGAATAACCTTTTGCTACCAACCGAGCTTTGTATTTCTTCACCTTGCCTTCTACATTCATCTTCTTCTTAAACACCCATTTTTTTCCAATGGGTTTCCTTGTAGCTAACAACTCCACCAGATCCGAAGCCTCATTTTTGTGCAAAGATGCCATTTCATCAAACATGATCTCTTTCCAGAGTTTTCCATCCTCTGAATCTACTGCTTCCCTAACAATTCTGGGATCATCATCACTAATAGATAAAAGAAAAATTTGAACAGAAAACAGCTAGACTATACATTTATGGCTTCCTTCTTTCTTGAATTGATCTTCTCATAGCTGGAGTTTGTGGCTCTTCATCTTCTGATTCCTTTTTTGCTGTAGAGTTTGATTCTTCCTCCTTTAGCTCAATCTCTATCTTCTCAGGTTCCTTTGGTAGGACTTCATGTTTAATAATATCTTTCACTTCTCTAAACACCACATCATGACTATACACAATCTTCCTTGTTTCTAAGTTACAAAGCTTATAACCTTATAAACCATCCTTATATCCAATAAAGATGAACCTTTTAGATTTACTATCCAACTTGGTTCTTTTCTCCTTTGGAACATGTACATATGCATCAAAATCAAATACCCTCAGATGTGAAAGAGAGGGTTTCTTCCCAGTCCATACCTCATGTGTAGACTTATACTCCAACGTTGATGAAGGTGATATATTAACAATGTAACATGTAGTCTCCATTGTCTCTGCCCAAAAAACCTGTCCTAAACCAACACCACTGAGCATGCTTGTTGCCTTTTCCATCAACGTCCTATTCATTCTTTCTATAACTCTGTTTGCTGAGGTGTGTATGGAGTAGTCTTCTGTCATGGTATACCACACTTCTTATAGAACTCTTCAAATTCCTTCTTGCAAAACTCTCCACCATTATCTGTCCTCAACACCTTTATCTTCTTCTCTATCTGGTTTTCCACCAGAGCCTTAAATTCTTTAAACCTGTCAAATACTTCATATTTCTTCCTGAGGAAATATATCCATGTATTCCTTGAGAAGTCATCTATAAATGATCCATAGTACATAGACTTACCTAGTGATGGAACCGACACAGGTCCAAACAAATCACTGTGCACAAGCTCTAATATCCCTTTCGTTCTCTTAGCACCAGAGGGGAAACTCACCCGATTCTGCTTCCCATATACACAATGTTCACATAAATTGAAATCCAGAGACAAATTAGACATACCTTTTACCATACCATTATCATGAAGTATTCAAAGGGCCTTCTCTCCAATATTTCCAAGCCTTTGATGCCATAACATTATCTTTTCTCCAAATACCACAAGCTTTTCTGCTCCACTTTCAGGAACCATAGAACTATTGCACCCAACAATAACAGTACTACCTAGAGGCTTGTACAAAGTCCAATTTGAACTCCCCACATCAATACTAGTGCTCCCCGAATCATCTTGCACGTATCTTTCTCGAAAACTATTTGTACAGCTGCATCATCCATCTTGCTTACATAAATCAAATTTTTGGCCAATGTAGGAATATGCAGAACACCTGTAAGTGTTCAAATCCTTCCACCTTGCAACTTCATCTGGACATTTCCACGTCCGATGATTCTAGTCTTCCTGTCATCCCCTAAGAATACATCATCGCCATCATATTTCTCATACTCACAGAACCACTTCCTGTGGGGAGTGAAGTGAAAGTATGCACCTAAGTTAATCAACCATGCCTCATGATCTACGTGTGTACTTGAAGAAGAAGCCAAGTACAAATCTCCACCTTCATCTGAGGTGGTTTTCGCCTTCGTAGAAGGAGCATCATCAAATCCCTTTCCTTTCTCAGGAGATTTATATCTACAATCCTTTTTGAAGTGCCCTTCTTTCTAGCACACCTTTACAGGTTTTCCTAGAGATTTAGATCTCCCTCTAGATTTAGATCTCCCCCTCAAGGACTTATTTTTTTTTTTCTCTTCTGGGACTATCCTCGTAGAAACAAGTCATCTCCATTCTGGATATCCATATTTTTCTGTCTCATCTCCTCTGACAGCAAGGATGAGGCTATTTCATCAAACTTCAAGGTAGTTGTATTGATACCTATTGCAACAACCAGACTATCCCACGAATCAGGTAGAGAACACAACAAACTGATGCACTTATCTTCATCTGAAATTTTAATATCAACATATAACAATTGGTTTACCATAGTATTAAAGGTGTTCATATGCTCTATCACCGAGTCTCCATCCTTCATCCACAGGTTATACAACGTTTTCTATAGGAACAATTTATTCACCATAGACTTAGATTGGTACAAAATCCCTAACTTGTCCCACAAAGCCTTCATCATAGCTTCCCCTGATACATTCAACAATACCGAATCTGAGATACATAGTTGTATTATGATCTTTTCTTTCTGATCCAATTCCCCTAGTCTTCATCTGACATTGCCGTTGGTTTAGTACCCAGATCTATCGTGATCCACTGATCTTTATCCACCAACTAATCCTCCATATTTAGTTTTGACAAATCAAAACTATGACCATTAAATTTATCTATCTCAATCTTTCCACCGCTCTCCATCTTCTTTCACCGCAAGAATCGATCCCACAGATCTCCCACTGAACAGGGTATACCATAGGCCTGAGCAAAACCCCTCAACAGAAAAGGCATCCGCTTGAATTTGAAACAAATTTGATACCAAATGTAGGTTATAACCTTGTATAGAAATTACCTGCAAATGAATTCTTACAAAAATAGAAAATATACGATGGCGAGAAACTCAAAACAAATACACAGATATTTTCCCTTGGATCCCAAAAACTAGGACTACCAGATTGATTTTTCATTATATCACTTCCAATGTTACAATACACACACACAGAGCACTCATCATGTGAGGTACCCACATTGAAAGGAACAATGATAGTTTGTCTTCCATGCTTTAGTGAATAAGTTCATACTCTTTCCACTTCTCCTTTTCATAAAAAAATTCTCCTCTATATTTTTTCTTAGGTTCAAATTAATTTTACTTATCACACTCAATATTAATAAAACAATGTTACATATAAATATATGTAGTTTTGTCTCAAGATAGGTAGACTATCTTAGACACACAATCACTTGGAGAGAATATCTCAACCACACATCAATCTAGGAAATATATAAATCTAAAAAACTCATAACGAATAGGAACAAAATCATTTATATAGAAAGCATCACACCTAAGACAAGTAGGGATTATATTTTCTAAGTCTCCCCCTTAATGACTATTTGTCTGAATCTAAATCAACAAAGTATAGCTGTGATCCAACCTAATGTTTACAAATAGGATACAAAAATATGTTGGCATCCATATAATGGAACAACCATCCACTAGAATGCATAGGCACCCAACCATTACAATTTTCATTCTAATAGGATTTCCTTCATGTACATGGTTTATTTAACCATTATATCTTCATACCTTTACTTCTGCAAGTCTCCCTCCATCATTATCAACCTCATTTTTCTTGGATTACTTGTAACCATGCTCTAGGTTTTATAGGCTTACCTTAAACCATGCTCAGGGTTTTATAGGCTTACCCTAAACCATGCACAAGGTTTTATTGATTGACCCTCAACCAGGGTTTTCTCAGCTGGCCCTAAACCATGCTATAGGAATCCCTATCCACTTCACTCTCACACTTGTGGCTTTTGGCTTACCACAAACCTACACTACAAAGTGGTTTTTGGCTCACCACAAAGCTGCACTTACAAAGTGGTTTTAAGATAACCACAAACTTTATATGGGTACACTTACATCACCACTGACTTAGGTACATACTACTACAAATTTTTCAAGGACCACTACATAACATCATAGAATTTCTTACTAATACATGTATGTGACACATAATACACCATGATCGCGAGTTTATTCCACAAAATCACACAAACTTTCACTTGGTTTCCCATCATCCTTTAATCTCCAATGTTGCTCCAGCCACTATCCTCTAGTGCCATCTTCATTGTCATTTCTTCATCATACTCGGTATTCAATAATTCCTGCAAATAAATTTGTCTATTTTTGGAATGGCCAGTTCTGACATAAGCTCAAACTCATGACAATAGTTGGCTAGACTAAATGTCAATAAATTATTTTAAACCAGATTTACATCAATAACATGATAATTTTTAAGGACTTGAATCAGTGTACTGGGAAACACTAATCATACACCCTATATAGAAACTTATGACAACATCATGACTCCAATTACTTCCCAAAAAACAAAAAAATTGTGCGCCATCAACATAAGCATGCTCCAAGAGAGCCTTCTATCATGGGCTTCAGGCTCATTGATTTATTTCTTGGGCACACAATAGGAAATAGAGGGACAATTTCCACAACTGCATATTCCTTACACATGAGATTACATATCTCAATCAACATTTTATTTAGTGCTTGGGAATGGAGCCCATGTGATAATCATTGAAGCTCTATCGTTCTAACTAGATGCCCGAGTCTAGGATACTGGTCACCACATCAGAGCCATAATTGGATTATACCCATAGGCCTCTTCCATTTGGATTATAAAGGTAAAGGAAGCACGATGACCACATTGCATGTAGCTAGTGTGTATGATCCAGGAACATGGTGAAAACACCTGACATTTTTTTTCATCTTAGCATCTTCCTCCTCTGTTAGCCTTTCCGAGAATCCATGCAACATCGAGTTATAAACATGCAACAATCAACTAATTTTTTGGTAGAATATAGACACTTTTTGCCAAAGTAGGTCTAAAATAGGCAACATGAATTGAAAATGATGGCCCACCATGAGCATCCTTCTTGTGAGGATTGCAATGAGCACACAACCTCATTGAAATTAACAAATCATGAATAGCTCAATGTGAATCAAAACAAAGATCCAACAAATCTATTTGTTCCATGATACTCCCAACATAAACACCATATTACACACCAAGGAAAAACAATAGGTTATAACTCAAAAATCTCTACATAGTAGTAGATCTTCCACATAATACACTCACACACAATTCCTCTATTCCATGGTTTCTGAAAAATTACACCAGTTTTTGATCTTGCATCTACTATGCACTTGCAACTCTTTGCAACACTCACTCACATACAACATCTCTCCCACTTAGATCATGCGATCAATTTGGTTTTTCCTCATCATATCCATGCCTTAGTAGGCTTTTTGAGTTTATTGCAATTCCAACATGCTCCTCACTTTCTCTGCCATGAGGTAGGTTGAATAGAAACCCATATAGGACTTACCCATCATCTTCACATCCACAATGGATTGTAAATCCTCCATGGACTCTTCATCCTTGATCTTGGATTTGTTCATGTCGGTTCTATCACTTATACAACAAATTCCTCTTGTAGGCAATCAACTAGTGCTCTTCCACACGTCCTATGATGAAATTATATGACATGCAACATGATTCTATCAATGTGGTCTCAACATCATTCTCTCATCTCTTCCACAAATACACCTGCCAAGATTTGATTAGTTGATGCAAAAGTTCATGACACCTTTGGCTTTATCACAGTGAGCAGAAGCTGAAATGGAAACTCACCCAACCTCTCTTACACGCAGATTACAATGTGTCCACACAATGCTCAATGCATATGCGACATATGAAACAACGCACCTTCAAATATATTATTGGTCATAGTTAACCCCATAATCAATTTAACAATCTGATGGACAAAGAAAAAACACCATCAAACACAAGACAATTATTCCTTTTTTATGCCCCAAGGCCTCCCTTTACATGAGTTGTCTTAGGATGGCTCTGATACCAACTTAAATTTATTGATCAAACTCACTATTAATAAAAAAATATTATATATAAATACGTGTAGCGTCGTCTCAAGATAACCATACTATCTTGTACATAAAATCACTTTGTTGAGAGAATATCTCAACGACACACCAATTTAGGAAACATATAGATCTAAACAACTCCTAAAGAATAGTAACATACTCATTTACATAGAATGCATCACACCTAAGACAAGTAGGAATTATTTTTCTAAGTGTTCAATGGTTTTAGCCTTGCTTGTTGGGGTGGAACACTTTTCCTGTAATTCCCCAACTTGTTTTGATGATTTAAATACATGTACCTTTTATATTAGGCTGGTGGACCGAAAACACTTTATTGACCTGCGTGCCCATGTAGTTCCAAAGATACTGAGATGTCTATTTTGGTTAAGTGGCTAGAGGATCCATGATGTGAATATTATAAATATTTTAATGTGCCTATCCTCTCATATTAATAAAATAAGGCTAGCTGCAGATTATCAGAGATCACACACAGTTACACACATGAACAGAACTTGCCTTCATTCAATCGCTTGAACAGATTTTTATATACAGCAAGGAAACTTCTGGAGTTTGGTGGGGTGGTGGCTTCTCCAGGAAGCTTATCCATTTGTCAATGTGTCCACCGAATTCTAGAAGCTGCACTTGAGACATCTGCTGAATCCTCTAGAGGTGTCTAGCTACTGCATTAATGGCAGTGGTTGGAATTACTTACTATTTTTCCAACACTCCCCCTTAATTCCAACCATATACTATAGCACAATATACAAGACACTACACTCTTAATTGTCATGCATGTTGGTCTAAGTCTCAGCTAGGCTTACAATATAATCTTGATTTTCTATAACACATAACTTACTTCTACAAAACTCAAAATTTTCCTTCCCGAGAGGCTTAGTGAATATGTCAGCTACGTTCTCATTTGTATTACAGTACATTAGAGAAATTTCTTTTGATTGGACCTTTTCTCTTACAAAATGATATTGTGTGTCTATATGCTTTGACCTTGCATGACATATAGGATTGTTCCCCAGATTGATGGTGCTTTGATTGTCACATTTGATCACTGTAGGTTCTTGTTGACCTTCACCAACATCTTCAAGTATTATTCTAAGCCATATAGCCTCACAGGTGCCACTACATAATTCTTTATATTCTGCTTCAGTTGATGACAAGGAAACTGTTGCCTGTTTCTTACTGGTCCATGATATAGCTCCTGATCCTATGTTGAAGACGTATCTAGTGGTGGATTTCCTGTCATCTGGATTTCCAGCCCAATCAGAATCAGAATGACCTGTCAATTCAACATTACAAGCATTAGTATATTCAATACCAAAATTGATAGTTCCCTTTAAGTATCGAAGGACCCTTTTTGTAGCTATCCAATGGCTTTCATGAGGCTTAGTCATGAATTGACTAAGTATGCTTACTGCATAAGCAATGTCTGGTCTGGTGGTAGTGAGATAATTCAGACTTCCCACTAATTGTCGATACAATGTTCCATTCACCTCTTTTGTTCCATCATCACTTCTTAATTTGATATTTTTTTCCAATGGAGTACTCACTACTTTATATCCATTCATATGAAATCTCTTTAGTACTTCATTTGTATATTTGCTTTGTGTGATTAAGGTTATTCCATCATCTCTCCATACTTCAAGACCTAGACAATAGTGCATCTCACCAAGATCCTTCATCTCAAATTCCTATGATAACTTTATTTTTATATTTGTAATCAATTTATCAGCACTCTTGGTTATTATTAGATCATCAACATATATAGAAAGTAATACTATATCCCCATTTTTGTCTGTCTTGACATACAAATTAGGATCATTTTTACTCCTTTTAAATCCTTGCTGAAAGAAGAATTTGTCAATTTTTTCATAACAATATCTGGGGGCCTATTTTAGTCCATATAAGGCCTTTTTTAACTTGCATACAAGATGTTCTTGACCCTTCTTTACAAATCCTTCTGGTTGAACAAGATAAATCTCTTCTTTTAAGTCACCATTTAGAAAAGCTGACTTTACATCTAATTGATGTAGCTTCCAATCATATTTAGTTGCCAATGCTATCATTATTATGATTGTATTCATTTTTGCAACCAGAGCAAAGGTATCTTCATAATCTATACCTTCTTTTTGTGAATAACCTTTTGCAACCAATCTTGCCTTATACTTGTCTATGCTACCATCTGTATTAAATTTTGTCTTGTACAACCATTTTGATCCTATAGGGACTTTGTTTTCAGGTAATTCTGTTAATTCCCAAGTTTCATTTTTCATTATAGAGTCATATTCTTCTTTCATAGCTTCCATCCATTCTTTATGATTTTTGGCTTGTTCATAATTTAAGGGCTCAAAAACATTCATTACTTGAGACATTAAAGCATAATATTTGTACCTGATGGGGGCTTGAATCTGTCATGTTTACCTCCTTATAGGTTCATTACTTTGTGGAGTACCTTCTCCTTTTTTTCTCTGTGGAGTGCCTTCATTTCTTTGTGGACTTTGATTCTTTGATGTGTCTTTTGGAATGTCCATGTGTTCTTGTTCTTGAGTTGATTCCACAACTTCTTCTTCTTCCTTAAAGTTTTCATAAGAATATTGCCATGTATTATGTTCATCTTCTTTTATTTGTTTATCTACATGCTCATGAAATATAACATCTCTACTTGCAAAGACCTTGTGAGTACTTGGATCATACATTTTATATGCTTTTTGATTAGTGCAATATCCAATAAAAATACATTTGATGGATTTGGCATCTAACTTTCTTCTATCCTCTTTAGGAATATGAGGAAAGGCCTTGCATCCAAATATCCTTAAATGACTAACTTTAGGTTTAAAACCATACAATGCTTCAAATGGTGTTTTGTGCTCAAGATACTTAGTAGGGCTTTTATTTTTAAGATATACAGTTGTATTAATGGCTTCAGCCCAAAAACTATTAGAAAGTCCTTTACTTTTTATCATACTTCGTGCACATTCAACTAATGTTCTATTCTTTCTTTCAACTATTCCATTTTGTTGAGGTGTATGTGGCACTGTAAATTGTTGCATAATTCCATTTTTTTTGCAATATTTGATAAAAGCTCCTGAAGTGTATTCACCATCTTTATCTGATCGAAGAATTTTAATGCTCTTTCCTGTTTGCTTTTCAACCATACTCTTGAATTCTTTAAAGTATTCAAACACGTCACTTTTGTTCCTTATAAAGTACACCTAGGTGTATCTAGTGCTATCATCAATAAATATAAGAACGTAATATGCTCCACCAAGTGACTTAGTTTGCGTTGGACCACATACATCAGTATGCACTAGTTCAAGTATTTCACGTTTTCTTTTATTTTCATGCACAGGAAATTCTTCCCTATGTTGTTTTCCTAGTGCACAACCTTCACATTCAAAATTTTCACCCTTTATAATTGGAAGACCTTCTTCCATCAGTTTCTTTTGTAGTAACATTAGGTCATTATGATTTAAGTGTCCATACCTTTGATGCCAAAGTTCTATAGTTGACATGCCTATTGATGCCAAAGCTTGATGCCCATTCTTCATTACATCCAACTTGTATAAGCCTCCAATTCTCATTCCTTTTGCAACAACTTTGTAGTTGTCCTGCACATCCTTTACCAAAAAATGTGATTTCACAAATTCAACTTTTAAATGTTGATCTATGATAGTAGAGACTGAAATTAAGTTCTTCTTTAATCCTGGAACATACACCACATTTTGAATTTGTTTTTCTTGTCCATTAGGCATCATAACACTTATATTACCATATCCTTTAATTTCATGTGATCTATTATCTCCTAAATAGATGTGTCCACCATTATTAATCTCATGATAAGTATCAAACCAATCTCTTTTGCATGACATATGGATTGATGCACCAGAATCTATAAACCAAGCATTATCATCATCAGTTTCTGCTGATAAAGCAGCATTAGACATAAACAATTTAAGATTGCTAACATCTTGACTAATTGCTTCATCTCTATCAACATAATTTCCTGAATGCCTTCTTTGTTTAAATTGATCAGACCTCCTTTTCATGCAATTCTTAGCAAAATGACCAGGTTTTCCACAGTAATAACACACATCATCTCTACTTGATTTGGCATTTGTCCTTGGTAAAGGGGTACCTTGAAATGATTTTACCTGTAACTTTTTGCCTTTATTTTTCTTCCACTGTTTTCCTTTGAAGGACTGCTTCCTTTTGGCCATCAATGCCAAATCTGAATTGGGAGATTTCTGTTTAAGGCTTCTTCTCCGCTCTTCTTCCTGCATAAGTATACCTGCCAACTCATCAAAAGTAGGAGCCTTCTCTCTAGCTGAAAGACCAGTTATAAACATTTGATATTCATCAAGCATTCCACTTAATGTCACAGTAACCAAGTTTGTACTAGATACTGATTCACCAATGTCACCTAGTTTATCCTTTAGATCTTTAATTCTAGAAATAAAATCACTAACACTTTCATTTTCTTCCATCTTAATTGAAAGAAGCTTACTCTTTAAATACAATATTCAATTTGTAGTCTTCGTCTCATACAAATTTTTGAGAGTGTCCCATGTCTCCTTGGATGTTTTGCACTCTCTAATGTGTGGAATAATGTTGTCCTTAACCGTCATCTGCAGAAGCACCTTTGCTTTGTTTTCCCATCACTCCCAATCTTGAATTGCAGCATCTGTGGCTTGAGGGGACACTGGCTTAACTTCAGCTCCAGACACAATCGCCCATGTATTGTTGCCTTCCATCAAAGTCTGCAACTTAAACTTCCAATTTGCATAATTTTCACCATCTAACTTGTTAGAGTCAGATAAATAAGATTCTGCCAATATATTAGCCATTGTTACTTATTTTCACCTTACCAATCACCAAAAATTACTAATTTTTACAAATATAAATCCTCAAAAAAAATTTATCCAATATTATTGGATAATATGGCTGCCTCCTTCCTTTTTTTTTTTAAACAGAATTAAAAGTATCCCACTCAAAGTATCCAAAATAATATTTTTAAACAAGGTGCTTTCACAACTTCAATGACAGCATAAATGTATTTAATTATTTCCTTTTAAATCGACCCTCTTTTCTTCTTCTTCTCTTTTTTTATTTAAAGAAACTCTAGTGAGTCCAGATTCGTTTCAAACATCACAGCCAAACGTTATCAATGCAATTGAGACATACATGCTTCATATTATTCAACAATAACCAGGAGCTTCATTATCTAAGTCAATTAGACTAAGAGCAAAGCAATACTTCAAGAATACATCCTCTTTCATCACTTTCAAGCAAATTCAACTTCAAGCCCCCCATACAATTTTGCTATGAATGCAGAAGCATCTTGCAAAAGAGTCTTCAAATAGATCAACCTAGCGTGGTAAAAAAAATTCACCCAACTTACAAATTTATGGCAGCAAAAAAATCCTTTCAACAGAGCAACCACATCGCAGTCCCCACACCAGCGTTCTTCTCACACGACTGCCACAGTCTTGAATATCCACACTGCTAAAGACACTCCAGCTCTAGTGTCCAAACTATACGCAGTGATACACCACAACTGTAACTGCAACAACTTGCAAACTCCAACCTGCGCTCCACACTAGTCTTTCTGCAACACGGACATTCTGCAACAGACATTGATCACTCTGCAATAGTGATCTCACACTCTGATCACTCACAAAAGAACCTTACATTCTTCACAACTCAACCTCACCTCACACCGGCTTGATACCAAATCAGAGATCACACACAGTTAAACACGTGAACAGAACTTGCCTTCATTCGATCGCTTGAACAGATTTTTATATAAAGCAAGGAAACTTTTAGAGTTCGGTGGGGCGGTGGCTTCTCCAGGAAGCTTATCCATTTGTCAATGCGTCCGCCGAATTATAGAAGTTTCACTTGAGACATCTGCTGAATCCTCTAGAGGTGTCTAGCTACTGCATTAATGGCGATGGTTGGAATTACTTACCGTTTTTCCAACACAGATCCCACTCCATGGAAAGAGTATGGGGGGCACAACTCAAAGGAAAAGGGCAACGATTAGATATTTTGGTGAAAAATGCACTTGTGACCCATGAGGGTTCTAGAGGGTGCCACATGGCAAGTTAATCCATGCATATATAAAGAAGTGTAGGTTGGATATTTGGGGGTGGGGCATTGGTTAGTGAATCATGGAGGGAAGGAATCTGAGATTGACTGATGGCTGGTGGGTCCTAGGATTGAACTCTAAACTGATTGGGGTGTGGTTAAGTTATTTGTGCCTAATGGATGCATTATGTTCTTATGATATGAGCCCCAATGGTGACGGTTTATGGTCTGGAGATGCCTGGAGCCCTGGAGTAGCACGACTGTTGAATTGGCACCTTGGCAACTACCTTGGAGGGTGTCTGGAGCCCTAGAGCACCATGACTATTGGGTTGGCATCTTGGTCTGGAGGTATGGATATTTTTCAGTTATCGTTGCCTTTGGAGTTGTCATCCCAGCTCGGGGGTGACCCAGTGGTTGAGCTTATGAACCACCAGGTCTATGGCTAGGAGGAACATGGAGAGCCTGCAACTAGTCAGCTCATTATTACAGATAAGTACCATATTCCTTAGTGTGTTTATGTGTATTACTTTTATGTACAATTATGCATTTTTAGTGATAAACCCTAATTTGAGTAATTGTTGTGATATCTCTGTATATATATATATATATATATATATATATATATATATATATATATATATATATATATATATATATATATATATATATATATATATCTATATATATATATATTGTGTGTGTGTGTGTGTGTGTGCATGTGTTGTGCCCTATAACGTGTGTAGTATTGGAGTGATTAATCTCAACTGGGGTTTTATATAATTACATGAATGATTCTGATGTGGTACTTAACTGTTGATATTTGCAATGTGGAGAATATATGGTAAATTGTGTTGCCTTGCATAATTAATTACAATTGTTTGACAAAGGCTAAATTATGACAAAGAAAAGGAATAATTATTATTGTATATGTTTTCTGCATTCTAATTTATTTATTGCACAATAATGTTGGGAAGTGTTCTCGGTTGGGGATGGGGACATTATAGAGTGGTACCAGAGCGAAGTTTCAACACTAGGACTGAATTGGGCCAACTTTAGCGCAAATTGAGAAAATTATGGGTTTACTGCCATCTATTTGATGAAAATCCCAATGGTGAAAAAGATGAAAATTTCTCTTTTCAATAAGATTATGTTGGAAATAACACTGAGAAGGGGGTGAATCAGTATTATCAGATCCATTATTTTATTTCCCAAACGGATTTATATATGCTACTTCAGTGAAGTGAACTAGCGTGTACACACTACTGTGATTAAAGAAACCAGCGTATATGCAGAGAACTTGTGATTTAGATAGTTTATCATGTGTTGAGCTTAAACCAGTATATCAGAGATTTATTAGACAGTGCAGTAAAAGCAGAATAAAGCATCACACATAAGCAACACACATGAACACCAATATTTAAGGTGGAAATCCAATGTGGGTAAAAACCGCATGTTGCTGTCATCTCTGTTTTCTTTTAATAATAAGAAAATATGTTTACAATCTTGTATTGGTGCAGACTCATACCAGTACATAGGCTTCTACCTGCAGAAGGTTACAACCTTCTCTCATTTTCTAGCTTCTACTGGAAGGGAGCTACAACCCCCTAGCTCTTGTACTAGCCAATATGTTTACTAGTATGTAGGTGCCAACCTATAGAAAACTCCACTCTTCCACCAGGGACCATGTTTCATGAATTTTCAGACTGGATACTCCTGGATCACAACACCACAAGTTGAAGACCATGTTTCATCAAATTTTCACACTAGACCCATCAAAGTCTTTTAAACTTAAACTGCATCAATCAATATTCAATTAATCTGAATAATCAGATCACTGACACCAGAACACTGTGCTAAACCCAGAACCCTGCATCATCATCCAGAACTAGCTGTAACCTCAAAAATCATGCATTAGAGTGTATACACTACTTGGTTGAACCCAACCTGTGTGTATACGCTACTTCCTTTAACCCAACCTGCGTATATCTCTAAAGATACTGAATCATAAACTTTTGAACCACAGACTATACCAATCAGTGACATTCTGAAGATCTACTGTCATATTACAGAGTTCAAAATAGATAGCAGCAAGGATCACCCTTCCTTCTTAATCAATCAATCAATCAGACTCAATTTCCTTATACAACAATTCTACGTTCAGATCTAAGAGGACTTCATTGACAGACAACAGTAAAACAACATAATTTGATCATATAGATTAGTTAGTTCTGAACAGAAGTTTTATCTTTTTGTATACACTACTTGAAAGAGTCGAACCTGTGTACATGCGCTTTAGCTGAGACGAACCTACGTACAAATCTGCAAATTTTGACGCTGAACTTTGCTGCAATTTTAGATTTTAGACAAACCCAGATCATGATAGATAACAAGTAGAACTAGTGCAAAACATCAGGTCTAGTCTCAACCAATATCAGATCATTCAAGAATAAGTCATTTCAAGTCTCATGATTCCTGATCCAATGTTGAACTCAAGGTGCACATGAAAAATTTCAGATCTATTCCCAGACATAACCTTGCAACATAATATATACTTCAGATAGAAGTATTCCTTAGAATCTCATTGCTTGCACACTTTGACCTAATGATCTTCTCCTCCTTATATACTCTTAGGCCTTTCTCAATACCTTGGACCAAAACCACTTAGGACTAATACCTTGGACCCAATACCTAGGGTCAATACCTTGGACCAAATGTCTCGGACCAAAATACCTTGGATCAAATACCTTGGACCAAAAACTTGGTTTTCCAACATGTACATGCTTTTCCTCCTGTGAAAGTGCGTGTATACATTATACGCTACTTTTGTTTTGTTAAACTGCGTGTATATGTACCTTGGACAATGTGAACCAGCATATACCTCTCTTTATTCATTCTTTGGAGTCTGATCTGTAATCCTTTGCTATTGACCTGCTGCACTGTGAACTTTCATCTGAGTGAGTTGCCATCAAGGACAACACCTGTATCATAATGCCAACAATCTCCCCCTTTGGACTTGATGGCAACAACAACACCAAGACACTCTCCCCCTTTGACATCAAGGGAAAAGGGCAGACCAAGATATTCTCTCCCCTATGCTGTTCATGCTCCCCCTGAGTACATGCTGAATTATCTGATTGAGCTCCCCTTTGTACATGCTGATATGCACTGAAACCGTCCATGCCCCCCTGAGCACAAGCAGAGTCTGCAAAAATATTCTCCAAAAGAATAACATGACTCTATAACTCAACTATGTGAGTATGACCTTCCTATCACCAATGACTCATACATACATTCATCTCCCAACCAAGTGGGGATATACCAAATTTGACTCATCCACCCAACCAAGTGGGGATATACCAATTGTTTATAATTACATCATCCATCTTATGCAAAGTGGGGATACAAATTACATCATTTGTCCAATAGGACTCATTCAAATGTATGAGAAGACATATCACACCCTAGAATTTTACATGACTTAAGCAACAAAAAGTATAAATATCTGAAGCCATCTCTGGACTCAGCAACCATAATGCCAACAATGCAGAATGCGAGTGAAGGTTAATGCTCCCCTTGAACCTGTTCTACCTGTGCATTGTTAACAAGTCAATGATCAAGTCATCTTTGTCAGTTAGATAAAAATTAATGAACAGAGCATGTCAATAGACTGTGATCATCAATATCAAACAGAGCACCCATATCAGAGCTTGCCCCACTGTTTTTCTTGTCTAAAAAACATATATTCTCCTTGTCCCACAGAAACCCACGTGTGTACGTGACTCAACTTCATGAAACACGCGTATAATAACCTTTCTCTGAAAAAAAAAAAGTAGATTTAACAGCAGGATGATGCAGCAACTACACCCGGCTTTTGTCTGAGATATTCAAATGTTTCTCTGGGTAGTGGTTTAGTGAATATATCAGCAACTTGTTCTTTGGAGGAAACATACTCCAATTTGACTTTTTGTTCAACCACTTGTTCACGTAGAAAATTGTATTTGATGGGTATGTGCTTGGTCTTAGAATGCATGACTGGATTCTTTGAAATACTGATGGCCTTGTATTATCACATAGAATGGAGATGGGTGGAGTATATGTGATCTGAATGTCTTGCAAGGTTTGCATCATCCAAAGTAGTTGTGTGCAGCAAGATGCGGCAACCACATATTCTGTTTTAGCTGTAGATAAAGCAATTGAACTTTGTTTCTTGCTGAACCAAGACACTAACCTAGAACCCATATAGAATGCACCACCACCAGTGTTTTTTTTTGTCATCAACACTTCCTGCCCAATCTGCATCTGTATATGCATGAAGAGTAAGATCTGCATCTCTAGGATACCATAAACCAAAGTCCTGAGTTCCTTGAAGATATTTGAAAATTCTTTTGACTGCCTGAAGGTGTGATTCCTTTAGATTTGCTTGGAATCTTCCAACTATTCCTACTGCATGCATGATGTCAAGTCGGGTACCTGTTAGATAAAGTAGACTGCCAATCATGGATCTGTAAGTTGGTTGATGTACTGCTATTGATTCATCATTTGAGCTGAGACTGCATCTTGTTACCATTGGGGTACATACAGGTTTAGAATCTTCCATTCCATACCTTTTCAAGATCTGTTTGAGATATTTGGTTTGTGAAAGAAAAATACCATCTTTATTTTGTTGAACTTGTAGACCAAGAAAATAGGTAAGTTCACCAAGCAAGGACATTTCAAATTCTTGCTGCATTACTGAAGCAAAATTCTGACTCATGGATTCTTCATTGCTACCAAAAATGATATCATCAACATAAACAATAATAATTAGCAATTTATCAGTTTCAATCTTTGTATATAGATTGCTATCTGCTGAACCTTTTGTAAAACCTTGTTGGTGTAGATATTTGTCAAGGCGGTAATACCAGGCCCTTGGAGCCTGTTTCAGACCATAGAGGGCCTTTTTGAGTCTGCATACAAGTTTTGCATCATTTCCAAGAATGAATCCTTTTGGCTGTTCAATATAAACTTCTTCTTCTAAATCTCCATTCAGGAAGGCTGATTTTACATCCATTTGGTATACTTTGAATTTCTGAAAGCTAGAAAGAGCAAGAAACATCCTTATGGCTTCAAGTCTAGCAACAGGTGCAAAAGTTTCTTCAAAATCTATACCTTATTATTGAGCATACCCTTTACAAACGAGTCTAGCCTTGTTTCTAATGACTTCTCCATTTTCATTTAGCTTGTTTTTTAATATCCATTTAGTTCCTATAGTATTTTTATCATGAGGTCTAGGAACTAATTCCCAAGTATAATTTTTTTCAATTTGCTCAAGTTCTTCATCCGTGGCCTTGACCCAACATTCATCTTTGCATGCTTCTTTTACATTTTGAGGTTTGGTGGAGGATACTAATGCTAGATAGCTTGAGGTCCCTGTAATAGTTTTTCTTGTCTGTACACTTGCCCCTTTTTCCCTTAAAATTTGAGTTTCTGGATGATTTTTCTGAACATACCTGGACGGAGTCTTTTCTTCTACCATTATCTCTTCTTCTGGTGCTTCATTGGTTTCTTCTTCAATATGATTTTGATTTGATGTGGGAAAATAATCCCCATCTTCTTCATTATCATAATCTTCTGTTGATTCTATCTATTTTGGATTTTTGCATGCTTCATCAACTACAACATCAATGCTTTCAACAATTTTTCCAAGTCTTTTATTATAACATTTATATCCTTTACTTCTGGACGAATAACCAAGAAGATTACCTTCATTTGCTCTTGGTTCAAACTTACCAATTTTTTCATCAGTCCTTTTTATATAACATTTGCTTCCAAAAACTTTAAAGTATTTTACAGTAGGAGTCTTACCATACCAAAGTTCATGTGGAGTTTGAGTGCTGTTTACCCGAACATTTGCTTGGTTGAGAATAGTTACGGCAGCGAATGCAGCTTCACCCCAGAAGGTTGCAGGAGTTCTAGATTCATCTAGCATAGCTCGAGCCATTTGTTGAACTATTCTATTCATTATTTCTACCACACCATTTTGCTGAGGAGTCCTTGCGGTGGAGAATTGCCTTTTTATTCCATGTTGTTCACAAAAATCAAAGAATTCATCCGAGGTAAATTCCCCTCCTCGATCAGATCTAAGGCATTTGATTTTTTGATCTGATTCATTTTCAACCAAAGCTTTGAAGGCTTGGAACTTTTCAAAAGCTTCATCTTTATGCTTTAGAAGACCTATCCAACACATTCTGGAAAAATCATCAATGAACAAAATAAAGTATTATTTTCCACGAGGTGACCTTTTCCTTGATGGTCCACATAAATCAGTATGGACAAGTTCAAGAGGCTTACTGGTTGACCCTTCTTTTACCATGAAGTGAACTTTGGTTTTCTTGCCGATTTGACATGGTTTGCGTATTGTGTTTTTTGGGATGCTGATATTTGGAACATCACGAATAGCCTTGAATCTGCATGCTTTTCTTATTTGAGAAAAGCTTAGATGTCCCAATCTTCTATGCCACAGCCAGTTTTCATCATTTTTGCTTAGATAATGCTGTTGTTTTTCTCCCTTGAGTATGTATATGTTGTTTGGAGTTCTTGTACCTTTGATCACGGTCTCTCCAATATCAAGCTCACGAAAAACACATCTATTTGATCGAAACACCACTTCATATCCTTGATCACACATTTGACTGACAGTCAACAGGTTAGGATTTAAACCGTTTACATACATAACATTTCCATCTTTAACCTTTTCTTTCAAAAAAACAGAGCCTTTACCTTTTATGACAGCAGGAGTGTCATTTCCAAATGAGACATTCTTTTCCTTTTCTAAAGCATTATACAAGTGAAGTTTTTCTTTGTCACCTGTCATGTGTTTTGAGCATCCACTGTCGATGTACCACTGATTTTCTTGTCCTTCTGCATACAAGGCTATACCACATCTTTCTGTTTGAGATTCTTTTATTCTCCTTATATTTGGATTTAATGGAGTTTTCTCCTTTTGAGATGTTTGCCGAAATTTTCTCCTGCATTCAGATTCTTCATGACCGAAGTTGTTACAGATTGAGCATTCTATTTTATTTTCAAGAAGAGAAAAGTTATTATAGGAACTTTTCTTGATCCCTATTACATTCCTTTGATTTCATGCTTCTCTAGTCATGAAGGTTTTATAAGCAACACATTGAGTAGCTTTGTGTCCAAAATTATGACATGAAAAACATTGCCCATTAAAGAAGTTCCTGCAACTATCGAATCTATTGACCTGGTGATTGTAGTTTCTATTGATATTCATCTTTGGAGAAAATTGAGTATGATTTACCTGAGGTTGGTTGTGGCTTCTATTCATCCTTGGAGTAAATTGAGTCTGATTTACCTAGTGATCTACTTTATGCCTTTGTTGACGATTGTCATACTATTCATTGGTCTTTGTTGCAGCAAGATAGCTTTTGGTGGAGGTTGATGACTTCTGTGTTTGAGATGCTTCTTCAATATATCCAAGACTTGTCTTTATCAGAGGAGACTGCTGAACTTTGATAATTTCATTTAAAGTTTCTGATCCTTTAGCAAATCTAAGATTGAGAGGTTTCTTTTTCTCAAGATCCTTTCTTAGACCCACAATTTCACATTCTAGTTTTTGATTGTGTTTTTCTTTTTCAGCAAGTTGGTATGTTAAGGTATCTATAATCATATTCTTTTCTTCTAAACAGATTTTGAGTTTAGATATTTCTTCATGAAGGTCTTCCTCTTCTAAAGCATCCCAAAAATTATCATCGTCATTAGCCATGAGAAGTTTGTAATCTTGTCTAGTTTCATCTTCATCACTATTAGATAAACCATCACTATCTTCATGAGTATAATAACTCCTTTTATTCACAACTTGTTTTCTATTCCCTTTTGCGTATTCCTTTCCTTTTTCAAATTTATTTTTATGAGGACATCTGGCAGCATAATGACCGACTCTGCCACAAGAAAATCATTTGAAGGGTAACTTACCTCTAAACCTTCCAGAACCCCGTTGAATCTTTTTGACAAAGTTTACCTTATCGTCTTCTTCTGAAATATGTCCTGATTCATTGTGTTCTTCCTTTCCTTTTGCTGAAGCTTTGAATGCGGCTTCTCTCATATTTGATGGTCCTCCTTTTCTCATCTCAAAGGCAGTTAAGATTCCGTGAAGCTATGTCATAGTGATATTCTGCAGATCCTATTTTTCTTCTATGGCAGACACTTTGGATTCAAATTTAGCAGACAAGGATCTCAAAACTTTCTCAACTAAGGTAACTTCCTTAATTTCTTCACCCAGATTCTTCATACAATTGACAACCTCATCTATATGTAGGAAGTAACTAGCTATGCTTTCATCACTATGCATCTTAAGAGTTTCATACTGAATTCTGAGAGTTTGAAGCTTAGCACGTTTTACCTGAGAGTCTCCTTCGTAGCTTAGAACGATTTTGTCCCATATTTCTTTGGTTGATTTGAGCTGCATGACTTTGACAAACTCTGATTGTGACAGACTTCCCAATAAAGTATTGATAGCTTTGGCATTGGTTTCATATTGCTTTTTACCTACCGTATCTGTAGGAATTGCTGTTGGAAATGTATATCCTCCTTTCACAATTTCCTAGACATTTGTTCCAAACAATTGTAGATAGACTGTGGTTCTTATTTTCTAATAAACAAAGTTGCTCCCATCGAAGATTGGTGGTCTGATGGATCCCATGCTTTCTTGATTATTCATGTTGATGGATCTCCCTTCAAGCGATCAAGCTTCTTCTGAAGGACCTGCTGTCATACCAATTGTTGGAAATAATACTGAGAGGGGAGTGAATCGGTATTATTAGATCAATTATTTTATTTCCCAAGCAGATTTATATACACTACTTTAGTGAAGTGAACTTGCGTGTACATGCGACTGTGCTTAAAGAAACTAGCGTATATGCAGAGAACTTTTGATTTAGACAGTTTATCATGTGTTGAGCTTAAACCAGTATATCAGAGATTTATTAGACAGTGCAGTAAAAGTAGAATAAAGCATCACACATAAGAAACACACATGAACACCAAGATTTAAGGTGGAAACCTAATGTGGGTAAAAACCACCTGTTGTTGTCGTCTCTGTCTTCTTTTAATAATAAGAAAATTTGTTTACAATCTTGTACTGGTGTAGACTCATACCAGTACACAGGCTTCTACCTGCAGAAGGTTACAACCTTCTCTCGTTTTCCAGCTTCTACTGGAAGGGAGCTACAACCCCCTAGCTCTTGTACTAGCCAATATGTTTACTAGTACGTAGGTGCCAGCCTACAAAAAACTCCACTCTTCCACTAAGGACCACGTTTCATGAATTTTTAGACTGGATACTCCTGGATCACAACACCACAAGCTGAAGGCCACGTTTCATCAAATTTTCACACTGGACCCATCAAAGTCTTTTAAACTTAAACTGCATCAATCAATATTCAGTTAATCTGAATAATCAAATCACTGACACCAGAACACTGTGCTGAACCCAGAACCCTACATCATCATCCAGAACCAGCTGTAACCTAAAAAATCATGCATTAGAGTGTATACGCTACTTGGTTGAACCCAACTTGCATGTATACGCTACTTCCTTTAACCCAACCTGCGTATATCTCTAAAGATACTGAATCATAAACTTCTGAACCACAGACTGTACCAATCAGTGACATTCTGAAGATCTACTATCATATTACAGAGTTCAAAACAGATAGCAGCAAGGATCACCCTTCCTTCTCAATCAATCAATCAATCAAACTCAATTTCCTTATACAACAGTTCTACATTCAGATCTAAGAGGACTTCATTGACAGACAACAGTAAAACAACAGAATTTGATCAGATAGATCAGTCAGATCTGAACAAAAGTTTTATCTTTTTGTATACACTACTTGAAAGAGTCGAACCTGTGTGTACACGCGCTTTGGCCGAGACAAACCTACGTACAGATCTACAAATTTTGACTTAGAACTTTGTTGCAATTTCAGACTTCAGAAAAATCCAGATCATGATAGATAACAAATATAACATGCACAAAACATCAGATCTAGTCTCAACCAATATCAGATCATTCAAGAATAAGTCATTGCAAGTCTCACGATTCCTGATCCAATGTTGAACTCAAGGTTCACATGAAAAATTTCAGATCTAGTCCCAGACATAACCCTGCAACATAATATATACTTTAGTTAGAAGTATTCCTTAGAATCTTATTGCTTGCACACTTTGGCCTAATGATCTTCTCCTCCTTATATACTCTTAGGCCTTTCTCAATACCTTGGACCAAATGCCTCGGACCAATTACCTTGGACCAAAATACCTTGGATCAAATACCTTGGACCAAAAACTTGGTTTTCCAACATGTACGCACTTTTCCTCCTGTGAAAGTGCGTGTATATGTTATACGCTACTTTTGTTCTGTTAAAGCGCATGGATACGCGCCTTGGACAAAGTGAACCAACGTATACCTCTCTTTCTTCATTCTTTGGAGTCTGATCTGTAAGCCTTTACTGTTGACCTGCTGCACTATGAACTTTCATCTGAGTGAGTTGTCATCAAGAACAACACCTGTATCATAATGCCAACAGATTATAGATGCCAAAAAAAGACCGATTTTCATTAATTTTAACTTTAAAAGACTAAATTGTGTGCATATGTTTGGATCTTATTTCTAATTCTTAATTTTTATGGTTGAAATGTTAATGTTTCTTTAAATTACACTTTTATAATTTTAATATATATATAAAATTATAATTTCGAAGGTGTTAAGACAGATTGTAATAAACTTTTATTGAATAAACTTATATATATATATATATATAATCCCCTCACCTAAAATCATGTCATTTATAGTGGAGCGTTGAAATTAAAATTTATGTTTTTTTTTAACGTTTGGATTTATATAAAGGTGGAATTCACACATATAATATGCCTATGTTTTCTGTTTTATGAGCACTATAACCATTCGAAATTCTACACTCGTTGAAGTTGTGAAACGTTGATGGAGCTACCTGGATTGATGCGTTTTAAAGGTCATAAATATATAAATTCGTGAATATATATATATTCAATGTTTTATATAAGATTCATGTAGGTCTCATTACCTAACGGGGTGTATGATGAACGGGTCAAGGCTTACGCTGGTGGATTGTTGGTGCATCATGAGGTCGAATTCCCATGTTAGTTTTAGGCATATGTCAAAGTGTTCCTCATGCGGACAATATATCTGTGCATTATGTGTATGCTCATATATATATATATATATATAACTTTAACCTATATACATTTTTTTTAAAATTTAATTAAATAATTTTTAAATTGTATAAAATCGTATATAGTTTAAAAAGGGTAATATATGAAAATGAACGCTTGGGGTTGTTGTATAAAGAGGATGGCATGTGAGACACGTGTAAGGATGAGCTAGAAAATTTAGTTTGCTTCTAACGAGAAGTTGGAGGAAGCCTGAGGAGAGAAGTTAATCACAAAGAATCACATAAATAAGAGGAGGGAGTCCATATGCTAGAAAAGTGCAGTTAATTTTCAAGTAGTACAGGATGGTTGAGGGCAAGCACACTTTAAACTTTTAGGCATGAAGGAATCAAGAGAAATCGGTGAATCTTCTAAAGCCCATAGATTTCAGCTTGTAAATCGGATTTGGGCATATGACGAGTCGTTGGAAAGCTAATTCTGGGTAGAAAATAACCATGCACCCATAAATTTGGCTTGCAGTTTTTGAAGAAAAGCTACAGGAAATTTTCAAGGGACAAAACAATTAAGTAGGATGTAATCTTTATAGAGGCATAATTTTCAACTCGAGTATCAAAATAACACAAGTAGACAGTCAATAGAAAGCTATTGACAATGAGAATGACCTGGAAAACCAAATTTTTTAAATTCAAGAATAATTTCGGGTGAAACTCACAGGGAAATATACAGGTGCGATTTCCGAAGAAAAACAAAATAATAAATATAAATAAATAAAATAAATAAATTCTTAATGGCAGACAGGAGTCTAGAAGATGCCCAAGGGCCTTACAGTGACGAGGAAGCACACAGGGCTGCAAATATAAGCTCAAGTAATATTGAAACTGAATCTAATGGTCATGGTATAGACCCACCAAAAGGGGAATATTTGGAATAAACTATCAAAAGTCTAAAATTGGAAGTGCTCAGCTATAAAGTTGACAATGAAAATATGATGAAATAGAAATAACAAATTATTAACCAAGTTTTGTAGAGCTTAAACCAATTTCAGAGAGACTTGGGCCACCAGAACAAGTCAAAACTAGCATATGAGTATAGTGCCAAAACTAGGGAGAGGGGCACTAGGAGTGCAATACATTCTAGGAGTGATGCTTAATAACACCACCACACATCAAGGAAGACTAGTAAAAGGGTATATTCTATATCTGAATCCAGTAGCAGTCCTAGTGTGTCTCCAACTAAGAAATCAAGTAGAAAATTAGATAGAGAAAATTTGCAAGGGGAACTGAGAAAAATTAAGCCGCCCACCTTTAATGGAGAGAACAAAAAAGGCGAGGAAGAAGAAACTTGGTTGTTGGAGATGAGAAAACATGTCTTTAATTATTCCTCAAATTTAGAGGCTAGAGTGGCCATGTATCATCTAATAGGAAAGGCTAATCTCTGGTGGGAACAACTCAAGGCAGTCAAACACTTGGATGAAAGGCGGATGACTTGGGAAAAATTTAAGGAATATTTTCAAAGAAAATATTTATCAGAAAGATACTATGAACGAAAAATGCAGGAGTTTTTTGAGCTACAACTAGGACACATGACCATGGAAGTGTATGGTTGAAGGTTTGTGGAGTTACTGAGGTATGTCCATTTTATTAAGATGAAAATGTTAAAATCCAAAGATACATTAGTGGTCTACGGACCTTTTATGTTGATAAGATGAAATATGACGAACCAAAAACCGTGGAGGCAACTATGAGAAAAGTAGACCAATTGTATGAGAAGAATAAAAAAAGGACCATGTTGCACAGGGCTTTGGAAAATAAGAAAATGAATTTTATGGAGCAAAGAAAGAAGGGTTACAAACCCTTTCCATTTAACAATAACTTCCAGTTGGGCCAACAAACAACCCACGCCTCTAATCAGCGATAAGGAGGCAATTCTTCAAGTAAAAGGCTTCATCCCCCACCTATTAAATGTTGGGGGTGTAAAGGATATCATTAATTCAGAGATTGTCCTCATAAAGGCTTCATCCCCCACCTATTAAATGTTGGGGGTGTAAAGGATATCATTAATTCAGATATTGTCCTCATAAGGTAGAGAAGGTGAGGATTATGCATAGCATGCAAGCGAAAACTATTGTGGATGATGTGGGCAGAGACACTCCAAAAATTTATGCAACCTTGGATAATCGACAAGTGGATCATCAAGCTCATATGATAGAAGTTGATAGTAAGCTAAACAATCAACGAATTTCTATTTTAATTAAATTTGGAGCCAACCATAGTTACATTAATATGAATCTGGTTGAAAAATTTAATTTGAAGAAAATTAAATATTCCAAATCTTGGTTAGTACATCTAGCTACAGGTATGAAGAGAAAGGTTACAAAATTAATTAGAGACTACCCAATTGAAATGAATGGGATGGGAACAACAACTAACTTGAATGTAATTTCATTGGGTGCTTATGATTGCTTGATTGACATGGATTGGTTGGAAAAGCACCATGCAATACTTGATTGCTACAATAAGTCTTTTAAATGTATTGATGATGAAGGACATCAGAAACAGGTCCAAGGAATTCCTAAATTGATATCCAATGGAGAAATATCAGCCATGCAATTGAAAATAATTTTAAGAAAGGATGCCAGATCCTTGTAGCTCATTTGGAGGATACAAATATAGTCTAACAAATTAATATAGGAAATTACCCAGTGCTTCAAGAATTTGTTGATGTATTTGTGGAAATACCCAGATTACCTCCAAGGAGGGAAATAAATTTCTCTATTGATCTAGTGCCAGGAGCAGTTTCGGTATCTAAAGCATCATACAGAATGAGTACACTGGAGCTTAAAGAATTATAGATGCAGCTGGAGGAATTACTAAAGAAGGGATCTATAAGTCCCAGTGTATCACGTGGGGTGCTCCAATTCTCTTTGTTAAAAATAAATATGGTACACTGCAATAGTGTATTAACTTCCAACAACTAAATAAAGTTAATATTAAAAATAAATAGCCATTGCCAATAATTGATGATCTCTTTGATCAGCTGTGAGGGGAAAAAGTATTTTCGAAAATTTATTTAAGATTTGGGTATCACCAACTACATATTAAGGAAGAGGATATGAGTAAAAAAGGCTCTGAACTCATTATGGGAATTATGAATTTGTTGTAGTAGATTTTGGTTTATCTAATGCACTGTGAGTTTTTACGTGTAATGAACAGACTCTTCAGGGAATACTTAGATAAATTCGTCATTGTGTTCTTAGATGACATATTAATATATTAAAAAACCGAAGAGGAACATCAAGAACACTTGAGATTGGTTTTGCAAATACTATGAGAGCATCGAATTTATGCTAAACTAAGCAAATGTTCATTTTATCAGAGACAAATCCACTATTTGGGTTACATTATTTCAGAAGACGGAATAGTTATGGACCCAGATAAAATTAAGGCTATTAGAGAATGGACAACTCTGAAAAATGTTATCGAAATTAGGTCTTTTATGGTTCTAGCTAGGTATTATGGGAGATTAATTGAAGGGTTTTCTCGAATTGAGTATCCAATCACTTCCTTGCAGAAAAAAGGTGTAAAATTTGATTGGACACCTGAATGTGAAACAACCTTTCAACAGTTAAAAGTTTTATTAACTAAGGCTCTGGTATTAAAAAATTTTGATCCAAATGAGAATTTTTTGGTGTGCACAAATGCATGTAAAGAAGGATTGGGGGGGATTCTCATGCAAAATGGGCAGGTAATTTGCTACAAGTCCAGAAAGTCAAAGTTCACGAAAAGAATTATGCTTCCCACGACTTGGAGCTTTTAGTTATCATTCACGCACTGAAAATGTGGAGGCATTACCTCGTGGGAAGAAGATTTGAATTGCAAACTGATTGTTATGCGTTGCGACATTTATTTGAACAACCAAATTTAAATGCATGAAAAACACAATGGCTAGAATTGCTGACATAATAGAATTTTGAAATTAAATATATTAAGGGGAAATAAAATCAGGTGGCTGATGCACTCAGTCGAAGAGTACATGTTATGCATGTCACATCAATTAGTAGCTACGAAACTGATTTGATGGGAATAATTCTACAAGTTGGTAATTTAGACCAACAATATATGAAGATTAAAAATAATTTACAACAAGGCGAAACACATCAGAGCTTCCAATATTTCAAATTAGGCCTGGATAATATTCTCTTATATAAAAGAAGAATTTATGTGCTAGATGTTCTAGCAGTTAAAGAAATAATTCTGCATGAAATGCACAGGGTACCATATGTTGGTCACCCCGGGTATCAAAAAACATTGACTGCAATTAAGAAACAATTTTACTGGCCAAGTTTAAAGAGGGAAGTGTCTAATTATATAGTCGGGTGTATGGAATTCCAATGGGTGAAAGATGAGCATAAATACCCAACTGGTTTGCTACAACCGATTCCCATCCCAAAGTGGAAATAGGAGATGGTATCCATTGATTTTATTACTAGTTTGCCTAGAAAAATAAGGGGACATGAATCCATAATGGTTGTAGTTGATAAGCTTACAAAGTTTGCCCATTTCATTCTGGTAAGGTCAACGCATAAAGTAGCAAATATTTCATACATTTATGTGCGGGAAATTTCCAGGCTTCACGGGTTTCCTAAGGCAATAATTAATGACAGAGATCCAAAATTCACATCTAATTTTTGGACCGAATTATTTAAAGGACTGGGTACCAAATTAAACTTCATTACCACATATCATCCAGAGTCTGATGAATAGACTGAGCTTATGAATCAAATCATTGAAGACATGTTGCAGATGTATGCATGGATAAACCATCCAAATGGGAGGACTACCACCATTTGGTGGAATTTGCATATAATAATGGGTACCAAGCATCATTAAAAATGAGCCCATTCAAAGCTCTATATGGTAGAAAATGTAATACTTTGGTCAATTTGAGTAACCCAGTGGATAGAATCATGATGGGCCCTAAATTGCTCAAAGACATGAAAGAGAAAATGGTTAAAATAAGAAAAATTTAAAAGCTGCCCGGGATGGGAAGAAAAGTTATGCTATCAGGAATAATACAAGCAGGGAATTTAAAGAAGGGGATCGTGTATATTTTAAAGTAAAAGTGAAAAATATTTCATTAAAATTAGGAAATTGTGTCAAGCTAGCAGCTAGATATTGCGGGCCATTTGAGATCCTGGAGAGGATAGGCCTTGTTGCGTATAGGTTTGCATTGTCTGCATCTCTCCATATTCATGATGTATTTCATGTTTCATTTCTTAAGAAATATGCACCATGCACTAATCACGTTGTTGATTGGAAAATGATTCAGGTGGAGCTCGAGGGAGATTTCTAAGTTCAACGAATGCAGATTTTAGACATCAAAGTCAAGGTGCACTAGAATAAAGCCATGGGCATGGTAAAGGTACAATGGATTGTGCTCGATCCTGAGGATGTGAATTGGGAAGAAGAAGAGGTCATGAGGGTAGAATACTGTCACCTTTTTTATTTATACATTGTATTTGTTGTATATTTGTATATACGATGCACTATGGAAAATGCATAAAATAAGGGGGGAGGGAATGTAATTCCCCCACCTGTTTTGACGATGCATATACATGTACCTTTTATATTAGGATGGTGGGTCGAAAATACTTTATAGACTTGTGTGCCCATGTAGTTCCAAAGATATTGATATGCCAATTTTGGCTAAGTGGCTAGAGGAGCCATGATGTGAATATTATAAATATTATAAATGTACATATCCTTCAATAAGGCTAGCCGTAGATCCCACTCCATGGAAAGAGTATGGGGTGCACAACTCCCGGAAAAAGGAAATGGTTGGATATTTTTGTGAAAAGTGCGCTTGGGACCCATGAGGGCTCTAGAGGGTGCCACATGGCAAGTTAATCCATTCATATATAAATAAGTGTAGGTTGGATATTTTGGGTGGGGGGGGGGGGGGAGGAGGGATTGGTCAATGAGTCTTGGGGGAAAGGACTATGAGATTGAATGATGGGAAGTGGGCCCTGGGATTGAACTTTGGACTGACCGGGGTGTAGTTACTAAGTTAATTGTGCCTTATAGATGCATCCTGTTCTTATGATATGAGCCCCAATGTTGACGGTTTATGGTCTGGAGGATGCTTGGAGCCCTTGAGAAGCATGACTATTGGGTTGGCACCTTGGTAATTAGCCTGGAGGGTGTCTAGAGCCTTGGAGCACCGTGACTGTTGGGTTGGCACCTTGGTCTTAGAGGTATGGATATTTTTCAGTTATAATTTCCTTTAGAGTTGTCGTCCCAACTCGGGGGTGACCCGGTGGTTAAGCTTATGAACCACCAGGTCTATGGCTAGGAGCAACATGGAGAGCCCACAGCTAGTCGACTCGTTATTACAGATAAGTACCATATTCCCTGATGTGTTTATGTGTATTATTTTTATGTACAATTATGCATTTTCAGTGATAAACTCTAATTTGGGTAATTGTTGTGATATATTATGTGCATGTGTGGTGCCCTATAATGTGTCTAGTATTGGACTGATTAATATCAACTGGGGTTTCATGTAATTACATGAATGCTTCTGCTATGGTACTTAAATGTTGATATTTGCGATGTGGAGAATATACGGTAAATTGTGTTGCCTTGCATAATTAATTACAATTGTTTGACATAGGCTAAATTATGGCAAAGAAAAATGGAATAATTATTATTGTATATGTTTTCTGCATTCTAATTTATTTATTGCACAATATTGTTGGGAAGTTTTCTTAGTCGGGGATGGGGACATTACATTTCCTTTGTTGTTATTTCTATTTCCTACATCTTTGCTCTATATTATCTTTCCATTTTGGGATATTCTTCAGTTTGATTTTTGAGTTTCTTTGGTTAGTGTAGACGGGTTCCTTTGGCTCCCTGCTAATAGAGGAATTTTTCAGAGTTGTGTTAGGTTTCCCTATTTGGAGTTTACTCACTCCTATGTTCCTAAATCTCACTAGTTTGTCACCTCATATTCTCCTCTTCCCTACTCTAAGTACTCTATTCTCCCCACCAAAATAATTAACTCCCCCTTTTTGCTAGTCATGACATTCTCTTCTCTTGGTCTTTGTTTGGCCAATCTAATGTATTTAAATTGTCAATCATAAATTATCAACAAGGGTAGGTATACTGATGAAGTACAGGTGCACTATATGTGCTAGAAGTTATTTCTTATGTCGTTATGTTATTGTTAGGATCTAAACTTAAGATTAGTATGGAGATGGTGTCGTTAATTATATTAGTGTCTCAATGCCTAAAGTTATCAGCTAATTTCTTAGGAGTTATTCTCTATTGAATTAGTTTATAGATGATATGAGAGTGATTCTAGATTTCACTTGTGTTAGACTATTTTGGATTTTTGTCTTGAATTTTTATGCTGCAGCTCTAATTTACTAAGTGCAAGAAAAATCTACTCTATAAAGTTGTAAAGGAATATTGTCTGAATTCAATTGCTAAGGAGAAGACTCTCACTCTTTTACTTATTCAATTTCATCCAAACAAGACATTTTGAACAAAAACTACGTTATGAAGTAAACACAGTTGGACTACACTAGATAAAAAGCAAATGAAATAGACACACTATACCAAATAAAAAGAAAATCAAATAGTAGAGTTAAACTAGGTATAAATCAAAGGAAATTTTTCATGCATATAACGATTCACTGGCGAACTCATCATACTACAGTTATTCACACAAAATAGAGTATTCAAATAATGAAACAAATCTAATTGCAATTGGTTAAAGACCTGTTACTGGTCGTAGGGGCCCTCCACAAATCAATCCACAATCTCCAATCAACGCAGTGCATACAAACATAAAACCAAGTCTATTAGTTGCAAAACGAAACTTAACAAATTGTTTTAAAAACTTACATCATCCGGCGTGCATCCAAAACACAGTGCAACTATAGTTTTTATAATAAGTCTTTGGCATAACAATATGAGCATTTCAAGCCTAAATATCTTTATTTCAATCAAACTATATCGTTCACAATCGATTTTCTATTCCAAAAGAAAATCGATAAGATTTCGTTGAAACTCGGATTCTGTCCTGGCGACAATCTTGTAGTTGACTTTGGGGTTTGACTGTGATATCCTGTGATCATCTTGATGAATTGGTTCAAGGGAATAGGAAGGAATCCACGAGGGGACCATTCCTTATCCATCCGTATCTTTCTTCGCTGAGCTGGAGCTTCTGAACCTTGCAAACAATGGAGGTAGCTGCAGAAATCTGGATTAGCTGCAGAAACAGACCAATTCCATAGCCGAATGCATTCTTTAACAAAACAATAGGGTATATAGACAAACATGAAGAAGAAGACATGTAATTTCTTACCTTTAACAAAACCTTGTGTCTATTGCATTATTTAGGTGATAAGTATAGGAAAAGAGAGGAAATATAGGCAAAAAGGGATGTCAAGGTAAGACAATCTTTGGACTCTACATTCCCCCATGTTGGAGGTTTTGTATGTCCTCATACACTTCATCATTGTCAGTCACTTGTGCCTTCTGATCATCACCTCCAAGATTCACTTTCTTCTTCTTTCTGGCAGCTACTAGCATCCTTGGTTTTCTCATGAGAATTTTGTATTTTAAGTTGATAATTTCTCCTACATTGTCTTGTTTTCCTTCTTTAGCTTTTTGTTCTTTTTGTACCACAAACTCAAATGAAGGATGAGATTGTCACTTTTTTCAATCTGGATCTCACTTTGTGCCTTCAATGCTTGATTCTCATTCTTGAGATATCTATTCAATGTTTCCAACTCAAAAATCTCTTGCTTTAAAATGTTTGAGGCTGAAGGTTCTTGTGGTTCATTTAACTGATTGCTCCCTTCTCCAAGACTTTGAATTGTTTCTTTAGTTGTTGTTTCTTTTCTTTCTAATGACTCTATATAGTCATAAATCTCCTGTTGAATAGATTCAACACCCAGTCTATGCACTGGGCTTCTTAGAGGTGAGATGCAAGGTGGTGGTGACACTCTCGATGATGATTTTGGTGATCCTTTTAGAGAACTTTCAGGGTTTTCAATTGGCTCATTCTGAGTTGGCTCATTTTCAGTTGGTTTGTTTTCCTCAAGATCAATGTATTCTGTAGCTTTTGAGACTGCATGTTGCACTGTGCTCAACCTTGTACTCCTCCTTAGTCCTGAGGTTTGTAATCCTTATACTTTCCTTCTTTTAGTTTTTGATCTTTATTCTTGAGGAAGGGTCCTAGTTTGTAGTATTTCCTTTACTCTTTTGCTAACTTTCTTCCTTCTAAGATTTCCCTTTTTCATTCTCTACAAAATATCTACTATGGGCAACTCTTCTTCTAATAATTCTGGGTGTGTCTTCCTTCCTCTGAGGGTCCTACTGTTATTGGCTTGTTATGGGGATCTTTCTTCAAAATGGTTCCTCACCAGAAAACTTTCCCAGTTATCCCCTATACTCCGAAGATGGAACTCAACCAATATCTTTATCAAGCCATGATGATACATGGTATTTTCTATAAACTGAATTCTCTTTTGAACGTTTGTGGACATTTTCTTGAGACTATGTAAGAGAAAATAAGGAAGATTCATCTGGTGATTTTCAAGAAAATGCATCATCATCCTAACACGGCAAAAATACATATACCCAAACCGACCCTCATAAGTGACAATTTTTTGAAGTATAAGCAACAAATTTCTCCATTTACTCTTAAGGGTTGTGTTGGGAATACCTTTCTTGAAGACAATGGTGTCCATATTTGAATTTTTCAGGAAGACCTTCCAATCTTCTCCATTAATTCCCCTGTTCTTGAACCATTTTTCCCTGCTCCTTGGTAATTCAGTAGCTTCCGTGATCATGGACTCCATTATGGTGATCTTAATGTCTCCTATTTTAGCTTCAGTTCCATCAAACGAGCGTGCAAATGTCTTTGTCACTTCCCTGTGAAAACCGTTGAATTTTTCAATGAACTGCAACCATTGTTTCTTTTGCAGCAGCTCCTTGGTCTGAGGGTATCCCTCCAAGAATTTCTTCCCTGCTGGCTCGGTTCGAACAATGATCCCCATTATGGAGGATGCTTTGCCTCAAAGACTGGTTACCTTGACAAGAGAATGGTGTTGGTAGGGTTTTTCTAAGTGGCAGAAGGACAAAGTGGCTATGAAAGTTCAGAGGAGTGTAAGAACAGGTGGATTATAATAAGGGTTATAGGAATGAATCAAACTGTTGGGGTGCATTTAAAATGATGATTCAATGATTACTTCGGCGGATTCGAAATGAGGACGTGACATGACTTTTAAGTGGTGGATTATGATGTTTTGTTAGGTGACCATCACCCTTAAGTTGTAATGATTTCGTTTTTAATTTTCAGCAGTACTATGTATTCTTAGTCATATATGCAATATATCAATCCCTATTGCTAAATTAAAGTAGCACATACCTATGATCCACTTTGCTAACCTTGTTTGTTGTTCTGAGATCTCCTGCAAGTACTTTGCTTTGTCAATTGTCCTTCAATTCAAATCACCAAGTGTCCCTGTAGGCTTCAAAAAAAAATTATTAGGCTGCAGAAACTTGTCTTAGCTACAGAAACTTGTCCGAGTTGTGGAAAGTTGCTGATTCTGCAGCTGAGAAAAAAAACTTTAATAAAGGAACTTTGTTATTTTCTTTTTGAAAGGAAAATTTGAAGTGCCAACAAAAATTGGTTTTCACTCTAAATTTTCTATATAAACCTGCCAATAGCATGTTGGTTTTCATGTTTATACCCCCTTTTTTGAAATTATATATTATATGTATATATATATACATATAATTTATTTATTATTATTATTATTATTTTAGAAAGTAAAACTGAGTAAAAATTTCTAAGGTGGAAAAGAAGAAGAATTCTTCTTGACCATCTTCAGTTCTGAATTATCTTGGAACATTTTAACAAATTCCTCTTTTGTCAATGGCTTCTGGTAAAGTCTGAGTCGATGTCCATTTACTAATAGAGGAATTTTCTCTTCATCAATAGTCCTGATTCTAACTGCACCATTGTCAAAAACACTTTCAACTTCATAAGGTCCAAGCTAGTGGGTTTGAAATTTCTCTTGAAATTTCTTGAACTTTGAATCAAAGAGTATTGCCCAATCTCCTGGATGAAATTTCCTTTCTTTAATGTACTTATCATGCCATCTAGATCTCTGTTGTTGAACTAGGCTAGTTCTCTGGAGAGCTTCTTGTCTGATTTCATCAAGCTCATTTAGTTGTCTCATCCTTTGCTTATGTGCTTCTAATAAGTCAAGATCTAACTGGACTGTTGTCTTATAGGTCTAGATTTGGAACTCTATCGGAAGTAAGACTTGCTTCCCATAAACAAGTTCATAGGGAGTATGTCTTGTAGTATTTCTCCATGTAGTTTTGTAGGCCCATAAAGCTTCTGGAAGCTTTTCCACCCAGTCCTTTCTGTGTAGATGTACAGTCTTGGTGAGGATTGCTTCAATCACCTTATTTGTGGACTTAACTTGTCCATTGGCTTGTGGATGGTATGGAGTGGACTTCCAATGTTTGATTTTGTATTGATCCACAAGCTTCTACACTAATATAGATGTGAACTGTGTTCCTTGATCTGTTACAATTTCTCTTGGAACACCAAAACAAGTTAAAATATCCTAAAAAAGAAATGAAACTACAACATTTTCAATAGAACAAGGAAGTGCTTTAGCTTCTACCCATTTAGTGACATAATTAGTACACACCAGAATATACTTCGTTTCTTTGAAGGTGGGCTGACTGGTCCAACAAAATCTAGTGCTCACTTCTCAAATGGTTCGATGAGTACCTGTGGTTGCAGTGGAATTTCATTTGAAAGAGTGGGTTTTCCCATTCTTTGACAACTGTTGCATATTTTAACATATTCTTTGATGTCTCTGAAAATGGAAGGCCAATAATATCCTAAAAGCAAGATTTTGTAAGCAGTCATTCTGTCAGAAAAATGTCCCCCACATGGCTCATCATGGCAAGCTTTAAGTATTTCTAGTCTTTCGTCCTCTCAAACACATCTTATGATGATGAGGTTTGGTCTTGTCTTGTATAACTCTTCATTTATCCATGAATAAGATGTGCTATTGTGGACTATTCTTCTCTTTTCTCTAGGAGATAAATGAAATGGAGATTTTCCTGTAGCTAAATAGTTAGCAATATCTGCATACCAAGGTGATTTAGTAGATACTGCAAAAAGATATTCATTAGGAAATTCATCCTCTACGGGTTGATCATTATTTTCATTTTGTATTCTAGATAAAAATTTGGCAATTGTGTTCTGCTTTCTTGGCCCATCTAGAATGGTTATGTTAAATTCTTGTAACAGTAAGAGCCATATGGTTATTCTTCCATTAGTGACTGGTTTATTCATTAGGTATTTAATGGCAGAATGGTATGTGTGAACAAAAGTTTCATAGCTAGTTATGTAATGTCTGAATTTGTTAATGGCATGAACTACAACTAAAAACTCATTTTTAGTTACAGTATAATTTAACTCTGCAGGAGTTAAATTTTTACTAGTATAATAGATTGCATAAGGAGTAAGATATTTTTGTCCCAACACAACTCCTAAGGTTGAATTTGAAGCATCTATTGAGATATGGAAAGGCAATTTCCAGTTAGGTCCTTTTAAGATAGGTGCTTCAGAAATTCTCTTTTTCAAAGTTTCAAAGGCAGCTTGACATTCAGAATCCCAATTGAATTCACAGTCCTTGGTGAGCAATTTAAAAAGTGGGGATGCAATTTTTGTGAAGTTTTCTATGAATCTTCTATAATATCCAGTAAAACCGAAAAAACTTCTAACATCCTTTTGACAACTTGGCACTGATAACTTAGAAATGACTTCAACTTTAGATAAGTCTCGATTCCATCTCCTGAAATATGATGACCTAAAACAATTCCTTCATTAAACATCATGAAACATTTTTCATGGCTTAACGAGAGATTTGTTTCTTTACATCTTATTAATACTTTTTCCAAATTCTCTAGTGCTTCATTGAAAGAATCTCCATAAACTATGAAATCATCCATGTACACTTCCACACAATCATGAATAAGATCAGAGAAAATTCCGAGGACTGCTCTTTGGAATGTTGTTGGAGCATTGCATAATCCAAAGGGAAGTACTTGGTAAGCATAAGTTCCCCATGGACAAGTGAATGTGGTTTTATCTTGATCTTCAGGGGCTACCTGAATCTGGTTATATCCACTGAACCCATCCAAGAAGGAAAAATATTTTTTTCCTGCTAATGTGTCTAAGACCTAATCTATAAAAGGTAGTGGAAAGTGGTCTTTTAATGTTGCTTTATTTAGTTCCCTATAATCGATGCATACTCTCCATTTTTTGTTTTTCTTAGGAATGATTACTAGGGGTGAAACCCATTGACTGTCGAATATTGGATAGATGAAATTTACATTTAACAATTTCTGCAACTCCTCCTTAACAATTTATTTTAAATTTGGGTTCATTCTCCATTGAGGCTATCTAACTGGCCTTGCTTTCTTTTCAATGTAGATATGATGTATGCAAGTTTTAGGATCAATCCCTCTCATGTCAGTGTATTCCCATGCAAAAGTAGAAGAATGTTTCTGTAAAATTTTTGCCAATTGACTCTTTTGCAATTCTTCCAAGTTTTTATTGACATTCAAGGTTTTCCTTAGAAATATTTCTATCGAGGAATTCCCAAATTTTTCCATGGAGAGCAATGATACCTGTTTAGATGAGAGATACTCATTGCGACTACGATCATAATGTGAGGAAGATTCATTATTTTCCAGTAGAGTTAGAATTTGGTCTTCCTCTCTTACTTGTTCAGTAGTAAAAATATGTTGTATATCTTCTTCATCTTTTATCCATTCTTTAGTTTCTATATTTATTGTTGTCCTTGCAGGAGGGTATAATGTAAATTTCTTTGTAGAATTTCCATTTGAGATAAACATGTCACCTGATCTACAACCGATGAAAGCATCAACTGTAGCTAACCAAGGTCTTCCTAGAATTAATGGATGTCCTCCTAAATTATTCTTGGGTGTTAAGACCATGAAATCAACAAGATATTCCCAAGAATCTAAGGATACACAAACATCTTCCAACACACCATCAGTTTAATCATAGAATTATCTGCTAATTGCAATAAGGTTGGTATGTATTGAAGGTTAGGAAGCCTAAGTGTGTCCATAACTTGTTTACTCATTATGTTTATGGTTGCTCCTAGATCAATTAGTGCGTTTGGTATTTCAGTTCCATTGATGTGAATTTTTACAATGGGGCTTCCTGGATCTAAATATTTTTGAATTGTCGTCTTCCCCATCATAATGTCTACAATTTTTCCAACTAACTGAATTCTTTTTATGTCTTTTCTTTTTCTTCCTGATCTTTGTGTACTTAGTTCCTTAATTGTTTTCACAAAAATTGGTATTTATTTTATGGCTTGTAATAAAGGAATCTTAATACAGACATTTCTCAATTCATCCATCATATTGTAATCAGGCAAGATAATTTGTTTTTCTACTCCTTCATCAATTTTCAACCGTTTAGGGAAAGGTGGTCTAATTGATACCGAGGGTTGTTCTATGATGGGAGTATTTATTGGAACATCTTTTGTTTGTTTATTCTCTTTCTGAGGAGAGAGGTCTCCCCTTCTTCTGATTGGTTTTTGTGCTTTTGAAGATCAGATCTTGTTTCTTGAATGACAACAAGGGTTTTTCTTGGTAACACCTTTCCAGACCTTAATTGGACATTATTTAGGTCTAGTGGAGTTATTACATAAGTTTGAGGATTCTGCCCCTCCATGTTGTACACAGGTTGTTGTGGTATTTTATTATTAGGATTCGGAAGTGGTTGAGCGGGTAATTGATTTGGTTTTTGTGGAAATGGTAGGGAGAGCTGTGGGTTTTGATTCTGAACTGGAATTTGTGGTAATTGGTTAGCTTGGGGAATTTGATTAGATGGTGGTAGAAATTGTGGTGGAAGATAGGATGGCGAGTATTGTTGATATTAAGCATAGGCTCCATAAGGATTTTTCCATCCTTGATTCCAAGGTTGTGACTGTGGCTGAGCCCAAGGCTGCCAGGCTAGATTCCAATTATTTTGTGAAGACTGAGCAAATTGTTGTGGTCTGAATCCTTGTGATTGATTTGGTTGGGGGTTTTTCCATGGTCTTTTGGCTATAAATTAAAGAGGATCTACTTTTTATGGAATCCCCTCATCGTTAAATATAGCCTTCAGACCTGGTAAAGAAGGACATTCCTTCGTATCATGATTATATACACATATGACACAAGTTTCTATGGCTTTTGAATCTAATAGACACTCCCTTGGAACATGTTTATTTCAGCATTTAGGACAAAAGATAGATAATGCAACATTTTCATAATTTTGCTTGTTTTGTATTTTAAGGGTGTCTATCTGCTCACTTAGGCTCCCTAAAATATCTGTATCAAGTAAGTTTCCTAATTCTGCCCTGCTGACTGTTCCAGTTGCGGATTTATTAATTCTTGACAAGAGAGGGTCTCTAGGACTTCTTCTAACTAATGATTTACCCCTTGAGATATGTACACATAGATCATAAATATCTGCAAATGGTAGTTGGGAAATGTCTCCCTTCCTAGTTAGGTTAAGGAGATCTATCCACTCATCCTTAATAGCTCCGAGTAAAAGGGCTTTTAAGGTTTCTTCATCCAAATTATCCATTTTTTCTCTTTTAACATTGTAGACAAACCTTTCTACTAAATCTTCAAGATTTTCATCTTCTTTTTGTGTCATTTTGAAGACTTCATCTTTAAGGTTACTAGGCATACAATAATCTCTATATTTGCCTAAGAAAGCCTCTTTCATTTGTTCTCATGTTGTTACAGAATGCGCTCCTAGACTCATGAACCATTTTAATGCTGAGTTTTTTAATGTAGCAGGGAACAATTTTAATTTTTGAGCATCATGCAGATAGTCATATGATCTTCATAATACTTCAAATTCAAAGAGAAATGTCTCTGGGTCTTTCTTTCTTTTTCCTTGGAAATTAGGAAGAATTGAGAGTGATATGTTTTTCATTGTGAGGGTTGTATCTTCATCAAGAATAGGAAATCTAGAAGGATCTTGGTTTCCTCTGCCTCTACCCCCTCCTCTGTTCCTATCTCCACCTCTACCTCTACCCCTACCTCCTCCAATCCTATTTTCCTCGCCATGGACATTGTGTACCTCTCCTTCCCCTTCTTCAACCATGATAGATTCTTCGGAACTAATATAGTGTTCTTCTAATCTTTCTGGTTCCTCTATCAATGGTTGTTCAAAATAAGTTTCCTGTTCCTCTTCTTCACTAGGAACTTCTAATTTTTCTCCCAAAATTTTTTCACCAGTGGAGGATAGAAAAATTACTCCTGTAGTTGGGGATGTAGGATTTTCTTCAATTACAGCTTCAGTAGAGGAAGTGGGTGAAGTTCTGGATTGGATTTTTGATCTTGAGATTTCAGGAAGTCTTTGTCGACCTCTAAATGGAATTCGGGTTTGAGTAGGTGGTGTGGATTCTCGAAATCGTGGTGAAGTGAGTGGATTTGTGGGAATTAAACTTCTTCCTTGCCCTACAAATCTACCTCTAGAGTCTCTATCCCTACGCATATCATGTTTTGAATTAACGATTTTTTCTTAACTTCTATTTGTACTTCCCCGACAATGGTGCCAAAATGTTTGGCCAATTTAATGTCTTTAAATTGTCAATCATAAATTATCAACCAGGGTAGGTATACTGATGAAGTACAAGTGCACTATATGTGCTAGAAGTTATTTCTTATGTCGTTATGTTCTTGTTAGGATCTAAACTTAAGATTAGTATGGAGATGGTGTCATTAATTATATTAATGTCTCAATCCCTAAAGTTATCAACTAATTTCTTAGGAGTTATTCTCTATTGAATCAATTTATGGATGATATGAGAGTGATTCTAGATTTTACTTGTGTTAGACTGTTTTGGATTTTTGTCTTGAATTTTTATGCTGCAGCTCTAATTTACTAAGTGCAAGAGAAATCTATTCTATCAAATTGTAAAGGAATACTGTCTGAATTCAATTTCTAAGGAGAAGACTCTCACTCTTTTACTTATTCAATTTCATCCAAACAAGACATTCTGAACAATAACTACACTATGAAGTAAACACAGTTGGACTACACTAGATAAAAAGCAAATGAAATAGCCACACTATACCAGATAAAAAGCAAATCAAATAGCAGAGTTAAAATAGGTATAAAGCAAAGGAAATTGCTCATGCATATAACAATTCACTGGTGAACTCATCATACTGCATTTCTTCACACAAAACAGAGTATTCAAGTAATGAAAGAAATCTAATTGCAATTGGTTAAAGACCTGTTACTGGTCGTAGGGACCCTCCACGAATTAGTCCACAATCTCCAATCAACATAGCGCATACAAACATAAAACCAAGTCTATTACTTGCAAAACGAAACTTAACAAACTGTTTTAAAAAATTACATCATCCGGCGCGCACCCAAAACACAGTGCGGCCATAGTTTTTATAATAAGTCTTTGGCATAACAGTATGAGCATTTCAAGCCTAAATATCTTTATTTCAATCAAACTATATCGCTAAACAATCGATTTGCTATTCCGAAAGCAAATCGATAAGATTCGTTGAAACTTAGATTTTGTCCTGGTGACAATCTTGTAGTTGACTTTGGGGTTTGACTGTGATATCCTACGATCATCTTGATGAATTGGTTCGAGGGAATAGGAAGGAATCCACGAGGGGACCATTCCTTATCCATCTGTATCTTTCTTCACTGAGCTGGAGCTTCTAAACCTTGCAAACAATGGAGGCAGCTGCAAAAATCTGGATTAGCTGTAGAACAAACCAATTCCGTAGCCAAATGCATTCTTTAACAAAACAATAGGGTATATAGAAAAACATGAAGAAGAAGACATGTAATTGCTTACCTTTAACAAAACCTTGTGTCTATTGCATCATTTAGGTGATAAGTATAGGAAAAGAGAGGAAATATAGGCAAAAATGGATGTCAAGGTAAGACAATCTTTGGACTCTACAGTCTTCTTGTTGGCTCTCTGCCTTCCCTCACCATGTCCAAGCCAAGGAATCTTAATGTTTGTAGGGGGGTAAAAGGAACTTTGTTCCCTCTAGTTGCAGGGCCCATTTTTCTCTTGAACGGTTTGTAGCCATCTATGTTCCCTTTGTTCCACCTACCGTTAGAACCAAAAATTCAAGAGGTGGAATGAGAGGCATGGTTGGAATGCAGATTCATCATTGATGCATATGTGGAGGCTAGGGTGTGTTTCTAGGTCCCAAACACCTACAGTACCACAACATAAAACATAAGATACATGTGGACTATCAACATTTTACTGACCATTGAAAATGATAATCAGGAAAGTCTTTGGTGGAGCACATATATACTGACTAAGAAATTTGGTTATGCATAGATGAACAACAAAGACAAACTAGAATTCTCAATGAAAGACTCTCCTCCATGATAAAAAACATAGTTGATTTGCTCTTTACTATTTGAGATGAAGAGGAGGATCATTTAGACACAATTCAGGTGGACTCACCCTCCTAATATATAAACTTTCATATTATTTTGTGATGTTGTTTATAACAATATGGCTACACCTCTAGATATGATAATTAATGTTAATGATATTAGGAAGGTAGAAAATTATATGGTGTATTATTAAGACAATTATATTTTCAATTAGATAGTAAAGTTTCTTATTATTTTATTAGTATGGTTTCCATTGTAGTAGACCAATAATAAAAATTATTCTTGTATTTGACACAATTTTCTAAATAATATAAATCTTCTTAACACTAAAAAAAATCCATTTTTTTAATAAAACTTTTATATATGCTAATCATATAAGAGTTAAAACCTTAAAAAATCATAGGATGTCTACTTCATTTGTTAGAAGCTTAAGTAATATCTCCCTGATCTTATGTCATGGATATTTTCTCGGTATGTTGGTAAACTTTGAGAACATTAACAAGTAAATTATGTGGATTGTATATTTCATAGTATTTGGGGGAAATTTGATACGAGTGAAGTTGACTTCTATATTTCAATTAGATTTCCTAAATATTTCATTCAGCGAGTTTACTCCATGTCCAAATCTACAATCAACATAAGCTAGAGAAAAGCAACCCCATTTCAAAAAAATATTAACTTAATGGTACATGAGAAGAAAGCAAAGTCCTTACTACATAGTGAAGCCATGTTCTAGGAAGCTTGATCCTCATGTAAAATTATTAGAGCACATATACATATCTAGCTAAAGAATAATGGCACAAACTTGCAAGAATTGAAGATGAAAATTGGAACAGAGAATGAATTCGATTACTCAATATTGATTTGAGAATCAATACATAAAAGAACTAGGTTAAGTTTAATTGTACATGCAATAACTAAGGCTAATTAAAGATAACTAACACTAAGTGTGCATTATGTTATCTTAATGTGCACATGCACCACATTCAAGCACTAGAGTTAACTAACTAAATCCAAGTGCACACCACATGTAAGCACTTGAGTTAACTAACTAAAGCCAAGTGCACATCACATGCAAACACTAGAGTTTAACTGAAGCTAATTAAGGCTAACTAGGTGCATGTACACCAACATCCCCCCTTAAGCATAACTTAGGTGAGTGTGATGGAAAATGAAAGAGTCTTGACAACAAGGCCATTTTAGGTACCCATGTACAATGCATGAAAAGAGGAAAGAGGGAAAACCCAGTGGGAAGAAAACACTCATTCAAAATACAATGCAAAAAAAAGTAGAGAAAAGATAGCTGCTAAGCAGTTGTGTCCTTCACCCCGAGACGATCTCGCGGAAATCGAAACTTCTGATTAGTGAAAGTCTTAGTGAAGATATCGACAATCTGCTCAAAAATGGGACAATATTTAATATCGATGATCCCATCATGAATTAATTCTCTAATGAAGTGCATGTGGATCTTGATATGTTTCGTCCATTTTCACTGCATTGGATCTCTGCAAAACTTTAGTGTACTCTGATTATCACACCATATGACAGTCGGATGATGGACACTGATACCAAGATTAGAAAGGAAATGTTATAGCCAAATGGCCTGAATAGTGGCATTAATTGCTTCTCTATACTAGACCTCTACTGATGACAAAGCAATGGAAACATGCTTCTTGATTGACCAACAAATTGGGCCAAATCCCAAAATAAGTACACAATCGGAGGTGGACTTGCGATCAAGGTTGTTTCCAGCTCAATTTGAATTTGTGAACCTAATTAGATCCAAAGCACAATTGGCTGCATAATGAATCCCATAGGCAATTGTCCCCTGGACATATCAAAGGATGCGCTTTGCAGCTTTCCAATGTAACTCATGTGGCTCCTGCATGTATTTGGAAACTACTCCTACGACATATGAGAGATCAGGACACGAGTGAGTGAGATAAAGAAGAATCCCCACAAGCTGACGATATAATGTGAAATCAAACAATGGTGTGTCTTTTCCATTCTCAAGCTTCATCCTTGATAAGAAAGGTGTGGTTTTTGGCTTGTAGTCACTCATGTGAAATCATGCCAAAAGATATCTAGCATACTCTAGGGTAGAAATGGTAATCCCAGAACCACTCTAATTGATCTCTAGTATAAGGAAAAAATTTAGCAAGCCCGTGTCTGTCATAGAAAACTGCTTATGCAACACAGTTTTAATTTCAACAATGGTAAAAGCTGAACTACCTGTTATCAAAAGATCAACTACGTAGAGTATTATGATCAACAAGGAATCAATTTTCTTCAATAAATAGACATTGGAATCATATTTTCATCATATAAAATTTTGAGATAACATATGGGAATCCATCTTTACATACCACACTTTAGGTGTCTGCTTGAGGCCATAGAGAGACTTCTTTAGTTTACATGCCATAGATAAATTTTGCACATATCCCTGCAACCATTCCATGTAGATTACCTCCTCTAGATCACCATGAAGAAAGGCATTCTTCACATCCATATGATGCACCTTCCATCCTCTTACTGCTGCAATGGAGAGAGCTAGCCGAATGGAATCCATTTTTGCCACTGGAGAAAAAGTCTCATCATAGTCAAAACCATGTACTTATTGAAAGCCTTTCACCACCAACTATGCCTTATAACAACTAACTTGGCCATCTATTTCTTTCTTAGTCCGGAAAACCCACTTGCACCTGACAAGTTTATGATTAGAAGGTACCGATCCAACTAAGTGTTGGGAAAAATACTAAGAGCGGGGGGGGAGGTGAATCAATATTTTCAAACCATTAAACTTTTCAATTTCATATCCTGATTTCTGTACGCAACTTTACTAAAGGGAACTCGTGTGTGTACGCAACTGTTATTCATACAACTAGCATATATCCAGTAAAACATATTTCTTAGTTAATTCATCTTTTGTTTATCTTAAGCCAGTTCATCAATACTTCATTCAACATTATATAAACAATAACCATGTGCAGTAAGAAAAAAATAAACCATCACACATAAGAAAAACACATGAACACCAGGATTTAAGGTGGAAACCCAATGTGGGAAAAAACCACCGTTGTTGTCGTCTCTGTCTTATTTTTAATATAAAGAAAAAATTCTTACAATATTGTATTGGCACAGACTCATATCAATACGCAGGCACCCACCTGCAAAATGCTACAACCTTTGTTTGTTATCTAGTAGCCACTAGAAGGGAGCTCCAACCCCCTGATCTCGTTTATCGACACCCACTAGAAGGGAGCTCCAACCCCTTGATCTTGTTTACCGGCACCCACTGGAAGGGAGCTCCAACCCCCTGATCTGATTTACCAACTACCATTGGAAGGAAGCTTCAACTCCCTCATTGAAGGCTCCAACCTTCAACACCTCCGAGGACCACGTTTCATAAATTTTCATACTAGATTCACCTGCTACAACATATCACAACTTGTAGGCCACGTTTCATCGAATTTTTAGAGTAGACCCACTATCAACATTTAAGCCTAAGACTAATTATCAAAATTGAAACTTATCACTGTAACTCAACCATTGAACCAACCAATAATTGAACCAACAGAACCAACCAATCACTGAAACAAAATTACTTAATCAATTGAAATCCAAATCAATCAACATAAACAACGAGAACAATCAGAACATTGTAACGAGAATACCAATCAACATATTGTACATCCCAAAAACCAGATTTTGTTACTGTAAACCCTGACCAACCATATGTTAAAATATGTGCATTACTTTATAGTAGAAAACCCAATTGTGTACATGCTTTCCATCAAGAATACATGTGTACAGATCTTAAACCATTGAATTCTGAAAATTGCTACAACACAAAAATTCAGACATACCCAGATCTTGACATACACAGAAAAATCACGCGTCGAGTCACTATCAACATAGATCAAATCTCCTCATAATCAAGATTGTCATCTCAGATATATTGGATATGATCCATCATTAAATTCCCAGGTGCATACTCAGTTTTAGGGCAAGCAAAACATCAATAGCCCATTACATGCATATTTTCTTCAGATATAACTATTCATAAGATATTCATCACTTGCACACACACTACCACTTTGATCTTCATCTCCTTATATAGCTTAGCCTTTATTCAATACCACAAGTCAAAACCATAGCTGATGGTTTTTTTTATATGGGATCAAAAAACCTGTTACCATGGTAAGGACCCTTGGTATATAGAATACCATGGTTCAGAAGTTGTACATGCCTTTGCTTCTTCATACTCACGTGTGTATGTGACTTTTCTTAACAGAATCCATGTATACTTCTTGAAATTTCAACTTTGTCATTCCTCTGCCTTTGATCAAATTCACTGTCACATGTAGACACATCCTATTTACATCTTCATCAAGTAGGTTTCCATCAAAGGGCAACTCATTGGGTAGGCTTCCATCAAGGACAACACATCAGTCATAATGCCAACAACCCCCCCCCACCCTTTGGACTTGATGGCAACCACTTTGGTGTTTGGTCACCATTACAACAAAATATAGATACCTGTAAAACACATCAAGTTAAGCACCAAGATTTTCAATTACCAAGTTAATCTTCCCCTTTGACATGAAGGGAAAATGGCTGACCAATGTTGAATGAAGGCTTTTGTAGATATGAACTGCTGAGTATGAACATTGAAGACTGACCATGCTCCCCTTGAGCTCATGCTGAAATTTCTGAAGGATGTACAATGAATTTATGACTCATATGACTTTTCCTATCACTAAGGACTCAAACTTACATCAGTCACCCAATCACAATGGGTTTACATATTTGACATCATTATTACATCAACTTCACAAGCACAATGGGGTTTCAAATTACATCACATGTCCAAAAGGACTTGACCATCATAGTCCATACACGATTGATTTTCACAATGAGTACATCATAGGTATTTACATGAACTTTGCATCAAATGATAGATATGACATTTATAATCAAGACAAATAACCTCAATAAGAACATTATAGTCGTCAACAACTATCACACACCACATATGATATAAACCATGAGCATCTTTCAACAGTACCAAGAACAACAACCTGTACATGTCCATCATCAATTCGCAAGATAAGACAATGTAGATTCAATATTATCAACCTATTGATAGACACCAATATGTATCAAGAAAACATAATGGAAAAATGAATTATTAGAAGCATAGCAAATTCTCCCCCTAAACCTATGCTAATTGTTCACTATCAGATCTGATCATATCATCTCATATATCAGTAAGAACTTCAAAGTATCAACAACTTATAAAAGTCAAAAGCACTTCTCAATAACATCAACAGACTGTAATCATCAAACATCAGAATAGGAAAGCCAAATAATAATTGATTGAAGAATATCATACCCTTTTCCTAAGTTTGTCCCAGTGTTTCTTCATCATACCAAGATATATGCGATTGCTCAGTTCAGAAATCATGTATGCACGTGACTTTTCTTTATATGATCCGTGTATAGAAAGTGAAATACTAAAATTTCACACCTTCAACTCCCCCTAAGATTACACATCATTGATCCTGAGGACTTGATAATCATATTTTATTTTCATGAGGTCAAGTACCTCTTACCACTTCTACAGTCATTGTTAGAAATATTCATTTAAGAATAAGGGACTACAATAGGCACCATCTTCTTTTACTCTAAGTCTGAATCTTTCTCATATCTATGAGAATTTTGTTCTTCAAACACATATAATTTGTCTGGGTTTCTATATCCTCTTGCTATGACTTTTCCAGTTACTTCATTCATAACCTTGCACTTGGTTGATGTAAACAAAATTATATTTCCCTTATTTTCCATTTTACCTACACTTAGAATATTCTTCTTTAGCCCTTGAACTAATAAAGCATCAACTTCTCCTCTAGTTTTATTAATTATGGCTTTACCTTGTCCCAGTACTTTTGTTGAAACATTAGTTCCAAGAATAACATTACCATGTTGGTTTTTCTTGAGAGACTCCATTTTACTCTTATCTCCAGTCATGTGATGAGAACATCCACTATCTATGTACCATTCATCTTCATCTTAAAATGAACAGAGAGCAAGACCACACCTTATCTGTTCTTTGCTTTCTTGCTTATTATGAGAAATGTTGGTGGATCCATCTTTTTCAGGTCTTCTAACATTAATGTTCTTATATGGTTACTTACCATGTTGTTTGTGGTGATCCATAGACTTGTTCATGCATTCTTTTGTTACGTGACCAAACTTGTTACAAACATAACAACTTATATGTTTCATATTCCTTCTATTTTAATCGATGGCTTTGTGATCAAACATATTGCAAGTGAAACAATATCCCTTAAAGTACCTGGAAACTGATGATCTTTTTGTGAGATAGTTATTAGCTTGAAACATTCTACTTTTGTAATTGACTGCAGCATGTCCATAATTACGAAATATAGAACATTCAACATTATTGATCAAAGGAGAAAATTGATTAACAATTCTATGGTTAGGAGTAAATGATTCCATTTGAATATTTTCTTTCCTTGGTTGTTGATGAGATTGACTTCTTATCTCTTTGTTGAGCATTTCAAATTTTGCATTAGAATTCCTTGCCTTAGCTTGTGAACTAGATTCTCCTTCAACAGTTTCATGAAAACCAAGACTAAATTTGATGGCAGGAGACCTTTGACTACTAAGAATATTATCCAAAATCTTAGTACTATCTTGAAATCGCAAATGTTTATCTTTTTCTTCTAATTTACCTTTTAGGATATTTACCTCAACATGATATTGCTTTTCCTTTTCTAGATACTGCTTCTTCATAATTTCTTCAACCTTTCTTCCTTCCTCCATTTTCTGTTTTAATTTGAGAATCTCTTCTTTCAGCCCATTTTCTTGTTCTTCAAATGCTTGAAGTAGTTCTTCATTCCGCTTATTTGATTTTTCAAGATTTGATCTTAGACAAACGACCTTAGCTTCAAGACCTTCACAATATTGGTTAGATATCATACCAGTATGATCCTTGTTATCATGAGCCTGCAACTTATCATTAAGATTATCAATCCTTTTCAAAGCAAGATCAAGTTTTGTTCTAAGATCAAAAATTTCTTCTAACCTGTCTTCTGTTCTAAGATATAAGATTACCTGAGAAATCTTCCTTTGGGACTTCTTCATGTATTTCTTGTAGCTTATCCCACACTTTCTTTGCAGTAGTATAATGCATAACCTTATTCAATATTGAATCAGATATGCTACAAAAGATGTTACTCAAAGCCTTACTGTTCTTTTTCACTTCCTTGTCTAATGGAGGAAACTTGGTGTAACCATTGCACACTAGATGTCAGACATCGAGATTCATTAGATTATACTTCATATTTCCTTTCCATTGTTGATAATTATCTTTGCTTAGCATAGGCACATCTGCATTGTCCATTGATTCTAACTTGCCTTGATTTGTTGCTTCAAGAGGTATCATTTTTTAATATGTTTTCTCTTTAGAGTGCTTACTTTCACTTTTACCCATAAGTGCAAGTTCAGTGGTTTCACTATCATCATCACTATCATTGTTGCATAGACAAGAAAATGGATCACATTTTGAACAAAACCCCATACCTGATGATGCTTCATCTTCTTCATTCTTGATCAATAGAAAGTGGGTTGCTCCCAAACTTGAATATTTGCTGACATCTGTAACTATCACTGCATCTAATATATTCTTGTCAAAGTTTTCAATAAAAGTACCATTTTCTTCTAGGCCATAAAACTCATTATTACTTTTATCTTCAAATGCCATAAGTAAGTGACAATCTTGATCAGACTCACCTTCTTCACCATTTGAAAGACCATCACTGTCTTCATGTGTATAAAAACTTCTCTTATTTTCAAACCTCTTCCTATTTATTTTTGCAGCTTCTTTTCCTTTCTCCTAATTTTCTCTATAGGGGCACTTAGCAACATAATGACCAAATCTACCACAAGCAAAACATTTGAAAGGAAGATTACCTCTGAATCTTCCAGTACCCACTTGGAGTTTTTTTATGAAGTTTGCCTTTTCTTCTTCTGATACATAACCTAATTCTTCCTTTTCTTTTCCTTTTGTAGTAGGTTTGAAGGCTGATTCTTTCATGTCTGAAGGACCACATTTTCTCATCTCAAATGCTACCAATATTCCATGGAGTTGATCAAGTGTGAGACTTTTCAGATCTTACATTTCTTCAATAGCAGAGACTTTGGAGTCGAAATTCAGAGTCAGAGATCTCAAAATATTTTCAACAATAGTAACATATTTTATTTCTTCACCAAGATTTCTCATGGAATTAACAATTTCATCTACTCTAAGAAAAAAATTTGCAATGCTTTCATCATCATGCATTTTCAATGTCTCATACTATATTCTGAATGTTTGAAGTTTAACACTTTTTACCTTGGTGTCGCCCTCATAACTTTGGATAATATTATCCCACATTCCCTTTGTTGTGTTCAGCTACATTACCTTCACAAACTCAGACTCGGCCAAACTTCCCAAGATGGAATTTACAACTTTTGCATTGGTTTCATATTGTTTCTTTCCTGCAGTATCTGAAGGAATAGAGGCTAGATATTGATATCCACTTTCAACGATTTCCCATACATCAACTCCTAGTGCCTACAAGTATGCTCTCATCCTAACTTTCCAAAAGAAAAAGTTAGTTCCATTAAATATAGGAGGTCTGATAGAAAATACTCCTTCATGACTACTCATCTTGATGGATCTCCTTCAAGCGATCAAGCTTTGCCGAAGGACCTGCTCTGATACCAATTTTTAGGAAAAATACTGAGAGGGGGAGGGAGGGGTGAATAAGTATTTTCAAACTATTAAATTTTTTTATTTCATATCCTAATTTCTGTATGCGACTTTACTAAAGGGAACTCATGTGTGTATATGATTGTTATTCATACAACTAGCATATATCCTGTAAAACACATTTCTCAGTTAATTCATCTTCTGTTTATATTAAGCCAATTCATCAATACTTCATTCAACATTATATAAATAGTAACCATGTGCAGTAAGAACAAAATAAACCATCACACATAAGCATCACACATGAACACCAAGATTTAAGGTGGAAACCCAATGTGGAAAAAAAACCACCATTGTTGTCGTCTTTGTCTTGTTTTTAATATAAAGAAAGACTTCTCACAATATTGTACTGGAACAGAATCATACTAGTATGCAAGTAGCCACCTGTAGAATGCTACAACCTTTGCTCATTCTCCAACACCCACTTGAAGGGAGCTCCAACCCCCTAATCTTGTTTATCGACACCCACTGGAAGGGAGGTCCAACCCCCTGATCTGATTTACCAGCTACCACTGGAAAGAAACTTCAACTCCCTCATTGAAGGCTCCAACCATCAACACCTCTGAGGACCACGTTTCATAAATTTTCATACTGGATCTACCTGCTACAACATATCACAACTTGTAGGCCATGTTTCATTAAATTTTTAGACTAGACCCACTACCCACATTTAAGCCTAAAACCAATTATCAAAATTGAAACTTATCACTGTAACTCAACCATTGAACCAACCAATCATTGAACCAATAGAACCAACCAATCACTAAAACCCAATCACTGAATCAACTAAAATCCAAATCAATCAACTTAAAGAACCAGAACAACCAAAACAATCAGAACATTATAACCAGAATACCAATCAACCTAATGCATGTCACAGAAACCAGATTATGTTACTATAAACCCTGATCAACCATATGTAAAAATATGTACGCTACTTTATAGTAGAAAACTCGTATGTGTTGCGCTTTCCATGAAGAATACCCACGTACAGATCTTAAACCACTGAATTCTGAAAGCTGAACCACTGTGATTCTAAAATAAATACTGCATCATTCTGAAACAACCACAAAACCTTCACTGAACTTTAATCACAAACAACAAGTATCTTCAACACACTTCAATTAATCAATCCTTAATCAAAGCATCAATGTTTAAGCCCATATCATCAAGAAGACTTCATTGACAGACAACAGAAACACAGAGATCGAATAAACTGATCATACATCCTTATCATCAAAACCATATTTTCTGTACGCGCTTTGCTTAAAGCATATCTACATGTATACACGCTTTTTAGGAAACAAACCCATGTATACGTGACTTACCAATATCACACCCGCGTGTGTACATGCCTTTCAGGCTATAAAACCCACGTACATATCTGCAATTTCTTATTCAAACCTTCGCTGCAACACAAAACTTCAGACATACCCATATCTCGACATACACATAAAAATCATGCATCAAGTCATTATCAACACATATCGAATCTCCTCATAATCAAGATTGTCATCTAAGATCTATTGGATTTTATCCATCATTAAATTCTCGGGTGCATACTTAGTTTTAGATCAAGAAAAACATCAATAGCCCATTACATGCATATTTTCTTCAGATCTAACTATTCATAAGATATTCATCACTTTCACATACACTACCACTTTGATCTTCATCTCCTTATATATCTTAGCCTTTATTCAATACCACAGGTCAAAACCATACTGCAGTTGATGGTTTTCTTAGACGGGATAAAAACATCCATTGTTGGGCTCAATACTGCAAGGCAATACCATGGTAAGGACACTTGGTATTTAGATTACCATGGTACGAAAATTGTAGGTGCATTTTCTCTTCATACTCATGTGTGTACGCGACTTTGCTTAACAGAACCCGCGTATACTTCTTGGAATTTCAACTTTGTCATTCCTCTACCTCTGAACTACTATGCCTTTGATCAAATTCTATGTCACATGTAGATACATCCTGTTTAGATCTTCATCAAATAGGTTTCCATCAAAGTAAAACTCATCAGGTAGGTTGCCATTAAGGACAACACATCAATCATAATGCCAACACTAGATCCCAAGTTTGGTTCTCAATGAGAGAGTTGTATTCCTCATCCATAACTAAGAGCGCTTGTGAAACTTCCTCAAAATGAGCTATAGTGGCGGGATAATCTAAGAGATCACTCATGTTGTGCCATTTTTGTGCTGAAGGTGGTCAAGAATCTTCCGAATTGAATGAGGAAGCATTATCTTGATGTTCAACGACTAGTGGTCCAACAGTTGTCGTAGGAAAAGGATCATCTAGGTCTAAATTCTTATCTGAAATATCATTTGCATACTCATCAATTGGTTTTTGAGGGAAACATTGTAATAGGTTCATCTGGTGGTGCATGCAAAGCATATTCTTCAAACTTTACACCCCTTTTTATAAAGACCTCTTTAGTGTTGATATCAAGAAATCTATACCCTTTGACTTCATTAGAATATCCAACAAACATGCATTCCTCGCTCTGAGGCTCCAGAGCCTTTCTCTTCTTTGTAGGAATGTGCACTCATGCTCGAGATCTGAAAATGTTGTGAGGCGGTCCCACCGGGACGGGACGGGACGGCACTCCCCACATAGTCTATCAGAGACACCCGACATAGCTGAATGAGCATTGCTCCTACCCAACCTATGGGCATGTGGGTTAACCCCCTACGTGTATGTCACACATGCTAGATACACAGAGCCAAAAGATGGAGGCTTAGGCAAGTACGGTATAGCAGCTATAGACTTGAGCAGAGAGAATAGCATGGCATGGAGATGGATGGCATGATACCACCTATCGCCCCCTTATGAATGTGTTACCCAGCAGTTCAAGATGGAAATCAGTATCAATTTGTGAAACTGAATCAACGACTTGGGTGATTTCCCCTTAGCTTTTTGGCGCCCCATGATACCTTTGGTGTAGCTAACGGACCTTCAATAAGGGTAGGATCTTAGCACTGGTAAGGTTGTTTTGGTAATAGTAGAGGCAGGCAGCAGGTCGATGAAGCAGAGAAATGCGTCAATAACAAATTGGGAAAACTGGAGTGACTCGACTGTTAAAGAGAGGTACTCGATAGAGTCGCTCGACCACCAATCTATAGGGAGAGGAGAGTTCCCAAATTCTGTTCCAATCTAAGTTGTTCTTGGCTGTGCCAAAGTAGGCAGCGTGAGCGATCAAGCAACAATCCCTTTCCCTTTCTTTCCTAATGAGAGAGGCTTGTTGTATTGGAATATTAATAAATACCTTGCTTACAATTACCATTAAGCGCGTAATTACATATAGATACTATAAAAAAAGGTGGGTGGTCCTGATAGGGTTGGTTTACCTTTATCAGATATCATTGAACTCCCGGATGGCTTGGCTTGGATTATGTGGTGGTCAGAAAACCTCGTTGCAGCAAATCTAGAGGCATACCTAGAAGCATAGGGAGATGTAGAGCCCAGATTATGTAGATCCGTAAGCAACAGGAGCTTCATATAAGCCTTGGAGCCATCCCCAGAACTGAAGCTTCCACCAGTCCGCTGTTAGATTCAACCGCATGGAAAATGATAACGCCTCTGCGTCAACATCCCTTTTTGTAGCAGCGGAGTGCTTAGATGAGGTAACAACTAGTTACTGATGAGTATTACGATGAGGCAAGTTCCAAATGATTTCTATTGTGGCTCCGTCCCTTCGACTCACACCGAAATGACCGATAGTGTACCAGTACCATGAGGGAAAGGTGAAAAGAACCCTAGGAAAGGGAGTGCAAGTTGAGGTAGGAAAGTTCTGCAGTGTAGTGATGTCAAGTTATAGGTCAAGGGTTGAGGATTGAGGTGGAAGTGTAGGGCCACGATTGTTTCACCAAACTTAGGTCAAAGCTCAGAACAAAAAACACAAAGAGATATTCTTCTTATTCACCACAAGCAATTGAACCAGCACCTGCTTATGGATCAATTAAAGAGCCAGTTGATCAAGTTGAAGCACTCATTTCCTCACAATGGTAAAGAAATAAGATGAAGCATAGAAGGCAACCAACCAGCCAGATAGGTCCGCATGTATGTGATCTGGAAAAACCAACTAGATAGGTCTGCATGTATGTGATCCAACAAGCAGTAAGCCTCTTTACCTTCCAGTATTCTCCTTTCCCTTACAGTCAAGTGGCCTTATGGCACCTTTGGTTGGAGTATTGAACCTACCCCATATTGTTATGTCTTAGCAATTCGAGTCATAAGGCGATATCCCCATTGCATTTTCATGCCTGCCACCCACTGGCTAGGAAGAGCCCTACCTTCCCTTTCATTATAGTACCTGCTAACCTTCTATTTACCCACTAGCCGAATCGACGTCCCTGCCTCTCGGAGAACAACTGTTGTCAACAAAGCGACGACATACTTATTGCCATATTTGAGTGCCCAAAGATGGGATAATTTCTCTCACCGTCTCGACCCTCTTAGTGGACCTCATTCCATCTTGCTAACTCACTAAAGTTGATCGAAATTATATCTCTTCATCCGATCGAATCGGGAACTGATACTAAAATTGGTCAAGCCGATGAGTACTTTGCTACCTCTGCTCCTGTACTTCTCTCCTTGGCTTTTCATGGCTCTTCCTTGACGAAGTATTACTTCTTTTAGAACATATTTACTCTCGGAAAGTTTCGGCGCAAACCCCCTAATAACTTCGCCGAAACTAACAATTTAGCATCGCCGACATCGGTTAGTGATTGATTAATTTCCCACATACGACAGAGGAGCAGTCCTGGAAGTATCACTAGTTAGTCTTCTTAACTAGGTGACTTTCTTGGAGCTAGAGCATACCCCGACGGTGAGGTTTGACACTGAACTTATTTCTCAAACCTACAAAGGGGCTCATACTTAGTCAAATAGGGGTACTGCCTAAAGCCTTCAAAGCATCCTCTCCCCCAAATAGATGAATCTGGAAACAAATTTGGGGAATGCTTCATTTGGAGATTGAAACTAGCCATGTGTCACTTCATGTTTGATTTGCTCATTGTCATCCCCCCCTCCCCACCTTGTCTATAACACATGCTCAGATGCACCAAACTAGGATAAGGAGAACCCGAAACCATATACTATAAGAAGAAAGAGGATCCTTCCTATGAGTCACAATTGATAGCTTCAACCCACAATTTTGATGGAAGAGATCTTGCATGCAACATGCAACCGACCATCTCTTTCAAAGATCTATTTTTCCTTTCAGCCACCCCTTTTTGTTGTGGAGTGTAAGGAAATGTATGTTGCAACTGTATTCCTGCTTTGTTATAAACATTTTGGATATCTTTGTTGACATATTCCTTCCCATTATCTGTGTGGATGATCTTGATGCATTTTCTAAACCGATTTTCCACATGCGCTTTAAAAATATTTAGACGCAGAAAAACTTCAGACTTGAGTTTCAGGAAGCAAACCCAAGTGAATCTCGTGTAATTATCAATAAATGAAAACACATATCTTGCTTTTGTCATTAAAGGTATTGGAAATGAACCCATGAGATCACTGTGTATAAGCTCCAAAGGTGAAGAGGATCTCCATGTATGCCCCTTCTCAAACTTGTCTTGTGGATCATTTCCAAGAGCACATCCATTACAAACACCATTTGAAAATTCAATGGTCGACAATCCTTTAACCATCCCTTGCTTGCTAATTTGTTGCATATATCTAAAATTCAAGTGCCCAAATCTCTCGTGCCAAATCCTACTTTCTTCATTTTCACGCGTAAGTAGAAGAATAGAATGTGACTGAGGAACATAATCGGAAAATATATATAGATGAGATTGATCATTTACCTTGCCAGATGCAATCTTCAAGCTGGTTTGCATATCATAAATGCTCATGGAATCCGGGGTATATTCCACTTTCCTTCTGGTGCCTCTTTGTGTCATCTGACACACTAAAAGAAGATTAAGATATATCCTTGGAATTTGCAAGACATTCTCAAAAATTCCATTCGTATTGAACTCTTCCTTGTCATTTTCTTCAGCTGCAGAGTCATCCCCCATGAGAATAGGAGGTCCCAAGTATGCATGTAGAGAAGAAAAAGATTCCTTTGAAGAAGCCATCTGATGCAAAGCTCTTGAATCGATGATCCATTCTTGCGGTGTAGAATGAAGGGCAATCAAAGTGTGATCATTACCCCTTGTTTCTAATGGTTTTTCCCCAATCTTCTTCTTGGCACTTTATGGAACGTGTTGACCTAGATGATTTTGCTGAAGAGTCTTTGCCATCAGAGCAATAGTCTTCTGCATGCAAGAGGATTCAGGATGATAGCCTTTGTTACAATAAGGACACTTGGAGTTTCCTTTCTTTCCCTTCTTACCCTTGGAGTTGGAAGAGCCATATGGAGGTTTTGGATTTCCTCCCTTTCTTGGATCTAGATCTCTTGCATTTCCTTTGCCTTTAGATTGCTGATTTGGTTTCGAGTTGGACTTTCATTTCTCATGCATGGCAAGTGCATGTGCATTTGAAGACTTTAATGAACCCATTTTGATGATCTTATCCTGCTCATGAATGAGAGACTCAATAAATGCATCAAATTTGGGCATTTTCCATTTATCTCTAGTTGCAAGTCTAATTGTATGAAATGTAGAAACAAAAACAACATATTTAGGACCTAATTTAGACAAAATAGAAATGATCAATTGGCCTTCTTATTTGGATTTATCAATCCCGCAATCTTGTAATTGAAGAAGCAATGATATGAATATCGTAAACAAATCTTGAATGTTCTCAAAGTTGTTTGGATCTAAGGAATTTAGCTCATTTTCGAGAATATGAACCTGCATCTCATCCTGCTTTCCAAATAAGTTCTCCAAGCTTGTCCAAATCTTATTCGAAGTGCTACATGTGTCCACATAGAAACACAATGCAGGAGATATGGACAAGAATAGAAGACCAAAAGCCTTTTCCATCCTGTTAAAGTATTTGGATTTTTCAATGGCGCTATTGGGTTCAGCTTCCATATTCATAACTATCTGATACAAGCCTTTGCCTTTGAGGTGAAGCAAAATCTTTTGCTTCTATTGGAAGTAGTTATACGGAGTAAGAATAGATGGAGATGGGAACTCCATTCTTTCACCTTGTAGTTATAGCAACAATTGCAACAAATCTCTAATATTCTGATCCACAAATCAAATCTCCGAACAATTCCAATTCTTTGATCTTCAAACCTGCAAAAGACTATTCATGCACCTTCTCCAAGCCCCTGTAGCTTTGATATCATGTAAAATTATTAGAACACAGATACAGATCTAGCGGAAAAATGATGACACAAACTTGCAAGAATTGAAAAAGAAAATTGGAACACACAATGAATTCAATTACTCAATATTCATTTGAGAATCAATACATAAAACAACTAAGTTAGTTGTATATACAATAACTAAGGCTGATTAAAGCTAACTAAAATTAATTGTGCTTTATGTTATGTTAATGTGCACATGCACCACTTGTAAGCACTAGAGTTAACTAACTAAAGCCAAATACACACCACATGTAAGCACTCAATTTGAATAATTAAAACCAAATGCACATCACATACAAACACTAGAATTTCACTAAACCTAATTAAAACTAACTAGGTGCATGTCCACCAACACTGCAACCATGCTAGTTTCTTTGTGTTGCTTTTGTTATAACACTCTTAATTGAGTTGTTTTTCTTAAAATAAAAATGGTGTAACCATTTTATGCATGAGTTTCATTGTCACTATCTTATGTCGTTGAGTTGTATTACACCAACGGAAATACTGTTGACCATGACATGTAATGGCCATAGTTTATCATCCTTTGTCATAAAATGAAACTCAAAATGTGAAATAAAATAGACATGTCACAACAATTTGGTGAGCGTAAGGAAGCAGAAGTGTCGTATAAAATTCGGAGACGAAGCAGCAAACTCCATTATAAGTGTCCATATTTCTTTGGGAGCAATGGAGAGTTGGCCGAGAGATTACTCATTACTAATAAGGCTAGCATTCAAGGTGCTGTGCACTGTGGCTATTGAGTATTCCATACTCTTGATTATGCTTATTTCGACTGCCACTCTCTACTCGTATATAACATGGTTTAAGAGTGAAAGGCAAGCAAGCCCTAAGCTAGACCAGACGTCAAGATTGTATTGATGCACAATAATTGGTCACTCGTCATTATCTATAAATCTTACAGTTTTGTTCACACAAGCCAATAGTGCTGAAAAATTGCTTGATGTGCTCCCTCGTCTAGTGGAGTAGTTGTAGTAGTTGCACTATAAATTTGATCCATTCATAGAAGATCAACCAACGAATTTCTTGAGAGTATTTGGTTACTGGTAGTGTATGATGGCTAACCAACTGTCAGTATTCCTCACCTATTACAATGGCTGGAAGAGTATTGTATTCTTCTTCTTTCTGTTTGTTGGACTGCTTCACAGTCCAGTAATATCCAAGAAGGTTTTGGCTTCTGCAGACAAAAATCCTGCTATACCATCCTTACCTGGTGTTCCTGTGATGAATTATTTGAAGACTCTGAAATTTTCAGAGGGCTATGGTAATCTCTGGGGTGGGAAACACCAAAATGTTTCCAAAGATGAGTCCTCAGTCACACTCACATTAGACAGATCATCTGGTAAACACACTTCTTATGCTCTGTAGTTTCTCAAGAATAATTATATTCTCTATCTTTTCTGTTTGCATTAGTGGAGATAGGATGTGTCAGAGGGATTTCTTTCCCCACAAATAAAAAGTCTCATAAACCAACTCTACAAGACTGTGATTTTATAGTTCAATTATTGATTATACTTGTTTATCATGCTGAGAAACTACGTGATATGTGCTCTGTTTGTGGCATTAGGCAGTGGATTCAAGTCAAACGAACCATACATGTATGGCTTGTTCAATGCTGCTGTTAAACTTCAGGGGGGCTATACCGCAGGAATCATCACTTCATTCTATGTAACTATATTCATCTGCATTTTCTATTTGTGTTTCATGCATCAATTAATGAATTGACTGTCAGAAGATCATATGGAAATTGACTCAGAGAAATGTGAGTATAATTTTTTGTCTATTGACTGGAATGGTGATGTTTCAGCTGTCAAACAATCAAGTTTATGAAGGGTGGCATGACGAGATAGACATAGAGTTTCTGGGAACAATACCAGGTGAGCCTTACAAACTCCAGACCAACGTGTATGGGAACGGGACAGGAGATGGGCCAAATCTGATTGGCAGGGAACAGCAATTCCATCTCTGGTTCGACCCTACTAAAGACTTTCACGACTACACCATTCTCTGGACGCCTCATCAAATCTTGTATGTATAATCATATAATTTACATATAATTTTTTTGTCTTTGGATGATATGAAATCTACATTATATATATTGTGGGGGTTTGAGGTTAGTTCAATTGGGCATCTTTATGTCAATTGCTGATTTACTGAATATTCCGGAATGGGAAGGATATGGTGTTGTCAATTTTCCTCACATATTTTGGGAATCAGCAATCGACTTAAGCTCAGCGAGTTCTATTCATAAAGTCATTTTTGTTATTTTGAGGTTGAGTATTTTTTGTTATTAAAATGCTATGGGGGCATTTTTTTGGTGAATTGATCCGGAATATTGAATATTCCATGCATCTAATTCCAAAATATTCTTGAAATAGAGAATCTTGCGAAATTCCAGAGTTATTTCTCATTATTTACCATCTTTTTACTGTGTGGCAGGTTTATGGTGGACAGTATCCCCATCAGAAGATTTCCGAGGGTGAAGAGCCTGGGAGTGACATACCCTTCGAAGCCCATGTCGGTTTATGCAACAATATGGGACGCCTCTGCATGGGCCACCGATGGAGGACAATACAAAGCCAACTACAGTTACGAGCCATTCCTCTCCACTTACACCCATTTTATCACCATCGGCTGCTCTTCCACGAACGATGACGATATGCGATACTGCTCACAGGGGTTTCTGGATTGTTTTATTTCTCCGAAGATGAACCAGGAACAGATTCGAGCTTTGGAGGTAGTGAGAAAGAATTACATGACCTACGATTACTGCCAAGATCTTCAGCGATATCCCAAGGGCACAATGCCCGAATGTTCTGTCAATGATTTCCATATAGGCTCTTCCAATCATTCAATCGTGAACTGAAAGTGAAAGTGGGGTAGCCACAGATTAGAACTATACCAATCCATCCTCCTATCTAAATTATTCGATGTAAATTCAGGATTGAAAAGTTTCAATAATGTATAAACTAAATTACAGCAGCATTTCTCCATATATGATGTCTGTATCGCTATAACAATAATACAAATTCTATTAAATTTGCCGATACTGTATTCATTGAGCTGTGACAAGAAGTATGGTTTCAATCCTATGTGAAATTGTCATATTGCATTTGTAGTATTTCAGGTATTCCCTAAAGTAGTCAATTTTTTATAGCATGATTTATCAAATAGGGAGAGGGATCACATTTATTAATGTGGATGTGTTAGTATAAATAAATGAACAATATAAATAGGAAAATAATTGTCTATATTGTAAAATATATTTTATTTTATATTTTAAATCTAAGTCAAAACCTCACAAGCTGGTGCATTAATTAATGCAAAAACATAAATTAATTATTAAACTTAAAATAAATTTAATATGTATTTATGTAAAGCATATATAAAGGATAAAATATAAATATTTATTTAAAAAAAATGAAATAAATCACAAATTTTGATTTAAAAAATAAAATTTAAGAAAGCAAGTTTATTATATTTTATAAATCAATTTAGATTCATCTTAACTCTGTATTTATTAAGCTCCCAAAGAAATAAAATTTCTTAAGGTTGTTGAAACCTTCTAAACCTGTGTATTTTGTTTGAAGAGAACCTGTGTATTTTGTTTGAAGAGACGTTTCAGATGAACACTTCACCCATCTACAGTTAAGCTTCTTATCTGTTAAGATGGGTGAAGTGTTTACCCGAAACCTCAGACTCTTCAAACAAAATACATAGGTTACCAAAAGGTTTCAACAACATTATGTTACTAAGTGTGGAAATATACATGCCATAAATCTCTTAAAGTGTCAACATTGTTTTTGAAAGCAAAACTTGCGAAAAGATGTGCACCTAGGATACTCCATGAATCTAGGTTTTATATATATATATATATATATATATATATATATATATATATATATATATATATATATATATATATATATCACCAACAATAAATTAACTCAATGACCTCAATTTTATGTGAAATGTTGTAACAAGGGGTAGTCTAACATTACAAAATAATTTTTTTACCAGAATTGTGTGATACAATTTCAAGCAAGAATGTGATTTTGTGTAGTTTAAAATACATTTTTGAATGTCTAAATGGATTCAACACCCTTAAAAACTCTGGGGCACTAGAATTCTACAATTTAAGCAACTTAAACTCAAGTTTTTAAAAAATTCTACCAGATTTTGGTTAAAATTAACTAGAAAAAATGTCATTTTGTCAATAAGTTAGACTATGCCTATTTATAAGCATTGTTATAATTTTTAAATTTAAATTTTATTTTATTTTTATTTAATGAAGTCACAATGTTTAAATAAAAGAACATTACAACATCTCTTCCATATTATAATGGACAGCTCCTCTCAACAAAAATATAATAATAATAATAATTAAAAAATAAAAATAAAAAATAATTGAGTACATCATATTAATAATCTCTTATCCAAAACTAACTAATAAAAATTGTTCAATTTGAATGTAAATTTCTAACTCTAGTGCACTCACTTGAGGTTCTAAAATCCTCTCATAAAATTACGAACCAACTCCTAAGGTGAACAAATCCATGAATCAAATTCCTAGATGGGATGCACAAATTCCCTTTAGGTTATGTACTTGGTGACTCCACCTCCTTGATTTGGCTGCTTTGATTTGTGCACTTAACTCTTCTGTGAGAACAATGCCATGATTTTAAATATTCTACAGTTACCTTGTTACCTTAGCATGTGGATTCCCTATGAGATTCTCCCTTAACCCTTGAGGTTATAAAATACTCTTATGTAACCAATGACCTAAGTATAAATAATAAACGACTCCACCTCATACTGTTATTAAACCAACACCTAGTTGGAAACCCTTAGTGACACCACCTCCATTTCCTTAGATTTGTGTAATCCACTCCACTATTATTAAACCAACCCCTAGTTGGAAGCTCTTAGTAACACCACCTCCACCTCCTTGATTTGTGTAATCCACTCCACCCCTAGTTAGAGGATCTTACTGGAACCACGCTCTTAGTGGAACCACCTCCACCTCCTTGATTTGTGTAATCCGCTCCTTTGCTTTGATTTGAGCATGACTAGGTTTTTCTAATCTTATTGAAAACACTAATTATAACCTCCTTTTAATCCAATTTTAACAATTTTATATTCCATATCGACCTTCACCATAATCATTTTTTATTTTTTTCTTTTTAATTCTAAAGAATATTTTATGTTATTGTGTTCTAGGTTTTTTTTTTTATAAATTTTCATTCATCTTAGTTAATATAAAATAATGATCGTAACCATTCCACAAATAAATGCTTATTAAAATTTGTTGTTCCTACATGTTTTTTTTGTTTAATGTGATTTGCTATTAATTTTTTCCACCAAGTAAATAGTAACATGTGTTATTATTTCATATAATCTAAATTGGATTTTCAAAAATCATTAAATGGATATTAACTTTTATTAATACAAGGCACTCAACTATTGGAAATTTGGTTATACTGAGAGGGGCTGAATTGGTATAATTCATCATTAACCAATTCTTACTTCTTATTACTAATTAATTTATCCATTAATTGATCAATTAAACATATGAGCAACAAATTAAAAACACAATACATGCGAAAACAAATTCAATCTACACAAGGAGCGCAATCATAATATATGAACACCAGGGATTTTAGGTGGAAACCCTTTCGGGAGAAAAATTATCGAACGCTTTCTCTTCTTATTCTTCTTGTCAATCTTCTTTTATAATGTACTAGCACCAACTAGTATGTAAGCACCAAATTGCAAGATATGCGAGCACCCACTTGCTTTTTACATCAACTTTTGTAGGAACCCACCTACAAGAGGCTTCAACCTCTCTTTTCTTCTACAAGCTACAACTTGCTAGTAGCACCCACTCCCTCTTCTTATATGCTCCAAATTGTTCTTTTTCATGCTACTACCTAAAAAGAGACACCAATCCCCTGATACATGAAATTTTTAATATACTCGCTTTCCTGATCTTTAATTTCGAGTTCTTCTTTTTCTTTAGTTTTTTTATGTACTCTATCTATGCCATCTTTACAGTTGCTTGTCTTTTGCTCCTCCTTCTCAATTCTACTTCACATATGCCCCTCTTCCTCTTTCTCTCTTTGTCAGGTAATTTACAAACTAGGTCTCACAAAAATCAATTTCTTAACCATTCTTCCACCCAAAAGTACATCTATTTATATACATAACTTGTTGTTTGTTTGTATTCTAATGCAAGAATTTGAAGTGAAAGACTATCTCTTTAAATTCCAAGATTGTCTCTTTGTAGTCCTGTTGGTGCTTTATTTGGCCCGATTTAGAAAATGGTTCTCTATGTGAGTTTCACCTTGTGCCTCCCTCTCCATATAACTTCCTTATATATTTTATATTAAAAAAATAACTTCCTTAAATATTTATAACAAAATGTGCGTCTTTACCTTACATTAAATTTATCCTTATAATCATTCTAATTTATAAAAAAATATTATCATATTAAATACAAAACTAAAACTTTAATTTTAAATTACTAATTACATAAATTTTTATAAATTATAACCATTATTATAATAAATTAAAATTAAAAAATAAACCTTAAATAAATATAAACTAGTAAAATATAAACCTAACATAAAAAATAATAATAAAAACCAACTAAATTTAAACCAATATAAAATATTAAACTTAATATAAAAATTAAACTAATACATTTAACCCCCCTACCCAACCCTTTACTTACCTCCTACCGTATTACATGCAAGTCATTTCACATGGAATGTTTTAGTTAATATATGCCTACCCACTATTAACTATAACTACGTACTACAAACTAATATGAAAATGAAATGTGTGCCATCCAAACTTGTTAACCTTCCACGTGATTTACCTCCTTGTGGGGTATGTGTTTTAGATTTGCTTTATTTTAAATTCAGAATCTTATTTCTAATGGTTGAATGGAGAGAGTGCGTAGGTAGAAATATTTATGACAAGAGGAGTGTGGAAAGATATTAATAAATAATTTGAAATTGTTTCTAGTATATTAGAAAATTTAATTGGTTTCTTCTATCAAATCTATACTAATGGTAAATATTAAAAAATTGAATGAATGATAGAAATGTAATCATTCGATGTTTTAAAAGAAAAAAGTTTTTAAATTTAATGCATATTCTAGATTTTATTGAACGTAAAGAGTTTTGGAAAATAAATTTACGTGAAATATAATTTATAACATAATGTTTTTATATAGCTGGAAAAATTTCACCAAGTTCTACCTAAGGTAAAAATCAAATATTATTTAATAAAGATACGTGAGACAATAATATGAGGACAAATTATAAAGGATGAGTTTATATTTTAAATTCATTCATCATGTTTAATATTAGAGAACTAATTCATGTATTTCTTTTCGAATATAGGAAATCTGTTTAAAAAAGCTTATTAAATGAAAGACTTGAGCGGGAGTTCATTTAAATGATTGAATATATATTTTGTTTAGACAAAATCATGATTATTATTGTAATTTTATTTGGGAAGTTACGAGAACGAAATGGGTAACTAACTCCCAACCACACAAAAGAAGATCCAAGCGCTCATTTGAGGGTTTGAATAGGGACATATTAGAGGGTGGAAGATTGAAGATGAAGACTTATTATTTTACAACCACAATGCACTTGTTGCAGTGGTTCTTCTCATTGCGACTATGAAGTTTTAAAGAACAATATCACATTTTTTTTCTTTTCTCCCTACCTAATTTTCTTTGTTTTGAACAACAATATTGAACACATAAATGATTTAAATGCTTTGAATACTTGATATTTAAAGGGTTTTTAAAATCATATTTGAGTTTATTTGTTGCTGGTTGAAATTCTAATGATACATGCTATCTAGGGTTTACTTGCACATTAAATTTGGATGTTATTAAAACCAATTCTTTTAATTTATTCCCTCTTTTAATTTTATTATTTTTTTTCATTATTTACTTCACTAGCAAATGTGATTAATTGAGAATACTTTGACTTGATCAAATTCTCAAATCTTTCACACATTATTTTGATGTATTTTTTCTCCAATATTTATTATTAGAAATAATTAAATAAATTTTTCTAATTGTTTGTGTAAGATAAATTAATATTGATACTTGATATTATATTGTTTTAACTATACATTTCAATTAGATGCATTTAAGCCAATTTAATTTAATTTCGTTCTTTTCCTTTTGTTTTAAATTTAAATTTGCACTAACTCTAATGTTGTGTGTGTGAATTATGATATGTTATTTAAACCTCATTTTGTCATAAATGATATTTTATTTTGATAAGTTTCATAGGTTATGTGTATACCACCTTTCTTTCCCTAAAAACCTTATTTTATTTAAAACACTCTCATATCTTTAACCTGGCCATATCTATTTGCTTAAATATAATATTTCTTTAATTAACAATATTACCAGGGAATACCCCCTGTGGTGTAAGGGAGGCCATCCTTTGTCACCTAAAGCAGGAGAATCTCTGATCCTTAGTGAATGTCTTATTGAGTTGTCATCCATTACCAGGGAAATTGAGAACCAACATTCTTCTAGTGCCGTTGTCGGGGAACAAATTGTTAAAGTTTGTTTTTCCTGGTAACTGGGTTAATCAGTTAAATTTGTGACCTATTGGTGGAAATGGTTACAATTGCACGTGCCTTAAAGGTTTTCAAGTATATATTTCTTTGTTTTGTTTTTCACTAGACGACCCCTTGATTGTTTGATGGCTTCTTTCTGTGCTTCTATTTTTAAATGATTTGCTCCATTCGTTTTTTGCAATATACTAGGTTTTCCTAATCAAATGCGAGATGTAGATGAATGGGATACTTACCTACCTCGGTTTTGTGAAGATGAGAATGATGATCTAACACAACACCTCAAAGAGTTCCACAACTACATTCCAAAGATTCAGATTCGACATGAGGACGTATTGATGAAATTATTCATGATGTCATTAGAAGGTAAAGATTGAAAATGGTACATGAAACTTACCCCAGGTGGTATTTCATCTTTAAAATATTTTCATGCCATTTTTTATGAACATCATACAAATATATATCCCTGTAATTCACTTATTGAAAATCATTGTTGTTTAGATGAAAATTGTGATCATTCTCATTTAGAGTTTCAAGAAAGTGAATCTTATGTTCATAATGAAGTTGACATTTCAACAAGATGAAACTAATAATTATAATGAAATGTGTTTGCCCTATGAATATTTAATTGAACAAAGCATTACATCTCATTCTGATTGCAAAGAGAACCTTAAGGAAGCTAATGATTTAATCACTAATCTCAACTTTGGTTCCTTTTTATTTGATTTCCCTGATCATTATATTGATAAAATTTGTGAAGGAAAGTTCAGGAATAAATTATGTCTATCACAACATCAACCCCATATATTCATGATTACAAAAATCAGATATCAATTATGGAAGACCTTTCTCAAACAAACGGACATGTATGTGACACTGTTTTCAGAAGTTGTAATACTGGTCCATATAAGGTTTATGTTGATTACTCAAAACGCCCTTGTATGATGAATACAATGATGATTATTCTCTTGTAGCTTTAAATTCACAACTATCATACAATTATAAGAATTTTCATATTAATAACCGTAATAAACATGGTTATGCAACTAACAAGGAAATTGTTTATGGTAATTATGCACATGATAATGTTAAGGTATATGGAAATAGAAATGCAAATGAATTAAATCTAAACTATGTTTTAACCAATATACATTTGTTTATTTCATCATACATACATCAACTCTTTAATAAAACCTTCGACACTACACATGACTTTATCAATAATTCTTCTTCTTGTAAAGAACATGAATGTAAAAAAAATTATGTTGCCACATGGTTTATCCTAGTATGTTTTCAGATTTTTATGAGAGAGGATTAAATTATGAATATATTGCAAATACATTAATGTTAGAAATGTTTCATCATTTAAATAATCACATAAAGTTTCATGACTTTGTGGATGATTGGATGGAAGAGGTCTTTAGGAGAACATCATCTTATCATTATGTAGTTATCAACTCCTTCCTTAGGAACAAAATGAGCAAAACATCTTACCCATTATTACAACGACTTAACATATTACTATTTTTGAAACTTAAAAGTAAAAGTTATGGAGTTGATAAATTATTATTCTAGTTACATTGGTTGTTGACTTCTTTGAACAACTTTTCTTCTGAAAACACTAATGTACATAAACTATGTACATAAATAAACTTTTTCTTCGTTGTGCTTTGTAGTTTAGAATGAATAAAGATGAAATTCTTTACATCTTAAAGGATACTTATGTGACTATAAATAGAATGAAATATGGATCTATGAGACCTTAGTATGCACTATATTAACAAGTTTTTAATACATATTTAAAGACTTTGTTTGAAAATCATGGTTGAGGGATAACTATCATTCAAATGGCTCAAATATCAGTTTCTTTAACAATGTCAACTTTATATCGAACATTTCTCACCACATATTTCTTCTCATATTGCTTACACATGACTACCATCATGGATTGCATTAACACACAAGTGTTAGACCTATAACCATAAGATTTGACTTCCATAAAATATAATTGAAACTTTGGTGGAACTAGTTAGTCAAATCGCTACCATGCATGAGACCTTCCCTTATCACCATACTACCCTAGGGATAGGAACCTATGTTTTCTTAGGTGGGGTGTGCTAGTATCTCTGTCAGTGCTATAAATGCTCGCTAGCAGTGAAGTAAGGCTAGTGGCGGTAGATTAAAACATGGTGTGTAATCCTCCCACTCCTGTTGAGGTATCTTCCGATGGGGTATGCTGACATCTTTGCTAAGGCTATGAACGCTTGTTGGTAGTAGAGCAAGGTCATTGGTATTGGACTAAGTCTAGTGCGTAATCCTCCAATTCTGAAACAATACATATTTCTTGAAATAAAAGAACACCTCTAACATGAAGAGTAAATAAGAATTCATAAAGTTCCTTACATTAGGATAGTGGATGACTCCATTAGGGTACTGAAAAGGCTTGCTGGCAACGAAGCGACATTCGATTATGGAAACTCATGTTATGTAACAAAAGGGAACCAAATCCCTGATAACTAGTCTCCATAGTTTCAATAAAACCCTATTCCAAAATGAAAGTCATTCTTATGAATCTTAATTAGTACTATGATTTATGCAATTTCTTAATCATTAGTTGTAAGGTGGTTGTAAGCATGTATGACTTGTATATGGTGTTGAATTCTCTTATGAAGAATGAGACATACTAATCTATGATCAATGTGCTCTAAGTCATATCATAGTGACCCTAGTAAACTAAATACACAAACAAATGTCTTATATATGTGAATAACTATTGAACTCGTTAATCTTTATGTAGTAGAGCCTCATGTGACTTATCTTTCTTTTATTCTAGCTATTGATCAACTGAAACTTTAAGATGTAAATATTTTCCTTCTATGGCTTTACTCTGTCTTTTGAGTTTTCTTTTTTCTCATGAGTTGACTCCATGCCCAATGTGAAGGCATCGAGTATTCAGTTCATGATGCCTAACAGGGACGTATAATCCCCAATTGGAGTCAGATGTTGGTGATTGATTTGACCCCCTTTTAGAAACTGATTCTCTATTTTGGTTTCACCTTGTGCCTCCCTCTCCATATGACTTCCTCTTATGTTTTATGATTAAAAATCACTTGCTTGAATTTTTATAACAAAATGTTCATCTTTACCTTACATTAAATTTGACCTTATAATAATCATTATAACTTGCCAAAAAAAATTCATTATTATATTAAATACAAAAATAAAACCTTAATTTTAAATTAATAATTATATAAACTTTTTATAAGTTATAACTATTCTTATTATAATAAATTAAAATTCAAAATTAAATATAAACCAAATTAAATTAAATAAATATAATTTAAATTAAATATATACCTAACCTAAGAATTAAATAATAAAAACAAACTAAGTTTAAACCAACATAAAATAAAACATAATAGGATTAAATTTAGTATAAAAATTAAACTATTTAAATAAATTAAGAAGAGATGAAATTAAATAAAAATTAAAAAATAATAAATAAAACATACCTACCATAGGCTTTACCTACCTCCTACAAACGTATTACAGGCAAGACATTTCACATGAAATGTTTATTTAAGGAATAAGGGTGGCGGACATAGTATATGACTACTCACCATTAGCTATAACTACCTACTACCTAACTTGTTAACCTTCCACGTGACTTACCTCCTCCTGAGGTATGATTTGTCCCTCAACGAAAATTCCCCTCATATTATATACTATCGCCATCGGATCAGATGGCGGCGTTAAACAAAGTGCATTTTTCCCACCCGTGTTTAAGTTAATAATATTTAAAATTTCTATTAATATGTAAATCTAAGACTTATACATAGATTTTTATTTTAGATTTAAAATACATATATGTTTTAAACTTGTTTCATTCTACACTCAGAATCTTACTTCTAATGGTTGTATGCAGTGATTGTGCAGCTATAAATTATTTATGATGGGGAGTGTTGAAAGAGATTAATAAATAATTTGAAATTATTTCTAGTATATTAGAAAATCTAATTTGTTTATGTTATTAAATTTATATTAGTTGTACATCTTTAAAAATCTAATGGATTATTGGCTTTATCACAGATTTAAAAATCTAATGGATTATTAGCTTAATGGATTATTAGCTTTATCACAGATTTGATAGAAATGTAAGCATTTAATGTTTTAAAAGAAAAAGAATTTAAAATTTAATGCATATTCAATATTTTGGATTTTATGCAATGTAAAGAGTTCTAGAAAATAAATTCATGTGAAATATAATTTATAACCTAATATTTTTATATAGTTGGAAACATTTCACCAAGTTCTACCTAAGGTAGAAATCAAATATCATTTAATAAAGGTAGGTGACACAATATTATGAGGAGGAAGTATAAACAGTGAGTTTATATTTTAATTTCATTCATTATTATGTTTAGTATTAGAGAAGTAATTCATGTCTTTTCTTTTTAATGTACGAAAATTATTTAAAAAAGTCTATTGCATGAAAGATTTGAGCGGGAATTCATTTAATGATGGAATATATATTTCGTTTAGACAAATTAATTAATATTTATGCAATCTTATTTGGGAAGTTACGAGAACGAAATGGGAAACTAACTCCTATCCATACAAAAGAATATCCAAGCACTCATTTGAAAGGTTGGATAAGGACAAATTAGAGGATGGCAAGCTAGAGATGAAGACTTATTATTTTACAGCCGCAATGCACTTGATGCAATGGTTCTTCTCATTGTGACTGTGAGGTTTTGAATAATAATATCATAATTCTTTTTTTATTTTCTTTTCTCCCTGCGTGTTTTTCTTTATTTAGAATCCATGTCCGACGATAAAAGTATTCAATATTATTGATATAAATTGATTATACAACAATATTGAACAAATAAATGATGTAAAAACACATATTTCATTAAATTTGGAAGTTTTTAATGGATCTAGAATTTAGAAGTTTAACTAGATTAAGTTTTTTCAAAATGAGGAATTAGAAAGTCACTTAGTTCACTAATTTTAATGTAGATATTCACCATTTTTTGTGTAAAAATTATCATGATAAGCTTTATAAAATTTTTTATATAAACTTGCTAAAGCAAATCTTTCACATCTTAATCTTAGATTCCTTACATTATCTATTTTAATAGTTTTTATGGTTTATATTAAAAGATAAGTTTTTTAAGGTTATTTTATGAAAATAATGATGTGTATTTTACTATAATTAACCCATTTAATTATAATCGAATATAGTAAATCTCATGTATGTGTTAAGCTACAATTATTACTAAGAAAGTGTTGGCACAATTTAGAAGTCTATCGCCTTTGCAACACTAATAATATGGTTGAAGATTAAAAAACTCTCATAGATCATCCAATTTATACTCATATTGGAATTAAATTTCAAAATATTTGTGACGCTGCCAACCTTTTTGATTGTTTAACTAAACAAAATTATGATGGTCTTGAAACACTTCTTTTAATACTTTTTGAGCATATTAACAATAAAATTCGAAATAACTTTTAGTAATATCTTTTTACCCATTTTTGGTCTTAGTGGATGATAATCATCATTATCACCATCACAATTACATACTATTGTAGGAAGTTTGCACCATTTTAGAGTTGAGGAGAAAAAAAAATAGTATCAAATTAAATGTTTAGTGTGAGTAGTAGCATAATTTATTTTTATTTATTTTTTGTACTTTTATGTTAATAAAAAAGTTGATTGAGGCTTACCATATATGTCCAATATATACCATTATTTAGAACTTTAACTAAATTAAGTTTTTTCAAAATGAGGAATTAGAAAGTCACTTAGTTCATTAATTTAATGTAGATATTCACCATTTTTTGTGTAAAATTATCATGATAAAATTTATAAAACAAATTTATATAAACTTGCAAAAGCAAATCTTTCACATCTCAATTTGGATTCCTTACATTAACTATTTTAATATTTTTTATGGTTTATATTAAAAGATAAGTTTGTTAAGGTTATTTTATGAAAATAATGGCGTATGTTACTATTATTAATCCATTTAATTATAATCTCATATAGTACATATCATGTATGCGTTAAGTTATGATTATTACTAAAGGAGTGTTAGCACAATTTAAAAGTCTATCACCTTTGCAACACTAGTAATATGGTTGAAGATTAAAAAAACTCTCATAGATCATCTAGTTTATACTCATATTAGAATTAAATTTCAAAATATTTGTGACGCTACCAACTTTCTTGATTGTTTAACTAAACAAAATTACGACGATCTTGAAACACTTCTTTTAATGCATTTTGAGCATAACAATAAAATTCAAAATAACTCCGCGGATCAGCGCGCATGTCTCAGTCTTGTTCATAGAAAATGCCCGGGAAGATGAGGACGCCCTGGATGAACAGGGGCAGAGAACGACTGACAAACAGAAGCATGAAGCAGAGGCCCCTGAAGCTAATAAGGAGCAGGAGGTTAAAGATGCGGCCGCAGATCCAGAAAACGCAAAGCAACGCAAGCAAGAACAGAGGGCGGGAACTGGCGAGGAGGAAGACACCTTTCCCACTGCTGTTGAAAGAGAAGCCTATGGACGATTGAAGTGCAAATGGACGATTGATGACGCCCGCGCACAAGGTTCCTATGGCTTTTTGTTTGGTCTTAGACTGGTGTCTTCTGCTGTTTGTTTTTTGACTCAGTTATAGTAACCATGCTTCTGGTCTCTTTCGTGCCCTGGTTGAATGTCCCTGTTCCTGAATTTTGTGTTAATGATTTGGGTAAGGTCAGTCTCCCCTGCGTGGGATGTAATGGTTGGTGCCCCTGCGTGGGCGTGCTCTTATGGAAGTCTGGCTTTTGTGTCTGGCGCCCCTGCGTGGGCTAGTTTTTTGGATGCCTCAATTGCTCTCGGGTGACATACCCAGAGCCTGATTCTCTCTTGTTTCACCATGATGTATTTTTGACTCTTGTACACAATATAATAGTTTAGTCTTTTACCGAGAAAAAAAAAATTAGATATCATTTTTTGGGATTCAACTGCGTTAAGTAAGTCATTCAAACGTATGACCATTTCCATGAGAGGTAGTCGTAACTGACTAATTTCTCATGATTTTTGAATAGTTCACTTAGCACTCATTGCATCGGGTGATGCTCACAGGGGTGAAGAAGTGGGATTGAAACTAGTGAAATGTGGAGAACGAATCACATAGCATCAATCATCACTTCCGGGGCTTGCACCCGGTAACCAGGACTTCCCAGGAGGTCACCCATCCCAGAACTCCTCTGGCTCAAGCGCGCTTAACTGTGGAGTTTTTCCCCACAATCAAGCCCACTTAGCTTGCTACCCCATTTGCAAAACCTTAGCAAGTATTGTGCCTCATGAACCATTCAAGTAGAGATCCCTTGACTCTTTTTGAATTTAAGTATGGGGGATTTACGCAGTGCATTATATCAAAATAACTTTTAGTAATATCTTTTTACCTTCTTATATACCTTATTTGGTCTTAGTGGATGATAATCATCATTATCACCATCATAATTACATACTATTGTAGGAAGTTTGCACTATTTTAGAGTTGAGGAGAAAAAATAAAATTAGGATCAAATTAAATGTTGAATGTCAATAGCAGATTGAGGCTTGCTTAAATAATAATAGATTAATATATATCATAAAGTTATTTAATGACAAATGATCTTAGTAATGTGTCCAATATATACTATTATTTAAAACATTAACTAGATTAAATTTTTTCGAAATGAGGAATTAGAAAGTCACTTAGTTCACTAATTTTAATGTAGATATTCACCATTTTTTGTGTAAAAATTATCATGATAAAATTTATAAAACAAATTTATATAAACTTGCAAAAGCAAATCTTTCACATCTTAATGTTAATTCTTTACATTATCTATTTTTAATATTTGTATGGTTTATGTTAAAAGATAAGTTTGTTAAGGTTATTTTATGAAAATAATGATGTCTATGTTGCTATTATTAACCCATTTAATTATAATCCAATATATAGTAAAATATCATGTATATGTTAAGTTATGATTATTACTAAAAGAGTGTTAGCACAATAAAAAGGCTATCACCTTTGCAACACTAGTAATATGGTTGAAGATTTAAAAACTGTCATAGATCATCCAGTTTATACTCATATTGGAATTAAATTTCAAAATATTTGTGACGCTACCAACCTTCGAAATTGTTTAACTAAACAAAATTATGATGATCTTGAAACACTCCTTTAAATGTATTTTTAGCATAACAATAAAATTCGAAATAACATTTAGTAATATCTTTTTACCTTCTTAAATACCATATTTGGTCTTAGTGGATGATAATCATCATTATCACCATCAACATTACATACTATTGTAGAAAGTTTGCACCATTTTAGAGTTGAGGAGAAAATATTTTTTTAAGATCAAATTAAATGTTGAATGCTAGTAGCACAATTTATTTTTATTTATTATTTGTACTTCTATGTTTAAAACTTGAGGCTTACTTAATTAATAATAGATTAATATGCAAGCTATATATTAAGTATAAAGTTATTTAATGACAAATGATCATAGTATGTGTCCAATATATACCATCATAGATCCATTTTAAGTGGAGATGTAGGGATCAAATTTCTTCACGTGCAAATATTTTGAATGAAAGATACAATGTGTTATTTTTCATTGTTGAAACTGTATTTTTGAATGCTAAATAGAGTATATATATGACCAAATAAGAATTTTAACCATAATTTTTTTTTTTCTTATATATAGATATATATGAAGTTGATATGGACATAAATTAGTTAACATAAATCTTCAAATAGTTCCTCTGTATCTCTAGCTGAAATTTTTTGAAAAAGTATAAAATTTAAACATCTAATTCACACATTTTATATACTTCTAAATACTTTACAAAATATTCATTTCTTTTATTTTTCTATTTAGAACATAATTTTTATTTTCCCCCCCATATTGGGTTGTAAAATGAGTCTCTCGTCTCAATTATCAATCATTTTAATGATCAAAATCAATCATGAATTAGAATAGTAACAAAGTAGTACAATTTGATTATTTTCAAATACAACAAGAAAGAGAGAAAATTGACTAAGATATTTATTACAAATGTTTAGTTTTTATTCTTGTAGTGTTTAAGGATATTATATTGAAAAGAACATATTAACATTCATCTAAAACTTAGATTAGTTACATTATTTCTATTATCATTAACATTTATATTTATGTATTAAATTTGACTCTTGAATAATAGATTTTGCAAAAAAAAAAAACTTACCTATGAAGTTATTTAACGATATACTAATATTGTTGTTCTTACTATTATTGACCATAATGATCAAAATCAATCATGAATTAGAATAGTAACAAAGTAGTACAATTTAATTATTTTCAAATACAACAAGAAAGAGAGAAAATTGACTAAGATATTTATTACAAATGTTTAGTTTATATTCGTGTAGTGTTTAAGGATATTATATTGAAAAGAACATATTAACATTCATCTAAAACTTAGATTCCTTACATTATTTCTATTATCATTAACATTTATATTTATGTATTAAATTTGACTCGTGAATAATAGATTTTGCAACAAAAAAAAACTTACCTATAAAGTTATTTAAGAATATACTAATATTGTTTTTCTTACTACTATTGACCATTTTAAATTGACACTAACTATTTTTACTACGTTAAGTACATATTAATTATACTAGTACAATGTTGGCACCACTTCAAAATCTATAAGAGGAAATATTTTATAATTCTAGTTGTGTTGTTCAATGATCAAAATATTTTTTTTATAAATTAGAGTGCAACAAGATAGTGAATTTGATTTATATCAATTATAATAAGGAAAATTAAGGAAAACTCGCCTCAAACATTTTTTCTAGTGTCTAGCATTTATTCATTAAGTGTTTAAATGGTTTATATTAAATAGAATACTAATTAGGTACTCCATTGTTTTTTTAATAGACCAAGTTTAGAAGATGTTTTTAAGTGCATTATTGAATTTGATTATGCATATTTGATATGGTGAGAAGTCATGTTGGACAAATAAAGCTTTGAAAACTTAAATATTTTATGGCATTGTCATGTAATTTGTATAACACATGATTACATTGAAATATTAAATAATATAAAACTCCTCCAAAAAGAATATGAAGAGAATATTTGATATACAACAAATATGGAAAAGTTGTATGAATGTATATTAATAGATCCTTAAAAAAAATTACATTCATGAATCATATAAACCTACTCTTAAGATATTCGCTCAAGTAGATCAAGAATGGCTTCTACACCATATTTATTTATCTTGATCTTCTTGCAATGTTTTTTCTTTGGCATCCATGCCCACACTATGGTATTAATTGGAATAGAGCCAAGTTCTGTGTCATCAGGATTTGGTACCCAATATTGCTCTAAAAATTTTCCATTGTATTTCCCTGACATAGGCTTCCACCAGTCAACCTTTACATGAATATTCTCACTTTCATTATCCCTAAAGATATTTGAGATGGATTTTGCCATCCAAATCATCTCTCCTGCATCCTCATTTCCTGATCTAACTAGCAACATCTTTCCTTTCTCAACATCAATCATCGGATTGAAAGTTGGTTTTGGCTTGTTGCATTTGGGTCCAACATATATTGGTTCATCTATCACATTATCAAAATCTCCATCCATAATACTTGACATTACTTGGAGTGCATTACGATCAACATCAACAATGTGCCTTGTCCTGGGCCAAAAATCCTCAGAAGATGAATCACTTCCATCTATTATTCTATGATCATTATAGATTCCATCTAATGTATCAAGAACGTTTTCCCAATACACTACTCTATTTTTCCATTCCTCCATAACAATTGGTGAATCCTCATTCCCAATAGTGTCTTTCCACATTTTTGTGTATGATGTTATCCCTTCCTTTAGTTCTTTTAAATAGACATCATTTTGTTTGGAAGCTAAGAAAGATGGCTTCCCTATGGGAATTATAGGTTGGCCTTCATCATCTATATTCCATAACTCAACTGGTTCTGACCACTCAGTATCTCTAATTGATTCTTTGTACCTTAGTACTGGAACATCATTGAGTACAAGAAATTGGAAGTATTGGACATTAAGATGTCCAACTAGTGCATTTTTTCCCTCCTTGATGTATCCATTAAGGAAACTTTTGAAGTCATAGACCTTGTCAATAAGTGTAGGTGGAAACACTCGATTTTCTTCAATTGTACGATATGTATCCATCATTTCAAGTAAAGAATAAATATCTTTACTTTTTAGGTTGGAATACATTCTTCCGTAGGTTCCATCTATGTCTTCATGGGTGTGCCCCACAAGCAAGAACCCCACCTCAATAGTGATGAAGACACCAAGTGCAGTTAAAAGTGATAGAAACATGAAAAGATAGTGATTCTTATTATCACTTGCTGCATTGTCCAACTGTAGCAACAAATGTGGAGGAAAAGGTTTAAAATCAACATTTTGACTTTTTGAACTTCCATGAAATATAAAATCATCCTTGTACCCTTGACATTTTGAGTAAATAGAGGTGTCAAGTAATGCATTTGTAAGTGGGTTTCTTGAAATTCCACTTTCATAAAGTAGATCACCATACATATCCATTTGTGGGTCTTCAAGGTCCCTTAAGCACTTTGCAAGAGATGTAATAGTAAATTGTGATCCCATATGGACAAATGGTAAGGAGAAATGACCAAAACCTCCTGCCTTATGCCCATGTGTAAGCATACCTGTCAATGACAAACCTAAATTTGTTCCTACAATAGATTTTGATTTGACACGTAGCCTTGGGATTGAAGTCTTTGTTTTGTCCATTTTATCATGGATAATGCTCAAATACTCCTTTGGAAACCGCTGACATAATTCTATGGGCATAGTAGCAATATCTTCCACACATAACAATCTTGTTATGTTTCTTCAACCTACCTCGTGCCTTTTCTTCCAACTCTTTTGTAGTTGCTGACTTCATTTGTGCTTTCAACACAATACATTCATTGCATTTACTGAAGTTCGTGTTCTTTGAAAATGCCACATCTCGAAACTTAGTATTCCAAATATTGCTCATTGTTGACTGTGATATTGATGGGTAATTGAGCTTTTGAAGAGCCTCATTGATCTCTTTTAACAAAGAATTTTGTGTGTAAGTCGAAGGAAGCAATCTTAAAGGAGCAGATGTTCCATCTTCTTCAACTTGACGTGTTTGGTTTGGTGAAAAATCTGAATTATCCATTACAATGTTGTGCAATATTTCTATGGCTGCCACTATGTGAGCTCTTGCTTTGCATGTGTTGGTGTTACCATGAATCGCTTTCGTCTGTCCATGTTGGAAATAATGCTGGTAGTTATAGAATGTGCTTTGAGGAATTTTATGTATCTTATACCATGCTTTCTTACAAATAATATTCCCATTAAATCTCATGTCCTTTACATTTCTAGCAATAGTTGGTAAGCCATGGCCATGGCCATGGCCCTTTGACATGACTGTGTTTGACATGAGTGAATTCAAGACAAATTCTCTAATACCATTTTTATTTGTTTGTCTCATATCCCTTCTAGCACCTGCAATGGCCTTCCTATCCACATGTTGAAGACAATCTTTTCTACAACATACATCTGCTACCAAAACTCGAATTTCTTTCTCTTCATCTATTTTTGTTTGACATTTTGCAATTTTTTTTGTAGCCATAACTCGTTTAATCCTTTTATATGGCCTTGTTACATGCATATCAATTGAGTTTCTATCTTTTTCATTACAAAAGAACCCATCCCAATTGTTTAAGGGATTTGTGTCCTCTATAACATCCCATATCACCATTTCCTTGGGTGGCTCCTTGAACTTTTCCTTAACCCTTAATATCACACCTTTGTTGTCCACCAACTTATTTATTGGCCATCTAACCAAACAGTGTATAGACTTATCCCCAATTCTACATATCTCACAAGTTCCATCTATCTCTTCTAGAAAAACACCAAAATCCATTTCACCTAGTGTTTCACCCTCAACAATGTCATCCTCGTGGACATTAACTAGCATTCCATTGGCAATGCACATGCTTGTTCCCATGCATTCATGTGTAAGAGAAACCTTTGTACATATGAAGCTAACCCTATCTTGGGTAATATTTGTGGCATGATCATGACAGTGAGGCTCCGAATCTGATTCTGGCCAAATTTCATAAGATTCTAATGCACCCCCAAGTGTATGCTCAAACCCTGTTGGATGTGGTAGAGGAGCATTATGTTTTAACACCTTCTCGATTTTAACCACTATGCATCCTTTCTTTACCATCTTTCCATGCACTTTATGCCCAAGCTCTGTATTGAATATGGAGCCCTCGCCCACCTTCACTCCATGTTGCAGAAGATCTACCTTGGCTCCAATAGAAAATGTGGAAGAAACATTTGCACCTATAAACAAATGTAAATAAGGTTAGTATTTACTCAAAAAAAACATTTATTATGCTATCAATAATATATAACACATGCTTCAATATTTTGATTTACCTATGTTGTGTCTCAAATCCATGATCTTCCATGGATGTATGTCCCCATCATTAACATCCTCATCAATCAAATGTGGTTGAGTTACATCAATTATCAAAATTGTAACATAACCAGCGTTAACCCTTTCTCCAACATAATAAGTTCTAGACTCTGCAGATTCGACCCTTCCTAGCCCAATGACTTGATCATTAATAAGGAGATCAACATAGTCCCCTTTTGCCAAAATTATATTTTCCATTGTAGCTTGTATCAATTCTGTAACAACAATTAAAATGTAACTTGTAATTAAAAGGTTGAACCGTGTAAAGTGTGACTTTATATTTTCATAAAAACACACAACTTACGAAAAAGTAATATAGATGCAAAAATTAAAATAGCATGGTAGTAATATTGTATGTAATGAAACATTGTTTCCTCAAATGAAAGCTAACAATCAATATCATTCCTTCTACTACAAACATAAGCATATTGCTAGAAGCAACATTACATGGTCAAATAAATCTAGCACGTGCTAGATTTCCTTCTAGGACAAACAAGCACATTGTCAATAAGAATATTGCAAGGCGAAGGAAATCCACCACATGCTAAATTTCCTTCTAACGTAAATAGAAGCATATTACTCACAAAAACATTTCAAAGTAAAAGAAATCTTACACATTCTAAAGTTTATTCTAGCACAAACACAATCACATTGCCAAAAACAACATTGCAATGTGAAAGATATCTAGCATACGCTTGATTTACTTCTAGCACAAACAAAAGCACATTGCCAACAATAATATTGTAGGGGAAACCAAATCCAACAACTTCTATCAAAAACACAATCACATTTCCAATAACAACGTCGCAAGGTAAAATAAATTTAACGCGTGCTAACTTTACATGTAGCATAAATACAAGCATACTACCAAAAACAACATTTCATGCCAGAAGAAATCTAGTGCATGTTATATTTCCTTCTAACACAAACAAAAGCACGTTACCAAGGTGAAGGAAATCTAACACGTGTTAGATTTCCTTCTATAATAAACAACCAAATTGAAAACAACAATATTGCATAGCAAACGAAATCTAGCATAACTTCTAGCCCAAACACAAGCACAACATTTCCAATAACATTGCCAAGGTGAAGGAAATCTAACACTTGCTAGATTTCCTTTTATCATAAACAACCAAATTGACAACAACAATATTGCAAAGAAAAAGAAATCTAGCATAGTTTCTAGCCCAAACACAAGCACGCTTCCAATAAAAATATTGCAAGGTGAAAGAAATTTAACGCATGTTAGCTTTACATGTGGCACAAATACAAGAAAACTACCAACAACAACATTGCATGCCAAAAGAAATCTATTGCGTGTTATTTTTCTTTTTAACACAAATCAACAAAGTGTAATGGTGATTCTCTGTTGTGAAGACCCATATTAAAAGTGGTGTAATGCTAATAAGACCAATGCAGCTATTGCCAAGATACCGATGTAAAGTTTCATTGTTCAAAAGTTTAGGGCCTCCTTGGTAAAACCATGCATGTCATATTCAGTGACTATGGCATACTCTGAGGTAGATTCAGTAATAAATTTTGTGCATCAATAGAGTTTTGGCATTTTCTAGCTAAGTTAAGGCACCAACACCACAACTGTTATGAATCACCTAGTCAGGTCTCAAGAGAGAGCTTCTTTTGTCTCATCACTATATCAATCCATGAAATGGTGGAGAGCCTAACAACCTTCTCTTTTAATCACTCAAGCTAGACCAAATTGACAAGTTGTATTCCTACCTAACCAAACATTTTCCATGTTTTTGCTTCCTCATAAAAAGATAGCAATCTAGGGGTTATCCTGATGCAAAATGTACCTTTCGACAGACTATGTTAACACCTTTTTTTAGGAGATTAACCCACTAGCCTTTGTTCTATAGTACAAATAAAATCGGTCACACTTTCACATTTTATTTGGATTTTATTTTCACCCATATGTAGTAGCATTGTGTTGACCAGTACGTTGGCTTTAAAAAGTAATGCAGTTCTAATAGTCAATATTGACATGGTTGGTCAATATTTTTCTATGGAATAGATTTATGACGACAGGAAAATTATAGAAGTATCGATAGTCATAGAAAATGAATTTGCAGAGAGACTGGGAAGACCAAATCAAGTTCCCACATCCATTGGCCTGTTGAAAACATCCCAACATGAGGACTCAAATACATATCTTGGAAAGGAATCTTCAAATGGAACCCGATCCAAAAAAAAGTAGACAAACGTAAAAGAAATCGATCGAGAACCAGGAACAGATTCAAAAACTCATTATGGGTATTGATATATATTGGGATAATGTGGTAAAGATGAAGCATAAGGTATTGGTGGGCCACTGGGAACACATTAGGATGTCTAGTGGACAAATGAAAGAATGGGTGCAGAAATGTTGGTTCTGTATTGTTGGAAATAGACCGAAGGTAAGCATGCTCCTCAATAGTTGGTTTGGATTCCACTTCATCACAGTGGAAGATGCAGATAGGATTGGCTCAATCTCATGTGTGAAAGGTAGGGGATTTTTATGCTTGTAGAATTAGACAGTCGGATTTAATCCTATTAAAGAAGATCCCCAGCGAAAATACATATGGGTTAAACTCCCTAGCCTTCCTTTGGAACTATGGACCAAGAAGGAAATCATGGAAATTGCCAACAAGATAGGAAAATTCTATTATGTCGATGAAGGGAGTGCTGGCCTTCTAGAAAAATGAGTAGCATGGTTTTTCATTGAACTAGATTCCATAAAAGGTCTCTCGGCTACCCTTGATATCTATTAGAGTACACAATCTATCATAAAACAAGTGGATTACTGGGGAATCCCTTTTAGATGTTTGGGATGCCATAATACCATACATCTAATAGCGAAATTCCTACGTAGACTTGGTTGGGATGACATCAAAATGTATGGTAAGGCTATAGGCATAAATCAGAATCATATTTTTCCCAAGAAAGAACATGCCCCTTGGGAGCTGCCAAATGAAGTGTAGGTGCCTACGCTAGAATAAGTTCCTATAAACAATAGTAGTAGAAAGGATAACAGTATGTCGACTCTAGGAATTAATAGTCAAGAAATAGATTCCCAAGAGAGGCCATATGGACGGGGAAACTTGGCGAATAATGAGAAGAGAAGCTTAATATGACTAAGATGGAGCAATTAAGATGAAAAAGTGAGCAGGAAAGAAGGATCATGCACAGAAATGAAGAACGAAATGAGTGAGAATGAAAAAGGATGAAGAAATATCAACAGATAAATAGTTGCTTAGCAAGCAAAGGTGGAAGATTTCAGATTCAAGTAGTATCTTTGGTTGTTAGTTGTAATTGGTTCCCAATAAATGCATATATTCGTTTGCCAAAAAAAAAAAAAAAAAACTGTTATTTGTTTGCATCAATTTACTAAGCAATGGTATATCATCATAAATATATGATGTTTTCCTAGAAATTTGGAGCACCTCCTCACAGATCTTGTCTGCTAGAATTTTATAATTAATATTACAGAGGCAGAGTCAAGGTGCTTATGCACCAAAGTGCCAAAGTGTACTCTGCTTATGTAGAATAACAGTCAATAAATAGGAACTCATCTACAGTCATACAAGAGATCGCAATGTTCAGAAAGCCAAAAGATTTCTAAGCACCTTCCAAGCAAAAGCTTAGCATGCTTATACATCTAATGGGCATTACCATCCATGGATCATTACTTCAACCAGACTATAGTAGTCAAACTTTCAAACCATTAGGTATGGAAGTCATAAAAACACCAAGTAATGGCATGGCTTACCAAAGAACAATTGCACTGCCATGACAGGAGAATCATTTGGCATGTGTTCAGACACATCCAGAGTTAATAGAAAGACAGTTTCCTATTCAGATTCTGGTTCTTCTGAACCCTCCTCAGTGTCATCATCATCATGATTTTTATCATCTTCTTCCCCTTCAATATCTTCTTCAGTGTCAGGGGCATTATCGTTATTTCTTCTAAGTCCATGAAGCTGCCTGAAATCAGGGGCAACATTATCAAGCATCTCATTCAAAGCTTGGTGCTCATAGCTTTGCCAAGAAGCTAACTTGGGAGGTGGAGAATTTTGACTTCCTGCCACTACATCTTCAGGCACTGTGTGTTGACACTTCAAGCTACTTAATAGTAGATCTTGCCTGGACCTAATATTCTCACCTGCTGCTGCAATCTTACTAGCATCAAAATCTTGATTAATTCCTTCATCACTGATCCTTCCTGTCCCTGGCTGTCTGTCATCACTCCGAAGAGATTCATTGTCGCCATGAACTGAACCAACTGTACTGACTACCCAACTACCAGCAACCTCTGATGCTAATAGATCAATTGTTGCTATCGAATGCTTATCTCCCTTGTTTCTAGCATCTATCTCATCTCTATGCTGCTGACTGACAGGAGATTGACTCTGCCTCTCCCCATTTAACAAGTTTCCAATAGGATGGGATGTTCTCACCAAATGCTGGCCACTGTTATATGTATCAGGTAATCTTTTTGGTTCAGCACCAGTCCTGGTGTTTAATGTTTCCCCTTGATTTTCACCAGCTAAGTCTGTCCTCGCCCATTCCATTGGAGCTTGTTCTTCATCTTCAAGTTGCATTGTTTCTCATCCCAAACCCCCTTCACCATCTCTTACTTCATCATCCTCCTGAACCGTTTCTCTTAGATTCTTGTTTGATTTGGCAGGCTCATTCCCCATAGGATATGTACAAAACTCGATCCTTCTACATCCACTTGTGCTTTCAAGCAACTGAGTTGCATCTGCTTCTGCCCCAAGGAATTTTAGTTTCCGATCATAATGCAATCTTTTTGGAATGGAATGGTGAACAAGAAGCCAAGGAATTGCCATTCAAGTTCAATCAAGTATGGCTACAAGATAAATATTTAGTGGACCTGATTAAGATATCTTGGATGAAGCCTTTAGGGATAATGAAAAATAAAATGATGTATCAGGTCACTCAAAAACTGCACAGGCTAAAGTCAAAGGTTAAGACATGCATCATCAAGTGCAAGAAGACACTCTCTCGCGAGTTTTCTATTATAGATAAAGAGATTTCAGAATTGATGGACCCTACAAGTCCTAATTTCCTATTTGAACAAAGCAAAAATACAATATTGGAGATCTCTAAATTATCAGGCAGAGGAATGGAGACAAAAAATAAAAATGATGCGGGTTTCTAGGGGAGATAATAATACTAAGTACTTTCATAAGATAGCTTCCAAAAGAAAAAATTCCGACACAATCTGGTATATTAGAAATATGGACAATATAATACTAACTACTCAGAAAGACATCCTACAGGAAGTTGTAAGCCATTTTAGTAATCATTGGATTGGCTGGGAATCACATTCTTCCTCCCCCAATCATCCAGTTTCTACACAGGCATGAGCTGTTCACTCTTGCTGATATTGGCTGCCAACAATCTGTCATTTCCTCCTCTTCCAGTTGACCACATGCTGAAAATTTGGCTCTTCTGATGGAGCTCAATGTCAAATGGGAAAATTACAGATCTCATCTCTATCACGCAAATATTGCTCTGTCTAAGAGGGTAGATAGGCATTCTTGGGGCGGTCTTTCTCATGGAGGAGAAATCTCTACCAAAGAAACATACAAGTACATATACAACATGCAAAGGTAGGGGAAGAAAATCAACCATATGAAAAGTATGGTGAAGATCACGCTTTCCTTGCTGATAATTTAAATCCTGAAAACACTTTTGAGGTCACAGAAATACAGTTCATTAAACTAATCTTATTTTCACAGACACTGAAAGTAAGGGAGCTGTAGACTTTCATGGTAATACACTTGGCACCTTAGCATTTCATTGTGAGTTTGAGTAGGAGTAATGTAACCCCCATGTTGCACTTTGATGTAGACCATGACTTTGTCCTTTCTTTCTTTTGCTTAAATATTTGGTTTTTCCTTTCTTTCCAAAGCATTGACATGACAAAACTACGGGAAATAATCCACTCTCTATTTTGAACTGGACTATTGAATAGGCTGGATCTATGAGGGAGTACAAGTATAAAAAACTATTGAAGTTACAGTACAAGGATCCAAAAGGCAGTCAACTATGCATCCAAATATGTTCAATGGAAGGACATACATTCAATATATGCTCCATAGAATATTCATAATTCCAACATAAAGTACAAAGTCAGGGGCCCTAAAATCCATTTTTCCTGATTTGATCCCATGTGAGGATCTTACGTCATCCAACTAGCCAAAGGAATTGAGGACCATGGGAAAACACCATTCATCTAGATTTTCTTCCAAATGGGATCCTAGTGGATGTATTGATGACCAACTATAAGAGAGTAGGATTTCTTGAGAGTAAACATCCCTTTGGTTTGAGAACCTCACCAGAGTTTGTCTTCATCCTGAGCATTGGATATTTTTCATTTTTGAAGCTCATGAGCTAAAAATAGGCCAGGGAGAGAAAGATGGATGTGATTGCCAATCTTCAACTGTTTTCCATTCCTTCCATAGCCTAGGGGATTGAATCAGTTTCTAAAATTCTTCTACAGTAAGACCCTGATGCTTTGAAGTAAATGTTATTAAATCTCTAGGATTAACAATCCCTCAATTGTGGCATCTATTGCCAAGAATCTTTTGAGAATAATGTAGTCACTAGTGTGACCATTCCAGGTATCTCAAAAAACATGACTTTGAATTAAGGTCTAGTTGGCCTGTGGCAAATTTCATATGGAAGATCTTAGAGGATGCTTGGTTGCTTGCAACTTTTTCAATTGAGAAGAGTGGCCATATTTCATATCCCATATTTGTTTCTAGAGTTCATCTCTAACCCAAAGTCAATCCCAACATAATTTCTCTCCCAATGCTTTGTTTAGGATCCCCAAGTCTCTCAATCCTAAAGCCCCACTCAATTTAGGATACAAAGCTTCTCTCAGGATTTACATCAAAATTTCTGAAATATGGGCAACACCTACCATTAATAACTTACCTTTTGCAGTGACCACTATCTTTATATCCCTCCAGACATGAATTCAAGATAGTTTTTGAACCCAAATTTTGACAAAATCAGATCAATAGATAAGTATAACTATGAACCCAATCACAGGAGAAGAAACTATTTAAGAAACTAAAGCAACTACAACTGATACTGGAGTTTAAAAATTCTTTGACATCAATTATCAGACCATCATATGACTGGAGGTGTGTCCTTTGTGTTGCCTAAGGTCTATTGTTAGACATACATTACTGGTTCTTGGTCCAATCATGTTGGTATTCAAGACCATAACCTTGATTTTCCTGCGATCCAAATAGGAGCATGCTTAGAGAATGTGCAACCCCAACAAGAAATCACAGAGTTTCATTCATTGTGGACACTTGTAATATTATGGCAAGACATATAAGATCAACAAATCAAAAAATCCACACACAAACAATAATTTGTTTGGGAGGCAAATCAACTCTGAATTTTGTTAGCAAAGAAATTCTACACCTACAGCACATGAACAATTTCAAGCAACCAAATAACAACATGCAAAGGTAGGGGAAGAAAATCAGCCATATGAAAAGTATGGTGAAGATCACGCTTTCCTTGCTGATAATTTAAATCCTGAAAACACTTTTGAGGTCACAGAAATACAGTTCATTAAACTAATCCTATTTTCACAGACACTGAAAGTAAGGGAGATGTAGACTTTCATGGTAATACACTTGGCACCTCAGCATTTCATTGTGAGTTTGAGTAGGAGTAATGTAACCCCCATGTTGCACTTTGATGTAGACCATGACTTTGTCCTTTCTTTCTTTTGCTTAAATATTTGGTTTTTCCTTTCTTTCCAAAGCATTGACATGACAAAACTACGGGAAATAATCCACTCTCTATTTTGAACTGGACTATTGAATAGGCTAGATCTATGAGGGAGTACAAGAATAAAAAACTGTTGAAGTTACAGTACAAGGATCCAAAAGGCAGTCAACTATGCATCCAAATATGTTCAATGGAAGGACATACATTCAATATATGCTCCATAGAATATTCATACTTCCAACATAAAGTACAAAGTCAGGGGCCCTAAAATCCATTTTTCCTGATTTGATACCATGTGAGGATCTTACGTCATCCAACTAGCCAAAGGAATTGAGGACCATGGGAAAATACCATTCATCTAGATTTTCTTCCAAATGGGATCCTAGTGGATGTATTGATGACCAACTATAAGAGAGTAGGATTTCTTGAGAGTAAACATCCCTTTGGTTTGAGAACCTCACCAGAGTTTGTCTTCATCCTGAGCATTGGATATTTTTCATTTTTGAAGCTCATGAGCTAAAAATAGGCCAGGGAGAGAAAGATGGATGTGATTGCCAATCTTCAACTGTTTTCCATTCCTTCCATAGCCTAGGGGATTGAATCAGTTTCTAAAATTCTTCTACAGTAAGACCCTGATGCTTTGAAGTAAACGTTATTAAATCTCTAGGATTAACAATCCCTCAATTGTGGCATCTATTGCCAAGAATCTTTTGAGAATAATGTAGTCACTAGTGTGACCATTCCAGGTCTCTCAAAAAACATGACTCTGAATTAAGGTCTAGTTGGCCCGTGGCAAATTTCATATGGAAGATCTTAGAGGATGCTTGGTTGCTTGCAACTTTTTCAATTGAGAAGAGTGGCCATATTTCATATCCCATATTTGTTTCTAGAGTTCATCTCTAACCCATATTTGTTTCTAGAGTTTAAATCTGCTGAGGAAGAATACCAATGTAAATATTGTAGTTGTCTAACCCATAAATCATATTCATGAATAAAAATGTCTCTACTCAAATATGACACTCAATATTTTGTCATAAGTATTATAGGGTGATGTACAAACTCAATATTTTGTGAAATGTATATTTGGATCTCAAACTTGATTATAGAAGCTTGTATAATGAAATATGGAAATAATATGATTTATGGAAATTACTGCATTCAAAGAAAACACCATTGTCACAATAAAATATTCTCAAATCTTGTTTATAGATAAGATTAAAATCCTTTTGAAATGGTTTGGTATGCAAGTTCAATTTGGCTTATATCACAGGGTTTGCTATCATATTCTCCAAAAAGATTTGCATACAAATTCATTTCAAGTTCGAGTCTTAAAACAAACAAGACAACTTGGAATACAATTTTATTACGACTTCCTTGGTGGATGTATATATAGAAAATTTTAACGAACCATCAATCAAGCATGTCCTAAAATGATGTGCCTCTTCAAATTGATTTCCAAAGCTCCTTTTCTCTTCAAATAACCTTGAACATAGGTTCCCACAACATCCAATACATGCTCTGTACATTCAACTTGCGAAATCGAACTGTAGATCGATGTTTCAATATATATATATATATATATCTATATATATATATCTATATATATATATATATATATATATATATATATATATATATATATATATATATATATATATATATATATATATATATATATATATATATATTCTCTCCAGGATGTGAATTTAGACTCAAATTCCTGTAGGATTGATACATATCACCAATATTTAACATAATACAATACATATATATATTAAAACACCATTTATCCCTACGTAATTGAGAATTGATTGAGAGATAACATTGCAGGAATGAAAATCATTGAGTGCACAAATATAGTTGGTAGATCTATCACGCTTTGTGCTATCAATAAAACATTACAAATTTTGATCCATGACTTAAAACCAAAGAAATGCATTCAAAAGATAGAAAATCAGATTGCTGGTTCATTACAATGCACATAGGGAAAACTACTACGGTTTAAAAAAATTAAGATTTAATTAAATCAGAATGTCAAAGTATGCAATCCCTATTGCTATTGACGTGTAATAACTTTAAAATAAAGATACAAACTAGCACATTAAGAAATAAAATATCAAACACAGAAAGCAGTTCTATAACATATGCTACCCAAAAAGCACAAAGGATGGAAACAAGCTGGGTTAGGGACCCTACCAACCAACCCCTGCCTCCTGTAAAATATTATCTCACAGAATGCTTAAATGAATAAACAATGGAGCATAAAGGTTGGCATAATTCTTTTATTAAAGAAAATATCAATCCTTGTACATTCCAGAGTAGGAACGTAGAGTCCAGTGCCCTAGGCCAGGGAGAGAAAGATGGATGCGATTGCCAATCTTCAACTGTTTTCCATTCCTTCCATAGCCTAGGGGATTGAATCAGTTTCTAAAATTCTTCTACAATAAGACCCTGATTCTTTGAAGTAAATGTTATTAAATCTCTAGGATTAACAATCCCTCAATTGTGGCATCTATTGCCAAGAATCTTTTGAGAATAATGTAGTCACTAGTGTGACCATTCCAGGTCTCTCAAAAAACATAACTTTGAATTAAGGTCTAGTTGGCCTGTGGCAAATTTCATATGGAAGGTCTTAGAGGATGCTTGTTTGCTTGCAACTTTTTCAATTGAGAAGAGTGGCCATATTTCATATCCCATATTTGATATTTGTTTCTAGAGTTCATCTCTAACCCGAAGTCAATCCCAACATAATTTCTCTCCCAATGCTTTGTTTAGGATCCCCAAGTCTCTCAATCCTAAAGCCCCACTCAATTTAGGATACAAAGCTTCTCTCAGGATTTATATCAAAATTTCTGAAATATGGGCAACACCTACCATTAATAACTTACCTTTTGCAGTGACCACTATCTTTATATCCCTCCAGACATGAATTCAAGATAGTTTTTGAACCCAAATTTTGACAAAATCAGATCAATAGATAAGTATAACTATGCACCCAATCACAGGAGAAGAAACTATTTAAGAAACTAAAGCAACTACAACTGATACTGGAGTTTAAAAATTCTTTGACATCAATTATCAGACCATCATATGACTGGAGGTGTGTCCTTTGTGTTGCCTAAGGTCTATTGTTAGACATACATTACTGGTTCTTGGTCCAATCATGTTGGCATTCAAGACCATAACCTTGATTTTCCTGCGATCCAAATAGGAGCATGCTTAGAGAATGTGCAACCCCAACAAGAAATCACAGAGTTTCATTCATTGTGGACACTTGTAATATTATGGCAAGACATATAAGATCAACAAATCAAAAAATCCGCACACAAACAATAATTTGTTTGGGAGGCAAATCAACTCTGAATTTTGTTAGCAAAGAAATTCTACACCTATAGCACATGAACAGTTTCAAGCAACCAAATAACAACCCATTTAAATCCGGTGTAGCTATATGAGGGTTTTTTTTACTAAGCAATATAAGAGTACAATCTGGGTGTCAAAACTGGCCTACCTAACAGAGAATTTCCTTCGCAGTAATACCTCACAGTTTCTCAGAGATCTCCTGGCTGAAACCTCAGATAATCATTCCGGCAGCTCCTCAACACAAAATTGCACTGAAACCCCAGCGTCTGCCCAATCTGGACTGCGTCAGCCTCTCCTTTCCCAGCGTTGGCCCTGCGTCAGCCTATCTAGGCATGTGTCAGCCCCAGGAGGCCCTGCGTTAGCTCTTTGGGCCTCTGCATCAAATACGCTGGCCTCTCTGGGCCTCTGCGTCAAATACGCTGCCCTTTATGGCTTGAAGCAAATCACCGCGGGTTTGATATGAGAGGATTGATAATTGTCAGATGAAGCTGAGATTCACTAAGAGTGAAGCCAATCCAAACCATTGTTTGAAGATTGTGGATGATAGACCTCTCATACCGACACCTTCTAAGAATGACCTATTACTGATAAGTGCAGACCCTCTCACTTGCAAAAGTAAGAAAGAGTTGGATTCCGGATGTGGAATGGTAAACTGCAAGATCGTGACTACCTCGAGGATCTTAACTTTCAGAAGTTATATTGTGATGATGTCGGACCAGATTTGGGAAATGCCTCTAAGTTTCATAAACTCATTTGCATTGATGTTCTTGGTGAACTTTCGTCCGTATATATGTTTTATAGTTAGCATGGTGAGCTCATATTTGGTTGAGCCTCACTAGATTGGTGCCAAGAATCTTTTGAGATATCTTCGGAGCACAATCTCTCATGGATTGAGATTCACTGCCTAAAATATGAAGCTGCATGATTATTCGAATGTTGACTGGGCAGGCAATGGGGAGGATCACCAGAGAACTTCTCAGTGCTAGTTCTCTTTGGATTTTGCTTCGATATCATGGATGAGCAAGAAGCAGAAGTCGATTGCTATAAGCACCGCTGAGACCGCATACATAGCTACGAGTATGATCTTGTGTGACGCTGCCTGGTTGTGGAAGCTCTTTAGTGTGTTGTTTGCACACATGATGAATACCACTGTGATCCTCTGTGACAACCAGGGGGGGATTCGATTGTTGAGAAATCCTGTATTCGATGTTTACTCCAGTAGATAAACATCAGATACTAACTTATATAGAATATGGTAAGTCGATGAGCGAGGAGGCTCCATCGCATTGAGACTGATGTACAGGTTGCAAATATTTTGTCAAAGCCCAGGGGAAAGGTCAAATCTGTGACTTTCCCGAACAACCTGGAGTCGTTGAGAGACCTTCGTATATATTACTATCAAAAGGCTAGTTGAAGAAAAAGGGAGTATAAGAGGTGTTTTTTACAACACAAAAGGCTACTAAAAGGCTACTAAAAGAAACAGAAACAAACACACCATATGACACCGTTATTTTTGGACCAATGTCCCCGGAAAAACCTAATGCGGGAAAACCGGTGCAACTATCTGAGGGTTTTTTTACTAAGCAATATAAGAGTACAATCTGGGTGTCAAAACTGGCCTACCCAATAGAGAATTTCCTTAGCAGTAATACCTCACAGTTTCTCACAGATCTCCTGGCTGAAACCTCAGATAATCATTCCGACAGCTGCTTAGCACAAAATTGCACTGAAACCCCAGCGTCTGCCCAATCTGGACTGCGTTAGCCTCTCCTTGCCCAGCGTTGGCCCTGCGTCAACCTATCTAGGCCTGTGTCAGCCCCAGGAGGCCCTGCGTTAGCTCTCTGCGCCTCTGCGTCAAATACGCTGCCCTCTATGGCTTGAAGCAAATCACCGTGGGTTTGATATGAGAGGATTGATAATTGTCAGATGAAGCTGAGATTCACTAAGAGTGAAGCCAATCCAAACCATTGTTTGAAGATTGTGGATGATAGCCTCTCATACCGACACCTTCTAAGAACGACCTATTTCTGATAGGTGCAGACCCTCTCACTTGCAAAAGTAAGAGAGAGTTGGATTCCGGATGTGGAATGGTAAACTGCAAGATCGTGACTACCTCGAGGATCTTAACTTTCAGAAGTTATATTGTGATGATGTCGGACCAGATTTGGGAAATGCCTCTAAGTTTCATAAACTCATTTGCATTGATGTTCTTGGTGAACTTTCGTCCGTATATATGTTTTATAGTTAGCATGGTGAGCTCATATTTGGTTGAGCCTCACTAGATTGGTGCCAAGAATCTTTTGAGATATCTTTGGAGCACAATCTCTCATGGATTGAGATTCACTGCCTGAAATATGAAGCTGCATGATTATTCGAATGTTGACTGGGCAGGCAATGGGGAGGATCACCAGAGAACTTCTCAGTGCTAGTTCTCTTTGGATTTTGCTTCGATATCATGGATGAGCAAGAAGCAGAAGTCGATTGCTATAAGCACCGCTGAGACCGAATACATAGCTACGAGTATGATCTTGTGTGACGCTGCCTGGTTGTGGAAGCTCTTCAGTGCGTTGTTTGTACACATGATGAATACCACTGTGATCCTCTGTGACAACCAGGGGGGATTCGATTGTTGAGAAATCCTGTATTCGATGATTGCTCCAATAGATAAACATCAGATACTAACTTATATAGAATATGGTAAGTCGATGAGCGAGGAGGCTCCATCGCATTGAGACTGATGTACAGGTTGCAAACATTTTGTCAAAGCCCAGGGGAAAGGTCAAATCTATGACTTTCTCGAACAACCTGGAGTCGTTGAGAGACCTTCGTATATATTACTATCAAAAGGCTAGTTGAAGAAAAAGGGAGTATAAGAGGTGTTTTTTACAACACAAAAGGCTACTGAAAGGCTACTAAAAGAAACAGAAACAAACACACCATATGACACCGTTATTTTTGGACCAATGTCCCCGGAAAAACCTAATGCGGGAAAACCGATGCAACTATCTGAGGGTTTTTTTACTAAGCAATATAAGAGTACAATCTGGGTGTCAAAACTAGCCTACCCAACAGAGAATTTCCTTAGCAGTAATACCTCACAGTTTCTCACAGATCTCCTGGCTGAAACCTCAGATAATCATTCCGACAGCTCCTCAGCACAAAATTGCACTGAAACCCCAGTGTCTGCCCAATCTGGACTGCGTCAGCCTCTCCTTGCCCACCATTGGCCCTGCATCAGCCTATCTAGGCCTGTGTCAGCCCCAGGAGGCCCTGCGTTAGCTCTCTGCACCTCTGCGTCAAATACGCTGCCCTCTATGGCTTGAAGCAAATCACCGCGAGTTTGATATGAGAGGATTGATAATTGTCAGATGAAGCTGAGATTCACTAAGAGTGAAGCCAATCCAAACCATTGTTTGAAGATTGTGGATGATAGACCTCTCATACCGACACCTTCTAAGAACGACCTATTTCTGATAGGTGCAGACCCTCTCACTTGCAAAAGTAAGAGAGTTGGATTCTGAATGTGGAATGGTAAACTGCAAGACCGTGACTACCTTGAGGATCTTAACTTTCAGAAGTTATATTTTGATGATGTCAGACCAGATTTGGGAAATGCCTCTAAGTTTCATAAACTCATTTGCATTGATGTTCTTGGTGAACTTTCGTCCGTATATATGTTTTATAGTTAGCATGGTGAGCTCATATTTGGTTGAGCCTCACTAGATTGATGCCAAGAATCTTCTGAGATATCTTCGGAGCACAATCTCTCATGGATTGAGATTCACTGCCTGAAATATGAAGCTGCATGATTATTCGAATGTTGACTGGGCAGGCAATGGGGAGGATCACCAGAGAACTTCTCAGTGCTAGTTCTCTTTGGATTTTGCTTTGATATCATGGATGAGCAAGAAACAGAAGTCGATTGCTATAAGCACCGCCGAGACCGAATACATAGCTACGAGTATGATCTTGTGTGACGCTGCCTGGTTGTGGAAGCTCTTCAGTGCGTTGTTTGTACACATGATGAATACCACTGTGATCCTCTGTGACAACCAGGGGGGGATTCGATTGTTGAGAAATCCTGTATTCGATGATTGCTCCAGTAGATAGACATCAGATACTAACTTATCTACAATATGGTAAGTCGATGATCGAGGAGGCTCCATCGCAGGTTGAAATTCTAATGATACATGCTATCTAGGGTTTACTGTTTACTTGCACATTAAACTTGGATGTTATTAAAACCGATTATTTTAATTTATTCCATCTTTTAATTTTATTATTATTTTTTATTTACTTCACTAGTAAATGCAATTGATTGGGAATACTATGACTTGATCAGATTCTCAAATCTTTCACACATTAATTTGATGTAATTTTTCTCCACTATTTATTATTAGAAATAATTAAATCAAAATTTCTATTTGTTTGTGTAAGATAAATCAATATTGATACTTAATATCATATTGTTTTAACTACACATTTAATTGATTAGATGCATTTAAGCCAATTTATTTTAATTTCTTTCTTTTCCTTTTATTTTAAATTTTAATTTGTATTAACCCTAATGTTGTGTCTGTGAATTATGATATGTTATTTAAACCTCATTTTATCGTAAATGATATTTTATTTTGATAAGTTTGATATGTTATGTGCCTACAACATTTCTTTCCCTAAAAACATTATTTTATTTAAAACACTCTCATATCTTTAACCTGACCATATCTATTTTCTTAAATAGAATATTTCTTTAATTAACAATATTACCAAGGAATACCCCTGTGGTGAAAGTGAGGCTAACCCTTGTCACCTAAAGTGGGAGGATATGTGATCCTCAGTGAATGTCTTCTCGGGTTGTCATCAGTTACCAGAGAAATCCAAGAACCAATAGGTCCACCTATTCATTTACAAATTCTTTCAAATTTTGAAGATCAAAGAAAAATAAATGATCCTTCAAATATTGTTAAAAGATTGACATCAACCAACTCTAATAATTGCATTATTCTTTTCATATCAAGAATTATAGAAGTGGTCTATCTTAAGCATTAGTACAACATACTAACAATAATATCCTTGAAGTGATTCAACAATAAGAAATTAACAGTAGAAAACCTCAAAGACAACTCTAGATTTTATATCATCTTGTCAATTTCAACAGTACTTCTGAGCCTATTCTCTATCATAATGTAACACCTTCCTCCCACATTTACCCAAGTTAGCCGGTCCGCTAGGGTAAACATGTGACAAAAAGGCTACTATGATGTGATTCAACTCCCCATGTGTAGTTGAGGAAGTGGAACAAAAAAAAAAAAACCATTCTGACCTTCCACACATGCTACAAAACCATCAGGAGCCAACCAACCCTTGAGACAACTTGACATTACACTAATTTGGACCCTCAGCCACTCCCATGACAAGCCATGCATGCGATTGAGGCCTTCCAATCGCTCCCACAACAAGGTATGCTAGCGACTGTGGACATTTTCAGCTAGTTCTCAGTGAGTGACCCCATATTATGTGCTACTTTTTCAGGGCCAGAACTCAGGCCAATGCCCAGAACTTCATGAAACTTTCAGAAATGATACATAATATTGAAACAACGTTACTAATGTAAACACTTGAGTAATGACTTGACTGGACCCCTACTAGCCATGACAAACATTTCGTCAAACATGTCACAAATAGATAATCTATAGGACTTAACAACATATCTAAGCATAGTGGTCTCATACTTATTTGAGATTCGTAAGAAAACATTGTTTCCATATCACAATAGTTGCCTTATCATCTATTAGTTCATATATTTATTGTACATTCATTTACAAATAAAAACATGAGAGCCATACATCAATCCTGTCATAAAACATGCTCATAACCAACGTATAACCAACATAAATAATAAATATATAACATCCATAAGAATCACTTATGAACAAATACATTTACACATGAAATACAAAGGAGAAAGAGCTCTTATTATTGAATGCAAAATCCAACCAGGTATGGGACTTCTATGAACCACCTGAACATAGATTGGTTGAACCAAATATTTCTTTCAGCCAATCATCCATGTGCCATATTCCAAGCATAAATGTGGGACTTACAACAAAACCAACCAGGGCTTCATGAGGCCAAACCATCTCAACCCTCATCAATAGAACTAGTCCTTAGTGCAATCCCCACCGAATCACTAGGACTTAAATAAGAATGGATGCCTCTAGATCTCTCCACCTACACCGTGAGGAATTTGTCTATCTCAACCTCTTGGATTTACTGTGTATCCCACCATTACTGGTCAAGATATTGCTAGGCCTACGAGGTCACCATCCTCTGGGTTTTACCATGTATCTCGCCATTACCAGTCAAGGGATTCCTAGGCCTAATGAAGGGTATTCACTACTGAGCTTTACTGTGTATCCTACCATTCACCAGTCAAGGGATTCCTAGGCTCAATTGAAGTGCTCACATCTAGGCTTTACCATGTATCACATCCCCAGATTTCTAGGCCTTATGAATAATCCTGAGACCCCCCCACTTAGCTTCGAGTCCATCTGACCATCCAACTCAACCAAAATAAGGGAACTCCATCACATCATGGCTATCCAGAAATGGTAAGGTAAGGCTAAAGAACACTGTCACACCTGGAAAAACCCATGCCAATGATAGCAAGAGAACCAACAACACACATGCATGTTCCATGCATGTCAAATCTAGCAAGGAAATCACACATGAAAATCGATACCTGCAAGTACACTTGTTGTAGTTGCTTAATCTTGCTCTTCCTTGCTTGATATTTGATTCCCTTTGCCTTCTTTGTCATTTGTTCGCTTTCCTTGCTCCAATTCTAGAATGCTCCAAGAATTCTCTAAGTTTCCAAGAGTATGAGAGAGAGAGTAGAAGGAGAGAGCTCCAAAACTGAACTGACAAAAAGGTACCAATTGATCCTCAAAAGCATTTATATTAATGAGGCCTCTATTTTCTTCATTTTCCATTATTTTCCTTCAGTTTACTCCTCACATGTAAGATGTGACCTTTCACCTTCCTTTTCTCCTAATTTCCATTATTTTCATAAATAAAATGCTAATTAATGCCTCATGTCTTTCCAAATCCTTTTCCATTTCCTTTGCCAATTTCCTTAGCCATAGTAAACCAAATGAACACCCACACTAGGATGTTTTTCCCAACATTCATCTTGGACTACGTTTCCCATGAATTTGGTTATTATTTTTCCTTTATTAACTTTATTACATGGAATTTTGACTAGGGCAGTTACTAAACCCTCCCGCTTGGGGGAACGTTTTCCTCGGTGTTCAATGCCACCTACAATCAACAATACTGCCGAGAAGCAAAATATATTGCACATGGAGCTTTATAACTTAGCTTTTTGTAGTATTTGCAATGATCAACCTACTAAGAAGCAAACCAACATGACAACATAAGAACATTGCAACATAACAACATGACACCCATAATGCTTATTGGAGCTTTATAACACAGCTCATGGCAGTGTTTACATCCATATACATATGTACATATACAAAAGCATCACACCAAAACATATACTAAAAACATTTGCTCAACCAGTGAATAGAGAAGGATACATAAACCACATCTAATCCACCATCTCCAATGTAGCTTTATCGAGCCCAAAGTGCTTCCACTACACTTTAGCCTACTTGATTGCTCGGTTCTGGAGCATGAGCATCTTTCTCTACAATATACACTAAGGTTCGAGTTGTAATTCTCCATCTTGCTCCACCTACAATATATACCAGTCAATCACACGATCAACATCTTTAACATACTGCTAAAGCAATGAAACATGGAAAAAATCATGGACTTTCACTGTCGTAGGTAGTGCAAGTCAATAGGCTATTGGTCCAATTCTTTCAAGAATCTTGAAAGGTCCACAAAACCAATGTGCCAACTTGGCACATGATCCAATCCTCAAGGAGCTCTTCTTCGGCTTGATGAGCAAGTACACTTGTTCTCCAACCTAAAACTCCTTAAAAAACCTGTTTCGATTTGCAAATTTTTTTTGTCTCTCCCGTGCTACCTTTAGCTTCTTCTTGATTACCTGCATTTATTGTTCCATATCTGCCAATACATCCAGTACAATCAACACCCTGTTAACTGGATCACTCCAACTAATGGGAGTATTACAACTTCACCCATAAAGTGCCTCAAACAGACTCATCCTCAGTGACTCCTGATACCCATTTTTATAAGCGAACTCAACCAATGGAAGGTACTCCTCCCATCTCCTCTGTTGATGCATCACATACATCCTCAACATGTCCTCCAATATTCTATTGACCATCTTTTTCTGTCCATTTGTCTGCAAATGATAAGTTGTGCTGAAGGCAAACTTTGTCTCCAAACTTGCAAACATCTCCTTCAAAAACTTGGAAGTGAACTTAGCATGCCTGTCTAAAACAATCTTTCTTGGAACACAATGCAACCTCACTACATCTATGATGAATACTTGTGCCACATCACTAGTTGGATACATAGATTTCACTCAAATGCAGTTTGCTACCTTAGTCAACCTATCCACCACAACCATGATGGAATCATGTTGTCTAGATGTCCTCGGAAAACTTGTGATGAAATCCATGGAAATGATCTCCGACTTCCACTTTGGAATCAAAATTGGTTGTAGTAGACCACTTAGATACTTACATTCTGCTTTCACCTGCTAATAGTCCAAACATTTAGCCACAAACTCTACCACATCCTTCTTTAGACTCGACCAATGATACAACTTCTTCACTGTTGTCAATGTCTTTTGGTATCTTGGATGACCTGAATACAATTTTACATGAAACTCCTGCAAGATAGTTTTCTTGAGCTCATTTTCATTCAACACATAGATCCTGTCCCTAAAGATGCCCAAACCATCTGATGTAAGATGATAGTCCACATCCTGATCACCTGTACCATGTTGCAACCTGTGAATAAGCTCCATGTACCTACCATCCTCCGGTTTTGCCTTTAAGATCTGATCCTATATGTCTCTCCCATAAGAACTCATAGTTGTTATATAATCCACCTATACTCTCCTTCTAAGAGAATCTGCAACCATGTTCTCTTTCCCCTTGATGTACCTGATCTCAAATTCAAACTCACTAATCATGGCCAACCATATATCTTGTATGGAATTCAGGTTCAGTTGGTTAGATAAATACCTCAATCCACTGTGATCACTCATAAATACAAACCTCCTGTCAAGAAGAAAGTTCCTTGAGATCTTCAATGCATGATGATCGCTTCCAACTCAAGATCATGTTTTAGATAATTCTGCTCATGTTCATTTAATTTCCGAGACCCATAGAACATTACCTATCCTTCCTTCATAAGGACTTCATCAATTCCTTTCTTGCAAGCATTTGTACACACCACAAAATCTTAGTTCGGATCCGCAATCTTTAAAACTTGAGCATTTTTCAACAACTACTTCAATTTCTGAAAATTGGCTGCACATTCTTCTATCCATTCAAATTTCTTACCTTGCTCTACAGTGATGTAATAAAATATGTAATGCGAGAGAAGTTCCTGATGAACATACTATAATAACCTGCAAGCCCCATAAATGATCTTACCTCATCCACATTTCTAGGAGTTTCCCACTCCATGATAGCCCTTATCTTCTCTGGATCCACTGCTATGCCTTCCTTTGAAACAAAACATTGCTTGAAAGAAATGACATTTTCTAAGTTTGGCATACAACTAATGCTTGTTGGAAATAATACTGAGAGGGGGGGTGAATCAGTATTATCAAGCAATTTACCAAATCTTCCTTATTTGATCTTTTGAATTATTCTTGCATATCAGTACCATAAAATAATGAGCATGAATAAAGAAAATAGACAATCACACCAAAGAACACAAGATGTAAGGTGGAAACCCAATGCGGGAGAAAACCACCTGCTGCAATATGTCTCTATCTTCTTTCAAGAAATTCTTTTTACAATGATTTTGTACTGGTGCAGTCCTTTACCAGCACGCAGGCTGCAACCTGCAGAGAGCTACAACTCTCTCTCGTTTTCCAGTCTCTCCTGGAAGGGAGCTACAACCCCCTACTTCTTTTCATGAAGAATCAAATGATCAACAAGTATACAACAGATACAATCCACTACAGATATCAGATCAGTAATTACAGAAATAACCCAGAACACCTTATGAACAGAAAATATACAGTCAACAGATCATCTTAAGACAGGGACGCATATTTTCTTTCTGTGACCTGCGACTGGACGCAGTCTACCTTCCACTGTTCTGCGTGCCGACGCACTGTTCCTCTATGCTTTGCTGCGACCGGCGCACCCAGAAACACTATCGCGCCGCGTCTTTTACTTTAGAGACGCACCCAATAACACAGTCGCGCCGCGTCCTTTGCCTCAAAGACGCACCTGAGCCTTTACTGTACTGCGTCCCGGCGCACTTTCCCTTCACTGAACCTGCGTCCCTTCAGATATAAAAGATATGAGGACTTCAGAACCAACCCAAACACTCAGATCCACAGATCTGATCATGCGCCATAGAGATCACAGTCCATTAGAAGATTCGCCTTCATAGATCTGGACTAGATCTCACCAAAAGATATTCAACCAAGATGATGCTTAATCCAAATGAACTCCTTTGCTTTATATAGGCAAGCTTCTCCCCAAAACATGGAACAAAACCACGAGCCGACACCATAGAAACACAAAACCGTCGGCTAGATACCACACAAGAAACCCCCACGTGCTTTTCTCTGCCTTGAAATGTGTGCACTGGGCGGACGCACCTCCTGAACGGCTGGCCTGCGTCCCTGGACGCGGGTTCTGTATGGTATACCTGCGGGGACGCACTTGCTGAACATATTTCCTGCGTCCTTCTTGATTTATCACCTGAATGGGTTTGCCATCAAGGACAACACCTGAATCATAATGCCAACAATCTCCCCCTTTGGACTTGATGGCAACCACATAATCTTCAGCTTCATTCTCCCCCTTTGACATCAAGGGCAAAGGGTATGCTCCCCCTATGCTCATGCATCTCCAGATCTGTAACCAGAAATCCATCATGAAGGAGATAGAGACATATTGCAGCTATTTCCAAGATCTCCTTCTCCATAATGCCAACAATGCATTATGTGCTCCCCCTGAGCCTATACCACCAATAGGAAGATGATCAACAGTAAGATGATGCATCAACAACCCCCAGCTTTTGCCTGAGGTATTCAAAAGTGTCCCTGGGCAATGGTTTGGTGAAAATATCAGCAACTTGTTCCTTAGAAGGAACATACTCCAACTTGACCTTCTGTTCAAGTACTTGTTCCCGGAGAAAATGGTACTTGATTGGTATGTGCTTGGTTTTTGAATGCATAACCGGATTCTTTGAGATGCTGATTGCACTTGTGTTGTCACATAAGATAGGGATTGGAGGAGTACAAGTGATTTGATAATCCTGCAAATTCTGCATCATCCAAAGGAGTTGGGTGCAACAAGATGCAGCAGCAACATATTCTGCTTCAGCTGTAGACAAGGCAATTGAACTCTGTTTCTTGCTGAACCAAGAGACCAGTCTGGGACCCATAAAGAACGCACCACCACTTGTGCTTTTCCTGTCATCCACGCTTCCGGCCCAATCTGCATCTGTATAGGCATGAAGAGTAAGATCTGTATCTCTAGGATACCATAAGCCATAATTTTGAGTCCCTTGAAGATATTTGAAAATTCTCTTCACTGCTTGAAGATGAGTCTCCTTCGGATTTGCCTGAAATCTTCCAACTATTCCAACTGCATGCATGATGTCTGGTCGGGTACCTGTCAAATATAGTAAACTTCCAATCATAGATCTGTAGGTTGGTTGATGTACTGCTGCAGATTCATCATTTGCACTGAGACTACATCCTGTGACCATGGGTGTACATACTGGTTTTGCATCTTCCATGCCATATTTCTTCAAAATCTGCTTGAGATACTTGGTTTGAGATAAAAAGATTCCTCCTTCCTTCTGTTGGATTTGCAAACCAAGGAAATATGTCAGTTCTCCTAGCAAGGACATTTCAAATTCTTTCTGCATGACTGAGGCAAAGCTTTGACTCATAGCTTCTTCATTGCTGCCAAAAATAATGTCATCTACATACACAACAAGTATTAGCAATTTGTCATTTTCAACTTTTATATACAGATTGCTATCTGCTGAACCTTTTAAGAAACCTTGTTGATGAAGATATTTGTCCAACCGGTAGTACCAAGCCCTTGGAGCTTGTTTGAGACCATAGAGAGCCTTTTTCAATCGGCATACAAGATTTGGATCATTTCCAAGAATGAACCCATCTGGCTGTTCAATGTACACTTCTTCTTCCAAGTCTCCATTCAAAAAGGCTGATTTCACATCCATTTGAAATACTTTGAAGTTCTGAAAACTTGAGAGAGCAAGGAACATTCGGATGGCCTCAAGTCTTGCAACAGGAGCAAAAGTTTCTTCAAAGTCTATTCCTTCTTGCTGCGCATACCCTTTACAGACGAGTCTGGCTTTGTTTCTAATTACTTCTCCATTTTCATTCAATTTATTTTTGAAGACCCATTTTGTTCCAATAACATTCTTATCTTTTGGTCTAGGAACCAGCTCCCAAGTGTTGTTCTTTTCGATTTGCTCAAGTTCTTCATCCATTGCTTTCACCCAACATTCATCTTTGCATGCCTCTTTCACATTTTGTGGTTCGGTGGAGGAAAGTAATGCCAAATAGCTTGAAGCTTCTGCAACTGTTCTTCTAGTTTGTATACCTGCTTCTTTTTGTCCCATGATCTGAGATTCTGGATGGTTCTTCTGAACATATCTGGATGGAGTCTTTTCTTCTATTCTTGTCCGTTCTTCTGCTTCTTCGTGAGGTTCTTCTTGAGATTCTTCTTGAGGTTCTTCTTCTTCATCATTCTGTCTTTGAGGGTAGCTCTCATCTTCTTCGATGTCTTCACGATGTATTTGCCTAGGAATATATCCCTTTTCATCAACCACTACATCAATGCTGTCAACAATTCTGCCAAGTCTTTTATTGTAGCATTTGTATGCTTTGCTATGTGGAGAATAGCCAAGAAGAATGCCTTCATCTGCTCTAGGATCAAGTTTGCCAAGCTGCTCCTCAGTATTCTTGATATAGCATTTGCTCCCAAATATTTTGAAGTGCTTTACCGAAGGAGTTTTACCACTCCAGAGCTCATGAGGGGTTTGAGTGCTGTTCACCCGGACATTTGTCTTGTTGAGAATAATAACCGCAGTATGTGCAGCCTCACCCCAGAAGGTTGCGGGGGTTCCTGATTCATCAAGCATAGCACGAGCCATTTGTTGGATTGTTCTGTTCATTCTTTCAACAACTCCATTTTGCTGAGGCGTTCTAGCTGTAGAGAATTCTCTCCTTATCCCATGTTCATCACAGAAATCGAAAAATTCATTTGAAGTAAATTCCCCACCTCTGTCAGATCTGAGGCACTTAATTTTGTGACCTGATTCATTTTCAGCCAAGGCTTTGAAGGTTTTGAATTTTTCGAATGCTTCATCTTTGTGCTTCATAAGACCTAACCAAACAAACCTGGAGAAATCGTCAATAAATAATATCAAGTATTCCTCTCCTCTAGGTGTTCTTTTTCTGAATGGCCCACATACATCTGTATGTACTAGCTCAAGAGGCATGCTGGCTGATCCTTCTTTCTCTGGAAAGTTAGTTCTGGTTTGTTTTCCAAACTGACATGATCTGCATATGGTGTTGTCAGGAATTTTGATATCTGGAAGATCGCGAACTGCCTGATATTTGCAAGCTTTCCTTATTTGTGAGAAGCTTAGATGTCCCAACCTTCGATGCCATAACCAGTGCTCTTCATTCTTGCTTAGATAGCATTGTTGTTGTCCTTCATCAAATATGTATAGATTATTTGGAGTTCTCTTTCCTTTGAGAACTGTTTTACCTGTATCAAGATCACGAACAAGGCATCCATTTGATCTGAATATAACCTCGGTTCTTTGATCACACATCTGGCTGACACTTAGTAGATTATGCTTCAATCCATCAACAAACAAAACATTTCCAGCCTTAACATCTTCTTTTAAAGGAGCAATACCTTTTCCTTTTATAGTTGCAGGAGTATCATTTCCAAAAGAGACTTTCTTTCCCTTTTCTAAATTAGAATAAGACTCAAGTTTTTCTTTATCACCTGTCATATGCTTCGAACATCCACTGTCAATGTACCATAGATTTTCTTGTCCTTCTGCATAAAATGCTATCCCACATCTTTCTGTTTGAGGTTCCTTTATTCTCCATGTTTTGGCACCTGAGGCTTGTTCCTTTTTCTGCTCTTGTACCTTTCTTTCCGGAAACCTGCTTCTGCATTCAAAGTCTTTATGTCCAAAATTATTGCAAATAGAACATTCAACTTCATTTTCAAGAGCTGAAAAGTTGTTATAGGTCCTTTTTGTAATCCCTGTCATACTTCTTTGTTTTTGAGCTTCCCTAGTCATGATTGTTTTATACGCAACACATTGAGCTGCTTTGTGACCAAAGTTATGGCAAGAAAAGCATTGTCCATTGAAGAAGCTTCTGCGATTATTGGATCTACCAGCCAACTGATTGTAATTTCTATTTTCATCTATTCTTGAACCAAATTGAGAAGATTTTACCTGTGGCTGGTTGTGGCTTTTGTTCACCCTTAAGCTGGATTGCCCCTGATAGTTTCTGCTTGACATTTGTCCCTGCTTTACCTGATGATCTTCCTTGTGCTCTTGCTCATTTCTTCTTGCTGCATCAAGATAACTTTTTGAAGTGGATGCTTGAGAAGTTTCTCCATTATAGCCCAAACCTGTCTTATTTAGTGGAGACCGCTGCACACTGATAATCTCATCCAAAGTTTCAGATCCTTTGACAAACTTGAGATTAATAGTTTTTGTTTTCTCAATTTCTTTTCTAAGACCAACAATTTCACCTTCTAATTTTTCAAGATGTTTTTCCTTTTCATCAATTTGGAATTGTAGAGTATCAATAATCATGTTCTTTTCTTCTATGCATCTCTTGAGTCTAGTAATTTCATCATAAAGGTTATCCACATCTACAGCATCCTCATAATCATCATCTTCAAATGCCATTAACAACCTATATTTATTACCTTGTTCATCTTCATCACTGTTTGATAAGCCATCACTATCTTCATGGGTGTAGTAGCTTTTCTTATTTGCGCTTTGTTTCTTGTTCCATCTAACTGGTTCCTTTCCTTTATCCTTATAAGAGCATTTTGCAGCATAATGACCTACTCTTCCACAAGCAAAGCATTTGAAAGGTAGCTTACCTCTGAACCTTCCAGAACCTCTTTGAAGATTTCTGACAAAATTTGATTCTTCTTCCTCTTCTTCTGGATCATGGCTTGCTTCATAGTAATCTTCTTTGCCTGATGCTTTAAAAGCAGCCTCCCTTCTGTCTGATGGTCCTCCCTTTCTCATATCATAAGCAGTTAGAATTCCATGTAGCTGAGACATAGTAAGAACACGGAGATTTTCTTTTTCTTCTATTGCAGATACTTTGGATTCAAACTTGGGGGATAATGATCTTAGAATCTTTTGAACTACTATAAACTCCTTTACTTCTTCACCCAAATTTTTCATACAATTTACAATCTCATCTACCCGAAGAAAATAATTAGCCACACTTTCATCATTATACATCTTGAGAGTCTCATATTGAATTCTGAGAGTTTGAAGTTTGGCTTGTTTTACCTGTTCATCTCCTTCATAGCTTGTGATCATTTTGTCCCATATTTCTTTTGCTGATTTGAAATGCATTACCTTCATGAATTCTGTTTGGGATATACTTCCTAATAGAGTACTGACTGCTTTTGCATTTGTTTCATACTTCTTTTTCTCAGCTGGATCTGTAGGAGTAGCTGAAGGAAAAGCATAGCCTGTTTCTACAATGTCCCAAACTTCAGTACCAAGAGATTGAAGATATGCAGTAACTCTTACCTTCCAATAATTGAAGTTTGTCCCATCAAAAACTGGTGGCCTGATTGATGCTTCTCTCTCGTAGTTGCTCATGATGAACGATCTACCTTCAAGCGATCAAGCTTTTCTGAAGGACCTGCTCTGATACCAATTGTTGGAAATAATACTGAGAGGGGGGGTGAATCAGTATTATCAAGCAATTTACCAAATCTTCCTTATTTGATCTTTTGAATTATTCTTGCATATCAGTACCATAAAATAATGAGCATGAATAAAGAAAATAGACAATCACACCAAAGAACACAAGATGTAAGGTGGAAACCCAATGCGGGAGAAAACCACCTGCTGCAATATGTCTTTATCTTCTTTCAAGAAATTCTTTTTACAATGATTTTGTACTGGTGCAGTCCTTTACCAGCACGCAGGCTGCAACCTGCAGAGAGCTACAACTCTCTCTCGTTTTCCAGTCTCTCCTGGAAGGGAGCTACAACCCCCTACTTCTTTTCATGAAGAATCAAATGATCAACAAGTATACAACAGATACAATCCACTACAGATATCAGATCAGTAATTACAGAAATAACCCAGAACACCTTATGAACAGAAAATATACAGTCAACAGATCATCTTAAGACAGGGACGCATATTTTCTTTCTGTGACCTGCGACTGGACGCAGTCTACCTTCCACTGTTCTGCGTGCCGACGCACTGTTCCTCTATGCTTTGCTGCGACCGGCGCACCCAGAAACACTATCGCGCCGCGTCTTTTACTTTAGAGACGCACCCAATAACACAGTCGCGCCGCGTCCTTTGCCTCAGAGACGCACCTGAGCCTTTACTGTACTGCGTCCCGGCGCACTTTCCCTTCACTGAACCTGCGTCCCTTCAGATATAAAAGATATGAGGACTTCAGAACCAACCCAAACACTCAGATCCACAGATCTGATCATGCGCCATAGAGATCACAGTCCATTAGAAGATTCGCCTTCATAGATCTGGACTAGATCTCACCAAAAGATATTCAACCAAGATGATGCTTAATCCAAATGAACTCCTTTGCTTTATATAGGCAAGCTTCTCCCCAAAACATGGAACAAAACCACGAGCCGACACCATAGAAACACAAAACCGTCGGCTAGATACCACACAAGAAACCCCCACGTGCTTTTCTCTGCCTTGAAATGTGTGCACTGGGCGGACGCACCTCCTGAACGGCTGGCCTGCGTCCCTGGACGCGGGTTCTGTATGGTATACCTGCGGGGACACACTTGCTGAACATATTTCCTGCGTCCTTCTTGATTTATCACCTGAATGGGTTTGCCATCAAGGACAACACCTGAATCATAATGCCAACAATGCTCTCTCAATAATCTCAACACTACTACTAAGTTCTTGACATTCTCTTCCTCATTTTTAGAATATATCAAGATGTCACTAATGAATACAATAAAAAACTTGTCCAGATAAGGATGCAATACACTATTCATCAAGCACATAAAAATTGTTGTAGCATTGGTCAAACCAAATGGAACTACAACAAATTCATAATGCCAATACCTAGACTTGAAATTTTTCTTGTAAATTTCCTCTTCCTTGATGTGTACCGAATGATATCCGGGTCTTCGATCAATATTTGACAACACTGTTTCTCCCTTCAATTGATCAAGCAAGTCATCAATCCTCGACAACATACACATGTTATTAATGGTCACCTTGTCCAACTACCTGTAATTAATGCATAGCCTAAGAGTACCATCCTTTTTCACAAACAACACTGGTGCACCCCATGGTGATACACGTGGCCTAATGTATCCCTTGTCAAGCATTTCTTTCAACTGTAACTTTAGATCTACTAAATTTGGAGTTCTCATCTTGTATGGTGCCTTCGATGTTGGTGCTACCCCTGGTACCAACTTAATAGAAAAATCCACTTCTTTGTGAGGCATCAACTTTGAAATCTCTATGGAAAATACATCCTGAAACTGCTGCAAGATTAGGTACCTTCTCAACACCTCTGCATCCTCAACATCCTTACCTTTATCACTAGAAATATGCATTGCAAATAGCACACACCCTTTTATACGACTATGCTTTGCCTACATAGATATCACCATCCTAATTGGTGTTTCCTTCTTCTTACCCTGCAAGCCTCTCTGTTCTCCATTTTCATCCAAGCACTCAATGGCCTTGTCATAAGATTCCATTTTGGTACTATGAATATACAACCACACCATACCCAAAAGCATACTATATAATCCCAACAGTAGTACATTCAAATGTGTTGAGGTAGGCATACCATTCAACTCAAATGCACAAGATCTTACCCAATAATCAACTCTTTTTTTCGTACCTATATCCAACTATACTAACCAAGATTCTGTATGCACTTCTTTATTCAAACCACACTTATCCACCAAGTCAGGACTAATGTAACTATAATTAGATCTAGGGTTAATCAAAACATAAACAACTTTATCAAAAATATTACCATCCATCTCGATAACAACTTCTTGGTGATCCTCCTACTTGCCATCCAATGCTGCATAGATATGAGGAATACTCTACCCAACATCCCCAACAGTGTGCACTGTAGATATGAGGCCTACCACCCTGATACTATGGAAAATATCTCTTGAGATGCTCCTTGCCACATATCCAACACAAAAACGGTCTCATAACATCACCTCTATTCTGTTGCCCTCCAGGTTGTGACCCATATCCTTGTCTAACTACGTTGAACTTCTTATTAGGCACAACATTTTCTTTCTCACCTACATCCTAAGGCCTTGTTCTTTTTGGCTACCATTTACCTTCGGATTTTCATTTCCTTTTCCATCCTTTCTATGATTTTACATTACGCTTTGACTGCTCATAACAATGCTTCAATTTCCTAATAACTTCCTCAAGCGACCGAGGCTCATCATACTCAATCCGATCTCTAAATGCTAATGGAAATCCACTAACAAATATCTGAACTTTGGCCTTCTCATATTTAAGATACGGTACATACTTCAATAACTCCAAAAACTTGGTTGTGTACTCCTCATCTGTCATTGACCCCATCTTTAGCTCATAAAATTCCTTGGCTTTGTTGTCGTAGTACCTATGAATAGATATTTCTTCCTGAAAAGTATCTTGAATTCATGCCAACTCAACTCCTCTATCCTGATGTCTCTAACCTACTTCACATCTTCCCACCAGATATTTGCTTTCCCTTTGAGGGTTAAGATAGCTATTTTGTCTTTCATATTCTCCGTGTATTCATTCAACTCAAAGAATTTCTTCATCCCAAGTATCCATGCTTCTGCATCCTCTGACTTCTTCAAATCTCCATCAAATTTAGGTGGCTTTACTTTCTTGAACTCATCTAGAAAATATCCCCTGTCACTCCTCCTGTAAGGATGATAATGATGATGATCATAGTGCCTGTTAAAGCCAGAACTAGAATAGAACTTGTGTCCATCACCTCTCTTATCCGGAGTATCCAAGAGCCTTCCATCTCAAATCGTATCATCCCTATCCAACATGTTCCCACCATGAGACCTAATTCCATATGACCCATTAGTTATCTACTGCTACCCATGGTTGATCTAAAGTGGTCCCCGTCTATGCAATTCTGACAAACTCTAAAGGATTACTGCATTAACTTATGCTTGTTTCTCCCGTGCCTACATTATTCTATTATTATATGCCTTACAACTTCTTATTTCTTCCTTTAATATTCTCAATGTTTCTTCTAAGTCAAAAGAGTGTCCAACACCATGTTGTTCATCTGATCTATAAGGAGAGTCTTGTGAACTATATTCTACCATCTTGATAATCATATTTGATCTCTTTCCTGCAAGTATACCATGTTAGCTAAAACCAAAACATAACATAATCAACATACCTCGTTATCGTTCATGGGAGGATATCTCATCTCCAAGATTAACCAGATTATCATGATACATGTATAATAATAATCACATTGGCATATAACTTTAGTTTAACCGCTATCTAGTTATTAATGCCTGATCATATTAACAACACACCATGACCTCGTGCATGAAACATACAACCATATCAATGTATGCATAGCAATATATAAGTATCGACATGCATAATCAATGCATAACCGACACACACTCATGATGACCACATCCAACAACACACCATCCACTTCCACATGGCGACACCACTACAACCATGAGCACCACCATGCATACACAACAAGTGCATAGACCATAAGCATAGAGAAGACATATATGCAACTGACATGAATGCATGACCAACACACTGCCTATTCAGTCCAATGGGTGAACCATGCTCTAATACCACTCTGTAACACCCTCCTCCCACATTTACCCAAGTTAACCTGTCCATTGGGGTAAGCACGTGACAAAAGGCTACTGTGATGTGATTTTGTAGAATTTCCCACTGTAGATCACCAGATATTGCAATATATTAAAGCAAAATACTTGATCTAATTCTACAAACAAACTTGCGGAAGCTTAATCGATTATGAGCAAGATCAAATAGAACACATATAACAGAGAATGAGAAATAAATCACACATGAACACAGAAGAATAGTTTGGGGAAAGCCTCAGCTAAAAATCTCAATCTCTGTATTATCATACAAGTGGAAATATGTCCGGATTACACAAAGCTTTAGCTCACAAGCTATCCAGCTCTCAGAACGATCCCTCAATGCTGCTCATAGACTGAATAGACACAACATATGGCTTCCCTCAGTCCTCCAAGCCTCCTATTTCTAAGTGCAGTTTCTCCTGGGTCCTCTGGCTGCCACCTGTGTGAATTCACCTCTCACACAACTCACTAAACTCAGAAGTAACTGCGCAATATCCAAGGAATGAATTCCTTTTGCATGCAAGAGATATTCTCAATGGAATATTCCTGCAACTGATAGTACATTGTCCCATCATCTAATCTCAACTGGGTCTCTAACTGAACTGACATGCATGAGTTATTTATGAGAGAATATCCAGTTATCTGAAGTGAAGTAGTTACATGCATGCATGCATTAACTAACTGAACTCACAATTAGTTCCACAAACTGTTGGAACTAATCCAATTGGACTTAACTCAGTTAGTTGAGCTAGCTAATTACAGCTCAAAGTACAACTCATCCTAATCACTTTAATTAAGGGATAACTTCCTTAATCAAAGGGAAAATTGTTGCATGTCTTCACATAGACTTCATGTTTGATTTTCTCCAACTAATTAACTCAAGATGAATTAATTAATTATTTTTCAAACAGCTGCTAAGATCAAATTCGAATTTTAATTCTCAATTTTAGTTCATGGACTAACTAAAATTGGAATGTATCCTGAAATGCTATTTATAGAAATGATATTTGTAGCACTGCTATATTTAGCATTTCTTGTTGCTATTTTCAACACTCCCTTTCAACAAGAAAGGGATTATTTGTCACCCCAATCCTGTCTCTGTGGAACTCGAATTTGCATTTTGACAATGCCTTAGTCAAAATATCTGCATCCTGCTCCTCGGTCGAAGCATACAACAATAACATGATCCTCTTCACCACACAGTCTCGAAGATGATGAGACCAAATATCGATGTGCTTGGACCTGTCATGAAATACTAGATTCTCATAGAGTTTGATACAACTTTGATTATCGCAATAGATCATAGTTGGATCCATCCTATGACCAAACAATCCAACTAGAATTTTCCGCATCCAAATGGCCTCACGTGCTGCTTGACTGGCCTGGCCTCCATGTATTCAGCCTATGCTGAGCTAAGTGCAACTGACCTCTATTTCATGTTGTACCAAGAAAATGCAACTAAACCAAGGTTGAAAATTCCTCCTGAAGTGCTCTTCCGGTTTGATGGACTCCTTGCCCAATATGCATTTGTGAGGCCCTGAAGCTTCACTCCCTCTGTCCATCTGTACCACAATCCATACTGAGATGTGCCTCTGAGGTATCTCAGCACATGCTTTGCTGCCTTCCAAAACAGCTTGGTAGGCTGAACCATAGCTTGACTCAACTGGTTCACTGCAAAGCACAAATCTGGTCATGTGTTCACTAGATACATCAATGAACCCACAAGCTGCCGATAAACAGTAGCAACTACTACCTCACCTGAAGTAGCATCCTCCTTCCTCTAGTTACCAGCTAGAGGAGTCTGCATGGGCTTTCACTTCTCCATGTGGAATCGCCTGAGTATCTCATTGGCATACTTGCCTTGAGACACAAACACTTCCCCATCCTTCTGCCACACTTCCATGCCTAGAAAGTAGTGCATAAGACCCATGTCTTTCATCTTGAACTCTCTTGCAAGGTCCTCCTTAAAAGACTTGATCAACTGATCATCACCTGTCAATATCAGATCATCAACATAAAGAACAATGATCAATGGCTTACCTTCTACCATGATGTGGTAAAGGTTCGCATCTGCTTCACTCTTTGTGAAGCCCAACCCAGTGAAATAGCTATCGATCCTGGTGTACCAAGCACGAGGTGCTTGCTTTAGCCCGTACAAAGCTCTCTTGAGTTAGCACACATGCAACTCACGATCGAAGGTCTCAAAACCTTTTGGCTGCTCTATGTACACCTCTTCCTCAATCTTGCCATTAAGGAACACAGTCTTCACATCCATCTGATGGATCTTCCAACCCATCTGTGCTGATAGTGCCAACATCGATCTGGTAGATGAGTACCTTGTTACAGGAGCAAAAGTCTCATCATAGTCAATCCCCTCGACCTATGAGAAACCATGGGCAACAAACGTTGCCTTATGTTTCTCAACACTCCCATCAGCTGCTTGTTTTACGTTCTAAAGCTATGAGGAACTCACCACTGACTTGTCCTCCGGTCTTGGTACAACATCCCAAACACTGTTCCAAAAGATTGAGTCGTACTCCTCCACCATAGCATCAACTCAGACTAGTTGTTGCACTACTTCCTTAAATGAAGAATGTTTGGTCTCTACACACTCCCCAACCAGGGCCATGTAACCAATGTACTGCTCGAGTGACCTCCTCTGTCTGCGTTGAGAAGATGGTTGTCCCACATTCTCTCTTGCATGCAGCATCAACCTGTCAGCTTCCCTTGAACATTTCCGCCCATCTCTGGAAGACTTTGCATGAGTGGATGTCTCCACTCCTAGATCCTCTGCATGCGGCTGCCCTGCATCAGTCTGAGGCTCCTCCTCCTTAGGAACCAAAAGTTCCTCCCCTGCATGTAACTTGAGCTCCCTCTTAAGTGATACTCGCATGGATTTCTGCTCGTTGAACTTCAGATCTATGCATACTATTGTCCTCTAACTGGTAGGTAAGAGCACCCGATAGTTGTGGGGTGTATCAATGTACCCCACAAGTATCCCCAACTCAACTGTTGGATCTAGCTTCTTCCGAGCATCTTTGGTCACATGGAAATAAACCAATGATCCAAAGATCCTGAAGTGACTCACATCTGGTCTCTTCCTAGAAAAGGCCTCCACTGGTGTCTTCATTCCCAGTATACGATGCAGGTTTCTGTTATGAAAGTATACTGCTGTATTGCATGCCTCAGCCCACAAATGAAGTGGTAGGCTTTGGTCATGCAACATCGCCTGAGCTGCTCCCAAAATCGATCTGTTCTTCCTTTCGGCCACCCCATTCTGCTGTGGGTTATGGGGTTCTGTCAACTCCCATTTAATTCCTTCTGCTGCACAAAAGTCCTTAAACTGTTGGGAGACATACTCTCCACCATTGTCGCTTCACAAGGCCCTTATTTTCTTTCCAGATCTTTCTCTGCCAAGGATTTGGACTCACAAAACCTTGAGAAGGTTTGATCCTTCTTCTACATGAAGTAGATGCAACATCTACGAGAAAAATCATCAATAAAAATAACATAGTACCTTTGTTTAGTGGTGGAGGCTATAGAGAATGGTCCACACACATCTGTATGAACTCGCTCTAGGATTGCTCCAGCTCTACTATCTCGATCCTGAAAGGAAGATTTTTCATACTTACCCAAGGTACAACCTTTGCATGTATCCATTTGCTCCAATTTTCCCTTGGGAAGTCTGGTAGAAATCTGTTGCATGATCTTCAAGGCGCCATGGTGCAAGTGGCCCAATCTTCTATGCCATAGCTCACCAACATCTTGGCTCTGCACCAACTCTGCTTTGGAACTCAATGTAGCATAGTCGTCTACCTCTAGCTTGTAGAGATTCTTTACTCGAATCCCAATCCTCTTGGTCTGTCCAGTGCCGATATGCCTCAGGAATGCCTTTCCTTTGCTAAAGACTACATCATAGCCTTTGTCTTCCAGCATAGCGACGGATGCAAGATTCTTCTTTAGACTAGGCACATACTTTACATCAGGCAGGGTGAGAGGAGCTCCATGCTCCCTCTGAAACACAACCGTACCTTCACCTGAAACACAATACTTTCCATCATCACCCATCCCGATGCGCATCTGGAGGTCCTTCTCCTCCAAGGTACTGAATAGATTCTTGTTGTCGGTCATGTAGAATGAGACTCCACTATACAGGTACCAAACACATCCCACCATCGATGAAACCATGCATGCAATGAGGGTGAAATCCAATTCAAACTTTCAGGCAAGTGCCTTACCATCTGATCCCTTCTTGGATTTCTTCTGTGGACAATTCGTAGCATAATGGCCCACCTCATGACAATGAAAGCATTGCACTTTCGATTTGTCAATCTTCTTCCCACCATGGGAAGAACTGGATTTGGAATGGGACGCCTTTCCTTTCCCTTTCCTCGCCTTACTCGCTAAAGCTATATTTCCTTCATCATCTTGCTTTGATGAAGATCCATCTCTGGTGCTTCTCCTTATCTCCTCCTGCATCAGATCCAACCAAAGTCGTTCCCAATTTGGCAGTTTCTCTCTTCCATTTACCGAGTTCTGGTAGCTATTCCAGCTCTTAGGAAGACCGAGGAGAGAAAGACTCACCATGTCATCATCAACTATCATGATCCCTACACTTCCAAGCTTATCCCTACAGGTGGTGAGCTTGTTCAGATATGTAGAGATCGTGTCGCCCTTTTCACACTCAATTTTTTGAAGCTTGTCTTTCAGCCCCAACTTCCTCTAATCGTTGTTGTTCTAATATAGATCCTTCAATGTTTTCCACATTGAAAACGGTGTCTCCTTCCCATGGAGACTCGAGACTATGTGGTCTCGAACTCCCTCCAAAAGAATCCTCCTCACTCTAGCCACACATTTCTTCCATTCCGCCAATTCTTGGGCATTAGCAGCTGCTGGCTTGGAGATTTCTTGATCAATGAAGTCCTTCAAACCGTTGTCCTCTAATATCGCTTCCATGCGATCCTTCAAGGCTATATAATTCGAGCTGCCATCAAGGGCATACTCGAGTCTCAAACTGTTGAATGCCATTGGTGAAATTTGAGATGTGATAAGAATTCGATTTCTATAATCAAGAAATTCAAACTTCGAACTTCTTCCTTCTTTGTATACCATTCTTCACTTTGATCACCTTTTCTCCGATACCATATAGAATTTCCCATTGTAGATCACCAGATAATGCAATATACTAAAGCAAAATACTTGATCTACTTCTACAAACAAACTTGCAGAAGCTTAATCGATTATGAGCAAGATCAAATATAACACATATAACAGAGAATGAGAAATCAATCACACATGAACACAGAAGAAAACTCTGGGAAAAGCCTCAGCTAAAAACCCTGATCTTTGTATTATCATACAAGTGGAAATATGTTCAGATTACACAAAGCTTTAGCTCACAAGCTATCCAGCTCTCAGTACAATCCCTCAATGCTGCTCATAGACTGAATAGACACAACATATGGCTTCCCTCAGTCCTCCAAGCCTCCTATTTCCTTGCGTAGTTTCTCTTGGGTCCTCTGGCTGCCACCTGTGTGAATTCACTTCTCACACAACTCACCAAACTCAGAAGTAACTACGCAATCTCCAAGGAATGAATTCCTTCTGCATGCAAGAGATATTCTCAATGGAATATTCCTGCAACTAATAGTACACTATCCCATCATTTGATCTCAACTGGGTCTCTGACTGAACTGACATGCATGAGTTATTTATGAGAGAATATTCAGTTATATGAAGTGCAGTAGTTACATGCATGCATGCATTAACTAACTGAACTTACAATCAGTTCCACAAACTGTTGGAACTAATCTAACTAGACTTAACTCAGTTAACTGAGCTAACTAATTACAACTCAAAGTATAACTCATCCTGATCACATTAATTAAGGGATAACTTCCTCAATCAAAGGGAAAACTGTTGCATGTCTTCACATAGACTTCATGTTTGATTTTCTCCAACTAATTAACTCAAGATGGATTAATTAATTATTTTTCAAATAGCTGCTAAGGTCAAATTCAAATTTTAATTCTCAATTTTAGTTTAGGGACTAACTAAAATTGGAATGTATCTTGAAATTCTATTTATAACAATGCTATTTTTAGCACTTGTATATTTATCATTTCTTGTTTCTATTTTCAACAGATTCAAATCTCCATGTATAGTTAAGGAAGTGGAACCAACAAAACAAAACCATTCTGACATTCCACACATGCTAAAAAACCATCAGGAGCCAACCAACCCTTTTAGGTGACCAATACCTGAGACAACTTGACATTTCATTGATCTAGATGCCCATCCATTCCCATGACGAGACGTGCATGCGACTGAGGCCTTCCAGGTGCTCCCACAATAAGGCATGCTAGCGACAATGGACATTTTTAGCTAGTTCTGAGCGAGCGACCCTGGATTCTATGTCACTTTTCAGGGCCAAGAATCAGGCGATTACCGAGATCTTCATGAAACTTTCAGAAATGATAAATAACATTGAAACAAATGTAATAATGCAAAAAAATGAGCAAGGACTTGACTAGACTCCTACAATACATGACAGTCATTTCATCAAACATGTCACAAATATACAATCTACAGGTCTTAACAACATATCTAAGCATAAGGGTCTCATACTTATCTGAGATTCGTAAAGAAGCATTGTTTCCATATCACAATAGTTGCATTATCATCTATTAGGTCATATATTCATTATACATTCATTTACAAATCAAAACATGATGAGAGCCATACATCAAGTCTGTCATAAAACATACTCATAACCAACATATAACCAACATAAATAATAAGGATATAACAACCATAAGAATCACATATGAACTAATACATTTACACATGAAATACCAAGGAGAAAGAGCTCTTATTAATGAATGCAAAATCCAACCAGGTATGGGGCTTCCACAAACCACCCCCATGCCATATTCCAAGCATGAATGTGGGACTTATAACAAAACCAACTAGGGCTTCCCGAGGCCAAACTACCTAAACCCTAATCAATAGAACCAGGCTTTATTGCAATCCCCATCGGATCACTAGGCCCTAAACAAGCATGGATGCCTCTAAATGTCTCCACCTACACCATGAGGAATTTTTCTGTCTCAACCTTTGGGCTTTACTATGTATCCTTCCATTATTAGTTAAGGTATTTCTAGGCTTAAGAGGTCACCACCCTCTAATCTTTATCGTGTATCCCACCATTACTGGTCAAGGGATTCCTAAGCCCAATCAAGGGTATTCACTACTAAGCTTTACCGTCTATCTTTCCATTCATTGATCAAGGGATTCGTAGGCTCAGTCGAAGTGTTCACATCTAGGTTTTACTGTGTATCCCATCCCAAGATTCCTAGGCCTTGTGAATAATCCTAAGACCACTCTACTCAGCTTCGATCCCATCCAACCATCCGTCTCAACCAAAACAAGGGAAATCCATCACACCATGGATATTTAGAAATGGCAAGGCAAGGGTGAAGAACACTGTCACACCAGGAAAAACCCATGCCAGTGACAACAAGAGAACCAACAACACACATGCATGTACCATGCATGCAAAATCTAGCAAGGGAATCACACATGCAAATCAATACCTACAAGTTCATTCGATGTAGTTTCTTGATCCTACTCTTCCTTGCTTGACCTTTTCTCCCATCTGCCTTCTTTTTCGTTCCTTCACTTTCCTTTATCCAATGCTATAATGCTCCAAGAGTTCTCTAAGTGTACAAGATTATGAGAGAGAGAGTAGAAGGAGAGAGCCCCAAAACTGCACTGACAAAAAGGTACCAACTAATCCTCATAAGACTTTTTATTAATGAGGCCTCTATTTTCTTCATTTTCTAATATTTTCCTTCAAATTCCTCTTCACATGCAACTTGTGGTCTTTCACCTTCATTTTCTCCTAATTTCCATTATTTTCATAAATGAAATTCCAATTAATGCCTCATGCATTTGCAAAGCCTTTGCCATCACCTTTGCCAATTTCCTTAACCATAATAAACCAAGTGAACATCCACACTAGGATGTTTTGACCAACATTCAGCTTGGAATATGTGTCTCATGCTCTTAGTTATTGTTTTTCCTTTATTAACTTTATTACATGGAATTTTGACCAGGGTTGTTACACATAAGCAATAAACAATAGTTCTGAACATTTGTTGACTGAATTGTCACAAAGTTTGACTCTATTAATAAGCATCTTAGCAAATATTTTTCCCTCTACACTAAAACCATAGTGCTATATAGCCTAATAGATCTTCACACAACTTTGGACATCACCATATAACTTCAAATAGTAAATAAGGCCTCTCAATATTAGCAAGTGATCAAAAGAGTTTAGCAGGTCATTCAAATTTTTAGTAATTATAATTAAACTTAATTACTTCAACAAGATTTAGCAAATACTTCCAAAAATTGAAGACTTGATCTAGAACTAAACTATGTAAGCAAGAATTAAATTGTGTGAGAAGGAATTCTTCAGCTGACATAGCAATACTACTCTCTTTGACATTAATGCCAACTTTGCCAGCATCAACAAATTAAGAAATCATAGTTACTAGATACAAAAACTAAATTTTATAGTTATATAAGTGAATGATAAAGCATTGAGATATGACTCATAGTTTCAAAGGCCCCTAGCTTTAAAACCTCCATATAGTGCCACACTACCAATGTAATCATTGAGATATTAAAAGAGAGACATAAATAAAATGTAAATAACTATGTATTAGTTTTCTCCTAACATAGAGCACTGTGTAGAGTATTGTTGGGCCACCAAATTAACATACACTTTCACTCCATTTTCACTTTTATCCTCATTTTGTCACCTCATTTCATCACATTATCATTATATTTCCATTACCATGTGGGTTCATATTTTCATTTTCCAAAGTTATTTATTTTATGTATATAAAGTGAATTTATGATTAAAAGTTAGAAAAATAACATGTATTTGCTTATACCTAAAGGTGGAATGAGTTTGGTGACATGTGTAGGTGATTTGGAAGGTTCCAAGATACTCTTATGTGGTCTCCAAGACTCAAATTCGAATTCTCTTGAAGATTTGAAGGAGATTTGGGATAGGGGTCAAGCATATCTTATGGAGAAAAATCATGGATAAAGGAATATGTGCCTCATATTGGTTGTAACCATATGAATGATTTGTGGATCTAGGAGGGATTAGTGGATCTCCATTAGTGAGTTGCTTATGTTTTTGTATAATTAGGAGTACCTCCTCCATTCCCTAGGGAGGACTCTTGGAGCATGTATCCTAACTTATGATGGAATAGAATAAAGTTTTCTTTCTACAATTTTAGATATAAATTGTCTTAATGTAGTATATGAATTTACAGAATAGTTTGTAACTTTGTTCTTAAGAGAATTGAGCTCACTCTAAAGGGATCAAAAAAACATTTTATTCCATTATAGATTTTATTTTCATTTAATTATTTAGATGTTTGAGGATTTTTCATTATTAATGAATGGATTTTAGTTTAAATCTTATCAGCATATGAAAGGACAAACAAAGGTCTAAGTTAGGCCCTCTTCCATTTTATATGATTAATAATTGAAATTCATTCTCTTTTTCTAGTTTCAAGTGATTTTTTGAATTTCCAGTTTTTCAACAATGACAATAATGATGAATGAATTTGTAATGAAGAACAACAAGGATCTTTTTAGTTAAGAGCCTCTTCTATTATTTGTTTTATGCATCTTAAGCTATTGTCCATTAGTGTTTTTTGATTTCTATTCATGAAGTAGTATTCTAGAAGAAGGACAAATCTGGTTTTCCTAAGTTAGGAGCCACTTCTCCTATTTATTACATAATGAATTAGAAATTACTTAATTAAATTTTATATTTGTAATATGCACTTCTAATTAGTTTATAATTGCATTCCCTTCAGTTTCCATAACTTATCTTCTAACGCTGATTATAGTTGCATCTGAGGTCCCATATATTTTGGTTTTCTTCTAAGTTTTACGAAACCCTCGGGTTGACAAATTAAATGACAGGGATTTAACAGACAATTAAATCACCCAACATTTTGGCACTGTTTTCGGGGAAGCAAACTTATATGTAACTAAGTTAGGAGGATTGTTTAGGAAACATTTTCTTTTAACGTCATTTTCATTTGGGGTTAGATGCATTTAGGCATTTTCATTGAAGTTTATTTGCATTTGTATATAGAAAACATAGAACATTAAAATCAAGAACCCCCATTCAAAAAAAAAAGAAAAAGATCTGAAGAGTTTCATGCTATGACAGTTGAAAAGAATAAAAAAAACTAAAGATCACATTCAAATTTGGTTTCACCTACTCAGTCTTCATGATCGTGTTCAAGAACTCAATAGGGTTTACTTTTCAAACTTGGATATGAGTCTATTCATGATCTCGTTGCGCAAATGGATGCATTGGAAATTCTCTTATACTTAAGAGAATGTTTGATTTCTTTTTCAATAGAATAGGACTAACAAATAAAAAAACAAGTTTTTGCGACTTTTAGGACAAATTTGCAATTTTGTGGTGCAATAAGAACCACCCATTTACTAACCCTTGGTAAGAAAAAATTACAATAAAACAAACGGTTGTGAACAAAGGGCACAAGCGAAGATTGAAGAGTGATAATTTCAGGTGTGAGATCAATTCTTTTCATTTTATTTTCTGCATCCAAATAAAAAAAAATGATTAATGAAATCTCGAGTATGCTCTCCTCCCAGGCTTTGTGTGACCTGGAGGATTAGAAAAAAGAATTTTCGTGTTAGTATATCTTTGGTTAAAAAGGAAAAAAGAAAAAATTGATTCTTCTCTTTCATTATTTGTTTATTTTAAAGTTTATATATATCTATATCTATATCTATATATATATATATATATATATATATATATACAAAATTTTATAATGGAACATAATTTTTTTTTAATGTTTCTTTATACATATTAAAAGTGAATGGAACACATGTAAATTAAAAAAAGAACAAAAGAGATTTGCTTATTTAAACAAATTTGAAATAATAAAAATAAATAAAAACACAAAAACGAAAATGAGAATAAAGTAAATGTAAACAAATAAAAAAAATTCTTGAAAGCCAACGAAATGAATTGCTACAAATGTTATGTGTGAATTTGGAAAAATGAAAGATAGCTATGCATTCTATTGATTTTGAAAAAAAAAAAGAATGAATTTCACCTGGCAGTTACCCGAGCAAAGGCAAAATACGCAGAGGTTAAAAACATCATTTTTAAAACTCATTTTGTGACCAAATGAAAACGAATCTCAAAAATCTAAAACATGGCTTTTTTTGAGAACGAGGTGAATTATGTTTTGCACATGTTTTTTTCTAAAAAATTGTAACCCTTTGAGAGATTTTCAGGGTTCTCTGGAGCCTTGTTTTCCAAGTTGCGTGAAAAAAAAAAGTTTTGAATTAAATGCAGTCAGCAGCCATGGCCATAAAACGGCCCAAACACAGAGCCATGGGCATCCACCCAGAAAAGTTGCCAAGCTGCAGAGAGAAAAAAAATCAATCAATAAATTAAAAAAATATTGATTAAATTTATTTTTTTAATAATTAAATAAAAAAATATTAATTATTAAGAAAAAAAATTCTTATTACAGAATTTTTGAGAAGTGATATTTCTTCATGCTTACAACCTGCAAAAAATATATATCAAAAAATCATAAACATTTCCAAGCTTTTATAGAATAAAAATTGGTTAAAAAATCCACTTTCTAGGCAAAAATGATGAGTTCAAAAGATATGAAAAATGATTTGGCAAATATTTTGGAATCCCATTTTCCTAAAAATTTTGAAAATGATGAATTCAAAAGATATGAAAAATGATTTGGAAAATATTTTGAAATCATATTTTCCTAAAAATCTTGGATTTAGATTGGCCACTTTCCATTTTTAGAATAATTAAAATTTCCAAAATTCCATTAAATTCATAAATGTGACTTATGATCTATTAATAAGTCATTCAAATTGCACAATGGAGGTCATGAGTTCAAATCTTATGGGGATTGGGATTTGTTAATTATTCTAAAATTTTCACACGAAATTAATTAAACAACAATTTTTCCACCACATGGAAGCACAACATTGACTAATATTGCACATTCATCACTACATTATTAGTCAAACAATCAACATGTCACATCATCTATTTGCCATGTCACCTACTGCCACATCGCTATTACACAGTCACCCTCCATCTGCCATCTCATTTTTCAACACTAAAAATGGATCAAGAAGAAGAACTATAAGGGTGCTTCATCTATAGGATTATTGTTTTATGAAATGTCTTGAAGGGAATCCTGTAGATAGAAGATTGAATCTTGTAGACATGCATTTTCATTTCATAAAGTATTTTTATATGATCATGTTTCTTTGAGTCTTGCAGGCACAGAAGCCAATGATATCACAAACTGGAAAATTTTATGTCATGGCTCAGCCAAATAAGATAGACAAGATTTTTAGATGCAGGAAGGACGCAATCCTGCAACTGAGAAACCTTATGACAATCTTCAATGTTTCACCCAAATTTCAAATAAGCACAACTTTCTCATATGACATCGGATTTCAATGATTCAAGTGTCATTGGAAATATCTCGATGAAATATACATAATGAGAAACATATCATCATAATTTGAAACAGTTAAATAATGAAGAAATTGCTGACAATATATAATAGGTAAAATGAGGCACTAGTTTCGACACAGGTATAAATTCTTTCGGTTTTTCTTTCATGAATTTGTTTTATTAGTACCAATTCTCAGTTTTTTTGTAAATGTCATAAATAGAGAGATTGATCACCTCTCTCTTATGATAAACTTACATTTCATTGTAGAAAAAGTACTAAGTTTTTGCAGGTTCCAGGAAGATAAACAAATGACCACAAGCAAACATTGTCTTTTAAAGACCCCATTTCAAGCATGAGGACATGCTTTTGGGTAAGCCAAGGGGGAGAATGTCATCATATCTATCAAATCATTGAAAAGCCTCTCAAAGACCACATTTCTTTCACAAGAAAATGATCAAAGCAGCAACAAAGATGAAACATCAATGCATGAGCACATGATGTCAGATCAGATCCATCACTTGCAAGCCTTTCAGATGCCAGTGTCTCCATTGCATCCATGCTTCTTCAGTCAATAAAACATTCACCTCATTTCCCTTTACATTCATCATTGTATTCCTCCTTTTTCAGTAAATAAAACCTTCATTGCATTCTCACTTTTTCAGTCAATAAATTTTCCTTCACAGCCATTTTCTTGCCTCACTTTCACAAACCTGTAACCCAACAATAAAACATTCAACTCCTTTATAAAATTGATTCATTCCATTTCCTTTTCATTTTTCCAAATAAACCTTGATCCACTACAAAATTTCTCATCCTTAATCCTTCAAAATTATTGTTTCATGCTCGAGTTATATGAAAGAGGATTCCTTAAGGCCTCCCTTTTAACAAGTCTTGGCATATCGATGTCAGCGCATTATCTAGGTTCAAGGCTAGAGTCCTTAGTAGTACCTTGAGGCTTGTATGCCTTAATGACAGACTCTCTTGACAACAATCATGGGAATACACCAATGTCCCTTGATCGTTGGATCTTGCAAGTGGCTTGACATAAGCTTATATAATCACTGTCAGGCGGATAAATCGTTCTTGCGGACAAGACCGACCTCCCTAGTATCTAATGATACCTAGCGACAAGCAAACCAAACAAATTCTATCTTTCTTTAAATATGTGATTTATAAATAAAGGCTAATAGATGTTTTAGGCCTACCTCGAGTCCAGTGCTAGTTTGTGGAAGCCACGCTCCATTCGTCCAAATGAGCTCATTTTTAAAGAATTTGCAAACACAAACAAGCACACATATCAAATAGCACCTGCATAGCCAATATAATAAACCATATTTATCATGATAATCAAGGAATTCATGAAATAAATCATAGAAGACAATTTATTGAGAAAAATGAATCTGATTGTATTAACTTTAAACAAAGAAGATCTTTACAACCTTGGTGCCTTGATGCTGTACAAGCTCCTCCCAGGGTCCAGCAAGAATCTCCTCTACTTTGACAAGTTTCACTCTCTTACCAATGAAGCCAAGAGGTATGTAATCTCTCCTCTCAAGCTTAAATAGGAAGTCTCAATTCCAACAGCATTTACCCTAAAAAATGTTCAACTTTCAACCTCTCTAGCAACCTGCCAAATGTCTCAATTTATAGTGCAGAGGAGGGAAGTTACTAGGTCCACCTTCAAAGGGATAAGCTCCTCTCATCAAAGGGTTAGCTCCTTTAGTTATGGGATGCATGAACCACCTAGGAGCAAACCAACCACGTCAAGATTCCTTCTAGAAGCGTCCAGAATTAACCCAAAGTGAGTTTTTAAGAATAAACTTGCGCCTTTTTGACTTTCACAGGGGTCTGCACCCACTCCTTTAGAGACAGAGCGGGCAGGTCTGCAGGTAACATGACCAAGGGGTGCGGGACCGCAGGTAATGGTAAGAGAAAGTGCGGAACCAGAGTTTTATAGATTTTCAAAGACTTTCTCTCATTTTTAAAGCTTGACATGAAGAGCTGAGGTTTGAGACTTGCAAAGGAGGACAATATGAGTGGTGATAGACTCACACTGACTGCAGAAAGTCATGGTGACAATATTTTGTGTAACAATCACCCTTCACAAGATGTACTTAGGTACCTTGGCACTCATTGACATTAATGGTGATTTGCCTCGCATTGGTTAACGACATGCATCAATGGTCGGTAATCCAATGACTTCTCTTCATGCTTGACATCGACACATTTATTCACATGATTAAAATTGTACCATCGGGTGTTGTAAAAATTGAAGGCTATATCATTTTAACAGTGTGCACCAGATCAATTTGTTATAGCAGAAGAAGATTCAAACCTTGTCATCAGCAAAGAGAACACAGAAGAAGATCTAAATTCCTTTGTTTACATACTCCATGATCCAACAACATCAATAGCCACACTCTTCAACATCCAAAACTCATGTACATTGAGGGTAAGTGAAGGTATGTGTTTTTCTAATTTTTAGTCATGCAATTCCTTAAAATGCTTAAAATTGTAACTTTGGAAAGTTCCTCACTTCCTTTTTCACATTGTCATATCTCTAGTTGGAGGGGGAATTCATGTTTATACCTCATATTCACATTTCGTGATATATATCACATTCATATTCCATTATCACCTTTCATATGTCATTTATGTCCTTTATACACATGCCATCTTAACCAACATACTTTTCCAAACAACTACTATTGCATTAGGATTCAAAACGTTACATGCTTTGCAAATGATTGAATGGTTGATTATATGTTTTCAAAGTATTTTGATGCAACACAAAAATAACAAAATTATTGTTACACAAGAACCAATACTAATAAAATTTGGTTGCCACACAAGAACCAACCAAAGTAATATGTTGCAATCAAACATTTTTCAAAAGGACACTTTGCAAAAGGAACAAAGTTATCAAATGATTATGCGAAGATGAGAGAAGAATTAACATCAGCCAAAGTTCATATAAAAGGAAGACAATTAAAAAGATCAAATCATGATTAAAGTAAATCAATGCAATAGATTGCATGAGGACATGCAATAACTTAAGGTGGGGGGTATGTTGGGCTGCCAAATTAACATACACTTTCAGTCCATTTTCACCTTTATCCTCATTTTTTCACCTCATTTCATCACATTATCATTATATTTCTATTACCATATGGGTTCATATTTTCATTTTCCAAAGTTATCTATTTTATGTATTTAAAGTGAATTTATGATTAAAAGTTAGAAAAATAACATGTATTTGCTTATACCTAAAGGTGGAATGAGTTTGGTGACATGTGTAGGTGATTTGGCAGGTTCCAAAATACTCTTATGTGGCCTCTGAGACTCAATATTCAAATTCTCTTAAAGATTTGAAGGAGATTTGGGATAGGGGTCAAGCATATCTCATGGAGAAAAAACATGGATAAAGGAATATGTGTCTCATATTGGTTGTGACCATATGAAGGATTTGTGGATCTAGGAGGGATTAGTGGATCTCCATTAATGAGTTAGTTTCTTATGTTTTGTATAAATAGGAATACCTCCTCCATTCCAAAGGGAGGACTCTTGGAGCATGTATCATAACTTATGATGGAATACAATAAAATTTTCTTTCTACAACTTTAGATATAAATTGTTTTAATGTAGAGTATGAATTTATGGAATAGTTTGTCACTTTGTTCTTAAGAGAATTGAGCTCACTCTAAAAGGATCAAAGAAACATTTTATTCCATTATAGATTTATTTCATTATAGATTTTATTTTCTTTTACTTAGATGTTTGAAGATTTTTCATTATTAATGAATGAATTTTAGTTTAAATCTTATCAGCATATGAAAGGACAAACAAGGGTCTAAGTTAGGCTCTCTCCCATTTGATATGAGTAATAATTGAAATTCATTCTCTTTTTCTAGTCTCAATTGATTTTCTAAACTTCCAGTTTTCCAACAATGGCATTAATAATGAATGAATCTGTAATGAAGAACAACAAGGATATCCTTAGTTAGGAGCCTCTTCTATTATTTGTTTATGCATCTTAAGCTAGTATCCATTAGTGGTTTTTGATTTCTGTTCATGAAATAGTATTCTAGAAGAAGGACAAATATGGTTCTCCTAAGTTAGGAGCCACTTATCCTGCTTATTACATAATGAATTAGAAGTTACTTAGTTAAATTTTATATTTGTAATATGCACTTCTAATTAATTTATAATTGCATTCTCTTTAATTTCCATAACTTATCTTCCAAATCTGATTATAGTTGCATCTGAGGTCCCATATATTTTGGTTTGCTTTTAAGTTTTACGAAATCCTCGGGTTGACAAATTAAATGACATGGATTTAACAAATAATTAAATCACCCAACAAGTACATAACTCTCTCTCTCTCTCTCTCTCTCTCTCTCTCTCTCTCTCTCTCTCTATATATATATATATATATATATATATATATATATATATATATATAATTGTTTAAATTTTATTTATGAATGATCTATATAGAGTACATAAACTTGTAAATCCAAAAAATTGTTATTGGATTTAAGGGAAAATGACCTAAAAAAGGACCAAAATGTAAAATTGTGGGGAGATATTTCAAAATTTTTAATGATAAAAAGCTTTTTTTTATTTGCTTTATATGATGCATACATAAATTTTTTTAAACAATATATAATGTATACATCAGTGACATTAATTTCTTTTGCCTAACGTGTGCATTGAGAAATTTTATCTATATACTACATTGTCCATATTAAAGGCTTTTTTTTTGTTATTTATATATTTTAGGTATATGTCAATATTACTTAATCCTACACATTAAAATATTTTATTGATGACCTCTATTAATTTTTTTTATTATTATGAATATTTTTAATCATCATATATTAATTTTATATTAAAAATCAAATGAATTATGCATTTCCCTCTTATTATTCTTATTCTTATTAGGAAGTATTTCATATTTGTTATTTTATTTTTTAACTTTCAATTATTTTTTTCTTTGGACATTGAATATTTTATTATATAATATTAAAATATTTTCTTTTAACATTTTTTTCCATATAGATATATATGAAGTACATAAATTAGTTAACATAAATATTCATATAGTTAACATTAAAATAAAATGAGTTAAACAATCATAAACAACTTAATAATGTAGAAATTCAATATATTTATAATAATTCACTAGAAAATTTGATGGAAAGATAACAATGATTCCAATAAACCCTGTATTAAGAAGCATGAATAGTAGTACTATACAAATGAAGACAAAGCATAAAATCAATTCAAGGTCTTCAATCCTTTAATAACTAGCTTGACAATCGTCTTTCTTCTCTAGATCATTCGATCCTTTTCCCTTATTACAAAGTTGTATAATGTTAGGTCCCTATAATACTAGTGATTCCCCCATTACTATTGTCATTGTAGCCCTTTTTGTTATCGTTGTGCCCCTATTGTCCCCATATTGTTATTATTGTGCCCCATAGAAGCCCACTATTGTTATTGTTGTGCCCTTATATTATTCTTATTATTCAACTTTGATTATATTATGACCCCTTAGACTCCTATATATAGAAATGAGGTTTTTTCATTTGTATTGTTAGACTCAGTCTTGTCAGTCCTCTGTCAGAGTCAAATTCACCAAGGTTCATTTCTCGTCAATTGCAGTCATCAAATGCCATTTTGGTCAAAAAGAGTCATTTTAACTCTTGAGTCCAGGGTTTTGTCTCTAGAAGTGTTCACTAATGCCTGCAGGCCAAAGGGAGTTTCAATAAGGTTCCACTTCAAGATTCACATTATTAATAATGCTGAAGGACATTTCTTCTTCAAAACTCTGTTTTAAAGAAGAAATTATTAAGTTCGTTCAATACATGGTTGATAAGGTTTTATAGCTCTTCAGGCAGCCCTGCCCATCTTGCTAGGTTTAGCAGCCCCTATCCCTGCAGAAAATTAACCAAGAAAAGTCATCATTTCAAGCCAAAATCAGAATGGAAGTTAAAACACATCTGTAGTATAATTTGTTCTATTTGCATAAGAATCTTGCACGGTAGTTTCCAGATCCAATTTTTTTATGAAAGTGCCAAGGGGAGGAGTCTAATCAACCTACAGGAGGGCCGAATATGTTGTTTTTCGCTAAACAATAGGAGAGTTGAGTTATTTATCATTCTGGGGACTAGTTCCAAGAAGATTTTCTACCACCACCAACTGATAGCGAAGTCATAATGTCCAGAGTTGAGGGCCTGCAGTAGTTGAGATTAAATATATGATGGTTGTCGTTTGCAGATCCAAGGACATGTAAATAAGGAACCTGTTACAGATTTATTCATGCTCAGAATTTCAAGGTATTATGGCCGCATTGATGAGAGAACCATAAAGATTAAGCAGCCAGCACTGCACATACATTATTATTGATACAAAAGTGCTACAAGAAGAGAGTTGCCAATCTTAGTAGATGCTGAAAGAAAGAGAGAAGATGAACTGCTTACAATGACAGATTATGTTGTGTGCTTAGCAAAGTTTCCTCAGCCAGAGAGGTGAAATACTGCATATTGTTGTCATGCTTTTGCTATATGTTCAGGAAATTGTAGAATAGACCTGGACAGAGACACCATCTCTTGCAAGTATACTTCTTGGTATGGCTTTGAGATTGCCTCGCCTTAAGTTTGTACCTGTGACTTTGGGTGAAGCAGGATGTGTAATGCTTGAGAAACATTATAAATATTTTTCACCATGACTTTTTATAATTATTTTTCACCATTCAAATATCATGCGCATTCAAGAAAACATCAGACAAGTCGATTGCAATTGTGGGAGGGCGAAATTTGTAGGTTAAAGCTGGAACTGTGTGTTGAAGACTGGGCGTGGTGCATAGGATGACTGGCGCGGCGCACATGGGCCGCGCGGCGCATTGGGCGCTCCTCCACAGTGCATTTTTTGCACTGGCGCGGCGCACTCACCAAGCGCGGCGCACTGGGAGTGCGCACGGTGCACAGAGCCCCAAGGCCGAAATTTATCATCAATACATCAAAAATTCAATTTGTTGCGGCTCAATTCTTCTCCAAGAGCCAGAGAAAATCATTCACCAGGCTTCTAAAGCAGTTGTGTATTTTCTAAAAGGATTTTCATAAAAATGGATTCGGGGTCATTGATACAATAGAACCAGCACAAACGTGTTAGTTAGTATAGTAGGAGCCAGCGCACGAAGGATACCTGATTATTGGGCGTATGATTCATAAAAGAAGGCGGGTTTTGTTGTGCTGAAGAAACAAGGGGTGACACGCTACATGAATTCTTTGTTTCAGATATTGTTTCATATTCCTTCATAAATGCTGACTATCACATGCCCACAGCTGAGAATGATATGCCCTCAAATAGTATTTCGTTGGCTCCACAGAACTTGTTTTATAAATCCAGCGCAGTAACGCCAGCGTTTCAACAAAGGACTTGACCAAATCATTCGGATTGGGCACATATGATTTTTTTTTATGCAACAGGATGAGCAGGAGCTGAACCGAGTACTCTGCAAAAAAGTTAGAAGGGGACAGCTGTTCAAGTACCAAGGAAAACTCAGGACATGTTTTGCTCTAACAAGCTTCGTGTGGTGGTTGCAACTGTAGCGTTTGGTATGGGCTTTGACAAGAGCGATGTGGAAAGCTGCGATTCATTATAGTTTGCCTGGAAGTTTGGAGCATTATGTTCAGGAGTGCAGGCCTTGGTACGGTACCTTCCTGCAGGAAGCCCAATCTACTCTTTTCCTTGGAGCCTAATCTACTCTACACTTGGTTTCTCGACATGGTATCAAAGCTATGGTAAAGGCAAGAGCACCATCTAAGTAATAGATCCCAATGAAAGAATGAAGCGTCCAGGAAACAAGTTTGAAGTTGAATCACTATGACACATCCAAGTAACAAGTTTATCTTTGTGGAATCCTGTGGAATGGTCTCTAAACTTAGTGAAGAATGACTTGAACAAGACCATATATATACACATCCCTCAATTAGAGCAAGAAACACATATCATCCTAAGTTGTCTATACAAAGTATAAAGGAGGCCGAAGAACAGAAAAGGAAAGATTTGAATACCCTCACTCAAGCAAGAAAGGAAGACCAAGAACAGTCTGAATCTTTGACATTCTTTTGTGGCATCCGAACTTACTGGGGAAACACTTGTCTGTGACATCTGAGCTTATTAAGGCATCATACTTATGGATTATTTGAGTTTACTATGACATTGTTTCTACTATGAAATATTTGGCATTTGGACTAATAGTCAAGTATCTGGACTCCTTAACTACTGTAGATGCAAGTTTTATCCTTTTGAAATCTTGTGGAGAAGCATTCACTCGCTTATGGAAAAGACAATTTATTCAATTAAAGCTGTCAACACAAATACATCTAATCTGAAATTGAGGTCAAGGCTACTCATTCCTGAAGGTTGAACATAGAAAACAAAATTACTCGCTCTTTGAGAAGACAAGGCTACAAGGATATGAAAAAAGAAAAAGACGGTGAATCAATATATCTCTGTGAATTACGAAATGTCTGAAACTATATACTTCTGAGAAATGCGAAATTTTTCTGAAGAACGTAAAGGACCATGAAGAGAAGCATCTATTGTGATCAAAGCACATCAATCCACACACATCTAAGACTACTCGTTCAAAGAAATTTGTGAAGAAAAATCAGAAGTAAAGATGAGATCTGAAGTTATTTCTCTATGAAAGAATGTGAATTCTGTGACATCATATAAGGCGTTGTCTTCTATAATTATATGTGAAGTCTTGGCCTGGTGGACTGGCCGCGCACCAGTCCAAGTGTTGTTCTATGATAAACTCCAGACTCGCAGTATTACTGCCAATCCCGATGATAATTTGAATCATCATGGGCAAGCAGATGCTCAACAATGCCCATCACCCAAAACCTCTGGCTGTCACTGATGCAAACGTTGCTGCTCTGTGGAAGCAGAATGAAGAGTTAAAGACAGAAGTGGCAAGAATGAAAAATTATATGAGAGATCTCCACAATAACCAACAGTAACAACAACAGAAGAAGACTTCATCTTCCTCCTTCTCTTCTGTCAGCAAAAAGCTTCGGAAATTCAATCCATTTGCTCGCAATTCTTCCAAAGACTCCAGTAACCTCTTTGATGCAGATGATGCTTCACAAAAGTTACCCACAAGAAGAAGAAGATACTCCATTTGTATGAATTTCCAAACATAGCTTCACATGTTTCCTTCAATTTCTTTTGTGGATTGTGTGTATTGGTGTGGATGAAAAACACATTGTGGAGACCATAATACGATTGTTGGAAACCCATAGAACTGAGTTGAAATCTTGGGAAGATGCAATAGAGGCACTACAGACCTGATTTCTCCCAGCCCATGGGGTTTCACCATCAGATGATAATCCAGGCTCAGATGCCCTGTCTCTGTGGTTCAGGGAGAGAACTATAAGCGACTCAGATTAACAGCATGCATCTACCTTTTGACATGAAAATCGCCGAGCAGCTGATTAATGTACATCAAATATGTAAAACAAAGGGATGCCTTTTCCTGGCCTATTTTTCCTTTTTTTGGGCAGAAACAATGGTTGAAGTATATTACCTTATGGATTTTTTCAGATTGGAAGCAGCGTGTGTCAATACAGTGTACATATTTTATCCAGAATGATGAACCTGGTAAGCAAGCTGCCAAGCGGATTATTGTGCTAGAGTAGTAAGATTGAAACTCACACCAGACATACAAAGATATGGAATTGAAGAAATATCAGTGATTTAATGGACTGTGTTGGATATGGAAAATGTCGGCTATGGGGGAAACTTCGGATCCTTGGTCTTAGAACAGCTTTCAAAATACTTTTCTTAGAGGATAACTGTAGTGGAAGACTTGAGATGAATGAATGGCCCCAATACAGAAAATATGACTGAGTTACTTTTTGATCGCATGTTATGTGATATACCTTGCAGTGGAAATGGAACCATTCGTAAGACATCTAATATTTGGAAAGAACAGAATGTGCTGGTAATCAAACAGTGGTGACACAAGTAAATGTCTTCAAACTGAAAACACGTTTTGAGCTTGGTAAATTGCAGGTGGGATTGTTCAGGTGAAATCTTATTTAAAGACCAGTTTTATTAAAAATTGGTTTCATTCAAACGGAAAGCGAAGGTGAAAGGTCAAAGTCCAAAAGCCAAATTTAGAACAAATAATATCTACCCCAGCAGAGAAATGGTATTCGATTTCCTATTTTTGGACTTTAGTTATGATTCAAAGGGTCTACAGTTACAGTGTACGCCTTTCCAAATGGTCATCAGAGATTTCAAATGGAATAATGTAACGTTGTTCTGTCGCCAGCACAGATGGACAACTCTTTTCCTATCTTCTTCGATTGGTGTTCCAGCTCCCTATTTTTTATCGATTTGTTTTCCCACAGTAAAGTCTATTTATTGTATGAAAATTATGTGTAAACGGTTCTGGAGTTCTGAGGAAAGTGTGGGAGGAAAAAACCCAGCACTTCATTGTACAGATTTGACAGAGAAAATAATTGAATGGTACAGCTCTGTTTCATGAGATCCTTGTGGTATGAATTTAGCATGTGTTTCTTCTCCTGTTTCATATGTCTCTTGTTTCTGTTTCATAGTTCATTCATAATCATTTTTAGCTGAATGCTTTTAAAGTGAGAAAGACAGAATCCAATTTATTTCTCTGCTTTGGGAAAGTGTTCATATTTAATGTTTTCTTCTGTTTGACAAGGATTCATCTTCTATGCCCTTGTCAACCTCTCAACAGTTCACCCACTCCACAGTATTTCAAATTTGATGTTAAATCTCTTGCCTATCTTGCCTCAGGAGATAATCTGTGTCTTTGATTTAACTTCTCTGTTCATGTTGTTCCTTGACCCCACGCTGCCCAGAAAACCCAGTCATTTATCAAAATACCCTTTTTTATCTATTTACTAGCCTAAAATCAGTTCCCATTTTAAGTCATCTCACACCCTATTGCTCATTTTATCGAGATTGACTGGAGAGAGCCCTCTCCTGTCCTCGTAGGGCTAGCTACGAGGCTGAGCTTGGTTTGATGTTGCCTCGATTTTTTCCTTCTTTTAGCCTAGGGCAAATTCGAGCGCTAACATGTATCATCCAAGAATTATTCATTTGTGTAATCTAAAGGAGGTTTCCCCCTTGAAGAGGCTTATTTTGAAGGTGTTGATTTCTCTTTTCTATCTTTTTGTGAGTTGGTTTCATAACATTTGGTATGCACACTTTATGGGGGAATCACTAGTATGCACCAAATGTTAAGTATGCACACTTTTGTGCATTATCTCATCCGTTTAAATCCAATACATTTTCTACTACATTTATGGAAACAATTGAAAAGCTACATGGAAACCCAAAGATTATTGTAAGTGACAGAGATCCCATTTTCACTGGAAAGTTTTGGACAGAATTATTTTCTTGTCTTGGTACTCAGTTAGCTCATAGCTCATCTTATTATCCTCAATCTGATGGGCGAAATGAGATAGTAAACAAATGTTTGGAAGGATATATTCGTTGCTTTGTATCTGAGAAACAAACACAATGGGTCAAATGGTTGCCTCTGGCTGAAAGGTGGTATAACACTTCCTTCCATATTGTAGCAAAAATGACCCCATTTATAGCACTTTATGGACATCACCCATCATCCATCACATCATATTTAAGAGAAAATTCTAAGATTCAAGCAGTGGAAGATCACATCGAGCATCAACAAATAAGTTCTCCAACTCTTAAAGAATAACCTAACTTTGGCACATAATACAATGAAACAATAGGCAGATGAAAATCGTAGCAAAAGAAGTTTTGATGTAGGTGACTGGGTATTTCTACGGCTACAACCATATAAACAAATGTCCCTCAAGAAAGCTAGGAAGGATAATAAATTATCACCAAATTATTATGGTCCGTACAAGGTGTTGCAAAAGATTGGTACTATGGCATACAAATTGGAGCTTCCTGCAGCTTCCCGAGTGCACCCAGTTTTCCATGTTTCATGTTTAAAGAAGGTTATTGGTGACAAGCTCCTAGTTCAAACAATATTTGCTAGAACTTGACGAGGAAGGAAAAATCAGATTGGAACTTGAAGCAGTCATAGAAACAAGAACTCGACAGCTACAAAATTGATTAATTTCGGAGTATCTCATCAAGTGGAAGAACTTACCTACTGAAAATTCCACATGGGAGGATGAGAATTTTATACAGAAGCATCCAGAAATACTCAAGCATTGAGGACAACACTTTTTTGAAGGGGAGGGGCATGTTAGGTCCCTATAATACTAGTGATTCCCCCATCACTATTGTCATTGTAGCCCTTTTTGTTATTATTGTGCCCCTATTGTCCCCATATTGTTATTATTGTGCCCCATAGAATCCCACTATTGTTATTGTTGTGCCCTTATATTGTTAGTGTTATGTTGGCTTTGATTATATTATGACCCCTTAGACTTCTATATATAGAAAGGAGGTTTTGTCATTTGTATCATCCAAGGATTATTCATTTGTGTAATGTAAAGGAGGTTTCTCCATCGAAGAAGCTTATTTTGAAGGAATTTTTTTTTTGGACCCTATATTAGGTTGGGCGGACCTACCTATGGTTTTGTGCATGATTTTCGCACATGGTTTTGGATGCAATGGTTTTCGGTCCAAGGTTTTGGATGCGATGGTTTTCGGTCCATGGTATTGGATGCTTTGGCGCGTATAAATATATATCGTAACATTGAAAGGAACATAATGAAAAATCAAGCTGGTAGTCCCGATTTTGGGATCTAAGGGAAAATCTTTGTGTATATGTGTTTTATGTTTTATGCTCTCACATTGTTTATTTTCTATGTTTTAGAATTCGTATGCAAGTAATTTCTGTACGGGGTTAAAACCTACATTTGGTATCAGAGCTGTTTTGGCTTCAAGGGGACTCCTTTGTTGTTGAGGGGTTTCGCTCAGGCCTGTAGTAGACCCAGTTTAGTGGGAGATTTGTGGGATCGATTCTGGTGGTGAAAGAAGATGGTGAGTAGTGGAAAGATAGAGATTGAGAAATTTAATGGTCAGAGTTTTGAGTTGTGGAAACTCAAGATGGAGGATTTGTTGGTGGATAAAGATCAGTGGATCACGGTAGATCCAGGTACTAAACCAACAAGAGTGTCTGATGAAGAATGGAAGAAGTTGGATTGGAAGGCAAAGAGCAAAATACAATTGTGTGTCTCAGATTCAGTATTGCTAAATGTATCAGGGGAAGCTACGGTGAAGGTTTTGTGGGACAAGTTAGGGACTTTGTACCAATCTAAGTCTTTGGTGAATAAACTATTCCTATGGAAAAATTTGTATAACCTGAGGATGAAAGATGGAGACTCAGTGACAGAGCATCTGAATGCATTTAATACTGTGGTAAGTCAGTTATCATCTATTGATATCAAAATTTCAGATGAAGATAAGTGCATTCGTTTGTTGTGTTCTCTACCAGATTCGTGGGATAGTTTGGTTATTACAATAGGTAGCAATGCAACTGCCTTGCAGTTTGATGAAATAGTCTCATCCTTGCTGACGAAGGAGATGAGACGGAAAAATATGGAGAGCCATAATGGTGATGCCTTGTTTGTACAAGGATGGTCCTAGAACAGAAACAAAATAATTCATCGAATGGGAGATCTAAATCTAGAGGGAGATCTAAATCTCCAGGGAAACCTGTAAAGGTGGTGTGCTGGAAATGCGAAAAGGAAGGGCACTACAAAAGGGAATGTAAATCTAAAACTCCTGACAAAGGAAAGGGATCTGATGATGCTCCTTCTGCAAAGGCGAAAACCACCTCAGATGAAGGTGGGGATGTGTACTTGGCTTCTTCAAGTACACATGTAGATCATGAGGCATGGTTGATTGACTCAGATGCATCCCTTCACTTCACTCCCCATAGAGAGTGGTTCTGCGAGTATGAGAAAGATGGTGGTGGTGATGTCTTCTTAGGGGATGATAGGAAGGCTAGAATCGTTGGTCACGGAAAAGTAAAGTTGAAGCGGCAAGGTGGAAGGGTTATAACACTTCCGGGTGTTCTACATATTCCTGCATTGGCCAGAAATCTGATTTCTGTAAGCAAGTTGGATGATGCGGGTATAAAAAAAGTGTTTGAGAAGGATGCCTACAAGATGGTTTGGGGAGCACTGGTGTTGATGCAGGGATTTCATATTGGAACTCTGTACAAGCTGCAAGGTAGCACTGTTGTTAATGGGTACAATAGTTCTATGGTTCCTAAAAGTGGAGCAGAAAATCTAGTGGTCTCTGGAGAGAAGACCATGTTGTGGCATCAAAGGCTTGGACATATTGGATAGAAAGGCCTTCAATACTTCATGGTAAAGGTATGATAGAAGGTATGAGTAATAGCTCTCTGGATTTTGATTTCTGTGAAAATTGTGTATATGGGAAGCAAAATAGGGTGAGTTTCCCCTCTGGTGGTAAGATGGCGAAACATATATTAGAGCTTGTGCATAGTGATGTGTTTAGACCTGTGAAGGTTCCATCACTGGGTAAGGTTGTGTACTATGTATCATTTATAGATGAATTCTCAAGGAATACATGGATATATTTCCTTAAGAAGAAATCTGATGTCTTTGACAGGTTTAAAGAATTTAAGGCTCTGGTGGAAAACCAGATAGAGAAGAAGATAAAGGTGCTAAGGACAGATAACGATGGAGAGTTTTGCAGTAAAGAATTTGAAAAATTCTGTAAGGAGTGTGGTATAGCATGGCAAAAGACTACTCCATATACACCTTAGCAAAATGGAGTTGCAGAAAGAATGAACAAGACATTGATGGAAAGGGCAAGAAGCTTGCTCAGTGGTGCCAGGTTAGGACAAGAATTCTGGGCAGAGGCACTAGAGACAACATGTTACATGGTCAATAGATCACCTTCATCAGCGTTGGAGGATAAGACTCCACAAGAGGTATGGACTGGTAAGAAACCCTCTCTTTCACATCTGAGGGTATTTGGATGTGATGCATACGTACATCTTCCAAAGGAGAAATGAACCAAGTTGGATAGTAAATCTGAAAAGTGCATCTTTATTGGGTATAAGGATGGTTTAAGGGGTTATAAGATTTGGAACCTAGTAGCAAGGAAGGCTGTGTACAACTGAGATGTGGTGTTCAGAGAGGTGAAAGATGTTATTAAACATGAAGTCCAATCAAAGGAACCTGAGAAGATAGAGTTTGAGCTAAAGGAGGAAGAATCTGACTCTACAGCAGAGGAGGAATCAGAAGATGAAGAGCCACAAACTCTGGGTGTGAGAAGATCAGTTCAAGAAAGAAGACAGCCAAAAAGGTATAGTCCATCTACTTTCTGTTCAAATTTTTCTTTATCTATTACTAATGATGATCCCAAAACTATGAAGGAAGCAGTAGATTCAGAGGATGAAAAACTCTGGAAAGAGGCCATGGTTGATGAAATGGCATCTTTGCACAAAAATGAGGCTTGGGATCTGGTGGAGTTGTTGGCTGGAAGGAAACCCATTGGCAGCAAATGGGTGTTTAAGAAGAAGACAAATGCAGAAGGGAAGGTGGAGAAATACAAAGCTCGGTTGGTAGAAAAAGGTTATTCCCAGGTGCCGAGAATTGATTTTGGTGATATTTTTTCTCTTGTTTGTAGGTTTTAACCCCGTACAGAAATTACCTGCATACGAATTATGAAACACAGAAAATAAAAAATTCGAGAACATAACACATAAAATACATATACACAGAGATTTTCCCTTGGATCCCAAAACCGAGACTACCAACTTGAATTTTCATTATGTTCCTTTCAATGTTACAATACATATTTATACATGCTGAAGCATCCAATACCATGGACCGAAAACCATAGGTAGGTTCGCCCAACCTAATATAGGGTCCAAAAAAAATTTTAGTCATGGAAAGAATAGAACACAACCCAACATTCTCCCAGTTGTTGTTTTCTTTCCACTGGGGGCCACAAGAGAGCTTAGTCATTTTTCCAGCCCTGAAATGCCCATTGTTTCTCTACACCAAGAGAACTTCTCAGAGCTCACGGATTTTGTCAATGCATCTGCAGTATTCTTCAAAGTCTCCACCTTTACCAACAACACCTTTTTTTCTTCTATCATATCCCTCACAAAGTGATACTGAACATCAATGTTCTTTGTCTTTGAATGATAAGCAGGGTTCTTTGCCAAGAAAATTGCACTTTTTCTATCACAGTCTATTCTTATAGCTCCCTGTACTAACCCCATACTTTAACACAATCTCTGCAACCAAACTGCTTCCTTGCTTGCATGAGTGGCTGCCATGTATTCTACCTCTGTAGTTGATAGTGCCGCTATAGATTGTTTCTTACTCATCCAACTAACTGCTCCTCCAAATAGGTTAAACACATACCCACTTGTAGATCTTCTTTGATCCAAATTTCCATCCCAGTCTGCATCAATAAAGCCACGGATATCCAAAACTCTGTCCAATCCTGGTCTTCCTTGGTAGCACAAACCATAATTACTAGTGCCACGCAAATACCTAAAAACCCGCTTCACTGTTGTCCAATGATCCTTCCCTGGTTTTGACATAAACCTGCTCAATACTCCCACTGCATGTGCAATGTCTGGTCTAGTACAAACCATTGCATACATTAGGCTACCGACTGCACTTACATATGGAACACGGGACATATCCTCTTCCTCTTCCTCTTCTTGTGTCTTGGGACACTATTCAGCAGATAGCTTTACACCTACAGGAATAGGAACCTTCACCGGTTTACTATCCTACATATGAAACCTCTGCAGTATTGTCTCGACACACTTCCTCTGGTTTAACCAAATCTTCCTCTTTGCCCGATCTCTTTTAATTTCCATGCCCAAATATAGTTTGTAGCACCAAGATCTTTCATGTCGAATTTGGAGGACAATTTGGTCTTCAAATCCTGGATAATTTATTTGTCATTTCCAACCAGCAACATATCATCCACATACAAAACCAGATAAATAACACGGTCACCAATTAATTTAAAATACACACAGTGATCTGCGTTGCTTCTAGTGAAGCCAAGTCCCCGTATAAATGTATCAAATTTTTGATACCACATCCTTGGTGACTATTTTAACCCATACAAAGACTTCTTTAACTTGCATACTAGTTCTTTCTTACCCTTCACCGCAAAGCCTTCAGGTTGCTTCATGTAGATCTCCTCTTCCAGATCCCTGTGAAGAAATGTTGTCTTCACATCCATCTGTTCTACCTCAAAAACAAAAGCAACAGCAACAGATAAAAGTAATCTAATAGAAGTTACCTTGGCAACAGGAGAAAAAATATCACCAAAATCAATTCCCAACACCTGGGAATAACCTTTTGCTACCAACCGAGCTTTGTATTTCTCCACCTTTCCTTCTGCATCTGTCTTCTTCTTGAACACCCATTTGCTGCCAATGGGCTTCCTTCCAGCGAGCAACTACACCAGATCCCAAGCCTCATTTTTGTGCAAAGATGTCATTTCATCAACCATGGCCTCTTTCCAGAGTTTTCCATCCTCTGAATCTACTGCTTCCTTCACAGTTCTAGGATCATCATCAGTAATATATAAAGCAAAATTTGAACAGAAAGTAGATGGACTATACCTTTCTAGCTACCTTCTTTCTCGAACTGATCTTCTCACACCCAGAGTTTGTGGCTCTTCATCTTCTGATTCCTCCTCTACTATAGAGTTTGATTCTTCCTCCTTTAGCTCAAACTTTATCTTCTCAGGTTCCTTTGGTTGGTCTTCATGTTTAATAACATCTTTCACCTCTCTGAACACCACATCTCAGTTGTACACAACCTTCCTTGTTGCTGGGTTCCAAAGCTTATAACCCTTTAAACCATCCTTATACCCAATAACAATGCACTTTTCAGATTTACTATCCAACTTGGTTCGTTTATCCTTTGGGACATGTACATATGCATCACATCCAAATACCCTCAAATGTGAAAGAGAGGGTTTTTTACTATTCCATACGTCTTGTGGAGTTTTATCCTCCAACGCTGATGAAGGTGATCTGTTGACTAGGTAACATGCTGTCTCCACCGCATATGCCTAGAATTCCTATCCTAACCCGTCACCACTGAGCATGCTTCTTGCCCTTTCCATCAACGTCCTGTTCATTCTTTCTACAACTCCATTTTGATGAGGGGTATATGGAGTAGTATTCTGCCGTGCTATACCACACTTCTTACAGAATTCTTCAAACCTTACTACAAAACTCCCCACTATTATCTGTCCTCAGCACCTTTATCTTCTTCTCTGTCTGGTTTTCCACCAGAGCCTTAAATTCTTTAAACTTGTCAAAGACTTAAGATTTCTTCTTAAGGAAATATATCCATGTATTCCTTGAGAAGTCATCTATAAATGATACATAGTACGTAGACTTACCCAGTGATGGAACCTTCAAAGGTCCAAACACATCACTGTGCACAAGCTCTAATATCTGTTTCGCCCTCTTACCACCAGAGGGGAAACTCACCCGATTCTGCTTCCCATATACACAATTTTCACAGAAATCAAAATCCAGAGAGCTATTACTCATACCTTATACCATACCTTTACCATGAAGTATTCGAAGGCCCTTCTCTCCAATATGTCCAAACCTTTGATGCCACAGCATGGTCTTCTCTCCAGAGACCACTAGATTTTCTGCTCCACTTTCACGAACCACAGAACTGTTGCATCCATAAAAAATAGTGTTGCCTTGCAACTTGTACAGAGTTCCAGTCTGAACTCCCCGCATCAATACCGGTGCTCCTCGAACCATCTTGCAGGTATCCTTCTCGAACACTGTTTTTACACCTGCGTCATCCAACTTGCTTACAGAAATTAGATTTCTGTCCAATGCAGGAATATGCAGAACACCCAGAAGTGTTCTAACCCTTCCACCTTGCAACTTCAACTTTACTTTTCCGTGACCAATGATTCTAGCCTTCCTATCATCCCCCAAGAAGACATCACCACCATTGTATTTCTCATACTCGTAGAACCACTCTCTATGGGGAGGGAAGTGAAGGGATGCACCTGAGTCAATCAACCATGTCTCATGATCTACATGTGTACTTGAAGAAGCCAAGTACACATCCCCACCTTCATCTGAGGTGGTTTTCGCCTCTGCAGAAGGAGCATCATCAGATCCCTTTCCTTTGTCAGGAGCTTTAGATTTACATTCCCTTTTGTAGTGCCCTTCCTTTCCAAATTTCTAGCACACCACCTTTACAGGTTTTCTTGGAGATTTAGATGTCCCACTCGATGACTTATTTTCGTTTCTGTTATGGGACCGTCCTCGTACATACAAGGCATCACCGTTCTTTCTCTCCATATTTTTCTGCCTCATCTCCTCCATCAGCAACGCTGAGACTATTTCATCAAACTACAAAGCAGTTGCATTGCTACCTATTGCAATAACCAGACTATCCCACAAATCTAGTAGAGAACACAACAAACTAATGCACTTATCTTCATCTGAAATTTTGATATCAACAGATGATAAATGACTTACCACAGTATTAAATGCATTCAGATTCTCTGTCACCGAGTCCCCATCTTTCATCCTTAGGTTATACAGTTTTTTCCGTAGGAACAGTTTATTCACCAGAGACTTAGATTGGTACAAAGTCCCTAACTTGTCCCACAAAGACTTTGCCGTAGCTTCCCCTGATACATTCAACAATACTAAATCTGAGACACATAATCGTATTGTGCTCTTTGCCTTCCGATCCAACTTCCATTCTTCATCGAACACTCCCGTTGGTTTAGTACCCGGATCTACCACGATCCATTGATCTTTATCCACCAACAGATCCTCCATCTTGAGTTTCCATAACTCAAAACTTTAACTATAAAATTTCTCGATCTCTATCTTTCCACTACTCACCATCTTCTTTCACCACCAAAATCGATCTTGCAGATCTCCCACTGAACAGGGTCTACCACAGGTCCAAGCGAAAACCCCTCAACAACAAAGGCGTCCCCTTGAAGCCAAAACAGCTCCGATACCAAATGTAGGTTTTAACCCCATACAGAAATTACCTGCATACGAATTCTAAAACACAGAAAATAAACAATGCGAGAGCATACACATAAAAACACATATACATAGAGATTTTCCCCTGGATCCCAAAACTGGGACTACCAACTTTATTTTTCATTCTGTTCCTTTCAATGTTACAATACATATTTATACATGCCGAAGCATCCAATACCATGGACTGAAAACCATCGTGTCCAAAACCATGGACCAAAAACCATAGGTAGGTTCGCCCAACCTAATATAGGGTCCAAAAATTTTTTTAGTTGTGGAAAGAATATAACACAACCCAACATTGTTGCCAAGGTAGCTTCTATTAGATTACTTTTATCTATTGCTGCTGCTTTTAATTTTGAGGTAGAACAGATGGATGTGAACACAACATTCCTTCACAGGGATCTGGAAGAGGAGATCTACATGAAGCAACCTGAAGACTTTGCAATGAAGGGTAATAAAGAACTGGTATGCAAGTCAAATAAGTCTCTGTATGGGTTAAAACAGTCACCAAGGATGTGGTATCAATAATTAGATACATTTATATGGGGACTTGGCTTCACCAGAAGCAAAGCAGATCACTGTGTGTATTTTAAATTGATTGGTGACCGGGTTATTTATCTGGTCTTGTATGTGGATGATATGTTGTTGGTTGGAAATGACAAAGAAATTATCCAGGATTTGAAGACCCAATTGCCTCCAAATTTGACATGAAAGATCTTGGTGCTGCAAATTATATTTTGGGCACGGAAATTAAAAGAAATCAGGCAAAGAGGAAGCTTTGGTTAAACTAGAGGAAGTATGTCGAGACAATATTGCAGAGGTTTAATATGCAAGATAGTAAACTGGTGAAGGTTCCTATTCCTATAGGTGGAAATTTATCTACTGAACAGTGTCCCAAGACACAAAAAAATGAAGAGGATATGTCCTGTGTTCCATATGCAAGTGCAATCGGTAGCCTAATGTATGTGATGGTCTGTACTAGACTAGACATTGCACATGTAGTGGGAGTATTGAGTAGGTTTATGTTAAAACCAGGGAAGGAGCATTGGATAGCAATGAAGTGGATCTTCAGGTATTTGCGTGGCACTAGTGATTATGGTTTGTGCTACCAAGGAAGACCAAGATTGGACAGAGTTTTGGATATCCGTGGCTTTGTTGATGCGGACTGAGCTGGAGATCTCGATTGGAGAAGATATACAAGTGGGTATGTGTTTAACCTAGTTGGAGGTGCAGTTAGTTGGATGAGTAAGAAACAATCTATAGTGGCACTATCAACTATAGAAACAGAATACATCACAGCCACTCATGCAAGCAAGCAAGCAGTTTGGTTGCAGAGATTCTGTTCAAGTATGGGGTTAGTACAAGGAGCTATAAGGATAGACTGTGACAGCCAAAGTGCAATTTTCTTGGCAAAGAACCCTGCTTACCATTCAAAGACAAAGCACAATGATGTTCAGTATCACTTTGTGATGGATATGATAGAAGGCAAAAAGGTGTTGCTGGTAAAGGTGGACACTTTGAAGAATACTGTAGATGCATTGACAAAATCCGCGAGCTTTGAGAATTTCTCTTGGTGTAGAGAAACAATGGTCATTGCAGGGCTGGATAAATGACTAAGCTCTCTTGTGACCCCCTGTGGAAAGAAAACAACAAGTGGGAGAATGTTGGTTGTGTTATTCTTTCCACAACTAGCCCTATACTAGGTTGGGCGAACCTACCTATGGTTTTGTTTATGATTTTCGCACATGGTTTTGGACGTGATGGTTTTTGGTCCATGGTTTTGGACATGATGGTTTTCGGTCCATGGTATTGGATGCTTCGACACGTATATATGTGTATTGTAACATTGAAAGGAACATAATGAAAAATCAAGCTGGTAGTCCCAGTTTTGGGATCCAGGAGAAAATCTATGTGTATATGTGTTTTATGTGTTATGCTGTCACATTGTTTATTTTCTGTGTTTTATAATTCGTATGCAGGTAATTTCTGTACGGAGTTAAAACCTACACTTTTCTATCTTTTTGTGAGTTGGTTTCATAACATATAAATACATTTAGAAATAATATAAATAGAAAATATTTCCTTATATGATTGAGAAATAATAAGAAAGATAGAGCATTTCATAATTAAAAAGATATTTTTACATATTTCAAGGATCCTTTCCTTGATTTGTTGCCTTCTATGTCTTGATTTAATCAACATTGGGATTCCATTGAGAATGAGTTTTCACAACATGCAATATTAGTTTTGGAATTGACTCATCGATATTAATCTTACACTAGTAAACTTAGCTAGGAATAATAGTGATTTCTCCATGAAACTTCGAAAATAATTTGTTTATCATTTTAGACCATGTCAATGGATTATTACGAAATTGATTAACATAATTCACATTTCATTTTTCTAACTCCTTAATTAGACTAGTAATACATGATTTTCTCAGGATTGTCACCCAAAGAAATATTAATTTTTCTATATTGAAATCAATAATCTATTACACTATGCCAAAGAGATGCAAACTACTTCATTGAATCTAAGTCTAACCTTTGTGAGTAGCTCAAGTTGTGCAACTAGTTGTCTAAAACAATTTGTGTTTTGAGCCTTTCCTCATTTGAGATCCTCAAAATACTAACTAGATCCAATTTATGTTTTACCTACCAACTTATTAATCTCTCAAATGAATCCCATGTTTTTTATGTTCATACAATTTTTCTTTGATTTTGGAAAAATTATTAAGAGTTTTATGATATTTCTGAATTTGTCTCAACTTTTGGTAAAACTCCTTCTAAGACTTATTTAGCTTCTCATTTGATGCCATGGCCTCCTTCTCTTGAAATTCTAACCCTAACTATTTATCTTGTAAATATTTGATTTGTAGAAGGAATTGATTAACTTTATTATCCTTTTCATCTATGCTATCATTAAATGTTTTTAAGTATGCTTCTTATAGTTTTGTATTGTCCTATTTCAATTTTTTTGAAGATCCCGAAGTTAACCTTTCCGTTGTTGTAACTTTCTTCAAGTGAAAAAAATTTCTTGTTGTTGTCTTATAGTACATTGAGTCGACTAATAGAAAAATTTTCCGCATGAATATAAGAACCAATTGAATAAGAAACTTCATCTACAAATTCTTCTTGATTCAATTTTGATGGATTCCTTATAATCACTTACTTTGGAGGTTCTTCCTTGTTTTCTATTTTTCTTTTCTTGAGTCTTCCTTTAATAATAGATTTTATTCAACTACTGAAAATGTTTTAACTTAAAGGAACAACCTCTTCAGCTACTAGCTCAATGGAATCTACATAAATTATTTTATAAGAATAAATATCTTGATATGTTAACAAAGGAGCTTTACTAATGGTAATAATTGTAATGGCCCTTGTTACCTCCTCTAACTAGTATTTATGGATGCCAATTTCTCTTGGTGTTTTCAAATATTTTCTTTTATCTTGTTTAATTTGATCTACTTGTTGTTTTTCATGTTTCCATAGTTCGTTCTATAATTTCTCTTCTGCTGCTGCTTCTTCTTCTTCTTTTGGTGGTTTTCCAACATATAGATTTTTATACTTTGATTTTTCAACATATGACTTTTGTGCTTGTAAATTTTCTACTTGTAATTGTTGTTCACCCTAGCTTTGTTGAAATTAACCATAAATTAGAAATTCACTTCATAAGGACATTTTCTAATGTCATTGGAAAACTAAAAAATTAGTTATATTAAGGGCCTCTAGGATTTGTTTAATTCTATTGATGACCTCTTCAGAAGTTTCACATCTTGAAACACCTTATTAAAAGGGAAATATTCATAGGTATATACTTTAAAACCTTTTAAATACTCATAACGAACCTGCACAATGTCCTTGGGATTGTGTCTTTTGAAAGCTGTGCATGTTAACTTAATAGTCTTAAGACTTATTGCTTCAAGTTTAACATGCTTAACATTTAACAGAGTCTATATTTCCAATTTGATTTGGAAGGAAGGCCAAAATATTTCTTAACCAACTGGTAATTATTGTACAATAATTATATGGATTGTTTGATAGGAAATTATTTGAGAATTAACCTATCTAGGGAATATCTTGGGAGAGCATGAGGAGGGCCCTCACATCCATAAATCCTTATATAAGAAAAAGTATCATCAATAAACTAGTGTTTTATAGTTGAAATACCTACCATGGCATCATTTGAAAATCTAGGAGGTTTAAGGCTATATAAGAGTTCATGCAATAGAATCATGAAATGGTTACAAATATCATAAAAGCATTCTTTTACTTTCAAATACCAAAAATTGTTGCAATGGATATGAATATGATCTTCAGTTGGAGACTAGCTCCAATTCATTAAAGGAAAGGGAGTGTCTGTACAAATTACATCTAATAAGTATGCAAACATGAACAACTAAGGAGTTAAACCAAGAGTAGAAGACAACTTTTTTTGAACTTGTTTCTAAAACTTGTTTGATAATATTATTGCCTAATTAAAAATCCTCCCTATATCTAATACTTTATGTAACAAAGCAATACATTCTAATTTAAATTGTAATGAATTGGGTTCTCCATAGAGTCTGCATAGCATTGCGGTAATTATTGTTGGATGTACCTTCATGTGTTCAATAGGGTAAAATACTTTGCTTTTATATTAATTTAATATCATCATACCACCACTCCTTGATAGTTTTTCCATATCTATTTCCATTTCCATGAACTTTTTATCCATAAATTCGTTGAGGAGCCAATCATCAAGTTTAATTTCAAGCTTGGGAAATTTATACATGCTTTCTAGAACTCTGGGTATGAAAGACCCTACTTGTTGTTGATTGGGTCCTTTCTAATGCCCATCTTAATTAATTGCTTCCAAATCACAATTATATACAAACTCTCCTTTCAAAAAATCAAGGAAACCCTTAGAATACCCACTTTTTATTAAATATGCGACAAAAGGGACAACTTGTTCTACAAATTTGCAAGGTTGGGTCGACCAGGGTCGGTTAGTCGAACTAGTTTCACAAAATACAAAAGCGAAATAGACTTGGCTATAGGTCGGGATCGACCTGTCCACCGTTAGTCAAGGGTCAAGCTCTTGTGTGAGATTGGAGGTCGGCTGGTGAAACAAAGTGTGACACATTTGAAGGGTTCTGAATATAGGTTAGTGTTGAATCCTCTGATGAAATCCTTAACATAAAGCATTTTTCATACTCCAATTAGGCCTTACCCCGACTTTCATCTGTCTCGAACTCTATGGCCCTACTAGGAAAAAAAAGCAAAGAATGCCCATGAACTTATAACTTCTATGTATAACATTTATGCTTGGAATTTAAAACAATGCCAAATGTACTATAGTGAGAACAAAACTACAGTTGAAGTACAATGGTCTCGTTGACCTTAATTAAACTCAATGTGATTCCAAGGGTGCAGAGACCTTATTGCACTTGTATCTGAAACTTGAGTAGGTATTTCAAGAAAATGTATATATATCATAAATATGGAATCAAAATTGAATTAAACAAGGCACAATTGGTCATCTAATGAAAGGCCAAATCTCTATAGTTTTAAATTAAATGTCTTTCTTCAAGAAATCACAAAATACCACACTAATTCACACTTTCCACACAAAACTAACTGGAACCTCCTTTTTGAACTACCAAACCTATTTTAATACAAAATGACAATCCATTATGATCCACTAATTGTGGATCTAATTCCTAAATATAGAAAAATTTCAAATAATAAAATGGTTACAATATCTCTCAGAATTAGCTATAACAAATTTCTATTCTATGCAAATACATAATAATTCTAGCTAAATAATAATTCTCCTAATTTGACGCAAGGCTACCTAGAACAGGGTTACCTGCATGTATTAGTCTTCAAACCTTTACAGTTAAGGCCCCTTTAAATAAACCCCAGCGGAATGAATTCATTACAATAGCCCAACCCTTGAACAATTCTTTCTTTCAGGACTCATTCTCCCTCATAACCCTTTGATTAACTTTTTATCAATCCTAAAGCCCACATATATATATAAAACAACCCCACTCTTTTAACTATGGTAATTCAGGGACTTACCACGTAAATCCTTCATATCGGTGCTTTCATTATTATAAACCCTTTACAGGGGAAATACACTAAAACACACCTTTTCCGCTTAAATACAGTCTTTGCACATATTCTGAGATTTACGTTTATCGCTATATCGCATCATGCCATTATGTGCCTCCTTTTCCTCTCGCATGCGATATGCGATTACAACCGGACCTCAAATAACTTAACCATGCCCATATAACCCTATCGGGTCCGCCCTTCCAATTCCTTTATCGCGACCTTTCCTTTATCACAATCGCAATCGCGTGGATCACACTAATATGGCTCTTAGGACTCCATCGCATCCGATATGCGATAACACATCATATCCCAAACTTTAATAAACCCGAGCCCAGAACCTCTTCGAGTCCACTCTTATCGCTTTTTCGCTCATCGCAATATCGATATTCCATCTCCACCAACACTTAACTTTCCCAACATGCGATCATATCTCCACCGTGGATCCCCTTCCCGATCCGACGGTCCTTGCTTCATCGCATTTCGCAATTGCTATGGCTCTAGGACAGTCCGATAACTCCCAAAGTTTTTCGCCGACACGATATATCAGGGATCGCATGTCACGGCTCCTTATGGCCGGAGGTCCACCTCTTTATAACAATCTCTTCGACTTAATCTTGGATGTTGATCATAAGGATCCAATGACGCTTGTGCATCGATTATTCAATCTTTCGTCCGTCTCTTTACTTTGGATTTTACGCCATTTTCAATGTTTTCTGTGGTTTCTGGGGTTCTTCAGGGTTCTCATCCTTCTGCTCTTGTGCTGTGCGACTCCCTCCTGAGCTTTCCTCTACGGGTGTCTCAAATCATTATCATTCCAGGACTTTACTTTGGTCCTTCAAATGGATTCAAAGATCCATTACAGTCCTCTGTCTTGTTCTTCTCCACTGTGTATCCTGCCAAACTCTGCTTTCATACATATGTTATACAAAATCACTGATATACTCATAAATTATCAGTCGATGCTCAAAATGCACATTTACACAGTGTTGGAATTAAATCTCTGTTTATGTCTATACAACAAATGATTACATAACAAGACTCTCTGTCTCTCTCTGGCCTGATCTTTTAGTTAGTGGCCTCTGTTCCTCTCTTCCCAGTAGGCTTACAATCATACTCTAATTCGGCTAACTCCCTACTCTTCTTTCTTGTTTCCTTTTTAATACATCATTAGTAGTTTCTTTTACAGTTCGAGGAACTGTTCCTCAGTTATGAAACAATTTCTTCAAACTAATTCATATCGAATCCTATTTTGTCTAATTCAAAAACTAACAATGGAGGATTCAACCTTAATTTAAAATGACACAAAATGAAACTAAATGAAACAGAAATTTCAAGTGTTTTCCTCTCTATTTGTCAAAATAAAATGAAAAAATAAAAATAGCAAGAAACATCTCGCAGTTGTTGTCTCTTCATTTGAATGCTCCTGCATCAGGCTCCTAGGGTAAATTAAACTCATGGCTCCTATCCATGATCTCTTCAATAGAGTACCCGACGCTTTGAATCTGGCCAACATCTAGCCAAGAACTATCTTCAATAAGATGACCCTTCCATTTGACTAGGTACTACAAATATTCCTTCCGCCGAGTCCGTCTAGCCACCTGGGTATCTAGGATCTGTTCAATCTCTAGAGGCTTTGTTGGGGGCATTTGTTTAATCCAAAAATCATTCTCTTTCTGGGTTTCCAGTGTTCGTCTTTTCGAACTATCTTCGTCCTTTGCCGCAATGTAGGGGTATAGGTCTGCTACATTGAAAACAGGTGAAATTCCAATACCTGGGGGTAACTACAATTCGTAAGCATTTGCAGAAAATTTCCAAAGAATCCTGCAAGGCCCAATCTTTTTCCATTTCAACTTGTTGTACTCACCTTTAGGAAACCTCTCTTTGTGTAGGTGTGTTAATACCAAGTCTCCTACGTTGAATTGCACGTCCCGCCTTTTCAAATATGCCTTCTACTTGTATCTTTGGCTGTTGTTTTGTAATTTTAATTTAACCTGTTCATGAAGATCACTAATTGCCTTTACGAAGTCTTCACCATCAGCACTCTTGCGCTCCAATTGTCCCAAATCCTATAACTCATGTACTCCGCGTGGGTGCATTCTGTATAGGATCTGGAAAGGACTACTACCCATGCTTCGGTTGGGCGAATTGTTATAACCAAATTCCACTTATGCAAGCACACGATCCCACTGTCGAGAATTTTCTCCAACCAAACTCCTCAATAAATTTCCTATACTTCGGTTCACCACTTTGGTTTGGCCATCGGTTTGTGGATGATAAGCTGAGCTGAAGTTTAGTTTGGTGTCTAATTTTTTCCATATGGTTCGCCAAAAATTTCCTGTAAATTTAACGTCTCGATTTGAAACAATAGACTTTGGCAAGCCATGTAATCTGACTATCTCGATAAAGAACAAATGAGCTACATGTGTGGCGTCATTGGTTTTCCTACATGGAATAAATGTGCCATTTTGGTGAAACAATCTACCACCACCATGATGGAATCGAATCCCCATTGTGTCTTCAGCAGACCTAAGACAAAGTATAAACTGACTGAGTCCCAAGGTCTGTTCGGAATGGGTAATGGCATATACAACCATATGTTTTGGCTATGTCCCTTTGCAAGCTGACACATTTTGCATCTAGTTACAAACCTTTGTACATCTCTGCGCATCTTTCGCCAATAGTAAAAGTGGCTCAATTGATCCAAGGCCTTGTCTATGCCAAAATGCCCGGCTAAACCTCCACTATGATTTTCCTGGATTAAGTTCTCTCTCATAGAACATTCCGGAATACACAACTGCCCTCCTTTGAACAATAATCCTTCCTGCATGTTATAGTCTAGCCATGAACTATTATCTCTCAACAATGGATTTTGGCAAGCTTCATAAGCTTCCTTAAAATCTGCATCTGCCTCATACAAGTCCTTAAGATGTTCAAATCATAATACTTGTATGGTACTTTCCTGTAGGATTAGATTCCTCCAGCTTAACGCATTTGCCACTTTGTTGGCTTGACTGTTAATATGTTTCAACACAAACGTAAAACTCTGCAAGTACTCCACCCACTTCGCATGTTTATGGTTCAGCTTATGCTACTGCATAATATACTGCAACGCAGAATTGTCTGAAAATAAGACAAATTCATTGGCCAACAGATAATGTCTCCAATGCTTTAGTGCTTGAACCATCGCATAAAATTCCTTGTCATAGGACGTGTATTTTTGCCTACTTTCATTTAGTTTCTCATTGAAATAGGCTACCAGCTTGTCCTCTTTGTTGAGTATTGCACCAATGGCTGTCCCACTGGCATCACAATGAACTTGGAAAAGTTTGTTAAAGTCTGGTAATCTCAAAATCGGTCTTTCGGTAATTTTCCTTTTGAGTAACTGAAAGCTCTTCTCTGCCATTTTTGTCCAATGGAAAGGTTGATTTGTTTTCTTAATGGTGTCCAACATAGGTGCACAAATCCCACTGAAATTTTTAATAAATTTCTGATAAAAACTCACCAATCCATGGAAACTCCGTACCTCAAACAAACTTTTGGGAGATGGCCAGCTAACTATGGCTGCAACCTTTTCCGGATCCATTTTTAGTTCATTCTCAGAAATCAAAAATCCCAAATAAATTAACTCTTTTTTGAAAAAAGAACATTTCTTCAAATTTATCAGTAATTTATTCTGCTGCAATTTTTCCAATACATACCTCATGTGTCGAAAATTTTCTTCCTTCGTCTTGCTGAATATAAGTATATCATCCAGATATACAATCAAAAATTTTCCAATGAATTCCTTGAGCATCTCGTTCATCAACCACATGAATGTGCTAGGGGCATTGCTCAATCCAAACGGCATAACCAACCATTCGTACAAGCCTTCATTAATCTTGAAAGTTGTCTTTCACTAGTCACCCTCTCGAATTCTGATTTGGTGGTAGCCGCTTTTCAGGTCTATCTCTAAAAATTACGCTGCTCCACTCAAAAAATCCATCATATCATCCATCTAAGGTAATGGGAATTTATATCTGATAGTAATCTTGTTAATGGCCCGGGAATCCGTGCACATTCTCCACTCACCTCCTTTCTTGGGAGCTAAAACAGTTGGCACCGCACAAGGGCTTAAACTCTTCCAAATCAGTCCTTTGTCCAAAAACTCCTGCACCTGCTTCCAGATTTCTTCATTATCCTTTGGACTCATCTGGTAGGTAGCATTGTTTGGCAAACTAGCTCTTGGAATAAAATCAATATGGTGACTAATGCTCCTCTTCGGTGGTCGTTTGTCTAGTAGATCATCTACCACAATATCACTAATTTCTTGCAACGTGTTTTGTATCTCTTCAGGTAAATCAGTAACGTTAGTGTGTACTAACATTTCCCTTGGTCTCCTCACAACTGCATAACCCAATTCACTCTCCTCAATCTTTCGTCGAAACTCCTTTCCTCCTAGTAGCAATGCTTTCGTTCCACTTGTTTCTGTTGTCTCCTCTTTTTTCTTGGGTGTTATACTCCTATAGTTATAGGTGTCATATTTCATGATTGACTGGTTGAGCTCTGTAATATGTTCATACCTTTCCTTGCTGTAAAGGTTTCCATATTATCAAAAAAATAAAAATGAAAATAAAAAATGTAAAGAGGGTGTACCCTAAAAAAAAAACCAAAGGGTGAAAAAAATAAATGGTCAAAAGAAAAAAATAAAAAGAAATGAACCCCAAAAAGAAAGACCAGGAAAGTGTGCAAGTGCAAATGCCACTACTATTTCATTTTCTATAAATAAAGCATCATGTACAACTTGTTGAAACTTTTGCCACAATTGATGAATGGCCAAACAGCTTAATCTTGGCCAGTTCATGTTTGAATTTCATGTTTTAGAAATAGAGAATAAAAATCTGTCCAAAATGTTTAATCTCGGCAGATAAGTAGATAGGTAGAGAAGCAAAGGAGCTCAACAGTTTAATCTGAGCCCTTGGATGTAATAAGTGCAGACTTAGGTAGGATTCCCATGAAAAAAAATAAGATTTATGAGGGTTTTCTAGTCTAAGTGCACCTAAAGAAAGGAGAAAAAAGGTTAGGAAAAGTAAGCAGGGTAGCTAGATTGATGTTGTAGAATGAGACTTGTGATGAATCATGTCTCTCAAATGTGTTAACTTTTACTCATCACAAGTGCCATGGCAGATATGTTTTTGGAGCAGCTCAAGCGAGGCATGACTAACTCCCCTCATACTGTTTCCCAAATCATTTCTAATTCCCCCCAATGGTATTAAGATTTGCTTAATATCACTAAAACCACTTATCTCATTTCATCAACATTTGCCTAAGTGAATCCACTTTTACTTAGGGAAATGGAAAAATTCTCCATAAACCCCTTTTTCTTCCCTTTGGCCTAAGTTTTTATGTAAAAATTCTAAAACATTATGCTTAGCGCTATCATTTGCATTTCTTCCATATTAACTTTAACATGTATTATATAACTCCCATGTAAAAGTTACCCATTCTCATATTGTATAAATATATATAAAAACCCCAAATAATACATAATTCCCGCCCCGGTTAATATATAGCCATAAACGTTTTTTTTTTTTGGAATTTACAAGGTTAATTGAAACTTGTTAAATAACCCTTTCCACCGCGCACAAAACCAAAGGGATAATTAACCACCCGGGTTAATTATAACCACCCCGTGAACCAATCAACATGACCCTGATACGTGTTTAAACATAGTTTTATTATTGTCGGCCTCACGCATTAAACCTCCACCGCTTTCCATGAGTGCCCACCATCCAATCTAGACCTCCACATCCAATGGTCCTTAACCATTTCGCGACCCCCCTTGCTGCTGACTTTTACCTTCTGGGGAACAGGTGGTATTGCATCGTACCAGATCCACGAGTCGCGCGCCTGGCATGTTCACTGCCCCTCCGCCCAAAACTGCCCAAGCCCTAAAGCGGTGCGGGGAAAACCACTTACCGCCCTCCCCTCTGCTGACGTCATCTGCTAACGTTAGTTGTCCTTTGCTGACATCACCCTGCCACATCACCTTCTGTTGACGTTACCACCACGTCACCTACCATGTAGTCTGTCTTGTACCCCCCGCTGACGTCATGCTGACATCATCCATCCTTGAAATCAAATTTTCCCGCCAAAAATCATTTTTGTTCAATAAAAGGTAAAAAAGTCATTTTTTTTTTTATATTTTTCGCTGCAAAATAGCGCCCTGCGTGCTCCAGTCATAAATGCAACCAACATCAAATGTTTCAGTGTTTCAACCGCCTCCAGACCAGAAAAGCTCCAGCAACAAGCTTGCAGACTCTGCCGACCCACCATTTTTGCAATCTTCTTCCTTTTAAATATAGTTCGAGCTAGCGTCGAAGGATTTCCTAGCCCACAGAAGAAAAAATAGATATTTACAGAGATAATTGCTACCCCAGCCAGTGGGAACCTGCAGAGACATCAATCACAGAGTAAAGGCAGTGTAAAGACACATTAGCAGGTCTATTTCGCCAGACAGCGGTGAGCAGAAGTCAAAACGCAATTAAAGAGTATCAGATCGAGCATTAAAGAGTATCAGTGGAGAATTAAAGGCAAGTCAAGTCATAATTAAAGAGTATCGGAGCCAACTAAGAGAAGCAGATCAGAAGTTAAAGCACAGTTAAGGCAAACAGTCGGCACAGAGCTACAAAGGACACCTACAAGCCGAACCCTAAAAGCCTACCTCTAGCACAGCATAAGTTAGCTGTTTCTACTTTGCTTGTAAATTACTTTAGGTTAAACTTAGATATTATCTCAAAGCTTTTATGAGATATCTGTTGTACATATTTTTTTGTATAAATACCCCCTTCATCAGACTTTTGAATAGGTTGGGTATGTGTAGATTTTCTAGACTTTGTTGTAAATACTGAACTTTGGAATAAAAATGTTGTTGGGATCAAATTGATGCAGAGGACTTGTCATAGAATTCTTGAATCAAGCTCCAGATCAATAAGTCCCCTATATCTTATGTTTTACAGTTTTCTGAGTTTTTATATCATCTGTGTTTCATAATCTAAATGATAAAGAGAAAGATTAATCCAAAATTTGCTTAGCTGCACTCTATTTTCAGTCGTTATTATGCTCTATGTTTTCTTCAGAATTAGTATAAGTAGTGAATACTTAATTTCTCATGTTTCTTGATTCTTTCATGTGTTTATTTGCTAAGGAATTCTTAATTGCTCCTTAACAGTAATCATCCATTTTCCCTCTGTCAATATGTTGAAGGATTCTTAACTGCCCTTCACCCATTTGCGTCCATTCCATTCGATTTCAGCCTTTAACTGTTCCATGTTTGACTACCTTGCTCTGTGATGCCATCTTCTATAAGAAACCTAATCCAGAAAACCATCTTCTTTGACTCCATCATGCCCAATGGACTGAACTACTCAGTTTTACCTCACTATTCTATTGAATCTCACCACCCAAACTCAAAACAAAACCCTTGAACTTCATAACTAGCCTAAAACCTTTCAAAACAAAGCTAAATCATAAAGAGAGAGCCCTCTCTGGATGCATATTGGCTAGAATCTGTATCTAAAATATTGGCTTGTGGTTACCTCGACCGTATTCCATTTCTTACAATTTTTGGGTACAACCTGAGTGATAACATCATTGGCGACTCCACTGGAGACCTGAATAATTGTTTGTTACTATTGTTTATTTCATAAACTACAGATGGAGCCTGAAGTTAGCCAGGTAGCCTTTGAAACTGCTTTTGCTTTGCAATTGCAGAAGTAAATAAATGCTACTTCAGTCTATCTCTGGTCTAGTTTATGTTTTGAACAGTTGGTTGCAAATACTTGATCAGTTCCTCTTTTCAAATAAATCTTTAGGAAAGTTCAAAGTTCCCATATCTAAAATCTCCTAGAAAAGTCTGTTAAAAGTTGTATTATCTGACCTATTTCAAGAAAAAACCAAAAACATACCTAGAAACTGGCTTCAGAAAAGATTCATTACACCAGATCAAATCCTAATCCTAATCCTCCACCTGTGTTTGAAAATCCTAATCTGATTTCTAGGATTGTTAGAAGACAAGAGAGCCAAGAAAATTCTGCTAGTTCACACCTTGACAAACATTTGCAGAACTCCATCCAATCTGAGCTTACCTCTGGAAAAACACCAAACCTTTCTGTGATTGCAACAGCTTCTCCAAGTTCCCCATCAGCACCTCAACCTATCCTTTCCACTCCTCCATCTGCAACTCTCATTCCCATTGTTATCCCTACTCTTCCAGTTGTCACATTTATCTCTGCAATCATGGCAAACTGATATACTCCCCTAAACTTACCTACAAATCCAGGGGCTATGCCTCAAGATTATCAAAGTAAAATCACCTATTTTGACGGTACTGGCACTTACACAGCTCAACAACATACCAAGAAAATGACCGATTATTTTGAAAACTATGAGATTGATGATGATGATGTCAGAATGAAAGTATTTGTTCAAAGTTTAACTGGAGATGTTAGAACCTGGTTTAGAGCCCTCCCTGCAAATAGTATCAATGACCCACAAGATCTTTATCAGACCTTCTTGAAAAAATGGGAAAAGAAGAAAGATCCTCTGCACATTCTATCAGAGTATGAGAATCTAAGAAGAGGTACACAAGAAACTGTCCAAGATTATTGTACCAGATTCAATAATATCTACAATGCTATTCCTCAAAATCTCAGACCTCCTCCAGATTTGGCCTTGATCAAATTCCCTGATGCATTGATTTTGATATGGCATATCAACTTAGGGAAAGAGCTCCTAGAAACTTAGAAGAAATGCAAACTATAGCTATCAGTGTTGAGGCCAACCTAATATCTAAACGGTCTAGAGCCAGAGCTGAAAGAAGGATACCTATCAAAGAAGAACCTTTTGCCTTTGAACAGAAATTAGATGTTATCATTAATGGAATGCACAGACTTGGAGATAGAGTGGAAACAATCGAGAGAAAATCCCCTTAGGATGGTCAACCAAGCAACACTGGCAGAAATCCAAATTTCAGGAAAAATCAAAATCCTAACATTGGAAAGACAGGGCCTGACCAAAATATTAGGCCCCCATTTCAAGAAAATTATCTCAACTTCTGATGAACCAACAGAAGACACTCAAATTAATCTGATGGGACTCAACAATGAACAACAGGTTTTCTTGACCCAAGAGGATCAAGAAGCTAACATTCTTGAACAATTCCAAACTCAGTCAAGTGAATCATTTGACTTTAGGGAGGGATATGATACAACCATTTATGAAATCCACAAACAATACAATCTGAGGAGTAGAAGAATAGATGTCCCTGAAATCAACAAACAGAAAGAAACCAAGAAGCCTAACAAAGGTAAAGTCAGTAACCCCCCTGTACATATTCTTTCTAAAACAGATCCTAACCCTAAAAATCCAATCATTGAAGACAAATCAGGCAATCAAATACCTGACAAACAGTCTTCCATTGCTATTCCTGCTGAAGAAAAAGAAGAAAAGCCTCTAGAACATGATTTGGAAACAATTGCAGCCCATAATCCCATTCCCGAAGAGGAGAAAAACGCAGAAAACTCAGCTGTCCAAAATATAAAGATTTAGACCGAAAAACCTTTTAATCTTGAGACAGAAGTACGCAAACTAAAGATAGTTGTTCCCTTATCAGAATTAGCTAAACATGATGTCTACAGAAGTCAATTCAGCAAATCACTCAAAATTTCTGTGAAAGAGGATTCAGAAGATTTAATAAATGTTTTTGATGACCAACCTGAATTAATATTTGGCCTCGAAGTAAATGGAAAAATAGCAGAGGGACAAGTTCCTCCTTTTTATGTGGCTTTAAACATTCATGAGAAAATACTCCATAACACCATGTTCGATTCTGGTGCTTCCCATAACTTAATGCCTAAATCTGTAATGGAAAAACTTGACCTTGACATCACCAGGCCGTATAAAGATCTTTTCTCTTTTGATTCAAGTCAAGTCAAATGTTTTGGTTTAATCAAAGATTTGTGTGTGCAACTAGTCCAATATCCTGCCAAAACCATTTTTATGGACATAGTAGTAGCAGATATTCCTCCAAAATATGGTATGTTATTGTCTAGACCTTGGGGTGCAAAGCTTCAAGGATCCCTATAGTTAGGCATGTCTTATGCTACTATTTCAGTGTTTGGTCAACCCAAGAGACTATACAAAGAAACCTTAATGAAGTATGTAGTAAGTAGTCAAGAGAAACCTCAAAATTTCCCTATCTACTCAGTACATTCAAACATGGATTCTTTTATCCTTTACAATGCTGAAGTTGATCCCTCACACGAAAGGAAAGTTCTGGCAGATGAAACAGAATAAACAACAAATGAAAAGTCTAGGGCCCAAATCCAAGAAATTGCTGAAAATCGTGAAACATTAGATAAACTAGAAGAAGCTGAAAAACTAGACCTCCCTGTTGAAAAGATCCCTGCAAATCTAGATACTAATTATAAACATGAAATCCTTTGGTACTTAGAATTTGATGGTTCAGTCAACAAATTAGGAGCAGCGGTAGGGGTCTGGGTGCACAACCTTGAAAACAAACATGGTGAAGGCCATGCCTACAGGTTAAAAATTAGATGCACCAATAATATGGCTGAATATGAAGCTCTGTTGCTAGGTCTCAAACTGTTGAAGAAATTGGGAGCAACAAGAGTTTCAGTATTAGGAGATTCTGATTTAATCATCCAACAAATAAAAGGGAAGTTCTTGACAAATGATCCCAAATTAAAAGAGTACAGAGGAACAGCCATAGAAATCCTCAACACATTTTTGGAAACTCAGCTTGCCAAAATCCCAAGAAAACATAACTTGCAAGCTCATAGCTTAGCAATTTTTGCCAGCACCTGTAAATTTCCATTTGAACCAAATAATCAATTCACATCAAAAATTAGACACAGGCCAGCCATACCTGATAATTTAAAAAATTGGCAGGTGTTTGACAATGATAAACAGATCAACAATTTTTTGACCCTAGAAGAGGAATTTTCCAGCACTAACACAAATCAAGATATAGTTAGTGAGTTTGATCCAGCAAATCAGATACAAACATACATTTGAACAGAAAATACAAGTCAAATGTTTCATCCAACAAAATTCACCAAAGAAGAAATCCAAGAGCTTAAAGAAACACATGTTGATGAAATTATTGAAGAAGAATCTGAAGTCATCCATTTGAAAGACAATCATTTGCCCAAAGAATTGACTCCTTTGGAATATCTCTTTGATTTCAATGATATTCCAAAGAAACCTCAGATGGAACCTCCAAAAGCAGAGATTGAAGACTACAACATAGGAATTGAAGACAATCCAAAAATGGTAAAATTGTCCAAATCTTTGCCCCCTGATCAAAAGTTGAAGTATGTTGAACTGATCAAAGAATTCCAAGATGTTTTTGCCTGGAACTATGAAGATCTGAAATCTTTTGACACCTCTGTTATTCAACATACAATACCCTTCAAAGAAAATCAAAAACCATTCAAACAGAAACTCAGAAGAATCAACCCTGTACTGCTTCCTTTAATTGAAAAAGAAATCAAATGAATGCATGATGCAGGGATAATTGCCCCAATCAGATTTTCATAGTGAGTATCTAATTTAGTGCCTACCAAGAAGAAAACGGGAGAAATCAGGTTATGTGTTGACTTGAGAAATTTAAACAAGGTTTCTTTAAAGGACAACTACCCTTTACCCAAGATGGATCATATTTTACAAAGGGTAGTAGGTGCTTCTAGGATCTCACTTTTGGATGGGTTTTCAGGTTTCAATCAGATTCTAGTTCATCCTGATGACCAAGAAAAAACTACATTTACAACACCATGGGGTACATTCAAATATGTCAAAATGCCATTTGGACTTAAGAACCTAGGGGCAACCTTTCAACAAGCAATGGAGATAGCTTTTGCCAAAGAAATTCACGATTTTCTAGTTGTATATCTAGATGACCTCACTGTGTTTTCCAAAACAAATCAGCAACATTTAGATCATTTGAGACAAGTGTTCCTTAAATGCAAAGAATATGGCATTTCACTGAATCCTAAAAAATCTTTGTTTAGCCTAGAAGAAGGCAAACTCTTAGGCCATATCATCTCCAAAGATGGCATCAGAATTGACCCTGCTAGAATTGAAACTATTCTGCAAATACCCCACCCCAGAAATATTAAAGAACTGCAAGCTTTCTTAGGGAAAATTAATTTTTTGAGAAGATTCATACCTAATTTGGCTGAATTGATCAGACTGCTGAACAACATGTTAAAGAAAGATTCAAAGGTTAAATGGACAATAGAAGCCAAACAAGCATTCGAAGAAATCAAAATGGCTTTGACCAAAACACCAGTCTTTACAAGTCCAAAATTTGACAGAGACTTCATAATTTTCTCCTTTGCATCAAAACACACTATAGCAGTTGTTTTACTCTAAAAAGATGATCAAGGATGTGAGAAACCCATAGCCTTTTTTAGTAAAGCACTTAGAGATGCACCTCTGAAATACAAAATCATGGAAAAACAGGCTTATGCACTTGTGAAAGCCATTCAAGACTTCAGAGTCTATATATTGTACTCACATGTAGTAGCTTATGTGCCAAATGCTGTTGTTAAAGACATCTTGACTCAGGATGGAATTGAAGGCAAACGAGGTAAATGGATAGCTAAGATATTGGAGTATGACATTGAAATAAAACCTACAAAGCTGATAAAAGGACAGGGATTAGCTAAACTCATGACCAAAACAAACTTTAAAGCCCTAGATATTAATGAACTGGATAATGAACATGAGATGGCAACTCCACAATTCAACCAGGCCTTCTTAGAATCACCTTGGCATGCTGATATAATTCATGTATTATTAAACCTGCAGGCTCCTACAGGGTTATCCAGAACAAAGAAAAGGTTTTTAAAGATGAAGCTTAAAAATTATATATTGTAAATAATGTTATTTTTTGGAAAAATCATGAATGTATTTTATTGAATTGTTTAATAAAAGATGAAGCTGACAAAGTTCTCAAATAATTTCATGCAGGGGACTGCGGTGGACACCTATACTAGAAATCAAATGCAGAATAAGGGTTGGATTTTACTGGCCAACCTTGTTCGCTGATGTAAAGAAGTTTGTCACTGCTTGCCACAAATGCCAAATTTTTGAAGGCAAAAGGAAACTGTTACCCTTGCCCTTAAGACCAATTTCCACTGAAAGACCATTTCAACAATGGGGTTTAGACTTCATTGGAGAAATCCATCCTCCCTCTTCTGGCCAGCATAAATGGATCCTTACTGCCACAGACTATTTTACCAAATGGATAGAAGCCATTCCTTCTAGACAAGCCAATGATACAGTGATCATAGGATTCTTAGAGACCAACATCTTGTCTAGATTTGGCTGTCCTGAAAAAATCATTATTGACAATGCTGCTGCCTTCAAATCTAAGAAACTAATAAATTTTTGCAGCAAATACCACATCACTTTAGGCCATTCCACAGCCTATTACCCTCAAGGTAATGGTCTAGCTGAGTCTTCAAATAAAAGCCTGATCAATATTATTAAGAAACTGCTGGAAGAGAACAAGAAAAACTGGCATAAGAAGCTTACAAATGCACTGTGGGCAGACAGACTTACTACAAAGAGATCTATTGGAACTAGACCTTATGAGTTAGTTTATGGCATGGAGGTTATATTCCCTTCATCCTTAGGAGTGCCTGTGATGAAATTGCTGCAAGAAGCTCAGGTGGAACCCAATGCTATTCAAAGAAGAATAAATCAGACCATCCATTTGCAGCAGACCAGAGAAGAAGTGCACCGAAGATCCCAAGTGTTACAAGAAAAACTCAAGAAGATATTTGATAAAAGGACCAAAGCAGAAGATTTCTACATTGGAGACAAAGTTCTAAAGTGGGATTCTAGGAGAGAAGACAAAGGAAAACATGGGAAGTTTGACTTCCTGTGGAAAGGGCCATTTATCATCCATGCATTGCAAGGGAACAATACTTACTTTCTGAAGAGCCTGGATGGTACAGAAACAGAAGAAGGACCAGTAAATGGTCGAATGCTGAAACATTACTTTGATCCAATTTTTTGATATATTCTGACTCTAACATGTATATAAGGAAATTCAGGTTCAAACAACTTGAAAAGAGTGATCAGTTTGTTCATTTCAGTAATAAGAATGAGGAGGAAAGTGCAGTAAATGTTGAAATCAGTGAAGGAAATTTACCATTTTGTTTTGCCTCATTTCAGTTTATCAGAGATTATAGAAGAAGACTTGGGAGTAGGAACAAAATAATCCAAGTGAAAGCTATCCAGAACAGATGTACAGTTGTTTGAATCAGCTCAAGAATAATGTATATATTTTACAGCATCCTTTTGTACAATTTCTACATTCAACAAAGGAAGATTTCAGAGCACAGTCAAAGGTATTCATAAGCCCATCTGACCTGTTGTTCTTGAATTTTCACCAGGGAAAGCCATCCCCAAGTGGAGCCAGTGTTATACTCCTATAGTTATAGGTGTCATATTTCATGATTCACTGGGTGAGCTCTGTAATATGTTCATACCTTTCCTTGTTGTAAAGGTTTCCATATTATCAAAAAAATTAAAAAATGTAAAGAGGGTATACCCTAAAATAAAAATCAAAGGGTGAAAAAAATAAATGGTCAAAAGAAAAAAATGAAAAGAAATGAACCCCAAAAAGAAAGACCAGGAAAGTGTGCAAGTCCAAATGCCACTACTATTTCATTTTCTCTAAATAAAGCATCATGTACATCTTGTTGAAACTTTTGCCACAATTGATGAATGGCCAAACAGCTTAATCTTGGCCAGTTCATGTTTGAATTTCATGTTTTAGAAATAGAGAATAAAAATCTGTCCAAACTGTTTAATCTTGGCAGATAAGTAGATAGGTAGAGAAGCAAAGGAGCTCAATAGTTTAATCTGAGCCCTTGGATGTAATAAGTGCAGACTTAGGTAGGATTCCCATGAAAAGAAAAAGAAGATTTATGAGGGTTTGCCAGTCTAAGTGCACCCAAAGAAAGGAGAAAAAATGTTAGGCAAAGTAAGCAGGGTAGCTAGATTGATGTTGCAGAATAAGACTTGTGATGAATCATGTCTCTCAAATGTGTTAACTTTTACTCATCGCAAGTGCCATGGCAGATATTTTTTTAGAGGAGCTCAAGCGAGGCATGATTAACTCCCCTCATACTGTTTTCCCAATCATTTGCTAATTCCCCCCAATGGTATTAAGATTTGCTTAATATCACTAAAAACACTTATCTCATTTCATCAAAATTTTCCTAAGTGAATCCACTTTTACTTAGGGAAATGGCAAAATTCTCCATAAACCCCTTTTTCTTCCCTTTGGCCTAAGTTTTTATGTAAAAATTCCAAAACATTATGCTTAGCGCTATCATTTGCATTTCTTCCATATTAACTTTAACATGTATTATATAACTCCCATGTAAAAGTTACCCATTCCCATATTATATAAATATATATAAAAACCCCAAATAATACATAATTCCCGCCCCGGTTAATATATAACCATAAATGTTTCTTTTTGGGAATTTACAAGGTTAATTGAAACTTGTTAAATAACCCTTTCCACCGCGCGCAAAACTAAAGGGATAATTAACCACCCGCGTTAATTATAACCACCCAGCGAACAAATCAACATGACCCCGATACGTGTTTAAAAACAGTTTTATTATTGTCGGTCTCGCACATTAAACCTCTGCCACTTTCCATGAGCGCCCACCGTCTGATCTGGACATCCACATCCAACGGTCCTTAACCATTTCACGACCCCCCTTGTTGCTGACTTTTACCTTCCGGGGAACAGGCGGTATTGCGCCATACCAAATCCACGCATTGCGCGCTTAGTGTGTTCGCTACCCCTCCGCCCAAAACCGCCCAAGCCCTAAAGCGGTGCGAGGAAAACCACTTACTGCCCTCCCCCCCATTAATGTCATCTGTTGACGTCCGCTGTCATTTGCTGACATCACCCTGCCACATCACCTTTTGCTGACTTCACCGCCATGTCACCTGCCACGTAGTCTATCTCATACCCCCTGCTGATGTCATGCTGATGTCATCTATCCTTGAAATCAAAATTTCCCACCAAAAATCATTTTTGTTCAATAAAGGGTAAAAAAGTCATTTTTGTTGATAGTTTTCGCTGCAAAACAGTGCCACACGCGCTCCAAGCATAAATGCGACCAACATCAAATGTTTCAGTGTTTCAACTGCCTCCAGACTAGAAAGGCTCCAGCAACGAGCTCACAGACTCTGCTGACCCACCATTTTTGCAGTCTTCTTCCTTTTAAATACAGTTTGAGCCAGCGCAGAAGGACTTCCTAGCCCACAAAAGAAAAAACAGAGATTTACAGGGATATTTGCTACCCCAGCCAGTGGGAACCTGCAAAGACATCAATCACAGAGTAAAGGCAGTGTAAAGACACATTAGCAAGTCTATTTCACCAGACAGTAGTGAGCAGAAGTCAAAACACGATTAAAGAGTATCAGGTCGAGCATTAAAGAGTATCAGTGGAGAATTAAAGGCAATTCAAGTCAGAATTAAAGAGTATTGGAGCCGACTAAGAGAAGTAGATCAGAAGTTAAAGCACAGTTAAGGCAAACAGTCGGCACAGAGCTACAAAGGACACCTGCAAGCCGAACCCTAAAAGCCTGCCTCCAGCACAACATAAGTTAGATGTTTCTACTTTGCTTGTAAATTACTTTAGGTTAAACTTAGATATTATCTCAGAGCTTTTATGAGATATCTGTTGTACATATTTTGTTGTATAAATACCCCCTTCATCAGAGTTTTGAAGAGGTTGGGTATGTGTAGATTTCCTTAGACTGTGCTGTAATCTTGAACTTTTGGAATAAAACGTTGTTGGAATAAAGTTGTTGTCTAGCCTACTGGAAGAAGAATTGATGCACATGACTTGTCACAGAATTCTGGAATCAAGATCCGAATCAATAAGTCCCCTATATCTTATGTTTTACAGTTTTTGGAGTTTTTATATCATCCGTGTTTCATAATATGAATGATAAAGAAAAAGATTAATTCAGAATTTGCTTGACTGCACTCTGTTTTCAGTCTTTATTATTCTCTGTGTTTTTCTTCAGAATTAGTATAAACAGTGAATTCTTAACTGCTCCTATTTCCCGATTCTCTCATCTTGATTATTTGCTAAGGAATCCTAAACTGCTCCTTAACAGTAAGCATCCATTTTCCCTCTTTCAATATGTTGAAGGATTCTTAACTGCCCTTCACCCATTTGAGTCCATTCCATCCAATTTCAGCCTTTAATTGTTCCATATTTGACTACCTTGCTCTGTGATGCCATCTTCTATAAGAAACCTAATCCAGAAAACCATCTTCTTTGACTCCATCATGCCCAATGGACTGAACTACTCAGTTTTACCTCACTATTCTATTGAATTTCACCACCCAAACTCAAAACAAAACCCTTGAACTTCATAACTAGCCTAAAACCTTTCAAAACAAAGCTAAATCATAAAGAGAGAGCCCTCTCTGGATGTAGATTGGCTAGAATCTGTATCTAAAAGATTGGTCTGTGGTTACCTCGGTCGTATTCCCTTTCTTACAACTTTTGGGAACAACCTAAGTGATTACATCGAGTACCAAGGTATGCTTTGTCCCATCTTTGACAAATTTGTAACAATTTTCCACTCCATCATGGACTACCTTTCTATTGTACTGCCATGGTCTGCCCAGCAAAATATGGCACATGTCCATTGACATTATGTCGCAAGCCACCTTATCCTTGTACTTGCCTATCTGAAAATCTACCTTGCATTGTTCATCAACTAACAATTGGTGTCACTTTTATAACCACGACACCCTGTATGGAGTTGGGTGTTTTGCTCTCTTCAAACCCAGTTTCTCCACCATCTCCGTAGCTACCAAATTATCAATGCTCCCGCTGTCAATAATCAATTTACAGCATTTTCCGTGTGACTTACATATAGTCCGGAACAATGCTTTCCTCTGTGTCTGATCAACTATTTCCTTAGCTGGTTTTAATAACACCTTGTTCAACACTAAGGCTTCCCCATTTTCTGGCATATTTTCCACCTCCTGTGGTGGTGCCTCTGCTTCATCGGGATGAGTGACATATGCTCCCCTCTGCCCAGTTTGTTCATTTTCAGGACATTCAAAGGACCTATGTCCCCACTTGTGACACTTGTAACACTGATAGGCATTTCCTCTGCCTCTGCCATTACCTCTTCCTCGCTGGTATGGCCTTCCTCCTCTGGTGTTACCTTCCCTTTCACTCTATCTCAAAGTCTTCGAACTACTACCCTCTTCATTGCTGTTGGCAGTCTTACCTTTGCCAAAGGTCTGTCCTCGACCTCTACCAGAACCACGTCCTCTTCTGGCATTTTGTTTCCTAGCAATCTTTTCCTCTGCCTTCAAAGCACTCTGATAAGCTTCCTCCATGGTCTTAGGGGAAAGAATGCTAATTTCGTCTAGGATCTCCATCCATAGACCATTCACAAACCTTGTTGTTTTCTCAGGGGTATCTTCTACATAACCAACTCTCAAGTTAATTTTATAAAATTCTTTAGTATATTCCTTCACAGTCATCATTCTCTGCTTCAGGTTCTGTACCTATCTATAAAGGGCAATTTGATAATCTTTAGGCAGAAACTTGCTCTTCATTTTCGCAACCATCCTGTCCCATTTTTTAATCAAGGGTTTGTTTAATCTCCTCCTTTCTACCTATACACTATCCCACCACAATGCTGCATGTCCCTTCAATTTGGTGACAACAAACCTGACCCTCTTGTCTTCGCTGATTTCTTCATATTCAAAATATTTATCTAATTCACTTATCCAGTCTAACAAGGCCTCTGTGGACAAACTGCCATCATAATTAGAGAGCTCTAGTCTTGGCTTGCTGCTAGCCAACAAAACTGACCTCAATAGCTTAATTTCTAGTCCTTCATCATCTGACCCATCTGTCGTGGCTATGTTTTCCTCCTCACTATCATCCCCACTTTCTGGATCTCTACGCCTCCCTGCTTCCACCGCTGCCAAATGTGCAGTTAAATTTCTAATCTCTTCTCTTAACCCTTCATCTACTGCTCTTTTGATGGCTCTTCCTCATCCCCTTCTTCCTACCTCCATCTTTACTGAGAGAAAGGAAAAACCTACTCTGATACCAAAATGATGCAAGGCTACCTGGAACAGGGTTACCTGCGTGTATTAGTCTTCAAACCTTTATGGTTAAGGCCCCTTTAAATAAACCCCAGCGGAATGAATTCATTACAATAGCCCAACCCTTAAACAATTCTTTCTTTCGGGACTCATTCTCCCTCATAACCCTTTCATTAACTTTTTACCACTCTTTTAACTATGGTAATTCATGGACTTACCACGTAAATCCTTCATATTGGCACTTTCATTATTATAAACCCTTTACAGGGGAAATACACTAAAACACACCTTTTCCGCTTAAATACGATCTTTGCACATATTCCAAGATTTACCTTTATTGCTATATCGCATTATCGCATCATGCCTTACATGCCTCCTTTGCCTCTCGCATGTGATATGTGATTACAATCGGACCTCAAATAACTTAACCACGTCCATATAACCCTATCGGGTTTGCCCTTCCAATTCCTTTATCACGACCTTTCCTTTATCGCAATCGCAATCGCACAGATCACACTAACACGGCTGTTAGGACTCTATCACCTCTGATATGCAATAACACATCGGATCCCAAACTTCAATAAACCCAAGCCCAGAACCTCTTCGGGTCCACTCTTATCGCTTTATCGCTCATCGCAATATCAGTATTCCACCTCCGCCAACACTTAACTTTCCTGACATGCGATCAGATCTCCACCGTGGATCCCCTTCCCGATCCGACGGTCCTCGCTTCATCGCATTTCGCAATCGCTATGGCTCTACGGCCGGTCCGATAACTCCCAAAGGTTTTCGCCGACGCGATATATCGGGGATCGCATGTCACGACTCCTTATGGCCTGAGGTCCGCCTCTTTATAACAATCTCTCCGACTTAATCCTGGTCGTTAATCATAAGGATCCAACGGTGCCTATGCATCGATTATTCAATATTTCGTCCATCTCTTTACTTGGGATTTTACACAATTTTCAATGTTTTCTGTGGTTTCCAGGGTTCTTTAGGGTTCTCGTCCTTCCGCTCTCCTGTTGTGCGACTCCCTCCTGAGCTTTCCTCTGCGGGTTTCTCAAATCATTATCATTCTAGGACTTTACTTTGGTCCTTCAAATGGATTCAAAGATCCATTACGATCCTCTATCTTATTCTTCTCCACTCTGTATCCTGCCAAACTCTGCATGCATACATATGTTATCGAAATCACTGATATACTCATAAATTATCAGTCGATGCTCAAAATGCACATTTACACAATGTTGGAATTAAATCTCTATTTATGTCTATACAACAAACGATTACATAACAAGACTCTCTGTCTCTCTCTGACCTAATTTTTTAGTTAGTGGCCTATGTTCCCCTCTTGCCCGTAGGCTTACAATCATACTCTAATTCGGCTAACTCCCTACTCTTCTTTCTTGTTTCCTTTTTAATACATCATTAATAATTTCTTTTACAGTTTGAGGAATTGTTCCTCAGTTATGAAACAATTTCTTCAAACTAATTCCTATCTAATCCTATTTTGTCTAATTCAAAAACTAACAATGGCGGATTCAGCCTTAATTTAAAATGACACAAAATGAAACTAAATGAAACAGAAATTTGAAGTGTTTTCCTCTCTATTTGTCAAAATAAAACGAAAAAATAAAAATAACAAGAAACATCTCCCAGCTGTTGCCTCTTCATTCGGATGCTCCTACATCATAATTATTTCAAAAAATGAAAATAAATTCAGAAAACCCACTTCCTTTAGTAAATGAAAATTTGACCATCATGGTCAAAATGAATTTACTGATGGTGATGCTCTTGCATCACTACTATTTGACGTTTATAATTCAATATAGTACATGTTTTAACATCAACATGGGAGATGGTCTAATGTACCATGTATGAGTATTGAATGAGTGCAAGTCTGGCTGCAATCTTGTGAAAGACTTAATGATGAATATCTTTAAAATCATCAACAACTTCTTGGTCTTCATCTAAAAAATCCCCTTTCTAACAATTCTAAAATCTCACTCCAATTTTTGTGTTTAATGCCAAACTTGTGTGAAGTACTTGAAAATAAGGTTGAATTAGGATTATTTCATCATCCTCTATAGGATAATCAGCTTTAATTTGCTTTTCCATTCCCTTCAAATGAATCTTATCTAATCTTGTAACATTGTTCATAATAAATTCAATTTTTACATAAAAATAGTTAAATTTTTCTACACAATGGATTTAAAATCAATTGATTGAGGCTTATTTCCACTAGAATTAAATTTGACACTAAACTATAGGGTTATTTGAAAATTTTGAGCTTTAACAATAAAATCCTTGCGAATGTTAAATGAGCAAAAATATGAATAGAACTCTTATTAATAGCTTTAAATTTCATTAAATGTCATAAATGAAACTTACCTACCATATAGCCCGAAATTGGAAAATTATCGAAATTTTGTGTAAATTTCGAAAAATACCATATAGCGATTAACACTATATTAATCTTATTTTTAAATAAAACCATCGATATAACCAGAAACCGATTAACTTTAATCTTGTTTATTAATCATGATAATACTTATTTATCTCTTAATTAATCAATTTTTATTGACACCGGGTACCGATATATTGAGATTTTATGAAATGACAATTGTGGAATTTTTTTATATTCTAGTGTTCTAGTTTACTCATACCAGAGCTTTTCTAAAGATGATAAAAGCATGAGGTCAAAAACCATGATGTGGCAGTGTTAGGTGGACACATATCATCCAAAATGACATTTTAGATGACAAAATGTATAAAAATGAGTGCCACATGTTAGTGGACATGTCAACATAGTCAGATAATTATTGAATAATAGAAAATGAGGTGGCACGTTGAGCTACCATACTAGGATATTGGGATTTCATGAATTTTCTAGTTCTAGAAAAACTTTGGTATTCTATATTAGTTGTTTATTACTATCTAAGACTTCATTAATTGACCTATGAAGTTCAGGCATACCAAAGTATTGGAACACTGAAAAGTTACATAAGAAAACACGGGTATTTTGTCTGTAAAACTACATCAATCACTGTATAATCTTTAGTCATATCGGAATATCAAAACACTAGAGTTTCGTGAAAATGGGTATAAAGAAAACACCAAGATCTGAAGTATTGATATATTGAGAAAATAAATATTTCAATAATTAAATAAATGACATATGGAGTGTCGAGATATTGAGATCATAAAATTTTGGAGAATAATGAGAACTAGAAAAAAACTTTGAATTTGGCTTAATTTGGCTTTATTGGCAATGAAAAGTAAAATTCAGGATTTTGGAATTTAGGATTTTCACCTTTATTATGATGTTTATGGCTATATTATAAGTTAACATAATACCCATGCAAGTCCAAAAATATTTTTAAATATAAAATAAAACACTATTTCAAAAAATTAAATGGTGACTTATTATTTTATTTTATTAGTTATACATACAGTGATGGGAGTTGTTATACAAGTCACAATAATTAATGAAACATTAGAAGAAACAATTATCTATTTCACTATGTCAAATTTAGGCATTACATCACAACTTAAATCGAAGTAGATCAATTTTCAAAATTTTCTCTCAATATGTAACTATATAAATAATTTAAGTAATTCATTTCTGATATTCTTAATTTAAAATGTCATTTTTTGTAAAATCATAATTTATGAGGTTATGCAAGTCACAACTATTGATGAAATATTGAAAGAAACAATTATCTATATATTAGATAGGTAAAATTTAGGCATTACATCAAAAATTAAAACAAAGTAGATCAAATCTTCAAAATCTTCCCAAAATAATTATGAACTTTACTACATAAATAATTTAAGTAATTTATTTCTAGTACTCATAAATTAAAATTCCGTTTATATATATATTAGGAAAGAGCGAGATTTGCTACCAGAAAGCATCCATAGCCCTGGCAAGTATATGTACACTTCCCACAATTTAGTGTTTTTCAACTTTCTTGTTGATTTAAATCTCTCTCTCTCTCTGACACACACACACACACACTATATATATATATATATATAGAGGAACACTCTTTCTAATAAACAAAATGGATTTTTTTGTCCGACAATACAATTTTGAGCAAGATTGTGATTTTTATTATTTAAAATGCACTTTTGAATACATAAATGGATGCAACACCTTGAAAACTACTGCGACACTTGAACTTTTTAAATTAAAGAAATTAAATTTATGATTTTAAAAAATCTCTATTAGATTAGGGGAAAAAATGACTAGGAAAAAGTGTCCAAACAAAAGTCTTTTTTCTATTAATTAGAATATATATATATATATGGCAAGGTGATACAAAAGTTATGTGTTTTAGGTGCATAAAAACTTAGATTCCTTGATTTATCCATTTCCAATTTTTAATAGTTTTAAATCTTAATGTGAAGTCGATAAACTCTTATGAAATTTAATAACTAAGCATTTTCCTTGAAAATAAAATCACATAGAATAGATGAGACATAATGTCATAAGTGTTATAGTTAAAAGTTACTTATCCCTTATAATCATAGTAACCGTGATAGTGATTGAGGATAGGAATACATTCTTAAAGTGTGAAGCAAAAATCCTCATAATTATCAACAACTAAGTTTTCAAACGGATAAAATAAGTGAAATAAAAAGAAATAAAATAAAAAGAAAAATCATAAACAAAATTAAAATTAAAAAATAAACAGTATATACATATTTACTAGAAATTTCTTTTTAGGATTTGACTATTTATGGGGAGAATTTATTTCTCCTCTCTATAAAAATATATGGAGGGTTGCAAACTTTTTTTAATATTTGAAATGGTCCAAGCTGATTTTTTTGGAATTTTGTGTGTTTCACTTTTTTTTACGAGCTTTGCCCTATTTTAAAAGAATTAATAATTTCAAAAATTTTTGTTGGTAATTAAATGTTTATCAAAGTTCTATCTTTCAGTGATTTTGAAGTAGGGAGAATCTCTAAATGCATTTTAGGTGTAACCTTATTTGTTCATGATGCATTTACAAGTGATTTACGCTAATTACTTTAGTTTTTATTGATGCAGGAGCATCCAGCTAGGGGTGAACAAGAGGAAGTGTTTGCCTCACAGGTTGACAGATTCACAGGTCACTGTACCTGAGTCTTTAAATTTTCTTCATTACTAGAATTTAGGATGTGATAGCAAGTTCTGTTTTATTTTCATTATGATGTTTTTTTTAACCTTACTGTTTTTAAATTAATTTCAGAATTTAGACAAACGGAAATTAACAGTTACTCATGGTAACTACATGTAACTATTGACAGTTTCTAAAATTGTTCAACAAATCATACAAAAAGAAGAAAATGAAACATTGTAGGATTGGATTTCCATCACAACAGAAGAAGAATAGAAACATACAAGAGATTTCTGAAATCATCTGAGTCCATTTGCAGCAAGAGTATAATTTCTTTCTGTTTTAAAATGAATTGAGTGTATTTCTAAACAGTGACAAGAACTGGCAGATTAACTTTTTAACAGGCATCTAGAATATCAGAATCAGCGAAATAGAGATCTGGTGGAAGCATTTATACCAATCACACGAACGAAACAACTGTCGAAGAACCAACAATTATTTACAACAAATACCTACAGTTCCTGAAGAACATCGAGCACGTGATAAAGAAAACTACAGCTATTAACGGAGGGTTTCACAACAGCCACAATCATATTTCCAGTGAGGAGAAAATATCTATTACCAGGTACCATATAAATTAAAACACGTTACTTTTCCTTTCAAATATTGTTTGAAGCAAATCTACAGAGATATTTAAATTCATTTACAGTCCAAAGTTAGGATGAGTTTATATTACAAAATCGATAGAGGAACCTGGGTTCAAAACCTTGAGGACGAATTAAATTTTCACAGTCCCAAATTAAAACCAAAAGACTTGTCTACCTATTATAATGACAAAAGTATTGACATAAGCGACCAACAGAGAGGTCGAAGCCTGCAACCAAAGACCCAGAACTATCAATAGATGCCAAACACAAGTTTCATGGAAAGACCCTACCCGGTCTAGCAAGTCGCAAGAGGAACTGAGGCCCATAGCTGTAGCACCCGACATCCACCTGCAACCACAGTTTATAGTAGTTAATAACAGGAAGAATAAAACCCTAACTGAAGAATAGGAACAGAGCAAGGGTTTGTAACCCACACTTACCAGAGGAGGAGCCGAATCACAGGAGGAGAGGTCTCGATAGGCCACGAACCAACAAGGAGCCTCTGCTCACAAGGAGCACAACCTGTTAGCATAGACAGAAGATAGAAAGTGGGAAGCTGAATCAAAGAGGGAAAGCTTACCTGTGCCTAGCCGACGAGCAGAGGTCGAATATTGGGTCACCTTGTGGCCGCGACCTGAAAACATAGCGACCAGTGGACAAATTAAACAATGAAACTATTAAACCGAGAATTTAAAACAACATAGGTACAAATACACTCAAGAGGAAGCAACTGTTAACTGCACCCACAGAGCCTTCAGAATAGAGGAGATCACTTGTAGAAAACCAAGAAACGAGCTCGGAAACCCTCGAATAAATCAACAGACAAAAAGCCACAGACAACGCCATTACACCAACAGAGCCCAGCTAAAAGAGCAGAGCCGTGGTCGAGGAGCAAAAATAGAGTGCCACAAATCCCTTACGAAGCCACAGGTGGAAACCGGGGTGAAGAGTCTCTTAGCGCAAATGAGTGAAGGTCGAAAATGACAGAGTAAGTGGAGTGTTAGGGTTCCAAAGCACAACATAAGGCGGGAGGACGGAATCCGAGGTAGAGATAGGTATCTCCCTCACAGCGAAAACTCGTACCAAACAAATAAATACAACATAATATCAAAAAATCGTCGGATGTCCCCAAAAATTATTCCATTAATAATTCATTCAATCAAACATTTACATGTGGACAAAAGGACGAGGGCTAGACCCATCATTTATTAACAATCTTCTTGATGATTCAAACTAAGTGTTTATTGGTAGATTCTCCCAAATCATTACATTGAAGATAATAATTGGCTTTGTATATGATTTCAATTTCTTTCTCCAAATAAAATTCAGTTAATTGTATTGAAGAAAAATAGGATGCATTGTGAGAAATCAAAGTATTGGGAACACCAAGCCTTGTAGTAATAAATTGGTCAAGGAAAGATATCACTTGGTTCTAATGAGCCGTTTTTAAAGGAATGGTTTCCACCCATCTAGTAAAATAATCAATTCTTGTCAGAATGTATTTGTGTAGTTGTGAAGAGTTTGAATTGATTTCTCCAATTATGTTCAGTCCCCATAGTTTGAATGGTCCATCAATCACCACTAATTATAATGGTAACACAGGATTTTTCTCTCTTACAGTCGAAAATTAATGGACCTTACACTTTATAACATATGCATGTGCATCTTTGAACAAGGTTGGACAATAATATCATGCATTTTTAATATTTATAAAAAATATTGCTATTTTTCTCTCAAAAGTCATATGCATGACCTTTAAAAATTCAAGCAAGAATAAATACATTTAACCAAATACTAGAAGAAGACATGTACCAAGCAACATACTCTTCAATGAAATTAACAAATCTTCAACAAATAGGTCAAATATTAAGCTATAATAACACTTCTTTCAAGATTAAACTATGAATGCCATTATACATTATTTATGTATTGAAGGGAAACATAACATGAAATCACATTTTCAAATAAATATGAAGCAATTTGAAGGCAAATTCCAATCAATGTTCCCTCTAACATTCATAAGTGTTTATACAAACTAGTATTGTATCATCCTCCTTTAATAACCCATATAAAAATCCATTTAAACACAAGCATACTTGTATATTTTCTCAACTGTGGGTAAAATAATTTTTTACATACAAAGTTATGCCTTTTCCTTTCCAAATGATCTCTCAAGCTAGTTGGCCACATTTCTCTAATAATTTTAAATTTTCACATACAAATATATGCCTTTTCCTTTCCAAATTATCTCTCAAGTCATTTGGTTGCATTTCTCTAATAATTTTCTCCCTCCTATTTTTAGTAGGAATAAAAGGTTGGGATTGTTTTAAACAAAGATCCCTTGACCAATAAATATTCATTGAAAATTTTCTTTATCTACATCAAACATATTATTGAGAGAATCATAATTAAATATATTTTTATTTTGTACTTTTATTCATTTCTTTAAATTCAACAATCTCATTACTCGTTGTAATGAGTAAATGATGTTTCTTGCTCAAAGAATCAACCACAAATTTTCTCTTTCCACCTCTATATCAAGTAAAAATTGAATGTATTTCTATGAAAGAGATCCATTTACCATGATTATAAGACAACCTATCTTAAAATCCTATATTATTTCCAATCTCGATAGAATTCAAGCAAGGTGAGTTTTCATAACAAAGTTTTGTTCCTCTAATAATTCAACTTCTAGACAATATTATACAACTCTATCATAAATGGTGTTATCTTATTTACATCATTCAATATTTCACGCTACATCATTCAATCTTTTAGTATAATAAATAATTGTAATATTTGTTAATTTTTCATAGGGCTATATTGTTCTTTGCTTTGCTAATTTCATTTAATTATTAATACATTAAGTTCACCCCATATCATCATTACACTATTTAGATCTACACCATTATACATCAGCGTATGAAACTATATAGAAAGAACATCATCATCATCATCATCAATGTAGTGGAACATAAAAGGAACAATAGAAGAAAAGCATCCACACACATAAAGACAACATGATTGGTTGGATATATGGATAATCATCTTCAAAACTAAATGTCAATATAAACCCATCAACCATCTCTGCCCATTTCGCAGTACCATGTCGAAGTTTTGTTTCCAGGTACCAGTTTTGAGGAATTGTCTCTAATGTATGGATGAACCCATGCACCCATTCTTCTGATGGAATCTCCTTCCATGCTATCATGCAAATATGGATGTGCTCTCTAGGATCAACTTGACCATGATATTTATCTTCCAATCTTGTTTCTACCTGAACAAACCTTACCCATATCAACCTTCAACATTATTTCCAAGTCCTTAGATTCTTCTTATGTGTACCCCACCATCTAGCAGGAGTAGCTCTTAGGGCTATATCCAGAGCTAAAAATATTTGACACTGGTACCTATTCTTAATATTATTCAAGAAAAGTATTAATATCACCAAAACAATCATAAAAAGGTAAGTCACATACCTTAGTTGTCATACAACAAACTTCTTTAGTAACTCTTTCACATCACCTTGTAGATACTTCATGTAACCTATTTTGCCAATTTTCCAATTCTTCTTCTGAATTTGAAGCACACGAACTGTCATGCTCCCAACACAACTTTCCTTCAGTAGGGTTAACACAGTCTTGTTCTTTTTCTTTCATCTGATAGATGTTATCTATATCAATTGCATTGTACTCCTCTTTAACTAGTTCAGTATACCTTGCTCCTTTTGATGGATCCAAGGGAACAATCACTCTCATATTGTTGCTTTCAAATATCATTTGCCTCTTATTTAAGTTGATTATAGCCATGTTGGCAAATTCCCAATCTAGTCCAAGTAATGCAGGATAGGGGTTATTGTCATCCATAATTTCTATTACTTCAAATTCAGTAGTAGTGTGCACCCAACACATTTTATTAAAATAGGAAATTTTTTATTACAAGAACATCACTAGAATTGATTTTTTTGGTTATTTTAAAATTATAGATCCACTATTTAATTTAAAATTTAATGAAATATGTGTTACCCCTTCAATGTCCATTGTAATGCTTGATAATCTTCCTAGAGGAACAACCTTTTGTTGATTCACCATTCTTAGTTGAATAGGTGACAATTGCAACTTCAGTTTACCCATTAACTCTCATGTTTGTTTTGTTAGGACATTAGCTTCAGATCCAAGATCTAAAATAACTTTGTCCATGTCATATTCTCATATTCATGCACTAAGCCTCATTTCCTTTCTAGTTATCTTTTGTCTATGTAAATTGTTAGCTTCGCGCATCTCACTCTGTGATGCTTCTTTAGATGCGTAGGAATTTATCAATTCTTGAAGTCCTTCTGCAACTCTTTGATCCCACAACAATTTCATACAAGTTTGAAGAAAATATTTTAAAGCATCTCCCTTATATGTTGCATCATGTTCCTGCAATGTTAAAGTTTGTCCTTGTGTCGAAGATGATACACCACAACTATTCTTTTGATTCTGTTGTGCACTAGATGTCGAAGCTCTTGCATCAATAAACCTTCGCTTCACTTCCATAAAGACTTATTTTTCCTTTTGAATATCAAACATAGGGGATTTTTAAATAGTCTTTCTAACCCACGTAGCTTCAACTTCCTTCTCTCCATTTTTTTTATCACCTCCAGTCACAATTCCACTCCTTGTTATAATACTAATGCGAGGTTCATTGGTCCTCAGTTTCACATTCATCATTTGGATATTTTATGTCAGCAGTTGGTTTCTTTTTTCTTGCATTTTTTCCATAATTACCAGACACTCTTCAATTACATGATCAAAGGATTTGAAATACTTACATGTGGTGGTGGGATTCTGATAGTCTCTTACGAAGTGTCCTGGCTGGCCACAATTATAGCAGATAATCTGTCCTCGTCCTCGACCAGCTCCTCCACTTTGACCAACACCTCAACCTCGGCCTTGGTAACCACCTCGGCCATTGTGTTATCCATGTTCCTCATGTCCATGTTCTTCAACTTGCATTCTATAGGCATCAATACTGCACTCCATCATCAATTCATAAGCTCGACAATTATTTTCATTATGTCCCACTGATTTTCAGAACATGCAGTATATGTTCCTGGGGGTCTGCGCATATTTTTGCAACAAATGAAAATCTTTTTCTTGATGTTCGCCTCTAGTTTTTCATATCTCGCACCATAAGCTGGATCCGAGATTCAAAGGATTCAGTGCTATCCCCTATAAGTGAATCTTCTAATTTCATCGCAAGTTCTAAAGCTTCGACTTGAGTTTCTATCTTATGTTGTGACAAAGGAAATCTTATATGTGGAAGCATCCAAACTATAAACCATTCTTTATTTTGTCGCAGAGCTATTTTGAAGCTCACCGCATTCAACAATATCTTGAATCTTTGATCAAATTTCCAAATAGACTCAATAGGCTTTTGTTTGATTTCTTTTAATTCTGTGATACACTACGACTTGGACTCTGACTTCTTAAATTATTTTACCAATGTTTTTTTAATGTTTGCAAATGATTTGATCGTATTTCTCGAACACTTCATGTACCACGTCAATTCTCTATATTAGGGTGTCATGAAAATATGCGCTTTCTTTACATTTTCATCATGGACCTGCTTTGTTGTCCATACTACTTCACATAAGAACCAGAACTACTATGGATCCTCTGATCCAGTCCCTTTAAAGATAGGTAGCTTAATATCATTGGCCATAGTTCTTCTCAAAAGGGGAGGAGGAGGGGGTGGGGGAGGGGATTTGTAAGAGGAGGGATAGGGGGGGGGGGGGGGGGTAGGGGGCGGGCGTTGGGTTAGGGGGATGGGGAAACCAAAAATCACCCTAAGTACTACTTGATTCTGGCTTTGGTGAACTTTCACACTGGAAGGGTGAATACTGTCGAGTTACTTCAGGTTTCTCAGGGTGTTTTTCTTCACTTTCAGACTCACTTAAAAGAGGGCTATAATAAGTTTCTATAAAAGTCTTTGGACCTTAACCATGAGATCTTTTCCTAGTGTCTATTCTATATCTTTTTCCACTTTGCATTATTCCAGTTTCTTCTTCGGATATTCTCCCAAACATAAGTAACGAATAATTTGATTGCATTCATAAAATTCCCTTTTCACACAAAAGCATCTTAATCCAAATTTTTAGAGATCTCAAGAACTTACCTCATGGTCCTTTGAAAAAATTATGTTCTGCTTCGCTATCGGACACAACCAAGTGTACCGCGAACTCAGTAATGAATCCTCCCAAGATGCTATCAATCCAAAAATAAACAACTCTTGAGATCCTATTGTCAGTGTTCTTGAGTCGTTGTATCAGTTCAGGATTCCACTCCTTAGGTTCGTCTCCTTTAAAACAATCCTTTCTCTTAGTCAACCTTGATATCCACTCGTATAGCTCCAGAATGTGCAATGAACCGAAGAAGATTTTGTATTGATATTCAAAAATATACTTCTCCAACCACATTTTAGTTGACAGACGAGGGCTTCTATTTTCTTGTTCTACAAATTCTTGTTCCTTCTGTTCTACCCAATCTTGAATTTCTTTCTTTGACGGATGCCACATAAACATATCCCTCAAACAGATCCTGGTCCTAGAAACAGAACCATTTGTTGGCTTAGGATGGGCTGACCCAGGTTCGATTCTTTACTGCGCACTAACAAAACCCTCAATCATTGGCCCTTTCCGTAACGACCTGCAAGCAAATCACAGTCTCACCCGAAGTGATTATGGGAGGTAGAACTAGGTTTATGCAACCTTGAGGGATACTACGACGTTGTAAATTTGTATTTTCTTATGCTTTAAAACTTATAAACTAATTCACATTCATGAACTACTTCGCACTTATATATTACTTTGCAAAATTACATTCATCTCTTAAACATATCATAAACATCCATAAACTTCACAGTACTAAAGTAAAGTGTGGATAATAGGAAAATCAACACATGAAGACATCGATTTTACCATGGTTCATCCCAATGTACTATTACCTCCACAAGAACTGTTGCTTATAATAGATAATTTCATACAAAAAATAGTTCTTCACCTATGCACACAGCTGCAGGGTGTCTACGCACTAAGCTACAGATGGTCTGCACACTAAGCTACAGACCCAGGCCTCCGCGCACTCAACTACGAAGCCTTTCCCCTTTCTCCGAAGTACATATCACAAAAATACAACCATAAACATAGATCTAGATCCAATTGATGTCTTGTTTCTTTATTATTTGTCCCTAATATACTATTACAATGGGGGATTACATCGCTACATTACCATGGACCCAATACCATGGTTTTCAAAATACAAGGGACTATGGTCCGAAACCATTCAACTTTTACAATATTATATGCTTTTACAAAAAGGGATGGGCTTTGTTGTGAAGCCCCTATACTGCACGGTGATTTTGTTGTGTAGTCCTCATTATGCTCCACTGCTCTATTGTGCAATCCACTTTGCACTCTGCGACATCCATTCTATTGTGTGCTCTACCCACAGAATTCGGATTCCTTGCCCAAAATTTGGCCAAGTTGGGTTGTGCCCAACAAGGTTATGTCTCCTCAATAGAAATCCCTTGAAAATAAAAAGAGGATAGTTAAGAAGTTAAAGAAGATTGTCCAAGAGATGCAAGTATTAGAAAGACACTTGAAATCACAAAGTGATTTTCGCACTAAACGTAAACTCACATTAATAAAGGAAAACCAAAGGATTCAATAGAAAGATAAGAAGATGCAAGAGGAAAATAACATGATCTACATACATGCCTACAAATGGTATGAGATGAAAAAGGCCCTTAAAGTTGAAAACAATAATTTGAAAGTGAAAATTCTCATGAAGAGGCCTAAATCAGAGGGACATTCATCACAAACTCCTAAAAAAAATGTGGATATTTTGTTGCAGGAAAAAAAGACAATGTGATGCAGACAATGATACCTTTGGGAATAAGTATGAAGACATATTTCAATTTAAGTCAAGGGGAATGTCATTCATCTCTTTTGATAGAATTTTACTATGGTTTTATGTTTTGTTTGGCCTTAGGAACACCCACCTTAGTCATTTGTGACAACATTTTCTCATATCTTTCCAATATAATCACTTTCCCAAGGTATTTTATTGATATTTTTTATTTTTTAAATCTTATGTACATAATTGCATTGTAAAAGAAAATTACATATTTTAGTAGAATTCATAAATCACCCTTTGTTATGATAATTGCAGGAGGTATGGGTAAATTCTAAGACATGGGTTTTTTTTGTATGTCCCCAGATTGTGAGATCCCTATTCTCCTCACCTAAAATAGCTCTAAAGTATTAGGTAAATGTGCGATCAACGCATGTACTAAAGTAGGAAAAATGTAGCATGAGTTAGAAAATTGGTACATATCTGATTTTTTTAGATGAAAACCATGATATGAGCACCCAAGAAGGTCGAATTGATCAAATATCATCTCTAGAATAGGTTGCAATCAATAGATAGTAGTATTTTTGGGTATTTTGTTAATTTTTTACCTATAAAGGCAAGCAAACTTTGCTTTCCAATAAATGATATTATTTTTTAAACTTTGCATTTTGACATGAGAGCTCATATTTTGTTTCCAGACCTATTTTCAATCTATTTTAATAAATTCATGGAGTTCCTTTGTGTTTTCTATCATTGATTCAAGTTAAGTGTGCTTGTTGAGTTGTGGAAGGCCACCACCACTCAAGTCGGTACATTATTTCATTGTTGTGCATAACTATGGTATATATTTAATTTTTAATGTTGATTATTATCATATTTCTCTTGTTTATATGCTCATTTTATATTTTGTGTATTCAAATGCAAAGCTATTCATAAAACTAGTTTCCTAGTTGTTGTGCAATTATGTTTACAAAATAGTTTTAAATCCACTATTTATAAGCATTCTTTTCTGGTTTTAGGGGGATGGGGAAACCAAAAATCACCCTAAGTACTACTTGATTCTGGCTTTGGTGAACTTTCACACTGGAAGGGTGAATACTGTCGAGTTACTTCAGGTTTCTCAGGGTGTTTTTCTTCACTTTCAGACTCACTTAAAAGAGGGCTATAATGAGTTTCTATAAAAGTCTTTGGACCTTAGCCATGAGATCTTTTCCTAGTGTCTATTCTATATCTTTTTCCACTTCGCGTTATTCCAGTTTCTTCTTCGGATATTCTCCCAAACATAAGTAACGAATAATTTGATTGCATTCATAAAATTCCCTTTTCACACAAAAGCATCTTAATCCAAATTTTTAGAGATCTCAAGAACTTACCTCATGGTACTTTGAAAAAATTATGTTCTGCTTCGCTATCGGACACAACCAAGTGTACCGCGAACTCAGTAATGAATCCTCCCAAGATGCTATCAATCCAAAAATAAACAACTCTTGAGATCCTATTGTCAGTGTTCTTGAGTCGTTGTATCCTTTTAGGATTCCACTCCTTAGGTTCATCTCCTTTAAAACAATCCTTTCTCTTAGTCAACCTTGATATCCACTCGTATAGCTCCAAAATGTGCAATGAACTGAAGAAGATTTTGTATTGATATTCAAAAATATACTTCTCCATTCACATTTTAGTTGACAAACGAGGGATTCTATTTTCTTGTTCTACAATTTCTTGTTCCTTCTGTTCTACCCAATCTTGAATTTCTTTCTTTAGCGGATGCCACATAAACATATCCCTCAAATAGATCCTGGTCCTAGAAACAGAACCATTTGTTGGCTTAGGATGGGCTGACCCAGGTTCAATTCTTTACTGCGCACCAGCAAAACCCTCAATCATTGGCCCTTTCCGTAACAACCTGCAAGCAAATCACAGTCTCACCCGAAGTGATTATGGGAGGTAGAACTAGGTTTATGCAACCTTGAGGGATACTACGACGTCGTAAATTTGTATTTTCTTATGCTTTAAGACTTATAAACTAATTCACATTCATGAAATACTTCGCAATTATATATTACTTTGCAAAATTACATTCATCTCTTAAACATATCATAAACATCCATAAACTTCATAGTACTGAAGTAAAGTGCAGATAATAAGAAAATCAACACATGAAGACATCGATTTTACCATGGTTCATCCCAATGTACTATTACCTCCACAAGAACTGTTGCTTATAATAGAGAATTTCATACAAAAAATAGTTCTTCACCTATGCACACAACTGCAGGGTGTCTACGCGCTAAGCTACAGATGGTCTGCGCACTAAGCTACAGACCCAGGCCTCCGCGCACTCAACTACGAAGCCTTTCCCCTTTCTCCGAAGTACATATCACAAAAATACAACCATAAACATAGATCTAGATCGAATTGATGTCTTCTTTCTTTATTATTTGTCCCTAATATATTATTACAATGGGGGATTACATCGCTACATTACCATGGACCCAATACCATGGTTTTCAAAATACAAGGGACTATGGTCCAAAACCATTCAACTTTTACAATATTATATGCTTTTACAAAAAGGGATGGGCTTTGTTGTGAAGCCCCTATACTGCACGGTGATTTTTTTGTGTAGTCCTCATTATGCTCCACTGCTCTATTGTGCAATCCACTTCGGACTCTGCGACATCCATTCTACTGTGCGCTCTACCCACAGAATTCGGATTCCTTGCCCAAAATTTGGCCAAGTTGGGTTGTGCCCAACAAGGTTATGTCTCCTCAATAGAAATCCCTTGAAAATAAAAAGAGGATAGTTAAGAAGTTAAAGAAGATTGTCCAAAAGATGCAAGTATTAGAAAGACACTTGAAATCACAAAGTGATTTTCGCACTAAACGCAAACTCACATTAATAAAGGAAAACCAAAGGATTCAATAGAAAGATAAGAAGATGCAAGAGGAAAATAACATGATCTCCATACATGCCTACAAATGGTATGAGATGAAAAAGGCCCTTAAAGTTGAAAACAATAATTTGAAAGTGAAAATTCTCATGAAGAGGCCTAAATCAGAGGGACATTCATCACAACCTCCTAAAAAAAATGTGGATATTTTGTTGCAGGAAAAAAAGACAATGTGATGCAAACAATGATACTTTTGGGAATAAGTATGAAGACATATTTCAATTTAAGTCAAGGGGAATGTCATTCATCTCTTTTGATAGAATTTTACTATGGTTTTATGTTTTGTTTGGCCTTAGGAACACCCCTCTTAGTCATTTGTGACAATATTTTCTCATATCTTTCCAATATAATCACTTTCCCAAGGTATTTTATTGATATTTTTTATTTTTTAAATCTTATGTACATAATTGCATTGTAAAAGAAAATTACATATTTTAGTAGAATTCATAAATCACCCTTTGTTATGATAATTGCAGGAGGTATGGGTAAATTCTAAGACATGGGTTTTTTTTTGTATGTCCCCAGATTGTGAGATCCCTATTCTCCTCACCTAAAATAGCTCTAAAGTATTAGGTAAATGTGCGATCAACGCATGTACTAAAGTAGGAAAAATGCACCATGAGTTAGAAAATTGGTACATATCTGATTTTTTTAGATGAAAACCATGATTTGAGCACCCAAGAAGGTTGAATTGACCAAATATCATCTCTAGAATAGGTTGCAATCAATAGATAGTAGTATTTTTGGGTATTTTGTTAATTTTTTACCTATAAAGGCAAGCAAACTTTGCTTGCCAATACATGTTATTATTTTTTAAACTTTGGATTTTGACGTGAGAGCTCATATTTTGTTTCCAGACCTATTTTCAATCTATTTTAATAAATTCATGGAGTTCCTTTGTGTTTTCTATCATTTATTCAAGTTAAGTGTGCTTGTTGAGTTGTGGAAGGCCACCACCACTCAAGTCGGTACATTATTTCATTGTTGTGCATAACTATGGTATATATTTAATTTTTAATGTTGATTATTATCATATTTCTCTTGTTTATATGCTCATTTTATATTTTGTGTATTCAAATGCAAAGCTATTCATAAAACTAGTTTCCTAGTTGTTGTGCAATTATGTTTACAAAATAGTTTTAAATCCACTATTTATAAGCATTCTTTTCTGGTTTTACCATGGATATATCATCTACTTTTTAGTGTTTTCAATTATGTTTTGATTTAGTTACAACAATTGATTCTTAGAGTGAACTAACTAGAAATCATAAGCTACATATCACTAGATATTATAACTATATTTCATTGGTATATCATAGTGGCCACATTCATTCAAAATTGCATCATTAAAATATATATTGTTGTATATTTAGGTGTGCTTATGAGTCTTATTTATCATAGAGTAATTTTTGTTTGAAAGAACAATATAATTGGAAAAATTGACCAAGGCATCGGGAGTGCCATTCGCCATTTTTCTTGATGAAGAAGGCCCCAACTATCTTGATAAGTTTTCCACTTAGCCTTGGCCTAACAGACACCATAGTTCCTTGTTTTCATTTGCCACTTTCCTTCGATTAGATTAATGGTTTGGTAACATACTAGTCAAGAGGATGAGCAGAAGGCTATGAGTGATTTTCCATTTTAAATCTAACAAATGGGAAAGATCGTAGTGCATTCTCAGTCTCTCAATTAGTACTAGTTCAAAATATATTAGATTGACTAAAATAATACCAGAGTGTACTTTCCTTCAGTGGCAAGAGTTCATTAATCAATCCTTTCGATTAAAACCCTTTGACCATCATCATTTCCAATCATTTGTGTGAACTTAATATCTTGAACATGATTGCGTAGAGGACTTTGACTTGTTTGAGAAGTCTTAGTTAATGCCCAATTCGAAGTATTCATAAATCAAGTAGGTGTGTTAAATTAAATTCCAAGCCTATGCGATTAAAATAAATTTTTGTTTCATACTTTCTTGACTTAGTCTTTAGTTTTAACTTTTGATTTTAATGCAACATAGAAGTGGTCGTTAATATGATCTAACTCATTACATATTTTAGTGTGCTTCCAAGTTTATGAACAACAAATTGATATGAATATTTTTTCCTAATTTAGGTCTCTAAATTAGCCTAACACCTTGATTCTTCTCATCCTATACCTATAGTTGCATAGGTTCTAGAATTTGTTGAGAAATCTAGGTGTTATAGACATTTTTGGGCCCTACAACCCCAAGCATGAAATGTCCATAAATCAAGGGCTCCTAAGTCCCTAAAAGTGTTGTTCCAACCCCTGAAGGAACAAGGTCAACAGATTACAGCTTCTCCCAGAAGTTCTCCATGAAAAACTGCTCAGAATTGGTCAAAACAGGATCATTTCAGCTGCTCCACTGGCTAAGTGCGTTGCATCTCACCTAAATACACTGTGTGGGTGCGTTGCATTTCAAAAATCCCTTCTGTGGGGTGCGATGGGTGAGAAATGACAAATGGCAGTGTCATTCCGTGAGGTGGAGAGGCAATGGAAGCTTCCAGAATCTTCTCCTGTGACACTTGCCTCACTGAATTCGACCAAGGATGAGTAAGAGACCATCAATCTCCAAGTGGAAGCAAGAACTATCAGAGGGAGGACACTAATCAAATCACAAGCTGACTCATCCCCCTTACAGATATCTATATATGGATCCCTCATCCCAGAGATCCAGAGGCTGGAATTTTGCATATTGTAAGGAATTGCTGTTGGTTTCTTGAGACAAACATCAGATTGTTGGGTGATCTAAGCTTTTTTTGAGGTGAAGAGGGGCTTCTTTGCTAGGAGGTTGATGCTGGGTCAGAACAACTGGTTGTAACTCCTCTTGGCTCTTTTCTTATTTATCAATAAAAGCTATTCAAGTTTTCCTCCATGCTTTTGTGTCAATGATTCTTGCTACATTTGTATGGTCAATTTACATCTGATCCTAGATTGTTTATGATTATAGATCCATGTCTTTGTATAGTGCTATGCTTTTGTGATCTTACAGGTACTTTGTGAAGCTGGGCGTGCAAGGGAGCAGGTAGCTGAAGACTATCAAAGAAGAGAGGAATCAAATCAGGAGATTAGCACAAGACAGAGGTTGGTCTTTCTGTTCCTCTCTATCTATAATTCATAAAGGAAAAACGAAAGTAGTTTTTCTCTGTTTGTTTCTAAGGCAGCTGTCACACCTTAGTGGGATAGAGAAGTTCTATATAGACACTTTTCCCTGTAACAAAATGGCGACCATACTGGGGAGATAATTAGTTTGTTTGTTTATCATTATTTGTTGTCTATTTCATAAACTTACAAGTAGCATTCGAACTACATTTGCCATAACAAATGCAAAGTAGATAACTGCTACTTCAATCCATCCACTGGATCTGTTTATGACTTAAACAACTGATTTACAAACTATCTGATTTCCCTTGTGATAGCTCTTAGATCCTCCTTAGATCTACCCCTGATTGTTGCATTACTGATTGCTTTTTGCTCAGCCAAAACCCAAGAACTGAATTGCAAACTGTGACCCGGAACCCGAACAGAGTCTCGTTTCTGGCCCAGCGCAGGTACTATTCAGAGATTCTAAACTTCAGCGCACTTCCTGAGTGGACAAGCTGCGCTGCATTTCAGATTCTTTGTGTTACAGGTGCGCTGATCAGACTAGCTCTGTGCAGTTGTGGCTCCTGTGATTCATTTTTTTCCAGTTCTATTCCTGAATTTTGCTGCCTGTGATCAGTATATGTCTATTTGAAACCCCTTTTCCTTGCTGTTAGTTCGCCTCCTTTGTACAAAAGAACTGCAGATGTTTTTGTGTGTTTGTTGAGTCATTTACAGTTCTCCTTTGCAAAAGTAGCATAATCGTACTGTCGTCCTTTGATTTGAAACTGTCGCAAGTGTCGATTTTGATCGTAGGAAAGAGTCTCATTGCTGTTGATGGTCGATTATCCTGTTACTATTGCTTTTGGTCTAAATTTGTAATTTTCTAGTGTCAAGAACAAGTGTTCGTTTCAAAATCGTAAGGTGTTGTGATTGTCTCCATTTTTGATTTCGAAAAGAAACTTGTTGATATTTGTCGCTTGAAAAGAAATTTAGATTTGTACATCAACTTTCTTTTTAGCATTCATATACTAAGAAAGTCGAAAACAAATACATGCATGTGCATTTTCATATAGACAGTCTGATTGGCTTGATTTAGGAAAGTGCATTTAGAGTGTGCTCTTTGCTATTTGTGAAAAGATTATGTCTTTCTTTTCCCTAGTAGCTAGGATTTTCATTGCACAAAGAAGATAAAAAGTTTTTTTATCATCTTAGATTGCATTTTAGGAATTACATCTACATTTCGTGGTGAACCTGAAAGGAAAACTTCATAAACAAGATCAACTTAAAATAAATTCAATGAATCTAACAATGCTTTGGAACTTAACGCACAACATTTAGAAGTCTAGGCTAGAGACGTATTTCGGCATCGTAAAGCCTGGTAACTGTTGTCCTCACTGATGGTTGGGTGATTCCTCCACTTTGAGACGATAAGTGCCAGTACGGACTTGTGCTCCCACGTACCGTCGAGTATATTTTGGGAGACCCCAATAGGCTTAATCCTTTATCCATAGGAAGCTGTGTCTACCGCCCTATCGATCCCAATGCACTGAACACAACATTCGGGAAGATTGACTGCCGTACCGTAAAAAGTATTCTGCAGTTTTGCGATTGGTTTGGTAATCCCTCTACCTAGATTTCCAGAGCAGTCCCTTTCGTTCCTTTTCAGACTCCTTAACGGAAAAGGTCCATCTGAGCACTTGTCACTTCAGGCTCATTAAAAATCGAAGGAGACTAGAGTCATCTTTTGTTTTTTCTCGACTCTTAAAAATTGAGAAAACAAGTTGTGTCAAAGCGTCTAAAATTTATTTTAAATGGAATATTCATTACCCTTTCCTACGTTGATCTTGGGTTGAGAAAATGGAATACACCAACCAAGGAATTCCCCTTGGAGGAAATCCTAGTCCCTTCTCCTCTTGGGGAGATGTTGGTGCACCCCATATGGCCACATTGTTGCTTCCAGGACTAACAATTGGTTTTCCTGTATGGCTATTCTCAACCTCTGTCGTTCAGAACACCGCAATTCCTGAACAATCGAATCAGCAACTAGACGAGTCCAGAGTTACCCACCAACCTTCTACTTCCTCTAATTCTTCCTCTCCTCCTTCCTCTTCGCTTGATGGGGCTGGTAAAGCCAAAAGTCAAGTACCTAAGGAGAAGAAGGAAAAGAAGAAGAAAGAGAAGAAGAAGAAGGAGCCAAAAGCGAATGGGGGCAAATGAGTGTCGTCTAGCGAAAATCCACACACTGCACCAACCAGGCCTAAATCGCCATGTGTCATTTGCAAAGGAGACCACTATCACAGAGATTGTCCTTGCATCCCTAGGATCTTAAGGGACTGGTCTCCTCGTTTGCACAACCCGGTGTTGTCAACCTCTGAGGGTCATGTTGAAAACACACCGTCAACTAGTGAAAGTGAAGCCCCAGGACAAAAAGGAAAATATAGATTTCCTTGCAAACTATGCGAAGGCGATCATGCCGTCCACTGTTGTCCCTTCTTAGATGAAGCCAAAAGAGTTTTGGACGATCGTCCTGTTTCACCGTTACGACTTCCTCCTGGATATAAAAAACTCTTGCCGAGTCCGTCACTAGTTGAAAATCTGGCTGGCCCGCTCAGGTGGTCGGCCAAAGCATCTATCATTGAAGATAAACCATCTGAACCCATACCAGACGAAATTCAAAAGGTCGAGGTGGCAGTTGACCCGATCTTTCCTTCAGAGGTTCCATCTTCAGATGATACAGTCACTGAAGATAACAAGGATGACACCGTCCAAATTCTTTTCATAAGCACAGACTCCAACGAACATGGGGGCAATTTACCCGTTCCTTTACCGCAGGAAGGAAGTTCGTCAGAGTCGTACCCGGCCATCTATTCGGTCCCACCTCCAAGCAACCTAGTTGTCTCCTTCAACTGGAATCAACTAGGCAGACCCCGTTTACCAGCTAGTGTACCATTCCGAATCATTGTTCAAATACATAGAATGGTTATGGCTGGTACCATCATAGATGAGGGGGATTCTGTGAGCATCCTTTCCTCAACTGCTTGGAAAGCGCTTGGTTCGCCATCACTTTTGATGAGAAATCTAACAGGTTTTGATAAAGGAACTAGTCGACCGTTAGGGATCCTTCCCGATGTGCCCATAACATTGAGAGGGAAAACCATTCACATGAATGTAATGGTAGTCCAAGGACCCCTGGATTACAATCTACTCCTTGGACGAGACTATATTTATTGCATGGGAGCAATTGTCTCCTCACTCTTTAGAGTAATGTGTTTTCCGCACGAAGGAAGAGTGGTCAAGCTCGTAGACCAGCTTTCATTTCCCAAATCATACAGAGCAAATAGTCATATACCATCCCTGAATGGTCTTTTCACGTAAGGAATGTCTCAATCTCCAGTCCGTCCACCCGATGAGCGCGAGTGATTTGGGGGGACATGACTGAAACCCAGGGGGCATGCACCCTGGTCTGCTTCGGCAGGAAAACTTCGGGTATAGGGTAGGTTTTCGCGAGAGAATATGACTAGTCTGTACTCCCATCCATGATTGGAAGAGGGGGTTATTCTAGAACAAGATTCTCTTGTCAAAGTTATGTGAGTGGAGTAGCCTCCTTCACTCACCTTTGTCTATTTCGGTAAACATCGCCGAAGAAGTGTTTTGTTTTCACTGTGAATAAAACAATCTTTGGGTAACCTGTAAGAGGTAGGCCTCTCCCGGTAAAACAAATGTTTTAACGGACTAAAGAAGGGGTAGCCTTGAAACTCTGTTTTATACTTGGGGGCATGCAAACCTTTTGGAGTGCAAGCAAAGAGCGATTATTTATCTGTTTTTTGGATTGGTCGTTTCCTAACTTGCGTAAAGAAAGGATGTGGGACAAAACTCTAAAAGTTGTCGTTTTTATATGAGACATTCTTATCACACGACTGGATTAATCGAGCAGTTTTAGCACATAGTTCAAGCTCGTTAAAAAATAAACATAAGCCATGAGCAAATGTTTCACCCCGCGTTTAAGCTCGTTAAAAAATGAACTATTCCCCGGTAAATAACCATCGTGAATGTAGTACTTCAGCCATTAAAGCCTTGGTCGTGTTTGCACCATCACCTCCACTTTTGCATTGGCCGATCATTCACCCCCATTTGATTGTTTACCCATTTTGAAGAACAGCTGCGAAGAGTGATTTCACTAGCCATCCTTGTAACACTGCCATGATTGGAAAATTCCAAACCTTACCTGGAATCAGCTGCTACCCATTTTATCACTCGTTCCTCAAAAGACGAGTCTCCTTTAAGCTCTTTTCAACTGACTCGTAAAATATGAAAAGATTGCCGAGCCATTGGCCTCTCCAGCTCGTTAAAGGGATAGGAAGTGCTATCCCTCCTCTAGATTTTAATCTTTTTGGACCTGAGGGATTATTACACAAAAAGATCGAGCGCTTGTTTTGTTCGGCTCGTTAAAAGTATCGAAAATTCATCCCTTCTGTATTGTTTTATACTTTTTCAGACTTAAGGGATTAGATGACGAAAAATGAATTTTGGAGTTACCTTTACGTTCCTTTTCAGACTCTCTAAAATTGAAAAGCACAGAGTTATATTTGTCATTAAACTCGTTAAAAGTGTAATAGCGACAAGCTTGTCTATAGACGAGAACGAGTTTCACTATCGCTAGGCTCGTTAAATCATAGCGATGGGTTTGCCCGAAGGGAAAATTATAGAACAAGCATATGTTATCCTCCTCAAGCTTGACAAAAATAAAGAGGTACTGGTCAGCAATGACTGGGGAAAATTGGGAAGAAAACTTGAAGAAACTTTGTTGGTAGCAAGTCGCTCTTGAACATGACACTTCCACTCCGTGTCCGAGTCGGGTTGGGTTGTTTCATTCACCGGTCACATCACCATGGTCCCATCATACCATCCAAATTTGGGGTTAATGCTACCAATCCATCACATCAGTGTCGCTGATATGTTCAAGAGAAGTCATTCAGAGAATTCACCTGTGTCTCACCCACTACCATACATTTATACTACATTCTTTCATGATCACCACCCTGAACCTTATATCACCAGATTGTTTTCACCTCCATTAAAATCATTTGCTCCGTTCCATGTCATTGATGTGGGATTCATTAAGGCCCTCCTGTGACGAATTACTTCTTGTCGACATCATCTCATTATCCAAGAAGTTGATCTAGGAACACCCCATTCAGTACTTTGAAGCTTGCATGCATCAATGGCAAGTTTCTCACTTCCGGCGACAGGTTTACATCAATGGCCTTCGACCGAAAGATTTTGCGTGGTGTTCGACACCAAGTCCTTTATTCACACCACGTGAATTGTATTGCAGTACCTTGAGGGTCATTATCATTATCGGTGATTCCTCTTGCGCTTGTTAACAGTTTACATCATTGACTGGTAATCAAGCGATGTCTTTCCATGTTCGACTTCAGAACATTTCTCAGATGGATCGACATGTACTTTGAGTGAAGATCGAATGAGATTGAAGACCCCAGATCTAGTTTCATCCATCCGGGCTGCGATATATATTCAAGGAGATAAAGACATTAAATGTACATCATTGCTGCACAGATAATCATCCAATCAAAAGGATGATGGCTCTATCAGAATCATCAGTCTACACTCAGACGATATTCTGTCCTATGTACATGAAAATGAATTTATAAAGCTGAGCATGGGAATGCCCGCCTCAGCTAGATCATGAAAATATTATGAAGATAATGTATTGTATTGTATCTTATTACAGGTCTCCTCCCAGCATTGAAAGAACTTCGGATCATCATAATAAAGCATTTCACCCGACATCAAAAGATTAACGACCTCATGCTTTAAGGGGCAACTGTTATAGACATTTTTGGGCCCTACAACCCCAAGCATGAAATGTCCATAAATCAAGGGATCCTAAGTCCCTAAAAGTGTTGTTCCAACCCCTAAAGGAACAAGGTCAACAGATTACAGCTTCTCCCAGAAGTTCTCCATGAAAAACTGCTCAAAATTGGTCAAAACAGGATCATTTCAGCTGCTCCACTGGCTAAGTGCGTTGCATCTCACCTAAATACACTGTGTGGGTGCGTTGCATTTCAAAAATCCCTTTTGTGGGGTGCGATGGGCGAGAAATGACAAATGGCAATGTCATTCCGCAAGGTGGAGAGGCAATGGAAGCTTCCAGAATCTTCTCCTGTGACACTTGCCTCACTGAATTCGACCAAGGATGAGTAAGAGACCATCAATCTCCAAGTGGAAGCAAGAACTATCAGAGGGAGGACACTAATCAAATCACATACTGACTCATCCCCCTTACAGATATCTATATATGGATCCCTCATCCCAAAGATCCAGAGGCTGGAATTTTGCATATTGTAAGGAATTGCTGTTGGTTTCTTGAGACAAACATCAGATTATTGGGTGATCTAAGCTTTGTTTGAGGTGAAGAGGGGCTTCTTTGCTGGGAGGTTGATGCTGGGTCAGAACAACTGGTTGTAACTCCTCTTGGCTCTTTTCTTGTTTATCAATAAAATCTATTCACGTTTTCCTCCATGCTTTTGTGTCAATGATGCTTGCTACATTTGTATGGTCAATTTACATATGATCCTAGATTGTTTATGATTATAGATCCATGTCTTTGTATAGTGTTATTCTTCTGTGATCTTACAGGTACTTTGTGAAGCTGGGCGTGCAAGGGAGAAGGTAGCTGAAGACTGTCAAAGAAGAGAGGAATCAAATCAGGAGATTAGCGCAAGACAGAGGTTGGTCTTTCTGTTCCTCTCTATCTATAATTCATACAGGAAAAACGAAAGTAGTTTTTCTCTGTTTGTTTCTAAGGCAGTTGTCACACCTTAGTGGGATAGAGCAGTTCTATATAGACACTTTTCCCTGTAACACTAGGGCATTAACATTAGGTGATTTCTCTTCCATTAGTAATTGGTTGTAAATACTTTTTAATTCTTTAGATTAGGATCTTCTTCTTGTTATATTATTAGTGTTCTTCTTCATCAAACAATAACCCATGCATGAACATAAATAGAGAAGAGACACAGCATGTAGGCTATGAGCCAGGGCCAAAACCTCTCACTCTTTGAGAGGAAAACCCACACAAATTCTTCTTATAGAGATTCCAATTGATGAATACCAAGACCAATACCCTTGACCTATTAGCCACTCCAAGACCAAGACACACATTCTCTAGTCGATCCTCTTCTTAACTCCTCTTCCCCCGAGATCTTCATTATTTCCTTGATACTAAGATCTTCGTCATTGTCTTCATATCGATATTCTCTTTCTGTGACACCTCCTTACTGTCATGACATCAATCTCTTTCCTTGAGATAGTACTAATATCCTTCCTTAGCACCGAGACCTTAAACTAAGGTTTCACTGTAATATGTTGCAACTCCTCCAAGACATCGAACTGTACTTCGCATTACTGTAGTCTTCTGGTCACTATGCTTTGGTTACCCAAATTCAGAGGGATTTGAATTCCCTTGACTATAATGACATCCAAACTTTCTTGTTGTATCTATCCAGCCAAAACAAAGATTTAAATTTACTTGATGACTATAATATAGGTTAGAACTTATTACTATTACATCCATACACAAATCTCATAAGTTGTCAAATTTATTTATGTTTCATCTATCTAAAATCTCAAAGAGAGAGACATCTAAACTTCGTTTTGCTGCTACCCATCTGAAACTACAGAGAGATCTGCGAAATTCTCACTATCCTAATGTGAGGACCCTTCACGCTTATTTATAGTTTTTGGTTCATATAAATAAGTTGGCATGTCATTTCAAATAGGTGTGTCTCCATAGGGTGAGCCTACATGAGTTTGTCACCTTATCTTGAAGCTGACATGAAGAGAGGAATGTGTGCCTTTCTTTGGAGGCATACATAGACTTATATACAATTTACACATGCTCAAGAACAACTATTCATACATGACATTGAATCTTTGACAAATCCTAAGGTTCTCAATGGGAACCATCTAGAATAAACCTATTTCTCACGAAACTCATGAAGCAAGGCATTATAAAAATAATTATATTCTCTTATTTTAATCATTTACAAAGATCATAATTACATGTCATTATGAAGACCGAACCTAGTTACATTTTACAACACTCCCTCTTAACTAGGGAGGTATTCATAATGGCACTTGGTCATTCTCAATCTGAAGAATTTATCATAAGAAGAATCATATTGGTAACTCATCTGTATAGCATCATATCAATCAACATTTTCACATAGTAAGGCCTTGACTAACAACTCTATCCACATGATTAGAGCACAATGTTGGCAAGACCAATGATTCATAGACACCATAATCATTGTCTCTCAAGGTACATACTCTACCCAGGTGTTCAAAGAGTATGACCTAATTTGGACTATTCTTATCTTGGATAAGCAGTCCTCAAAGAATATCGGTCCATGAATACTCTTATCTTGGATGCCCTATCTCATCCTCGAAGAGTATCAGATGCCATATGATTACCCAATCCTCCATTCTATCTTCTCTAGTGAAGACCAGAATGATGTGTCTATTTTTCCTCTCAATTAGGGAGGACATATCAATTCCAATAACATAATGTAATCATTCCTACAGAAGGAATGTACCTAAGCTCCCTCTTGGCTTAGGGATTTCTAAGTTTCTTCCAAGTAAGAAACTTGTTTTCAGGCCCCCTCTTAATTAGGGACTTATAGCAGCTCCGCAACCAGCTACTTGAAGAGCTACTTCCTTCGATGTCACTAATTTATTTGTTAAGGAGTCTTCATCTTTTCCAGACTTCCATCAGAGTCTTCATATCTTTCTGGGATATTTCCTAGTCAAACCTTCTTGGTTTTCTGGATGTTGATTACCCTTACCATGGTGTCATATCTCATGATCTCTTCCTTCCTGCCTTCACACATTTCATTTCATTCCCAGGAGCTTCCAATCAGAGTTCCTCAATCGTAGTCAACCACCTCATACTTCATATGGGGACATATTATGTTGATTTCATATAGTGTGACCCATGCCTTTCGACATCTTTTCATAGGAGGAGATTCCTACCCTTTGATCATGCTTCTCAAGATAGAGTTGTGATCCATGTTACCTGCAACCATACAACATGACTTTATAATAATTAATACAAGAATACATACCTCATTTACCTTTAGGTCATCTAGGCTTCTTTTAGCAACTTCCTTGATTAAAAAGAGCTTTAATCCCTTGATCTGCTTCATATGGCATCATACCATCATCCCATGAATTCCACATGTTGGAGTTCCTGATGAAACACTTCCTTCCACTCTATATCGGTGAATCCTTTGATGAGGATTCCATTAGAGAATCTTAAGGATCTTGCATATCCCTACCCATCATATGTTTCCTTTTGACTTGATGTACGATGACACTTGTCCTGGATGACTTCCTCCCTTTCTTAAGTTTCCAATGAGGTTCTCAAGAGCTATGGCCTTCATAGTTGACTATCAGACATCTTTCACATTTCCTATAGTGATGTCATGAGATCTTACTTCTAATGCTTTTCCTCTTCCTTGGACTTCCTCCTTTTAGCTTCCTCCACTTCTTTGGTGAAATGGAATTCTTCTCTATATTTCTTGTTATTTCCCTACTTGAGTTTAGGACAATCTTTCCTATAAGGCCTATAGCATTGCATCTTAGCTATGAGGACCATATTTTCCAAACTTCCCTTTCCTTCCTACAAATGTTTGAATCCTTTCATTTTAACCTTCAACACTTTTTCCCTCAACATGTCATCTCATATCTTGCATAGAACCCACAAGTTGTTGAATGGGATAACCTTCTTATCCTCACAGACATTTGTTACCTTGTTCATCAGTCAGTGCATTTAGAACAATCAAGATTATCTCTCCCAGATCTTGCAATTGAGATCTTATGAAGATAACCCTTTAGCCTTTGATACCTTCAATATGTATAGATCTAATCTAAGTGATGTGACCTTCTTTATTGCATCTTCAGAGAATAGTTCTACCAGTTTATCATATATATCGCTTTGATGTCTCCAATACTACTATATGAGGTGACCTTTCATAAGAATTCCTTTCCATGTATTCATAAGAGACCAAGTTTCATAGATATGTTCAATGACTTCACTTTCTTCGAGGACTACGTCTATCCTCCTTTTCCATGCAAGGAATTTTGATGACCCAACCAGATTATAGATCTCCTTGCAAAACGAAGTCATTTTACCAAATTTGATTATAGAATGAAAGATACTTACTTGACAAGTGAAGATGAAATCTTCAACTTGATCACTTTGATGGTGGTTGAAGAAGATGTATTAGTGCTCCTTTTGGATGATCTTCTTCCAAATGAAAAACCCTTCTTTAATAAATGAGATTGCTCTTGTTATTATGTCAATGCCTTTAGATCCATCTTCCTTTGTTGATGGTGATTGATGAGGATGTTTTGATGCTTCCTCGGATGATCTTATTCAAGGATAAGGATGGGATCCTTGCTACAATGATAGGGAGCATGCCTTATAGTTTTGAATACGATGATAATGCCTTCTAGCCTTATTTGTCTTCAAGATACTTCAAATTCTCGGTGGAGGATGAGTGTAGATCAGAAATGCTTCTCGGGTCTACAATATGATGTTATCTAGAAATTATTCTTTATAAATCTCTTCATCTTGATGAGGGTCTTTGTGGTCATTTTGTTAAAGAATATAGGATATAACACTCTTGCTAGTGTAGACTTCTAGTTTCCTTTATTTGTAGATCTATTCATCTTAAGTAGAAATAAGCCTTTCGCCTTAATTGATAATCCCAAGACTTATTCTTCTTTGATCTAGGGTTTGATTCTTCAATGTAGATCTTAGAACTTTTGCTTTGATATTCTTCAACTCACTTTGATTCCATTATTGAGATACGATCCTTGAGTGTCCCTTGATGAAATTCCCTTCCTTGAATTTGACACCTTAGCTCTGAAACCATGTTGAGAAATCAAGGGCATTAGCATTAAGTGATTTCTCTTCTATTAGTGACTGCTTGTGAATGCTTTTTACTTCTTTAGATCAGGATATTCTTCTTGTTATATTGTTAGTGTTCTTCTTCATCAAACAGTAACCAATGCATGAATATAAATAGACAAGAGACACAACATGTAGGCTATGAGCTAGGGCAAAAACCTCTCACTCTTTGAGAGGAAAAATCGCACAAATTATTCTTATAGAGATTCCAAATAAAGAATACCAAGACCAAGACCCTTGACCTATTAGCCACTCCAATACCAAGACACATGTTCCTTATTCGATCCTCTTCTTGACTCCTCTTCCACCAAGATCTTCATTATTGCCTTGATACCGAGATCTTCATCACTATCTTCATTTCCATATTCCCTTTCTATGAGACCTCCTAGCTTTCATGACATCGATATTTTTCCCTTGAGATAATAATGATATCATTCCTTAGCACCGAGACTTTAAACTAAGGTTTCACTTTAATATGTTGTAGCTTCTCCAAGAAATTGAACTATACTTCGCATTATTGTAGTCTTGTAGTCACCGTGCTTTGGTTACCCAAATTTAGAGGGATCTGAATTCCTTTGACTATAATGACATCCAAACTTTCTTGTTGTATCTATCCACCCAAAACAAAGATACTAATTTACTTGATGACTGTAATAGAGGTCCGAACTTATTACTGTTACATCCATCCGCAAATCACAGAATTGTTTGAATTTATTTATGTTCCATCTATCTAAAATCTTAGAGAGAGAGACATCTAAACTTCATTCTGTTGCTACCCATCTGAGACCACAGAGAGATCTATGAAATTCTCATTGTCCTAATGCAAGGACCCTTAATGCTTATTTATAATTTTTGGTTCATATAAATAAGTTGACATATTATTTCAAATAGGTGTGTCTCCATATGGTGAGCCTACATGAGTTTATCACCTTATATTGAAGCTAACATGAAGAGAGGATTGTGTGCTTGTTGGAGGGCTACATAGACTTATATACAATTTATACATGATCAAGAAGAGCTCTTCATACATGACATTAACTATTTGAAAAATCATAAGGCTCTCAATGGGAGCCATCTAAAATAAACCTCTTGCTCATTAAACCCATGAAGTAAGGCATTATAAAAATAATTTTATTCTCTTCTTTTCATAATTTACAAAGATCATAATTACATGTCATTATGAAGACTGAACCTAGTTACATTTTACAACAAAATTAGGGTTGATGAGGCCACTCATTAGTACAGTTGTAATATTTCCCAAATGAAGCTATATCATATTGAACCATGAATGTCACATTCAAAGTCCCTTGATCCAAACCCTCCTACCATCAAATCAAGAATGATTTCACCTTCAATGGTTTCTTTGATGGGATATTTCTTTTAAGGTAGGATTAAAGTCCTTAATTTTTTTGTGAGGCTAGCTTGAATGCCATTACTTGATTGGCGTTACACTACAACTAGGTATAAATTTTCCTCATATAAGTATTAAATTCTAGAAGGAGCCAAGGTGGTTATGATTGTTATATCAAGTGTGTGTGCCTTAAAGCCATGGTGATAACATACACCTAGCCTCACTCCTGAAAGGCTCCCACATATATAAAAATTATTATTCTAATTTAGATTTTGAATGAGAGAGTGTCAATCATACAAAGTGATATGGATGTCTTTTGAATTAGCTAAATCTACTGATCACCTAAGGGATCTCCATATCATCTATTAATTCATCCTCCATGAGCCCTAAAATGAAGATAGGAATCATTTGAGAGAACCTATGAACTTATAGGATGTAAACTGTAACAGCCCCTCCCAGGTCTACCCAAAGTAACCATCCCAACCTGGGTAAACATGAGACGAGAGGCAACTATGATGGGATTCAACCTCCTATGTTTCCTTAAGGAATTGTAATCGGTGAAACATCACACACAGTCATCCAACACCATCAATAGACCCCTTAGGAGACAAGTCAACCAATCATACAGTCTGTACCTAAGTTCCAATGTTGTTTGATCAACTTAGGGTAGAGTAACGCTCCCCAAACACTGCCCAGGTGAGTTAATCTCTAGGCTAATGCTATGTGGGCCAACAATACTAAAAATTTTGTTATTTTTCTAGCCCATACCTCCCATCCTATGCTAGAACTTATTGGAACCTTCAGGAATCATTAAATACAAGATAACAATGCTCATTAATCAAACCCAACCTCAGGATTATGCTTGAGCATCCCCAACCGGGACTAACATTCTGTCAAACACTTGGCATCAATACAACCTACAGGTCTAGGATACAAGATAGAGCATAAATGAATGAAATAACTTATTAAACATAACCAGAATGATCACCTCCTTATCCAATGAAGTATTATATCTTCAATGAGGTTTTGCATCCATTCATTTAACAATTACAAGTAAGTACATAAAATAACCATGACATGAACCAGTCATTTAACCATGCTTATAACTAGCATAAAACCATGTAAATATTAGAGATAATACAACCATTTAAACCACATATACACAAGTGAAAAATTAATATAACTTATCTTTTATTAATCATAGGAAAAGCTTACCAGGTTTGGGACTTCCACATACCACCTGACCATAGACATGGTTGAACCAAATCTCTCTTTCATCCAGTCACCCTGTGCCATATTCCAAGCATGAATGAAGGATCTCATATAATAACCAATAAAAGAACAACCAAGGGAATCCAAAGGTTAAACCACCTCCACACTCATCAAACCATGATCACACCAAAATCGGTGCTCCGATCACAACCGAACCAAACTTTGAATGCCATCGGGAATCCATCACTATCCTTGAGTAATTTTTTGTCTGCTTGTCTCTCAAGCTTTACTGCAATCCAAACCAGATCACTGGGCCCTAAATCGAGACCAGTATCTCAGGCTTTACCGCAATCCAAACCCAGATCACTAGGCCCTAAACCGAGACTTTTCCCTCAGGCTTTACTGTGTATCCCACCAAAACCGGTCAAGGGATTCCTACTCCTTTTGGAATGAAACTTGAGAACACCTCTTCCCTGAATTCCGAAATCCATCTGGCAAACCAAAGCTTAAAAATCAAAATAAACATCCCAACACCATGGTATCCGAAAAAAGGAAAGGCTAAGATGAAATCCACTGTCATAACTGGACAAAACCATGCCACCGATAACAAGAGAACCATACAATAACATGAAAATCCATGCATGTCAAAACCAATTAGGAAATCACACATGAAAAAGGTAACCTGTAAGTATTTCTGTTGAAGCTGTTTGATCCTACTTTTCTTTCCTTGGTCCTTTCTTTCTTTTCATTTCCCTTGCTTTCTTTTCCTTTCCTTTGCTTCAAATTAGAGTGCTCCAAGAAAACTCGAAGTGACCAAGAGTGAGAGAGAGAATAACGAGAGAGCTCTAAAGATACACTGACAAAAGGTTACCAACTGATCCTCAGAAGCATTTTTATGAATGATGCCTCTATTTTCTTCATTTTCCATTGTTTTCCTTCATTTCCCTCCTCACATGCAACTTGTGACCTTTCACCTTCCTTCTCTCCTAATTTCCATTATTTTCATAAATAAATGTGCCAAAAATTCATTTTTTCCTTTTAATGCCTTTACCTTAGCCTTTGCCAATTTTCCTTAGCCAAAAACACATCCAGTGATCCCCACTATGATATCTTTGCCCAACATTTAGCTCGGAATAATTGTCCCTTAACCATGGTCTTATTTTGCGTTTATTGACTTTTATTACATGAAATTTTCACTAGGGCTGTTACAGAACCCTCCCCCTTGGGGAACACCATCCTCGGTGTTAAACCACACCATGACCTCATAAAAAAACACTGAAAAGAAAACATACTACCCATGGATCTTTATAACTTAGCTTGATGCAGTATTTACAATGAAAGACCTGCTCAAAAGAAAAACATCATAACAATATGACAAGATAACAACCATAATAACATGACACCCATACCGCTTATTGGAGCTTTATAACTTATCTCATGGTGGTATTTACATCCATATACATATACATACATATAACAAAACATCATCAAAACATATGACAACATAAATCAAACATCAAACAAAATTGCTTTGCCTCAACCAACAAACAATGAAGGATATAGGGCCAACATCTAATCTTCCATCTCCCATGTAGCTTCTTCAGATTTAAATTTCTCTATGGCCCTGTTCCTGAGCATGAGATGCTTCTGTTGTAGTATACACTGATGCTCCGGCTAGAACTCTCCTTTTTGCTCCACCTGCAATACAGAGCAATGAATAACATTATCAACATCCTTTATATACTTATTAAGCAATGAAATATGGAAAACATCATGGATTTTCACTATTGGAGGTAGTGCAAGTCGATTTTCCACTGGTCCAATCCTCTCAAGGATCTCGAAAGGCTCGCAATACTATGGTGCCAACTTGCTAGATGAACCAATTCTTAAACAACTTTTCTTAGGCTTGATGCATAAATACACATGATCCCCAACTGAAACTCCTTGAATACCCTGTGTTGATTTGCATAACTCTTCTGTCTATCATGTGTTGCCTATAGATTCTTATTTATAACCTCCATTTCCTGCTCCATGTCTGCCAACATATCTGGTCTAATAAGAACCATGTTCACTGGATCACTCCAGCTTATGGGAGTATTACAACTCTGCCCATACAATGTCTCAAAATGACTCATCCTTAATGACTACTGATAACCATTGTTGTATGAGAACTCCACCAATGGTAAATAATCTTCCCATTTCCTTTATTGGTGCATCACGTACATCCTCAACATATCTTCCAAGATCCTGTTGACCCTCTTTGTCTGTCCATCTGTCTACAGATGATAAGTTGTACTGAAGGCCAAATATATACCCAAGCTTGCAAATAGCTCCTTCCAAAACATGGAAGTGAACTTTGCATCCCTGTCTGACACAATCTTCTTCGGAACACCATGCAGTCTCACTATCTCTCTGATGAACACCTGTGCTACCTCACTGGCTAAATATGTAGTCTTTATTGGAATGAAATGAGCTACCTTGCTCAACCTGTCAACCACGACCATAATAGAATCATGTTGCTTCACTGTCCTTGGAAGACCTATAATGAAATCCATGGAAATGACCTCCCATTTCCATTCCAGAATCACTATAGGTTGTAGTAGACCACCTGGATGTTTGCATTCCGCCTTTACTTGCTGACAATCTAAACATCTAGCCACAAACTCTACTACTTCCTTCTTCAAATTTGGCCAATAGTAAAACTTCTTCACCGTCGTCAATGTCTTCTGATATCCTAGATGACCTATTTATGGATTCGCGTGAAATGCCCTCAAGATAAGCTTCTTGAGCTCACTGCCATTTGGCACATAAGTCCTATCTCTAAACCTCACCAAACCATCTGCTGTGAGATGGTAGTCTGCATCCTGATCCCCTGTACATGTACCTACACTTGTACCTACAACTGTACCTATACCTTCACCTGTACCTATACTTGTACCTACATCTATACCTATACCTTCACCTGTACCTATACTTGTACCTACACCTTTACCTGTACCTGTACTCTGTTGTAACATGTGCATGATCTCCATGTATTTGTCATCTTGTTGTCTTGCTTGCAAGATCCTATCCTATAACTCTATCCCATAAGAGCGCAAAACTATTATATGATTTACCTATACCTTCCTGCTAAGAGCATCTGCAACCTGGTTCTCTTTCCCTTTGATGTATCTGATATCGAAGTTGAACTCACTAAGGGTGGCTAACCATCTAGCTTCCCTGGAATTTAGATTCGACTGATCAAACAAATATCTCAACCCACTATGACCGCTCATCAATGTGAACCTCCTGCCCAGAATATAATGTCTCCACATCTTCAATGCATGTATAATCGCTGCTAGCTCAAGATCATGCGTTGGATAGTTTTTCTCATGCTCATTCATTTTCGATGACTCATAACACACTACCTATATTTCTTGCATGAGAACTCCACAAAGTCCTCTCTTGAAAGAATCTGTAAACACTAAAAACTCTTTTCCTGGATCCACAATATTTAGCATTGGTGCATGTGTCAACAACTGCTTAAGTTGCTCAAAACTAGCCTCACGTCCTTCTGTCCATTTGAACTTCTTACATTTCTGCTACAATAATGTGATAGGATATGCAATGCGTGATAATTTCCTAATGAACCTCCTGTAGTAACCTTCTAATCCCATGAATGATCTCACCTCATCTACATTTGTAAGAGCTTCCCACTCCATGATAGCCCTTATCGTTTCTAGATCCATTATTATGTCGTCCTTGCAGACAACGTGCCCCAAGTAATGTACCTCAGTCTGAAAGAAACTGCACTTTTTGAGCTTAGCATACAACTGATGCTCTCTTAGCAACGTCAACACTACTGCTAAATGTTCGACATGTTCTTCCTCATTCTTAGAATATACTGGTATGTCATCAATGAATACAATAAAAAACTTGTCCAGATAAAGACACAACATGCTATTCATAAAACACATAAATGTAGCTGAAGCATTAATAAAACTGAATGGAATAACAACAAAATCATAATTCCCATACCTGGACCTGAACACATTCTTGTAGATATCCTCTTCCTTAATGCGTAGTTGATGGTAATCCGATCTCAAGTTGATCTTAGAGAACACTGTTTCTCCCTTTAACTAATCAAACAAATCATCAATCCTTGGCAAAGGGTACATTTTCATGATCATTACCTTGTTCAACTGCCTGTAGTCAATGCACAGTCTCAGAGTACCATCTATATTATTTTTGAACAACATTGGTGCGCCCCAAGGTGATACACTGGGTCTGATGTATCCTTTATCCATCATTTCCTTTAATTGCAACTTCAACTCTACCAACTCAGGTTTGCTCATCCTGTAAGGTGCTTGTGATGTTGGAACCACCCCTGGCACTAACTCAATAGAGAAATCTACCTCCCTGTGAGGTGGAAATTCTAAAATGTCCTCAGGAAATACATCCCGAAACTACTGCAATACTGGGTACATGCTTAATGCATCAACATCCTCAACCTCCTTACCCTTGTCACTAGAAATGTGTATTGCAAACATCACACAACCTTTTCTACAACTCGCTTAGCCTGCATAGCGGTAACCATCTGTTATAGCTCCAAATCTCACTCTTATGGTTTGTGATGCTGTACTCATGGCCTAGGGCAACCCCTCCTTCCAGACCTGGTCCTAAAATTTAAAAAACAGTGTTTTATCCCTTATACGCGACATTGCCCTGAGTTAAACGCGTGTATACGCAGGTATGTGTATATCCAACCCGCGTGTATGTATTAAAACACTTAAAAAATATATAACACTCCTTATTTTCGGGCGGAGATCGCAGGTTTTACCTGCTGATCACCTGTTAGTGCCCGTGGCCCAACTGTTCCCAACCAACTCCTAACTAAAAAACTACTTCGGAGATGGTATAAAAAGACCTCAAAGGGAAGGCCTAAAGGAGGAGAGAAGAGAGAGAAAGGTTATTATGCTGAGATTTTTCCCTTGACCAGGTCTGAAGTCCCTTGTACCTTCTGCACTTCCCCCATTTTGTACAGGAAACCTTTGTTTCCTTGTGTGTTGATGTTCATCCACCATTTATGACATCATGGAGAGAGTCATGGAAGGAGTTTTTTAAAGGCTTGAGGCTGGAACGGATCCAGAAGGAAGCTTTGCTTGGAGCCCGCTGAAGGTGACTCAGGTGAAAATATTCCTTTTTATGTACTTTATTTGTCTATAATAAAAGAAACAGATGTCTTGATTCCCGAAATGAATCTTCTTTATGTTAATGATATTCATGTTTAGAATTCATATGTAAATGGTTGTTTGGATTTCATAACTAACTACCTTTCTTTATAACATAAAGATGGTTTCTTTATAAGTTTTTGTCCATGTACTATTGTGTTCTTTGAATTGGTTGTTTTGCAGGACAAAAGAGAAGAAGGGAACTCCAAGAAGGGTTCGGACCCTAAGAGCCTTCTCAAACGTAGGACCAAAGGTACGTACCCTTATCATAGAATTTGCTTACAATAGCATAATGGTTGTATGAATGCATGTTTCTTTGAATAGATAACTTTCAGTCTGCTAGGGTTTCAACCCAAAAAGCCTTAGGGGAACATTTCCCTCTATCAGAATTGGCGACTCCACTGGGGACAACACTCTTGTTGTTCCTAGTTTGGGTGTTTTTCAAGCCAATTAGGGCTCAGCTGCCTTGTCTGCTTGTTGTTACTGTCTGGTCTATTCTTGAACTTTAAGCTTTGCCAGTTTCTTCAGTTTGTTTTTTTTATTTTTCTTGAAGCTTTTCATATACGCTGTTTTTCTTAGATACAGGGGCGTATATACGCTTGTTTCTTTGAGTGAACCCGCGTATACGCAGGTTTCCTCAGATACAATCGTGTATACACGCAATCTGTACTTCAGTACAGTCGCGTATATATTGCAATTTTCAAGATTTATAAATCTTTTTAGTCTATGAAGGTTTGTCTGGTGGTTTGAGTCAGTCTGAAACAGTCATTTTCTAGTATCAGTTATTTGTTTTACAACAAGCATCTTGTTCTAAATTCTCTCTGATTATAAGGAGTATTGGTCTTGTTTTTTTTGTTGATTGCAAGCATCATCGTTTTTTGCTAAAGCATGCAAGATTTCTTGCTAGGAATCTCGGCTGCTCTGATTCATCAGAGTAGGGAGATTGATCACAATCTTTGTGTTAATCTTGCTTTTGGGTGACTTTTTGTTTGCTTGACAAAATCGCTTTTTGTGACCATCCACTTCTTTATTTCATGAAAGTTGTTGATTGACACTTTCTTGGAATTTGTCTTTTTGATCTTTTTGGTTTTCATTGCCAAAGCTTTCACTGCTGCTTTTGATTGTTAAGAGCAATTGCAAACACATTTATTTTTGTTGAGTTTTCATCCGTTGTGTGGTGTCGATTCACAAAAGTGTTTAATTGCCTATTCTTCAATCACAAGTTTCAATGTTTTTGAGAGCATTTATTTTGAAAAGACTCTTTTGTTTGTTGTTTTGAAGAAAATCTTTTGAAAAACTTAGTTTTTGCTTTCTTGAACTTGGTTTTCATTTGGTTTCCTTTTAGTGAAGTGAAAGTGCTTTATGTTTGTCTTAGAACTTGTTTTTAGTGTTTAGACGAAATGAATGGTAACATCTCATATTCCATCTAGACATTTTAGGTGGCAAGATAAAGATTGATAAGCAAGCAACTTTCATTTTTTGTTTCTAGAGTAGTTTTAAATCTTGCATCCGCATATATTTGTTGCATTAGGATAGATTTGCATATCTTTTTAGGCATCCATAGTTTTGTTAACTTTTGTGAGTGTGGAGTTTGAAAAGAAAAAGAAAAATTTGTTTATTTGAAGTTCCTCTGAACCCTGTAGAGATTACTTTTCATCGAAAAATGAAAACAAGTGCATGTGCATGTAGTTAAGTTTTTATTAATTTCTTTTGCGTCAAAAAACACCACTAGTTTCACTTCTGTTACCTTGTGACTTAAAGAACAGCCTAATTTAAAATCAAGCGCTAACTAAAATTCACTAGAACTTTTTGTTTTAGTCAGTTACACCAACAAGTTTAGGATTTTAGGGCCTTGGATTAGGCGAGTGGAGAGTTAACTCTCCAAGGCCATATAAACGTCAAACGTAGGAGTCTGAATAGTGAGTGAAAATCCAATAGCGTTAGGAAGACCAGGAAAGCTCCGGATCTGGGAGTTAAGCACGAGGGTTTGTGAAGACAGGGAAGAGAGATACCCCCTCTCCTACTTGTCTGAACTTACCTCACGACTGTTCCGCCTGGCTTCTGCGACGAGTTGGTATCCATAGTTGCTACTCCTAGGGAACTACACAGGTGGCTGCGGAGGGGAATCCCGTGGCACTTGAGGTTGACGTTGCATCACTCTCGACAGTACTACTGGAGGGCACCCTTGCGAAGCTTGGGGGCTTGCACCGGCGTAGGCTGTTGTTAGGAGGTCAGCGTAACTTCCTCTGATACCTTCACTGATAGGACAGGGCCGTCATTATCCCAGACTATCTTCGGAAGGCCCCTTACTCCACTTTCTTGTATTTTGGTGTCCAGTCCTCATCAATCGGAGCGGAAATACTTGGAAGTTGTTTGACTGGCTGATATCTTTAGGGACTTTTTAGTGAGTGCTCTTTGCTCCTTGTATATAGTTGGCTTTAGGTATTTTTGTCTAGTCACGTTTGGACTTTGTGTTCTGAGTGACTGGCTTACCACTCTACCGATCTTGAAAGGCTTTTGGTCATTCTTTCAGAAGTTGTGGAGTTACCTCCTCAAGGGCAAAGGTTTTGATTGCTTATCGATATTCCTTGAAAAGTTATTTCTATATTCCCGTAGGGGAAGGGTCTTTGGATCAGTTAGATATGGCCAATATTCCTATGGAAACCAACCAAGGTGCCCTCCAAAAAGGGGATCCTTGTGCTTTTCCTTTCTTTGGAAACGTTGGTAATCCCTTGATGGCCACTTTGAATATTCCTGGGTTGAATGTTGGACTACCCATTTGGTTGTGGTCCACTCCGAATATTCCAAATGCTCTTGAAGCTTCTCAGTTGAATGCTTTATTTCAAGGGCATCACATGGGTGCTCATTGTTCATCTTCTCTCAAAGAGAAATCTGGGGTTCCTTCTTCTCCTCCTTCTTGTCACAAGAAATCTAAAAAGAGGAGAAAGAGGAAGTCAAAGAAGAAGAATAATTCTATCCTTTCATCTTCAACCTCTGCAAGTCATGTTGGAGATGAGCCTTCAGCCACTGCTAGTCATGCTGGGGGCACAGGTCTAGTCATTGCAAGTCACACTAGCACTTCATCATCAACCTCTGCGAGTCATGTTGAAGATGAGCCTTCAGCCACTGCTAGTCATGCTGGGGGCACAAGTCTAGTCACTACAAGTCACACTAGCACTTCATCATCAACCTCTGCGAGTCATGTTGAAGATGAGTCTTCAGCCACTGCAAGTCATGCTGGGGGCACAGGTCTAGTCACTATGAGTCATACTAGCAAAGAGTCACCGACCTCTGCAAGTCATGTTCAGGACTCTCCGCAAACCACTGCTAGTCATGTTGGCGGAATGGAGGTTGATAAGAAACCTAGACGTAGAAGTTTTAAACCTAGGTTCCCTTGTAAGATATTCAAGGGAGACCATCTTACTCATTTATGCCCTGGTATTCCAAAGGTTCAAAGGATATGGTCTGAGTCTGAAATTACTTCTACTCCTAAACCTGATATGGTTTCTCATCAATCCCATCAACCATTGGTTGATAATGTGGTAGAGCCAGTGCAATCGCTGGCCGATTACACTCCTCTTTTGGGGGGTGAAGTGCCTAACAAAAGAGTCTGTTTGATCTCTAGTACAGAGTCTTCTAGTATAGGGGGCATTCCAGTTTCTTCAAATGTTCCCCCTCCAAGTTCTAAGAGTGTTTCCTTTAATTGGGATAGTCTTGTTGAGCCTCGTCTTCCTTCCGCTGCACCTTTCCAAATAAAGGTCAGGGTTAATTCCACAAATGTCTATCGATGTATGGTGGATGAAGGATCCTCTACAAGTATTATATCCTCTTTGACTTGGAAAGCTTTGGGTTCCCCAAAGTTGTTGACAGCTCAGAGTCAGTTGTTAGCCTATGATAGAAGGCCTGGTGAATCTATGGGTGTTCTTCCTCAAGTGCCTATCACTTTAGGTGGGAAGACTGTCTTAATCGATATGATGGTGGTTGATAGCCCTTTAGAATTTAATATGCTACTTGGGCGTGATTATGTCTATGCTATGAATGCTGTGGTGTCTTCACTCTTTCGAATAATGTGCTTTCCTCATAACGGGAATATTGTCACTATTGATCAGCTTGCATCTGATAATCACCACCCTAATTCGACTTTACTGCAGAATGCCCCTTGGTTTGTTCAAAGTGTTCAAGTAGACTCTACCCCACCACGGGTGAATTATGTGGCATTGAATCCTTAATGTTCAATCACTTCTGAGAAGGATCCTTTGACTTATTATTCTCCTTCTTGGGACTTGGTCCCGACAGTTGACCAAGACATTCTTCCTATAGGGACATGGGACCCTTTAATTCCCTCTTTTAATCCTTGTAGTTCTCATGATTTCTCAGATCTTGCTTTGCCTTCACAGGAGGAACTCTTTGAAGCCATGAGTTATGACTACCAAAGGAGTCCTTGGTCCGATCCCTGCAAAGGGTTTGTCCAGAAGAACTATTATGCGTAAGCCGCAAGGCTGCGTGGTCCCCTGTACCATATTGTACATATGAGGTACACATTTTCAAGTTTTGTATTCTATAACACAAGATCTTATATGAAGTTTATATGTGGGATGCATTAACTTCTCATCTAGTGTTCCTATTTATGTTCACAGAACTTGGAAGATGTCTCCTTTGGAAGTTTATGGTTGGTCCGTTCTGACAGGTATTGGTTCTCGAAACTGGCATATAGGTTAGGTTTTTCTGCCTGCATTGTGCACTTATTAGTTTCCTTTCCCATTTTGCCTTAGGATCGACCCCACCAAGTTATGGTGTGGAACCTTCTCATTGCTTAGAAGTATCATGACTTGTGTGGTAGAGCCATCCTTTACATGGGCATCCTAGTTAGCACCTCACTGACATTTGTTGCCCATGCTGCTCCAACTTGAGTAGGCTTGGGAGTCCTCTGTAGTCCCGCCATGACTTATGTGTTGAAGACTCATTCCTCTTAGCTTCTCCGCTTTGTTCTGGCCTTATACCCTAGAGGCTCCTTTGTGTTGAGTTGTACTACTGCATTGCATGTTGACCACTTGCACCTTTTGGCCTAGAGCCGGCTTCACTTGGACTCGTGTTTAAGCCAAATTTTGACCATGACGTCTGCAAAATTAACCTTACATACCTTTGACTTTTGCAGCTTGACACACCTTGACCTGTGGAAGGAACTTACCTTTGAGTGACACTGACCAGTTTTCACCTCCCTGCATTGAGCATAGGAACGTTCCTTTCCCAGGAACTAGATCATCTGTTTCACCGACACTCGTTCTTTCCACTGTACCATAGCATTCTTTTATTCTTTTTCCAGCTTAACAGAAAAAGACAAAAAAATTAAATATTCCAAAAAGAGCGGGAACGGGACATTATTTCCATTTATTGTGGGCAGCTAGAGTCAGTCGTGTCGCCCTTGAACAAAGCACTCAAAACAAAGTCTCCTCTGCATGGGTGGGATTTAGTTTGACTTAGGTACGCCATAACCTTGTTATTGAGTCAGTTCTCCCTCGATTGGTTATCTCTTCCGATCATATGGAGGGTTCGTTCGTGCCTCCTGCATGACGAACTTATACAGAGTCATCATATGCTGCCACATAGTCACATTGAGTCGTGCTTTTGTTCAAGGGAAGTTAGCCTGAGTCGGCCTTTCTGCGGTGTCTCTTGACTCATTTTTTCAGTCGGCCATCCCTAGTTTTCAGTGTCATGTCTATTATCACATCAGTTATATTGGTCGTTTACTCGTGCCAGTTTGAGAAGGTCCCCATTGACTTCTTGCTAGCGGGTCTTGTCCTTATCGACGACGACATCTTGCTCTGAGGACAGGCCTAGAGTCGCACCTTGGCCTTATTTTCATTATTGATAGGTCACCTTGTGCTCAGCATCGATCAGTATCATGGGTCTTTGACTGAGTGGTTTCCCTTGTGTTTGACGTCAGCTTACATTATCACACATTGGGATTCGTGCAGTACCTTGGTTTCCATTTGACCCTATTGGTGGATACCTCGCCTCTGTGTCAGCTTTCATTATTGGTTGGTTCAGAGGGTTTCTTCCGTGCGCTAGCCACATCTTATGTACGCCGGAAACGTACTTCGGTTGGGTTACTACATCTTTTTCGTCTGATTCCTTCCACATTATTGGCCTACGGGTTACACTCGCGCTAGATTGATGAAGGATGCCTTAATGCCTTCCTTCTAGCGGATCTTTCCCTATCGACTCTGACTCATTGCTCTGGGGCAAAGATCTAGAGTCCATTTGGCAGTACCTTGGGGTTTGCAATCATTAGTGGCAGATCCTTCACTATCGATAGTGGGAAACCATCATTGTCTCCTGATCGATAGATTCTTACAGGTGTTCAACTCCAGCTCATCTCTTCACACTTGTTAGATTATACTAGGTACCTTGATGCTCATTATCATTATCGGTGAGTAGTCTCGCGTTTGTTAACAGTATACATCAATGACCGGTAATCAAACGATTTCTCACATGGTCGACTTCAGATCATTTATTCCCATGGTGTAGAAATGTACCACGGCGGTCGGTGAAGACCTCAGGTTGTATCAGCATTCATTGGTTCACTTGACAGTTGCTCCTGTTGCTGCTAGTTGATACCACTCCACTTTATATGTTGCAGTCAATCATGGCGACATTCTATATGCTGGCACCTGAGTTTGCAGTGTAGTACCATCCTATTCCATCATGTTCATTTGGTACCTTTTGGGGATCAGTCTTTGATATCAGTGATCCGTTGCATCTTTCAGCATCATTGATAGTCTTATATGTGATATTCAGACATGTACTTGTTCATTATGATCAGATGATCCATTATGTATCTTTCAATCATTTATACTTGTATACTTAGTGGATCCGCTTGTACTTGATATGCGGACATGCTTTACTTTTTCTGAGCATGGGTATGCCCGCCTCAGACAGTGTTTCTTTCTGGTCTCCTTTGGTGGCTTGGCAGGCTGAATTCTGGTGAAGTCCTCCTCGGTTTTTGATAGACTTCCTTTCCAGGTACTCGCATAATATATTTCGGCCATCATGTACCCCTTCTGACCTCATATATTAGGGGGCATCTGTTATAGCTCCAAATCTCACTCTTATGGTTTGTGATGTTGTACTCATGGCCTAGGGCAACCCCTCCTTCCAGACCTGGTCCTAAAATTTAAAAAACAATGTTTTATCCCTTATACGCGACATTGCCCTGAGTTAAACACGTGTATACGCGGGTATGTGTATATCCAACCCGCGTGTATGTATTAAAACTCTTAAAAAATATATAACACTCCTTATTTTCTGGCGGGGATCGCGGGTTTTACCTGCTGATCACCTGTTAGTGCCCGTGGCCCAACTGTTCCCAACCAACTCCTAACTAAAAAACTACTTCGGAGATGGTATAAAAAGACCTCAAAGGGAAGGCCTAAAGGAGGAGAGAAGAGAGAGAAAGGTTATTATGCTGAGATTTTTCCCTTGACCAGGTCTGAAGTCCCTTGTGCTTTCTGCACTTCCCCCATTTTGTATAGGAAACCTTTGTTTCCTTGTGTGTTGATGTTCATCCACCATTTATGACATCATGGAGAGAGTCATGGAAGGAGTTTGTTAAAGGCTTGAGGCTGGAACGGATCCAGAAGGAAGCTTTGCTTGGAGCCTGCTGAAGGTGACTCAGGTGAAAATATTCCTTTTTATGTACTTTATTTGTCTATAATAAAAGAAACAGATGTCTTGATTCCCGAAATGAATCTTCTTTATGTTAATGATATTCATGTTCAGAATTCATATTTAAATGGTTGTTTGGATTTCATAACTATCTACCTTTCTTTATAACATAAAGATGGTTTCTTTATAAGTTTTTGTCCATGTACTGTTGTGTTCTTTGAATTGGTTGTTTTGAAGAACAAAAGAGAAGAAGGGAACTCCAAGAAGGGTTTGGACCCTAAGAGCCTTCTCAAACATAGGACCAAAGGTACATACCCTTATCATAGAATTTGCTTACAATAGCATAATGGCTGTATGAATGCATGTTTCTTTGAATAGATAACTTTCAGTCTACTAGGCTTCTTCTTTCCCTGCAAAGTCTTCTTTTCACCACTATCATCCATACATTCAATGGCCTTGTCGAAACAATCCACTTGGGGTACCTGCTTAATGCATCAACATCCTCAACCTCCTTACCCTTGTCACTAGAAATTTGTACTGCAAACATCACACAACCTTTTATGCAACTACGCTTAGCCTGCATAGCGGTAACCATCCTCACTGATGTAGGCTTCTTCTTTCCCTACAAAGTCCTCTTTTCACCAGTATCATCCACACATTCAATGGCCTTGTTGCAGCAATCCACTTTTGTTCTATGAAGGTATAGCCAATCCATACCCAAAAGAATACTATACAATCCCAATGGTAATACATTCAAATGTGTTTCTGTAGGCATACCGTTTAACTGAAATGCACAAGATCTCACCCATTGGCGAACTCCCTTCTTCGTACCTATAGCCAACTATACCAACCAAGATTTTGCATGCAGTTCTTTTCTCAAACCACACTTATCCACCATGTCAAGGTTAATATAACTATAGTTAGATCCAGGATCAATCAAAATAGAAAAAAATTGAACACAAATCTTACCGCCTATCTCAATGCTTGATTCCTGATGATCCACCTGTTTGTTTTCCACAACTGCATTGATCCAAGGAATACTATGACCAACACCACCAACTGTATGCGCTTCTTGAGCATTGTAGATTTGGAGTCTACCACTACTTTGATACTGTGGACAATCCCTCTTACGATGATCCTTACCACATATCCAACACTGCAATGGTTCCCTACCACCACCTCTAGCCTGTTTCTCTCCATGTCCCTTCTCAGTTGTATTGAATCTTTTCTAAGGAACTACATTTTCTTTCTCACTTGCATCTTGAGGTCTTCCTCTCTTTGGTGGCCATTTTCCTTTAGCTTTGCCATTTCTTTTCAAGTCATGCTTAGGCTCAACTTTACATTTTGACTACTCATAACAATGCTTCAACTTTCAGATGGCCTCCTCCAACGACCTTGACCTTCTCCTCCTTGAGGTAAGGCACATATCTTAATAGCTCTAAGAACCTGCTAGTATACTCATCATCTATCATAGAACCTATCTGCAACTCGTAAAACTCCTTAGCTCTTTCATCATAGTATATTTATGATAAATACTTCTTCTTGAAGAGCCTTTCAAACGCATGCCAAGTCAAATCATCTTCATCAATACCTTTAACATTCTTCACATCTTCCCACCAAATATCCGCTTTACCTTTGAGACTAAAAGTGGTTATTCTTGCTTTCATGTTTTCTGAGTAATCATGCAATCTAAATAATTTCCTCATACCAAGCAACCAAGCCTTTGCATCTTGTGATTTCTTCATTTCCCCATCAAAGGTAGGTGGCTTCACTTTCTTAAACTCATATGGCAAGTATCCCTTATCACTCCTGTAAGGATGATGACGATGATGGTCATGATGTCTATCAAAACTAGAACTAGAATAATACCTATGTCCAGTACCTCTTCTATATGGAGTGTCCAACATCCAGCCATCTCTGATCGTGTCAGATCTATTTGACCTGTGTCTACTATGAGACCTGCTGCCATATGCCCCATTAGTCTTGTCCTCCTATCCATGGATGATCCGAAGTGGTCCCTGTTGCTGCAAATCTGACAAACTCTGAAGTAGTATCACATTCATCTACTTGTTTCTCTTGTGCTTGCATGATTTTGTCATTATCTTCTTTGCAACTCCTTATTTCATCCTTCAAGCTTCTCAATGTAATTGCCAAATTGGAAGGATTCCCACCACCATACTGCTCTTCGGATTCATAGGGAGAGTCTTTGTAATCAACCATCTTGCTAGGCATTGAGGTTTCTTCCTGCAATGCATAATATGTCAGATAAACCAAATCACAATAATCGACGTACCTTAGCATAGCTCGGGGAGGATAACTTGTTTGCAAGATCACCAAATCAGTGTGATACATGTATAACATAATCATAACAACATATATACATATATCAAATAAGTGTATCAATGCATAAAAATCATTCTAGCGAGGGTTCAGTCATCAATTCAAGGCCATATCAACAATGCATGCTACGACCTCATGCATGTCAACAACCATTACTCCATTGTACACATTGCCACATGCAACCGTCAATATGCATAAGCAATGCCTAGTCAACTACACATACGCATAAATGCATGTAGTCGAGCATAAGTGATCAATTCTTATAATCAACCTACAATGCTGATACATGTAATCAAAATATTCAAAACTGTAACCTAACATACAAGAATGTAGTCAAGTTGCATAAAATCAAGCTTCAAATAATCAAGTAACCAGTCATGTACTTCTGACGATACATTCCAGAAAATCAATTGTCAAATTCCCCATGACACCTTACTACCATCATGATCAGCATGATGCAATGCTTCAAGAACATGGAACAAAAATGTAAGAGACATAAATGAACTGACATGCATGCATGACCAACACACACCGCCCATCCAGTCCAAGGGGTGAACCATGCTTTGATACCACTCTGTAACACCCCCTCCTAGGTCTACCCAAAGTAACCATGCCAACTAGGGTAAACATGAGACGAGAGGCTACTATGATGGGATTCAACCTCCTATGTGTCCTTAAGGAAGTGGAATCGATGGAACATCACACATAATCATCCAACACCATCAACAGACCCCTCAGGAGACAAGTCAACCACTCAAATAACCTGTCCCTGAGTTCCATTGTTGTTTGAGAAACTTACGGTAGAGTAATGATCCCCAGACACTGCCCATGCGAGTTAGTCTCTAGGCTAATGCTCTATAGGCCAACAATCCTGGAAATTGAGCCATTTTTCTAGCCCAAACCTCCCGGCCTCCACTAGAACTTGTTGGAACCTTAAAGAATCATTAAATACATGATAACAATGCTAATGAATCAAACCCAACCTCAAGATTAGGCCTGAGCATCCCCAGCTGAGACTGAAATTTTTTCAAACACTTGGCATCAATACAACCTATAAGTCTAAGATACAAGACAAAGCATAAATGACTGAAATAACTTATGAAACATAACCAAAAGGATCACCTCCTTCTCTAATGAACTATTATATCATCAATGAGGTCTTGCATCCATTCATTTAACAGTTACAAGTAAGTACATAAAATAACCATGACATGAACCAGTCATTTATCCATGCTTATAACTAGCATAAAATAATGTAAATATTAGAGATACGACAACCATTTAATCCACATATACACAAGTGAAAAAGTAAGAGAACTTAGATTTTATTAATCATAGGAAAATTCGACTAGGTTTGGGACTTCCACATACCACCTAACCATAGACATGGCTGAACCAAATCTCTCTTTCAACTAGTCACCCCCATGCCATATTCAAAGCATGAATGCAGGATCTATTGGGTGTGTTTTATATTCTTTCCACCACTAGCCCTAATAGTGAAGCTGGGGGGTTAGAGGGAGGCTGATCAGGTTCCCCTTCATTGCACAGGGTGCAGTGGGGGGCAAAAGCTCCCCTTGTTGGGGGGTTTGAGGGGGTTGGTAGCCCCCTCTATGGGGTCTGGGGCAGCGCCCCAGGGAATTTTTTTTTGGACTGTATATTAGGTGGGAACACCTACCTATGGTTTTGTGCGTGGTTTTCGCACATGGTTTTGGGCATCATGGTTTTCTGCCCATGGTATTTTGTAGATCCAATCAAGGGAACTACAATTATGTTCTAATCCAGGGTTAATGAATTGGGGTTTATGGATGCTTCAACATGTATATATATGTATTGTAACATTGAAAGGAATATAATGAAAAATCAATCTGGTATTCCTAGTTTTGGGATCGAGGGGAAAATCTCTATGTATAACTATTTTATGTTTTATGCTCTCACAATTGTTTATTTTTTATTTTTAGAATTCGTATGCACATAATTTCTGTACGGGGTTAAAACCTACATTTGGTATCAGAGTTGTTTTGGTTTCAAGGGGACACCTTTGCTGCTGAGGGGTTTTTCTCAGTCCTGTGGTAGATTCTGTTCGGTGGGACATCTGTGGGATCGATTCTTGTGGTGAAATAAGATGGAGAGAAGTGGAAAGATAGAGATTGAGAAATTTAATGGCCAGAGTTTTGAGTTGTGGAAACTCAAGATGGAGGATCTTCTAATAGACAAAGATTAGTGGATCGTGGTAGATCTAGGTACTAAACTGACGGTAATGTCAGTTGAAGACTGGGTGAAGTTGGATCAGAAGGCAAAGAGCACAATACAGTTGTGTATCTCAGATTCAATATTGCTAAATGTATCAGGGGAAGCTTCGATGAAGGCTTTATGGGACAAGTTAGGGACTTTGTACCAATCTAAGTCTCTAGTGAATAAATTGTTCCTACAGAAAAAATTGTATAACCTGAGGATGAAGGATGGAGAATTAGTGATAGAGCATCTGAATGCCTTTAATACTGTGGTAAGCCAGTTGTTATCTGTTGATATAAAAATTTTAGATGAAGATAAGTGCATCATTTTGTTGTGTTCTCTACTAGATTCGTGGGATAGTCTGGTTGTTGCAATAGGTAGCAATGCGACTACCTTGCAGTTTGATGAATTAGTCACATCTTTTCTATCGGAGGAGATGAGACAGAAAAATATGGAGGGCCAGAATGGTGATGCCTTGTCTGTATGAGGACAGTACCAGAAAAGAAACAAAAATAAATCCTCGAGTGGGAGATCGAAATCTAGAGGGAGATCTAAATCTCCAAGAAAATCTGTAAAGTTGTGATGGAAATGCAGAAGGAAGGGCACTTCAAAAGGAACTGTAGATCTAAAGTTCCTAAGAAAGGAAAGGGATATGATGATGCTCTTTCTACAGAGGTGAAATCTACCTCAGATGAAGGTGGGGATGTGTACTTGGCTTCTTCTTTAAGTACACATGTAGATTATGAGGCATGGTTGATTGAATCAGGTGTATCCTTTCACATCATTCCCCACAAGGAGTGGTTCTGCGAGTATGATAAATATGATAGTGGCGATTTATTCTTAGGGGACGAAAGGAAGGCCAAAATTTCCAGTCGCAAAAAATTCAAGTTGAAGTTGAAAGGTGGAAGGATTAGAACACTTTTGGTTGTTCTGAATATTCTTGCTTTGTCTAGAAATCTGATTTTTGTAAGCAATCTAAATGATGCAGGTGTAAAAATAATGTTCGAGAAAGATACCTGCAATATGGTTCGGGGAGCATTGGTATTGATGCAGGGAGTTTGGATTGGAACTCTGTACAAGCTTCAGGGTAGCACTATTATTGATGGGTGCAACAGTTCTGTGGTTCCTGAAAGTGGACCAGAAAATATAGTGGTCTCTGGAGAAAAGAGCATGCTATGGCATCAAAGGCTTGGACATATTGGAGAGAAGGGCCTTTAAATACTTCATGGTAATGGTATGGTAGAAGGTATGTCTAATTTATCTTTGGATTTTGATTTCTGTGAAAATTGTGTATATGGGAAGCAGAATCGGGTGAGTTTCCCCTCTGGTGCTAAGAGAGCGAAACCGATATTAGATCTTGTGCACAGTTATGTGTTTGGACCTATTTCGGTTCCATCATTGGGTAAGTTTGTGTACTATGTATCATTTATATATGACTTCTCAAGGAATACATGGATATATTTCCTCAGGAAGAAATCTGAAGTCTTTGATAAGTTTAAAGAATTTAAAGCTCTGGTGGAAAACCAGAAAGAGAAGAAGATAAAGGTGCTGAGGATAGATAACGATGGAGAGTTTTTCAAGAAGGAATTTGAAGAGTTATGTAAGAAGTGTGGTATAGCATGACATAATACTATTCCATACACACCTCAGCAAATGGATTTGTAGAAATAATGGGCAGGACATTGATGGAAAATGCAAGAAGCATTCTCAATGGTGTCAGGTTAGGACAAGATTTCTGGGCAGAGGCGGTGGAGACTACATGTTACCTGGTCGGTAGATCACCTTCATTAGCATTGGAGGATAAGACTCCACAAGAGGTATGGACTGGTAAGAAACCCTCTCTTTCACATCCGAGGGTATTTGGATGTGATGCATATGTACATGTTCCAAAGGAGAAAAGAACCAAGTTGGATAGTAAATCTGAAAGGTGCATCTTATTGGGTATAAGAATGGTTTAAAAGGTTATAATATTTGGAACCTAGAACCAAGGAAGGTTGTGTACAACCTTTATTGTGGTGTTTAGAGAGGTGAAATATGTTATTAAACATGAAGTCCTACCAAAGGAACCTGAGAAGATAGAGTTTGAGCTAAAGGAGGAGGAATCAGACTCTACAACAAAAGAGGAATCAGAAGATGAAGAACCACAAACTCTAGTTATGAGAAAATCAGTTCGAGAAAGAAGGCAACCATAAAGGTATAGCCCAACTAGTTTCTGTTCAAATTTTTCTTTATCTAATACTGATGATGATCCCAGAACTGTCAGGGAAGTAGTAGATTTAGAGGATGGCAAGCTCTAGAAAGAGGACATGGTTGATGAAATGGCATCTTTGCACAAAAAAGAGGCTTGGGATTTGGTGGGTTATCGGCTGGAAGGAAACCCATTGGAAGCAAATGGGTGTTTAAGAAGAAGATGAATGCAGAAGGCAAGGTGGAGAAAGACAAAGCTTGATTGATAGCAAAAGGTTATTCCCATGTGCTAGGAATTGATTTTGGTGATTTTTTTCTCCTGTTGCCAAGGTAGCTTCTATTAGATTACTTTTATCTGTTGATGTTGCTTTTTATTTTGAGGTAGAAAAAATGGATGTGAAGACAACATTTCTTCATGGGGATCTGGAAGAAGAGATCTACATGAAACAACCTAAAGGCTTTGCAGTGAAGGGTAAGAAAGAACTGGTATGCAAATTAAAAAAGTCTTTGTATGGGTTAAAATAGTCACCAAGGATGTGGTATCAGAAATTTGATACATATATACGGGGACTTGGCTTCACTAGAAGCAAAGCAGATCATTGTGTGTATTTTAAATTAATTGGTGACCGTGTTATTTATTTGGTGTTGTATGTGGATGATATGTTGCTGATTGGAAATAACAAAGAAATTATCTAAGAATTGAAGACCCAATTGTCCTCCAAATTCGACATGAAATATATTAGTGCTGCAAACTATATTTTGGGCATGGAAATTAAATAAGATCGGGCAAAGAGGAAGCTCTGGTTAAACCAGAGGAATTATTTCAAGACAATACTACAAAGGTTTAATATGCAGGATAGTAAATGAGTGAAGGTTCCTATTCTTGTAGGTGTAAAGTTATCTGTTGAACAATGTCCCAAGGCACAAGAAGGGGAAGAGAACATGTCTTGTGTTCCATATGCAATTGCAGTCAATAGCCTGATGTATGCAATGGTCTGTACTATACCAAACATTGCACATGTAATGTGAGTATTGAGCAAGTTTATGTCAAAACGTGGGAAATAACATTGGACAACAGTGAAGCGGGTTTTGAAGTATTTGCATGGCACTAGTGAATATGGTTTGTGCTACCAAGGAATACCAGGATTGGATAGAGTTTTGGACATCCGTGGCTTTTTTGATGCAGACTAGGCTGGAGATCTGGATCTGAGAAGATATACAAGTGGGTATGTGTTTAACTGATTTGGAGGTGCCTTTAGTTGGATGAGTAAGAGATAGTCTATTGTGGCACTTTCAACTACATAGGCAAAAAACATGGCAGCCACTCATGCAAACAAGGAAGCAATTTGGTTGCAAAGATTGTGTTCAAGTATGAGGTTAGTACAACAACCTATAAGGATAGACTGTGACAACCAAAGCTCAATTTTCTCGGCAAAGAACCCTGCTTATCATTTAAATACAAATAACATTGATGTTTAGTATCACTTCGTAAGGGATATGGTTGAGGACTAAAAGGTGTTGCTGGTAAAGGTGGACAATTTGAAGAATACTACAAATGCATTGACAAAGTCTGTGAGCACTGAGAATTTCTCTTAGTGTAGAGAAACAATGGGTGTTGCAGGCAGGGAAAATTTTAAGAACCCCCCCTAAATTTACATGTATAATAAATGGGCGAATCTCCATGGTAAATAGGAAAGATGGAAGGCGATTTTATCAATAATATGATATGTATATATATAATTCTTCGGCGAATCTCTCACTAGGCATGGCAAATATTTTACTCAATTATAAATTCTATTTTACTCAATTATAAATTCTTGTGTTTATTGAATACACAAATGAAATCATTGCATTTCTTTAAAATATCTTTTGAAATCAAAATCACCGAAATTACATATCGATAACCTAGTGGGTGTAGGATAAAATTCACCAGTGCCATTCACAAAAAGCATGAGAAAAAACCTAATACTATATATAAAACCAAGAAAAATTCAAATGCATCACTTCTAGGGACCTCGTAACCACCCTGCCAATACACAAGTATGTTCCTATATGCAATTAGAAAAATTACCCAAATTACAATTTGTTTACTCCAGCATATGTTGGAAAGTTATAGAAGGATAACTAGTGCAAGCAATCCATTCCTTTTAGCCCTAGATTTGTTTCAGTTTAAAACAGAAGTATACAAATATACTTGTCCAATGTTTATGCTTTAACCATTCACCTTAAGATGTTTTTACAATATAATTTCCTAAGTCTATTTAATATCTTCATTATCATAAAAACCAACCTATATCCATCTTAACTCCACATCTACCACTCTTAGGGGGATGAAATCTATTTATCCCTCTAAGCACTTGGTAGACCCAGAATTAAGATGGATCTAAGATGATAGAATTTCCCCTTTAAATAGTCTATGATCACATGAATACCATGGTATTACCATGGGTCAATACCATGGGTTATCATAAACCTGGAGCTTAAAAATTACTATTAGTAATTTATAAAAATTAATAAAATTAATAGTTGATTTTTAAATTATTTTTTATTTTAACCAAGCTAAAATGTTTAACATACATTAAATTACAACATCCATTTTTACTCTTGATTGGATCAAACATTTTTTTCACTCTATGCTAGTTTGCATATCACGATATTTGATACCTCTCGGGGGTTAGTAGATACAGAGTAAAGATGGATCTATGCTGGTTTAATTCCCCCATTTAAATAGGCTACATTCCAGGTGAATACCATGGGTCAATACCATGTGCCATTTTGGTGAATACCATGGGTCAATACCATGTGCCATTTTTATTTTTATTAATACTAATATTAGGGTTAATAATGTTTTTTTGCATGGTATTAATAACAATCTAGTCCATGGTATTTGTCCCATAGTATTTTGCCCATAGGTTTCACCTAAATATAACGCATTTTTTGAGTGTTCATAAATATAAGGTGACTTATGGAGTAAATATAAAAAAATGTTTTATTTGTTTACCATACCTCTCGTTTATTTATATTCTTATTAATTTACCATACCTCTTTTACAAATATGGTATTTGGCCCATAGGATTCACTTAAATAAAACCTCTTTCTTGAGCCTTCATAAATAGAACGAGGGTTATGGACTAAATATAAAAAGAAGTTTTATTTATTTACCATGCATCTAGTTTATTCATATTTTTATTTATTTACCATACCTTTTGAGTAAGTATAAAAGGACGTTTTATTTATTTACCATACCTCCACTTTACTTATATTTTTATTTGTTTGCACCCTTGCATGTATATAAGGTGACTTATGGAGTAAATATAAAAAATGTTTTATTTATTTACCATACCTCTCATTTATTTATATTTTTATTAATTTACCATACCTCTTTTATAAATATGGTATTTGGGCCTTTGGCCCATAGGATTCACTTAAATAAAACCTATTCTTGAAAATGGGCGAATGGAAGGTTGTAACTCCTAATTTCAAGGGCTAAATTTACCTTTTTTACCCTCTCCCTTAAAATATGGTGGGCTATTTGAGGTGATTTGTAAAAATGTACTATGATACAAAATATTCGCCCACTAAAAATTTAAAACCCCTTAATTTTGCCAAAGGGCGAACATTCGCCCCTAAAATTTTCTATGGTTGCAAGGCTAGACCAATGACTAAGCTCACTTGTGGAAATAAAACAACAAGTGGGAGAATGTTGGGTGTCTGTTATATTCTTTCCATGACTAGCCCCAGTAGTGAAGTCGAAGGGTTAGAGGGGGGGTGACTAGACCCCCTTTCATTGCACCGGGCATAGAAGGGGAGTCATAGGGGGGGCGGTATCTCCCCTCTATGGTGTTCAGGGCAAATCCCTGGGGAAAATAGTTTTGGACCCTATATTATGTGGGCAGACCTACCTATGGTTTTGTGTGTAGTTTTCGCACATGGTTTTGGGCATGATGTTTTTCTGCCCATGGTATTTTGTAGATCCGCTTAAGGGAACTATGGTTATGTTCTAATCCAGGGTTAATGGATTGGGGTTTATGGATGCTTCGACATGTATATATATATGTATTGTAAAATTGAAAGGAATATAATGAAAAATCAATCTGGTAGTCCCAATTTTGGGATCTAGGGGAAAATCGTTGTGTATATTTGTTTTATGTTTTATGCTCTCGCCATTGTTTACTTTCTATTTTTAGAATTTGTATGTAGGTAATTTCTGTATGGGGTTAAAACTTACATGATCTCATAGAACACCCAATACAAGTACAACCAAGGGAATCCAAAGGTTAAACCACCTCCACCCTCATCAAACTGTGAGCACACCAAAACCGGTGCTCTGATCAGAACCAAACCAAACTTGGAATGCCATCTAAAATCCATCACTATCCTCGAGGAATTTTCTATCTTCTTGTCTCTCAAGCTTTACTGCAATCCAAACTGGATCACTAGGCCCTAAACCGAGACTAGTCTCTTTGGTTTTACTGTAATCCAAACCTATATCACTAGGCCGTAAACTGAAACTTCTCCCTCAGGCTTTACCGTGTATCTTGCCAAAATAGGCCAAGTGATTCCTAAGATTTTTGGAATGAAACTTGAGACCACCTCCTCCCCGATTTTGAAATCCATCCGGAAAACCAAAGGTCAGAAATTGAAATAAACATCCCAACACCATGGCATCTGGAAAAAGGAAAGGCTACACTGAAATCCATTGTCACAACTAGGAAAAACCATGCCACTGACAGCAAGAGAACCATACACCAACATTAAAAGACATGCATGTCCAAACCAGCTAGGAAATCACACATGAAAAAGGTTACCTGCAAGTATTCCTGCTGAAGCTGATTGATCCTTCTTTCCTTTCCTTGATTCTTTCTTACTTTTCCTTTCCCTTGCTTGTTTTTCCTTTCCTTTGCTTCAAACTAGAGTGCTCCAAGAAAACTCTAAGTGACCAAGAGTGAGAGAGAGAATAATGAGAGAGCTCTAAATCTAAACTGACAAAAGGTTACCAACTGATCCTCAAAATCCTTTTTATGAATGAGGCCTCTATTTTCTTCTTTTTCCATTGTTTTCCTTCATTTCCTTCCTCACATGAAACATGTGACCTTTCACCTTCCTTTTCTCCTAATTTCCTTTATTTTCATAAATAAATGTGCTGAAAATTCCTTCTTTCCTTTTAATGCCTTTGCCTTAGCCTTTGCCAATTTTCCTTAGCCAAAAACACATTTAGTGATGCCCATTAGGATATCTTTGCCCAACATTCAACTTGGAATAAGTGTCCCTTAACTATGGTCTTATTTTTCCTTTATTAACTTTAATTACATGAAATTTTCACGAGGGTTGTTACATAAAACCTAGATCCTAAGAAAAAATTAAGTATGTTGAATCCCCGTCACATGACCCCACATGTCCTTCCGAACATAAAATCCAATAGAAATCTATAAACGGACAGGAAGAAGTTATTTGTGGAATATTGTTATGTAACTAGCTCACAAAATAGAAGAAGAGATAGATCAACGACTTCAAAATGAGCCTCTTCAAGGGGGCAACCTCCTTTACATTACATAAATGAACAATTCTTGGATGATCTAAATGACAAGACCTCCTTTCTATATATAGGAGTATAAGGGGTCACAATATAATCATAGATGACATAACAATAATAATGTAAGTGCACAACAATAACAATAGTGGGCTTCTATGGGGCACAATAATAAAAATATGGAGACTACATGGGCACAAAAATACAATAAGGGGGTTACGCTAATAACAATAAGGGGCTACACTAGTAGTATAGGGACCTAACATGCCCCTCTCCTTCAAAAAGTGTTGTCCTCAATGCTTGAGTAGTTCTAGATGCTTCTGTATAAAATTCTCATCCTCCCATATGAAATCTTTAGCGGGTAAGTTCTTCCACTTGATGAGATACTCTGAAATTGATCGACTTCGTAGTTGTCGGGTTCTTGTTTCCATGACTTCTTCAAGTTCCAATATGATTTTTCCTTCCTCGTCAAGTTCTGACAATATTTCTTGAATTGAGAGCTTCTCACCTATAACCTTCTTTAAGCATGAAACATGGAAAACTAGGTGCAATTGGGAAGATGTAAGAAGCTCCAATTTGTATTCCATAATACCAATCTTTTGTAACACCTTGTAAGGACCATAGTACTTTGGTGATAATTTATTGTCCTTCTTAGCTTGCTTGAGGGACCTTTGTTTGTATGGTTGTAGCCATAAGAATACCCAGTCGCCTACATCAAAGTTTCTTTCGTTGTGATGTTGATATGCCTATTGTTACATTCGATTCTACACCAAAGTGGGTTTATACTTTAAGACATGTAGAACTTGTTGTTGATGCTCGATGTGATATTCCACTGCTTGAATATCCTCTTCTTTTGATGTTCTTGATCCTTTTCTTCCTCCTCTTCACAATCTATGTAAAATAATTTTTTCTCAACACACTTATGACCTTTAGTGTATTTTCTATCACAACTGTAACAAAGCCCTTTTTCTCTTTTTTCTTCCAATTGTTTTGGTGTCAACTATGTAGGCTGTGGAAGGCTAGGAGCAACCACACTTCCATATTTATAGTTGTGAGTGGTATGCTTCCTTGTTTCCATAATTTTGTTTTCAATTTTTCTTGCCAACCTGAATGCATTCTCCAATGAATCAAGTTCCCAAAGGCGAACCTCATGTTGAATGTTATCATTTAAAGTCCCTATGAAGACATCAACCCTCTGCTTCTCTAGAATATCATTTACCATTATATTCAATTTTTGAAAGTCCTCAATGTGCTCTGCTATTGAACCCTTTTGTTTGAGATTTATCAATTGGCTAAAGGGGTGTTTCTCTTTGGATCCTCATAATGTGCTATCATTTCCTCCGTAAAAATTGACTAGGTGACAAGTGGTTTACGAGAACAACGCTCTCTATATCATACAAACTGATTTGGTTCTAAATATAAAGATGCAATACATACCTTTTTTAAAAGTTGAACATCATGTAGATCAAAATATTTCTCCATCTGTAGTATCCAAGTTACCGGATCCTTGCCATCAAACTTCCTCATATCTCTTTTTCTTGCTTTTAGGAGCTTGATATTGAAACAACTGTAACTCTGTAATTTCGGATCTCTAAGTTCTAAAAATTTTGTGATGTTGTATCCCTATGAGTCCTCTTTCCAACCCCACAAGTCTAGTCAAGATTGGATTCTTCAAGAAATAGTTATGCCCAATATCTCATGATGCCCTGATTATAGACTAGTTCAGTAGATCAAAATTGTATGAATTTCCACATGTCATTGTTTTGACCTTCGACCACAAAAGTGATACCCAAAAAACTAAATTCTGTCCTATTTTTGTGGATTTTTATGAAATTTTAATCTGATGCTTAGAGGGAAAGTTATGATGATTTTCCCAAGGTCACTTGTTTGAGATAGAATTCGAAAGCCTGCAAAAACCCTAATTTCCCTTGATCATATCTCTGAAACTATAGTGAACAAAGTTCTAAAATTTATACACGAGGTTAATCTAGATTTCGACTCAAATGGGTTTTAGTTTTATCTTCTGAAACTTCGTAGACAATAAGTTATAAATAAAATTCCACGATGACTTGTTTGAAGTAGTGAAACCCTAGAATCTAAAGCTCTGATACCAAATGTTATGAAACCGGCTCACAAAATAGAAGAAGAGATGTATCAATGACTTCAAAATGAGTCTCTTTGAGGGGGAAACCTCCTTTACATTACGTAAATGAACAATTCTTTGATGATCCAAATGACAAGACCTCATTTCTATATATAGGAGTCTAAGGGGTCACAATATAATCAGAGCCGACATAACAACAATAATGTAAGTGCACAACAATAACAATAGTGGGATTCTATGGGGCACAATAATACCAATATGGGGACTACATGGGCACACCAATACAATAAGGGGGTTACACTAATAACAATAAGGGGCTACACTAGTAGTATAGGGACCTAACAAATATTTTGGTTAAGCAAACACAAATTTTACAAATTGTATAGAAACCTTAGTAAATATTGCATGCTTTATATTTTCTCCCCACATCCTTAGTCCTTAAATTCGACTTACATCCAACAAGAAAACTAGAATAAATTAGTTACAAAGTATTCTCATTGAGAAAGCACACATTTTAGCTTCACTAAGCGAGCAAACATTTTTGAATTTTTTTGAAAACCCTAATAATTATCACATGTTTCCATATTTGTACCCCACATCCTTAGTTCTTCAATCAAGCTCAAATCCAACCCTAAAACCTTTACTAACTCTAATGTTTCCTCATATCTTCTATCTAAATATAGGAAATAAATTTATGAGATTTCATTGCATCACATTTGATCTGATAAGCTACCAATCTCACATTGACGATAGGAAATTGAGTTACAAGATCCTACGTAGAATCTGACGAAAGGAAATTAGTTTATTGGATTCTCTAACCACCCAAATAATAATATTTTATGTGTGTGTTAAAAGTATTTTTTGTTTAAATATATTTTATATAGCCTATTATGAGGGAGATGAGTAATTCATTTTGTGTTCAACATGGAATTCGTGCAGTCAAGATGAATAATACCTTTCATGTTGCACTGAAAGGTCGCTTTGTAAAACCCAATATGAGGGAGATGTGTAATCCCTTCTACGCTCAACATAACATGAAGTTTACATGTGACATTTAAAATAATAATAAAAAAAATATTTAATTTTAACTGTACATAAAATATTTCAATTTTCACCGTAATTAAAATAATGTTATATCAACTTTATGCAAAGAAAAAGATATATAAGGTAATTAAAAGTTAAAAAAAATTAGTATTTCAAACATCAGATTTTTTTTTAATTCTGAATATAAGGAAATATTTGATCCATTCACTGCTTGACACATGCCATTTAAAATAATAATAATAATATTAAAAAAATTATTTCAATGTGGACTACAAAGTAGCTTAAATCCATCTTAACTAAGATTTTAAAAAGAAAATGAACAAATGGATGTTATGAAAGGGATTTTTATGAACCAGTATTGGAAGGAAAAATGGTATGCACGATTGTTTCTAGGGTTCACCCGCTATGCCTCTCTTTACTAGATGTCGCCACCTGCCAGGAGTTGGCTTCCTTGTTGGGGAATGGTTGAACAATGGAGACTGGTTTTTCTGCTTCAAGATATGGCTGAGGAGGATTGGCTCGTCTTATTTCATGGCGGGAACAGAGTTTGGCTCAGGAATGAAGGTGGGGCAAGTCGAATATGGGATCTAGATGTCTTGAGAGCAATGGGTCGGATTTGCCAACAAAGTTATTATTTTTAGCTCCCTGTGCCCCCTGTGTTGTTTTTTAAAGTCTGATATGCCTTCTAGACAACAGGGTTAAGGAAGGCCTCATACCACGATTTTAAATGATCTCGTTTCCTCTGTGCGCACTGATTTTCCCTTTGGGTTATGCATCATGTGTGCCCTGGGATGTGAAGGCTCATAGTATATTTCAAATTTTCATAAAAAACATGAGTGGGAAGTCCTGCTCTATATAGACCAATAGACTTGCCTTTTTCTCCTCTATAAAACAATATATTGAGAAAAAGTGGGGGTTTCCTACTATATTTCAAAGTTTGCAATATGAAGGGAAGGTACTCAATGATTCTTTCCAGATCCAAAACTATAACATTTCAAGGAACTCAACATTAATCCTGAACTCAAGGTTGAGAGGAGGAGCTTCAGGACCCAGGAAACAAAATGGGAAAACTAACTCTTTCAAAGATGTTATGAAAGGGTAACCTTCTTCTCCAACAGAACAAATACAAAGCAATCTAGGTCCTTACATTGTTGACCAGATGGAGCATACACCTGCACTAGAGGTAAACATTCTAGAGGTAAATTCACTATTCACCGCTCTTTAATCCAAGGCAGTTATTTTTAGATTTAATGGTTTCTGGCCCAAATCAGAAGCCTTCCATTAGTGGATTTTTTCTACTTGGACACACAATTGTGACTTTTATTTATGCTCCAAAGGGTTTTTTATTGTACAATTTGATACATAGAAGGATATGGATTTTGCACTAAATGAAGGGCCATGATTTTGGGGTAGAGAAGGGCTCATTATTACTCCATGGTTTCTAGAATTTGATGCAACAAATATGGTCATCACTACATTTCCGGTATGGGTGAGACTCCCAAACCTCCCTATTCCTTTTGGCATGATCAAGTCTTAGAGGGTATTGGAAATATTTTGGGCAAGTTCAAAAAAAGAGACATAGAAAGAAATATATAAAGGTATGTTTACCTTTGCCAAAATATGCATGGAGATTGACCTCAACAATGGCTTATTGGATCATATAACTTTAAAACATAAAAAAATTCAATGGTCACAAACTTTAGACTATGAGAACACAACATTCAGATGTCGTTTTTGTTTTCAAACATGACATCTTCAAGATGTTTTCCCACAAGCTAAGAAAAACCCAAAAAAGAAAAAGATTCACAAGCCAAAGGGATGGCAGTTTTCAGAACCACATCTCTCTGAAGAAGAAGAAGAAGAAGAAACCACGAAAAATCCAACAAAATAAGAACATGGAGGCACATAGGATGAAAATGCTTCACAACAACATTTTGTAGCATTCCAAGATATAGACCAATAGATAAATATGACATACAAAGAGGATGACATGGTGGGCACAAAACGTGTCCACATCTCAGAAAGCTCAGATTCAGATAAAGAGCATCCTTCAGAAACTGTTGGGTGTGATTTGGCTCTAGTCCCAGTGGATCTTAAAGGTGGGAATTGGAAACAAGTCCAGAAAAAGAAAGGAAAGAAGGGGAAGACAAGTGATGCCAACATTACTTGATCTTTCCCCATGTATATTATTATCTTTTTATAGTTTTTTGTATTTTATTTTGTTGTTTTTTGCTGTAGGTTCCATATATACTGATGCACTAGCACAATGATCGACCCTTTTTGTAGTTCTCATAGAACAACTTATACTATGGGCCGGTTTTTTTTGTGGACATATATTAGTTTTTTTATAGCCTCATGTGGGGACATGGCAGTTTCCAAGGAATGCACATAGGAGTGCATATGCAGTATGTATTTTTGGACCTTTTTTTATAAATGAATGAAAATATGAGGTTTTTTTCGAGGAAAAAAAACTAAGATTTAAAATGATCCAAAAAATAAGTGAACACCTTTTATCTCATCATTTTTTTCTAATCTTAAAACAAAAAACAAAAAAACAAAAAACACCGAGAAAAATTGTATCCCTCATAAAACCTAGTAAAACTGGAATTAAGATATATATAGTATATAATAGTTGGGTTCAAGCCCCAAGGGTTAGCTCAATTGGTCAAGTACTCATGGCATAAGCACCTCTCTATGAGAGCTCACAGTGTCAATTCTCCTCGACACCATCGGGGTTAGGCTTTGAAATGAGTAGGCTCTAACGGAGACCGTTCCTATGGATATAGTGGTCACCAACTTTGGAGTCCATGAAGCACATTAGAAAAAAACAAATAAATAATAATTAAATTTTGCATAATTTTAAATCAATTACTTTTACTTTCATTACAAAATATCATTAAATCTATTTAATTAAAAAATAATTAAACAAAATATTTCTCCAACAAAAATATCTAATTACTTAATATTTATATTATTTATTTAACATATTTAAAAAACAATCTAACTTTTTCATTTTTATATTGAAAATATATCCTTATTCATACTTACCTAATTAAATAAAACAATAAAAACATAAATCATAATTAGTAAACTATAAATCCATTTCATATAATGTCCAACTATCTTATTATCCCAAGAATATCTAATTACTTAATATTTATATTATTTATTTAACATATTTAAAAAACAATCTAACTTTTTCATTTTTATATTGAAAATATATCCTTATTCATACTTACCTAATTAAATAAAACAATAAAAACATAAATCATAATTAGTAAACTATAAATCCATTTCATATAATCTCCACCTATCTTATTATCCCAAGACGCTTCTACTTCGCCTATTTGCCTCCAACCTGATGAAACAGATATGCCATAACAATAAATTTAATCGGTAAACCCATATTAACACTGATATCATATTAAATTTTTACTGTGCTAACCAGTTTGTTGGCTTCTCTCACGGGGAAATGCACGGTCAACAAAAAAACATTGGTAAGCCCACTTCTTTGTCACCACCTAACTTTGCTCTTTTCAACAATGTCACATGTAACTCCACATTTTTCCTCCTCATTAACATCCCTCTCGTCGGCTGGGGCGTTACTTTCCCTTACCATCTAATCGCTCAATTTTCCCTAATTTTGATTGCAGTGTTAAGTTATTAAGCATGTTACATTATATAGAAAACTCGCTTGATTAATATATAGATAAAATTCTACTGATTACTGGTTCCCCAATCCCATTTATGTCCACACAAAAAAACATCTATATACAAGAACAACAATGCATATACATGATTCATCTAGCAGCATTCTAGAATCAAAAAATACAAATAAAAACAATGCAGACACATGATCCACCTAGCCAACTTAGTAGGCTGGCGAGAAACATGAGATTGATTCATTTAACTCATTTTTTCTCTTGGCATGCAAAGCCTTGCATTAGTTGACAAAAAAAAAATGAAAATCCCATGATTTAGAGTGGGATACCAGCAAAGCTTGTTCGAGGATGGTGCCGTTGCACTGATCACAATTGACATTCAGTAAGAAATGTGAGACCAATTCACATTTAATGGCATTGCCCAGAATCCATCCATCAGTTAACGTATCATTTATGTTTGGTGGCACACAGAGGGGTAGTGCTCCAACTTATTCATTTGTACCCCCATCGTAGGCTGATTGCCACTATATAAATGTAGGTTTGGACTCCATAGCAATCCACCAACAAATTTTCTTGAGAATCTTGAATTGCTGCATAGATTGTGAATATGGCTGCCCACCTGAACTCAATTCTCCCTTACACTGGCAGATGGGAACTAAGCATTTCAGTTTTCCTCTCTTGTTTGCTAATTCTTTTAGTCAATCAAGAACATATAGTCAAGGTGGTCTTAGCAGCTAATTCTGAAGAAAAGCCAGCTGTGCCATCTACGCCTGGTGTTCCTATGATGAATTATCTCAGGACTATGAAGTTTTCAGAAGGCTATGCCAATCTATGGGGTTCCCAACACCAAGAAGTTTCCCAAGATGAGTCCTCAGTAACACTAACATTAGACAGATCATCTGGTAACACACCTCTCTTCCCTTTTCATGTCTGAAAACGAACATGGCTTTAAATTCATTTATTTTAATCTAAAACTATGTGATACGTTGTCTGCTGTTGTTGACAGGTAGTGGGTTCAAGTCTAAAGAAGCATACATGTATGGTTTTTTCAATGCTGCTGTTAAACTTCAGGCCGGTTACACTGCAGGAATCATCACTTCATTCTATGTAACTCTCTCGATTTTGTTGAATTTGTTTTTTTCAATAAAACTGTGTAGATTTTTTTTTTTAAAGGTGATGGAAATATGGTATTAAATCAAAATCCGCTCTTAGAGTGTTGATTGCAGAGCAATGAAGACAATGAAAATTCTTAGAGGCTCAGCGGTTTTACTATCTTAAAGGACATGTTTTATTTGGAGGTGTAGATTTTCCAAAAAAAACATGTAGATACACATAAAATTTATACTGGGTAGCAACTCATTGTTAAGGAATAGTTGTCATAGAAGGAATACCATTTCTCATTAGGACTCCTGCTTCCAATTTTACACTTTTATTGGCAAGATCATCTGCTGTAGAATTGTTCATTCTCAGCCCATGAAAGAAACTAATAGTAGAGAAAGGCTGTTTCTGATTTCTGATTTCTGATTCGATCCATAATGGTTAGCTACATACAAACCTTAGGCAAAGATCCATGAACAAGCTCATGGATAACTACATGCAAATCTCCCAACACCACCAAATCTTTGATGTTTTCTTCTTTAGCTAGAATAAAAGCTTGAAATAATCTATATTTCTCAAAAAATGTAGTTGTCTAACCTCACTGTACTTAATTTCAATTTTCCTACCAAAATTAAGGCTAACCCCTTTAAAAATAACCCAATAACACCTGCTGCCCTAAACGAAAAACTATATAGATTATAGAAAACATCCTATATCATGTTTGTTTTTGTGGTGGAAGCTCCACCATTATCAAAAACACACAAAACTTTATAGGTATTTTCTACTTTTGTTCAATGCATCAATTGATGAATTAACTGAGTAGAAATTGATTCAGGTGATGGTGAGTCTAATCTGTGTTGTATAATTATGATTTTTACTCAGCTGTCAAACAACCAAGTTTACCCAGATTGGCATGACGAAATAGACATAGAGTTCCTGGGAACAATCCCTGGGGAGCCTTACACACTCCAGACCAACGTCTATGGAAACGGGACAGGAGACGGAAGCCATATCATAGGCAGGGAACAGAAATTCCATCTCTGGTTCGACCCTACCGAAGACTTTCATAACTACACAATTCTTTGGACACCTCGTCAAATCCTGTATGTACAATGATTTTTTTTGGTTTAATGTTTACGATGTGAGATGTATTCTGTATTCTGATGTAAGTGTTTTTATGACCATTTGTATTTATTAATAGTGTTTATGACTATTTGCATTTATTAACTATTTACAGATAGTGTTTATGACTATTTGCAAGGATTACACCATACTCCCATTCCTGATTATTCTCATCATTTTCTTGATTTGATAATGACAATGAAATTACCATCATTTTCTTGACTTGATAATGACAGATCATGAAATTACTCTGTTCCTACTGTCTGGTATTGCAGGTTCATGGTGGACAGTATTCCCATCAGAACATTTCCTAGGGTGAAGAGCCTGGGAGTGATTTACCCTTCCAAACCAATGTCAGTTTATGCAACTATATGGGATGCTTCTTCATGGGCAACAGATGGGGGAAGATACAAAGCCAATTACAGTTACCAGCCATTCCTCTCCACATACACAAACTTCATCACCGTGGCCTGCCCTCCAGTATTGAAGGACGAACTTTACAATCTGGATAATCAGTACTGTTCGCAAGGCAGAGTTTTGGACTGTAATTTCCCTCCCGAGCTCAACCAGTACCAGCTTCAAGCTCTGGATGTCGTACAAAAGAATTACATGGTCTACGATTACTGCCAAGATTTTAGGCGATATCCCAAGGGCTCGATGCCTGAATGTTCTGCAGTGCCCACTTCTTCCATTACCTCTGCTACTTCCAAGCGTTCAATAAACCTCCCATGAGTGAGCGAGCAGGAATTAGATCCATGTTTTCGATCTGAATTATCTATTAATAAATTGAAATTGGGAGTGCAATCATGTATTTCATAAATTATACATAATAATTAACAGAGCTTGCTATACCAGGAAATCTTTATTTGCTCTTTCATCTTATTCGACAAGGATTCTCAATGTTGATACCCAGTCAAGAAGAAAAAAAAATTCGATTCAGATTTTTAAGAACAGTTTTCTCAAATTTATGGCTTTTCACAATTATGCTTCCCAAAAATAGTAAAGTGGGTTTTCTTACAGCAAGTGAAATGCAAACATTCTTGACATTTTAACAAATGAACCTTGATAACTATGACTTTCTTGTGAGTCCAATTCTAACTCATGGCCTACTGGCATCGATTTTGGTACTTCAGTCAAATCAGTGTGTGTTTTTTAAATTTGATCATATAATTTGTGTTTTTAAAATTCATCATAAATTTTAAGAGATTCGTTTTATTTAGAGAAGCGAGAGACTATGGATCTGCATAAGATATTAAGATCACATGTAGTTTTAAAATATTAAATATAATAATTTTTTTAATAATAATAAGAATATTTTATGTTAATTGTAAAATTTGTGTTTAGATCATAATTTTACATTAAGAGTTGTATTATGGTTTTATTCTATTTTTAGTATTATTTACAAATTTTTTAACCAAAATTTTCCTTCTAAAAGGAATACAATCAATATTAAGCATATACCAGTTTTTGGAGGTAAATACTTTCTAATAGAACTCCAAAATTAAACAAAATTTGCAGTACATGCAACCTACTTCCAAATATAATCCTTGATTACAACATATTACTTCCAAATATAATCCTTGATTACAACATATTTTCTCGAATCCACGGGATCATTTAGGTATGGACACTTCATATCAGAACTCTTGGAACTGATATTTAAAATTGAACTATAAACTAGAAATCTCAATTTAGTAGCCTAGAGTAGGAGAATATGGGGTTTTCCTTTTTGAACTAATGATCGAAAATTTTAAGGATGGAAAATTTTCTTGAAGTTTAAAAACATTGGCTAATCTTACTAATCCCTAATATGCAAACTATAAAATGTTTATTGATATATTTATAAAATTATTCAAATTTATAATGATTTTATATATAGTCTATATATAATGTTGGCGATTTTTAAGGTAAAATAATTTTATATTCAAAAATTTGGGCAAATCATCTTTTATAAAAATTGGAAATTGGCGAATCCTTTTTGTGGAAAAATCATGGAAAATTAGCCCATTGGGTGAACATTAGCCCTAAAATTTTCCATCCAACCCTTGCAATTCCAAGAGATTAGTTTAATCATTTGTTGTTAGATTTTGCAGCCCCTTGATTGGGGCCTAAACTGCCTCCTTTTCTTGTATTTTGTCTCCTTGTGATGTGTTTGTCCAGAATACCTTGTCATGTCAATTCTTTGTCCTTTTAAGTTTTTTTGATTCGAACCTCTCTATTCATTTTTGTTCCCACCTTATGATGAATGTGATCTTGTTCCTTCTCTTTCTCCATCTCTAATTTTTCATATGTTGGCTTAGGAAGGGAGGGGTCAATTTGAGCCACCCTAGGATAGTGGAACTTACCCTTAGTCGATCTCGCCTATCACATGGATAGGGGCATCATCAAGGAGCAGAATCCCATCCTCGAGATGACTAAGAGAGGCTTTGGAGTCCTTTCCAGGAGAGGGAGGGGTGTTGCTTGAGGGAATCTCCCCTTCCTCTTCAACTGGGTTGAGCACTTTGAAACTATTTCTACTAGCCTTCGCTGCACCCTGATTACTAGTACCCACTCCTCGAGCTAATTTCACTTGCGATGGAGAGGTTGGGCCCTTGCCTTTTTTTCCTATTGGACCGCTTTGTCATGGCTAGTGGTTAGTCTATTTGGCTGGCCCTCTTCATCTTTTGGGTTGATTCCATTGATCCTGTTCTTCCACCTGATTCTATTGCTCCTCAATCTTCTTTTTGAAACTTCTAGCAAAGTGTATGTACTCATGACAGACCTTGCACTTAAAAAGGAAGATGGTCATAATCCACCTCTTTGATATGGGACCATTTATCCAGGTTGAGATTTATTGTAGCTGGAAGCCCTTTGTCCAGGTCTAATTCCACACAAATCCTAGCAAAAGAAAAAAACCCTCTTATGGCTTGACACGATCAATATACTTTGCAACACCCTCCTCCCACATCTACCCAAGCAACAGGCCAACCGGGGTAAACATGCAACAAGAGGTCACTATGATATGATTCGACCTAAGTCACATTGAAGAAGTGGGACCGGCAGAAACACACCATACAAATATTTAAATTTAGCTATAGGACCCTCATGAACCAATCCGACACTTTAGACAGCTTGCCCTTGGGTCCCAGTGAGCTTTTGGACAACTTAAACCTTAGTTTCTCTCATGATATAGGCATGACAGTGTCCAGAAACCCACAATCGCTCTCACAGGCTTGCTTGTCAGTGTCCAGAGACTCATTTAGTCAATGTTATGCCAACGTCCTTGGGATTTGAGCCAGTTTTTCAAGCCCAGAGACCAAGTCACTTCCCATAATTGAACCATCTTTTCAGATTAGTAAAATAATGTGGAAATGACAGTACTAAAGAAAATACTTGTTTAAGGCCTTGACTGAAGCCCTACTAGCCATGATAGACATTCCGTCAAACATATCACGAATATGTAAATTACAGGTGTAAATAAAAAATCTGAGCATAGGGTTCTCATACTTATCTTAGATTCGCCATGAAACATTGATGCCTCAACACATTAACTTTCATTCTGTCCATTAGACCATAAATGCATTGTTCATTCATACACACATAAAAATATGATGAGAGCCATACTTAGCTGTTGTCATAAAACATATACATAACCAGAATAATAGGGATAGAAATATTAGTGAAATCACAGCCATATAAACCACATATAATCCATCATAATACTCATAGAAATACAAGGAGAAATAACCTTTCATTAATGATCAAATCCAAACTCGGGATGGGGACTTCCACCTTCCAACCGACCATAGAATGGCTGAGCCAAAACTCTCTTCAGCCATTCACCCCCATGCCATATTTCTAGCAAGAATGTGGGATCTCATTGAACACATCAATCAAAACTCATCTAGGGCTTCTAGAGGCCATCCACTTCAACCCACCAAACAATGATTCCACCTCATGGTCGGACATCACAAAACCATCATTAGATCGGTCTCTATCCAAGCCTTCTAGGGCTCTAGAGCATTTGTTCCAACCAAGGCTTCCAGGACTAGTAAATCAACCCACAACTTATACAAAGCTTCCAGAGTGCTTGTCCAAGAAAAAAAAAAAAAACAAAAATGAAATTCTAGAAGAGGAGAACACACAATAAAAAAAACCACACATATTTTTTTAATTAAAAAAAATAATAACTGTAAAGGCTACATTGTGGTGGACAATCTATCATTTTACAAAATGCGACTTGTTACTTATAGCCTTTTTTAGTTACAATACCACATGTAAATTCCATGGGTGGGTAAATACCATGGGTGAATGAATACCATGGGTGGATGCCACTTAAAATACCATGGGTAAATTCCATGAGTGGATAAGTACCATGGGAGGATGAATACTAATGGTGGATGCCACTTACAATACAATGGGAAAATACCACGGGCGAATGAATACCATGGGTGGATGCTACTTAAAATATCATGAGTAAATTCTATGGGTGGATAAATAGCATGGGTGGATGAATACCATGGGTAGATTCCAGTTACAATACTATGGGTAAATTCCATGGGTGGATGAATACCATGGGTGGATGCCATTTTCAATTCAGATCATTCCTCCCTCCTTAAGAAGCAATGGTTCCATTGCGTGAATTTCCCTCCTCAAAAGACTTTGTTGAATATGAAGAGCTATTAAAGAGAAGGGTTTTATGTGGTTAACCCATAACCGTGATGAAAGAAGATTCAAGGATAAAGATACCCTGTAATGTTTGTGACCAATTGTGATATTGACAGTGTGTGGCCTAGAAAATGGACTTCGATGAAGTGTGGGTTTGTGGATGACCCACAACCATGACAAACAAAGATTTGAGGATAGAGATACCCTGTAATGCTTGTGACCAACTGTGAAACTAACAGTGTGCACCTAGCAAATGGACTTCGATGACAAAGATTTTGTGCGGTTAACCCATAACCGTGATGCTGACTGTTGATGAAGTAGCAAGTGCCTACATAGCCTTGGGTGGGAGGACACATCTCCAAAGAACCCAAGCCGAATGCTTCTATACTGAAACTGATCAATGTGAAGCAGGTGCCTACTAAAGCAGGGTGGGAGGGCATGTCTCCAAAGGGAACCCGCTCTGAATGCTACTCCAGATTTAAAATGGGCATAACACTAAAGCAGGGTGGGAGGGCACGTCTCCAAAGGGAACCCGCTCTGAATGCTACTCCAGATTGAAAATGGGCATAACTCAGTCAATATAACTCAGAATCTTTATTGTAACCTATTTTTGGAAATATAATGATCATTTTGCATCTGCCCATGTGACTTCAATACCTATCTGGACAATCTGGAAACTCAAATTCATGTTGCAACTGTCCCGCCATCACAAAAGTTCTAAAAAAATAACTGATTTTAAAGCAACAATGTCTCCCTCATCCGAACTCTAATTCGACCACCTTTTTTTTTTTTTTTTTTTTTTTTAATTTGGGTATTTTTTCGTAAGGAATCTAGATCTGTAATTTTTTTTTTGTAATTTTTGTACCAAAATTTTTAGATCTAATCTGCAAACTCGCCGCCCAAAAAAATCCTGCAAAAAAATGAAAAAGAAAATTCTTCCCGCTTTTCCCAAGAAAGTGCTTTATGGAGGTCGTAGCTCGTGCATGAATTTTGTTGAATATTGCTGCAAAAATTTGAAACAAAAATATGTGTCAAATCCTCATTCCCATAGAGTCATAACCTGAACCTGATACCATTGATCTGGATCTTGGGGGCAGCCCCCCAAGATCGGAAAAATGAAATGCTAGAAGAAGAGGAGAACACACAGTAAGCAAAGCCACAAAGATTTGTTTTTTATTAAAACAAATAATAACTGTAAAGGTTACATTGTAGTGGACAATCTGTCCTTTTACAAAATACGACTTGTTACTTATAAACTTTTTTAGTTACAATACCACAGGAAAATTCCATGGGTGGGTAAATACTATGGGTGAATGAATACCATGGGTGGATGTCACTTACAATACCATGGGTAAATTCCATGAGTGGATAAATACCATAGGAAGATGAATACCAAGGGTGGATGCTACTTACAATACCATGGGAAAATATAATGGGTGAATGAATACCATGGGTGGATGCCACTTAAAATATCATGGGTAAATTCCATGGGTGGACAAATACCATGGGTGGATGAATAACATGGGTGGATGCCACTTATAATACCATGGGTAAATTCCATGGGTGGATGAATTCCATGGGTGGATCTCATTTTCCATTCAGATCAACCGTGGCCTTATATATACTTTTACATGGAGTTTTCACTAGGGTTGTTACATAACCCTCCCCCTTGGGAGAACATCGTCCTTGGTGTTCAATGACACCTTTAACCAAAAAGACTGTTGAAAACAAAACATACTTTCCATGGAGCTTTATAACACAACTCGTTGCAATATTTACAATGACCATTGCTAAAACATGACAATCATATTGTTTACTGGAGCTTTATAACACAACTCATTATGGTATTTACAATAATAACCACATATACTTATGCGCATTTTCTTCAACCAACAAATAACCATAATGTCTATGGAACTTTATAAACTAGCTCGATATAGTATTTACAATAATATACACATACACATATACACATATATACATTTTCTCAACCAGCAAATAAAAGGATACAATGTCTACATCCGCAACAAGGGAATCCAAAGGCTCACACCTCCATGCTCAAATTAATACTAGGATTCACCTCCTTCCCAGGAAGTCTAGAATCCACTGCAAAGTCAAATCTGCATCCAATGTCCAGCGCTAAAATCCAGTGCCACTTGTCCTCTCAGTGAACAGTTAATCCCAATGTGCAACTGATTCCATCTAGTAATGCTAATGACCAAAACAAATCCATCCTCGACCTTCCCTTCTCTACTACATAGTGCCTCGGGTAATCCGGTCACCCCTTCTGTGTAGTCACTTGCCTTCCAAGTTCCGCCGGCACCCCCATCTCGGGCAGTCAATCCCTTTGCAAGGTTTCCTCGCATCGGAAGATACAAAAACCAAGGCATATCCTTGCCTCAAAACCATCATACCGGTCATAGCATGCTCATGGAAATCAATGGAAACTATTGGGTATCAGTGTCCCACAATGGATTTGCTCCTGAAGTGCTCTACCAACATATTATTGCATGTTCCAATTTCTTTCACTGTTGCTGCTAATTCTTGTAGTTGATTTCAGCCACTCAACCGGGCATGTTCATGCATTCTTGTTCCAAGAACATAATTTCCATTAGATTCAAAATAAATTGAAATAACTTCAAATCATACCTCATTGGTGGCTCGTCAATAAGGTACTCTTGAAATCATGTTTACTTCCTCTCACAACAAGTCAAACTAGCATCTTTGATCAAATCATCATGTATAAACATATCACATCAGGTTAACTCAAAGCACAACCATCATATATCAACATCATAAAGCACATGTAACCAGCATAAACCATAATCATAGATCACATGTAATCATTATAGACCAAAATCATGAATCACATTCATAATAAAACTAAAATAAAATATTGATACTTATCCTTTAAGCAATTCTTAGCTTCTACCTTTTTCCTTATTCCATATGCACTCTGGATCAGTTTCCACACCTGACAAACACCCAGTGCCTTCTTCTCAACCGTGTGCACACACACATAGTGTACATCCCACACATACAACCACACACGACATACCACACCATGCAATACATGCATCTACACCTGAAATACAACACATACGCCTATACCCAGTGTACAACACAACACAATACATATTGCTGCTTCCGATGTACGATACAACACAACACGTATATGTACACAATGCACATCAGAAGACATACATCTGCACACAATGCGCAACACCACAAAATGCATACACATACACCCGATATACAATACAACTCATACATCTATACTTGATGTACAATGCCACACAATACATGTACCTACACCTAGCATACAACACAACAAAATACATGTACTACATAGAGTACAACACAACAAGTACACATGTCATGATACCACAACTACACAATACACATACATAGTACTGCATGTACACTACACAACATGTACAGAACGCACACAATACCACATGCACACTAGTAACATATGTACAACATGTACATAGTACCACATGCACGACATGTACACGACACCACATGTACACCATGCCACATGCATGATATGTACACAACACCGCCTGCACATAGTTCCACTTGTACCAGATGTACACGACACCACATGCTCACAACACCACTTGTACAATCATGCACATAACACCATATGTACATAGCACCATACACAACACTACATATTCAACATACACACAACACCATATGCACACAACATTTCATATCCATCATGTACATAGCACTGTTTATACCCAGTACTACATATGCAACATTCACACAACACTATTTGTACCACCATGTACATAACATTGCATAAACAACATGTACACACACTATATATGTACAACACCACATTCACACAACAACACATATGCAACATGTACAACATATACAACATATGAACAACAATAGTACCACACATCCAAAACCACATTGTCTTTACCAAACAACTTTGCTTCTAGTGTCTTATACATGCTTGTCCCAACATGTCACAGACCACACTGCTTTCATTTTGTTGATGTATCCCTCGAGTTACTTGTCCATAGAATAGACATAATATAATCACATAATATCAACTCATAACCACATGATACTGACATCATAGGTTTGTCAGGCTACTCCTCCCAATTGATTCCTCGTAAGACCCGAAACCTCTTCACGTCATTCACCTGCGTAAGCAATCATTCCTCCACAAGAATGATTCCTAACGACCCTGTCAGACAGTGACATACATACATACATACATACATATAAATATTAGCATTGAACAATTATGATCCATGATGACGCTGTCAGACATGACATACGTACATACATACATGTACACATATATAACCATCAACACAATCATGATTACGACATAATTATCATATAACATAAGGTATAGGTTAAGAAAACTTCTTTATTTTTGCATAGCATGCACAACATTGAGAACCACAATTCCTAACTTAGCTAAGGCATCCTACACCTTAGATCCATTTACCTTACTTTTTCTGGTTACCCTTCTCATGTCTTTACTGCCACTGTCCATTTACCACAATGGACCTAACTAGTCCTACATAATGTCATAGTTTTACCTTCCATTGTGCTTACTCATGCACCGGGCTTCATCTGAATCTTACATTAGCTTTTGGGTAGCACAAAACTCTCCCTGAGATCCATTAACTTTCCTCTTTCCCAATCAATTCCTAAGACTCAAAACATAAAAGCAAGCTAATAAACAAACAAGAAGAAGACCATGGAAAATGACAACAATACGACACCACAAACAAAATGTTATGTCCATACACTAGACATAAACAAAGATGACAGTCAAGTGCAACAGAATCACAAAGGACCAAAAGCACAAGACTAACAACAGACACCATGACTCAATCCCCATGGTTCCCAATGCTTCCAAAGAATAGCTCAACCTGAGCCTTCTTCAAAATTTCATGGCAACCTCTCTTGCCATGCAACTCCCTGCATCATGTTGTCATTAACACATAACTGTTAGTGCATAAATAAACATAACAATACACCAGTTACCTTATCTTGTTGTGCCAAGCACATTGCCTTATATCTTAACACATCCATGCCATCTCTTAAGGGGCTCCAATTCCCTTGACAGATCCACCTGTAACTAGAGACTAGCTAATATACCTTTCAAGTACATGTTCATGAATATAGCATATATCCTCATAATGTCAAAAAAAGTCAAGGTTAAGAAGACTTCCTGCATGCAAAGTACTCATTCGTTTGGAATTAGGGTTTCCAAACATAGCCAAAGGATTTCTTTCCCAATTCCTTTCTTCTACCTTTTTACTTTGTTACAATTGAGTCTTATTATGTGTTATCACATCACCCAACTGTTAGTTATATAAATACATCAACTATTACCTTGTCATGCTAATACCACACATATTTCCTACAACTGTTTACACATGTCAACTGCATGTTCCAAATATCAAGACAATCATATCTATCAGTTTGAAATCAATTTTTAAACAATCATGTCATAACTCATAGTCAACCCATAGTTATTAGACATAATGCTACAACTGTCAACTGCATTCAAGTACATATCAACTATCTCAGAGCATGTGTGTTAGTACAATCATCTTGAAACAAGACCATTCAAACACATACTTGTATTATGCAATTCATCAAACATTCAACCAACTTGCAAACATATAATGTTAAATAAATCAACTAGACGACACAATAGACACCAAACACGCAAACACCAAATAGACATCATACTCAAACAATCAAGCACAAGATAAACAACATAAGAAAATTCATACCTTAATGTATCTTAGGGGAGACAATCTTGTCTACACAATCAATCTAGTTAGCAAGATATAACTTCTCAACACATCAATTTAAACATAGATAAGATCATGATATCCATAATAGTCACTAAAACTCATAAACAATTATCATTCATACATAATAATCACATATACGCGGTCAGTTTAGATTAGTATGACATAATATCACAACATATTAACTCATACATGAATGTCATAACCCTAACCATCTGTATAGGCCAATCTAGGTTAACAAAATGCATATAAGACCAAGATATTAATGTAATAACCCTAATCATCAAGTTACTAGTATATAACAACAATTAACCTATAAGATACTTCATCAATAACATATAACATAATCATCAAGTTATCTAATATAAAACAACATTAACAATGCATACAACCACAGGTTACTATCATTCATGGCTATTCGACACATGTACATATGACTACACTAATCAACTATCCTCTATCATGTACGTAACCATAACATCAAAAGACACATATATAAATCTAATGCATATAGAAATCCCTAATTTACTTATCTGCATGCCCAATGTGAAAACATGTATGGCGATCTTCTCTTATCCCAAAGTCTAATGCTGCAACTGCATTATGATGATTTGCACCTCCTGCTATATCTCAGCCAACCCATTAGCATCATAACAACTAATAGAATCATGATGACCTAAATTGCATACGATGAATTCACAAGGCATGTTTTACCTACTATTCATGCATAACTATAACCAAGACCATACATGCATAACAACTGCATATAGACATATAACACATGAGTACAAAACCATATACGCATCATTCTAGCTAGAGTCCAGTCATCAATGCATGACCATATCAACTACACAAACCATGAACTCATGCATGACAACAACAACCACATCGCGTGCACTTGAGAATATGTGAACACTAACGTGCATAACAAATTCATATACAAACATACACTCATGACGATGATACCATCAACCTTCACATGGAAACATCACTGTAACCTTGCTCAAGACCATTCAAATGCAACAAGAACATCGACTACAAGCATAAGAAACACACATGAAACTGACATGAATGCATGACCAACACACCGCCCATCTCGTTCGAGGGGTGAACCATGCTGTGATACCACTCTATAACACCCTCCTCCGACATCTAGCTAAGCAACCGTCTATCTAAAGTAAACATGTGACGAGATGCCACTATGATATGATTCGACCTCCTAAGTCACGTTAAGGAAATGTAACCGACAGAAACACACCATACATACATTCAACATCAGCTATAGGACCCTCATGAACCAATCCTACACTTTAGACAACTCTCCCTTAGGTTGCCCTAATCTTTTAGATAGCTTAAGCTTCAGTAGCTCTCATGCTATAGGCATGACAACATCCAGAAACCTAGAGTCACTCTCATAGGCTTGCCTGACAATGTTCAGAGACTCATTTAGTCAGTGTTATCCCAACGTCCCTAGGATTTGAGCCACTTTTTCAGGTCCAGAGCCCATGTCACTGCCTAGAATTGAACCATCTCTTCATATCAATAAAATAACATGGAAATGGCAGTACTAAAGAAAATACTTGTTTAAGACCTTGATTGGACCCCTACATTCCATCAAACATATCATGAATATGTAAGCTACAGGTGTAAATAACAGATCTGAGCATAGGGTCTCATACTTATCTCAGATTTGCCATGAAGAACTGATGCCTCAGCACATTAACTTCCATTCGAAACGTTAGACCATAGATACATTTTTCATTCATATACAAGTAAAAATATGAAGAGAGCCATACATAGTTGTTGTCATAAAACATATACATAACCAAAATAATAGGGATAGAAATATCACTGAAATCATATCCATATAAACCACATATAATCGATCATAATACTCATAGAAATACAAGGAGAAATAACCTTTCCTTAATGATGAAAAATCCAAACTCGAGATGGGACTTCCACGTTCCACCCAACCGTAGAATGGCTGAGCCAAAACTCTCTTCAGTCATTAACCCACGTGCCATATTACAAGCATGAATGTGGGATCTCATAGAACACATCAATCAAAACTCATCCAGGGCTTCCAGAGGACATCCACCTCAACACATGAAACAATGACTCCATCTCACGGTCGAACATCACAAACCCATCATCAGATTGGTCTTTATCCAAGCCTTCTAGGGCTCCAGAGCGTTTGTTCCAACCAAGGATTCTAGGACTAGTAACTCAACACACAAATTATATAGGGCTTCCATAGCGTTTTTCCAACCAGGGCTTCTAGGACTAGTAACTCAACCCACCAAGGGCTTCCAGAGCTTTTGTCCAACCAAGGCTTCTAGGACTAGTAACTCAACCCAAGTTGTTATGAGGCTTCTAGAGCATTTGTCCAACTAGGGCTTCGAGGAACTAATAACTCAACCCCAGCTAAGGAAACATGAGAACCAACAAAAAAAAACAATGAAAGTAAACCCACAATTACCATGGCTATCCAGTAAATGGAAAGGCTAGGAAATCCACTATCAGTCCAGGAAATCTTCCATGCCAATGACAAATCATGACCAAGAATCCACATGCATATGCCATGCATGCCAAAATAGTAAAGGAAAAATACATGCAACTCAGTACCTGCAAGAAACTCTGATGTAGCTACTAATCCTGATGCCTTCTTGTGCTTTCCTTCTCTTCCTTTGCCTTGTTTCTCCAATAATCCAAGTATGCCACACTCACCAAGAGTGCTCCAAGAAAACTCTAAGTCTCCAAGAGTATGAGAGAGAGAGAGAGAATAATGAGCGAGCTCTAAAACTGAACTAACCAAGCTTGAGCCAAGAGCTTGCCAACTGATCTTCAGAAGCCTTTTTATTAATGACACCTCTATTTTCTTCATTTTCCTCCTCACATGCAACCTGTGACCTTTCACCTTCCTTTTCTCCTAATTTCCTTTATTTTCATAAATAAATGTGCCAACATGCCTTTTTGCCTTTCTAAAGTCGTAACCATTAACTTTTCCAATTTCTTTAGCCATAAAACTAAATCAACACCCACTAGGATGTTTCCCGCACCATTCAACTTGGAATACATGTCCTCATCACCGCGGCCTTATATATTTTTTACATGGAATTTTCACCAGGGTTGTTACATACTTATCGAGGACATTTCCAATACTTTTAAAAGTGGCATCATTGCTACAATGTAGAGAGAGGAAGAGGAGTTTAACCTACACCAAAATCTCTAAGGAACATCACATTCTGAGTTAAAGTACAGACTCCATTGATCTAAATAGGGACCCTAGGCACCCATGAAATAAGGGCCATATCTGAATATCAAGTCACAATCTTCCTTCTTATTGAACAAGAAGGTATAAAAACCACTCTTGTAGAAAGAAGAAGAACTTATCCTTTATCAATGGCTTCCAAGTTTTATTTACCCATTGCTTCAAGGAGCACGGGGAAGGCCAAATCCCCATGAATTGGTTCACTAAACCTCATTCTACAAGTTGAAGAGCCTTAATGATCGACTAAGAAGAATTGATCTCTACCTTAGAAATATCTTCAAGCTTTTTGGAAAAGCATGAAGGCTTCATCTTCTAGAATTTCAGCCCATTGGAGATCATAGCATTAAAAGTGGCTATATCAAATGTCAATAGAGGGGGCAAGAAAGCAAACCACCCAAGCTACTAGCCATTGAGCTGCAAGAGACCTACTAAATGCTGCAAAAACCTTGACATTGTTATCACATGAACATACTATTTGAAATATGTATTGTCATTACTATCAACTCATAAATAAATAAATTTAAAAACTAAATTTTAATTTATTTAATATTTAAAAAAATGTATAATTAAAATAAATTTGTATTCAAAATACAATTGGTTCATCTTAATAATAATGATGATGATGATAATGATAATAATATTTTTAGTCAATACATTGCATAGATTTTATAATTAAATTGATATAATTTAATGAATATAATAATAAACTATTTATAATTATAATTTGATAAATTTAAAAGAGTTGTTTAATTATGAAAAGTGTTTTTTTGTGTTTTTCGAATGCATAAATGTATTCAACATTTTTAAAATTTTAGGCACATTTTGAAATGTGCAGTTCACAAAGCTCAAACTTACCATTCCAACAATTCTCACAAAATTTTAAACAAAAATCTACTGAAAAATATTATAAAAAATAAAAAATGTCTCATAATTAAATTAACAATAATCTAACATTATATATGAATTTTGTAGCTAACTCATTTTTATGGAAATTTGTGAACCCAACATGATATGGATTGTCAAATTAACTCATTTCCTAAAAATATATATAAAATTATTATAAATATTAAATAAATTTATATAAATTCATATTTTTTAATATTAAACGAAAAAATATATTTCAAAAATATAAGATAAATAATGTGGTTTGGAAGTAAGGAACTCAAAATTTAGAAAAAAAACACCTAGTTGGATATAATTTTGATGACTTGAATGCTTCTCATCACAAGTGAGGTCCTCATGTGACAAATATATTAACAAATAATTAAAAAAACATCTAATACAATCTCCAATTAGTTTTTCCTACTTAAAAAATATAAAATATAAAATATAATTCTATTTATTTTATTATAATTAAATAATTGCATTATCATGTTATTAATAAAAATATTAATACTTTTCTTATTAAAATAAGATAATTATATATTTATATTAATTAAGGTAATTATATATTTATATTAATTAAGGTAATTATGTATTTATATTAATTAAGATAATTATACGTTAATGAAATTAAGATAACAAATTGCCCACAGGGCTTTGGATTGACGGTGGATGGGTGCACTGTTAAGACACTCCTTGTGATAGGTCACTGGTTCAAATCCCCCGTGGGTGCTTATTTACCAAAAAAAAAGAAATTAAGATAACAAATTAGGATATGAATATTAATTTAACTCTTCACTTGTGTGGTCATGATGTTAATCTAATAGTTAATTCACCTAATCATATCAAAGTGATATTTTTAATTTAACTCTATAAGATTATTGTGTTATAAGTGGAGTTTGAAACACTAGGATATTGAGTTGATTTCTTTATAATAATGTTGACCAAAGGACAAATCAAACAATTTCATATGAGGATAAGGGTTCATCGTTTTATTAGTCCTTAATTTTCACTAGTAGTGACTATAGTAATCGATTTTTGGTTTTGTATTACTTGTGCACGGAAGCCAAAATTAATTTCACAATTTTAAGTTAAATTTCATGGAATTATACAATTTGTTCTCAATATTTTCATTATTTTAAGGAAACTTTAAGGTTTGAGGTCTTATTTGGCCTCTTGCCAAGGCACCGACCCATATTAGCTTTAAAGTATAAAGTGCATTTGAAGAATATTTTTTTTCACTAAAGTAATGTTACTATTATGCTAGCATTACTTTACTAATGATAAATATTTGTTTTTAAATTAACTAAAAAGTGTGGTTTCCCATACATAGGTAATAGGCCATAGTCTACTTAAGAGTTTAGCCCATTTTCCCTAAGCTTCCACGTACACCCACATGCAAATGTATGTGTTGGTCTTTTGCTCTCTCCGTGTTGGTTTTGTGGTATGGGAAGTCTTTGCAGCTACAAAATTCATCAGCAAAGCCATAAGTGAAGGCATAGGGTATAGAGGCAGAGGTAGAGCTAGTAGCAGCTTAGCTTACTCGCTTCTGGTGGGATTAATTTTCACAATTGATGAATAAGCTTCTTGTCTTCCTGTTCGATACTAGCCCTTGAAGATGTTCTTAGATTCGTTGTTTTTGTGATGCAAGACGACGCCTCCTCAATAGGTAGGGAAGGGTGCAAGTAATTTAATAGTAGGAAATAAACCCCTTCACTTGCCAAGGCATCCATTGTTGTCCTTGAGCCCTCTATGACCATGCCAGAAGAAAATAAGAACACCTTGATGCTCTGCATCCATGTTAACAATATTTCTTTTAGATAGTTGGAGTAGCAAGAAAACTTACCCATGTAAATAACATACCCATGTTGCAGAAGATTTATGGGACTTTGGAAAACCTTTGATTCTGACAACAAATTATGAACTTCTTGTTAAAATGGTATGAATTAGACCATTATTGTTTCTCTATCCTACTCTTGAAGCTTTGCATCAGAGGACACGATCAACTTGATTTTCTGTCACTTTCATGGAAATAAATTGTTTAACTAGAGTTAAAAATTGCAGTGCATGTGATATAAGTCTATGAAAGGTTTTAATTGTGTGGGTTTCCAAATTTCTACAGAAAATTTAACCAAGTTTTAACTATACTATATTTTTAGGTTGAAGCAAATTTTGAGGCATTTGAAATACTTCTCATGAGATGAGAATCTCACGAATATGCAAGAAATTGAAAATAATATTAAAGCTCAAGTGAAATACCTGCTAATGCACAAAATATACTCTAATGCAAGATTTCAAGACTCGATACCTAACTGTGCCATCCTCAGGATCTATGTTTTTGATTCTGGTGGTTGGGACCACCATGGCATGCATAATAGCACTATGTCCCTTATGGGCTTGGCACGTATAAATTACAGTGCAATGAGACTACCATTTTTTCCCTTGCCAAGATTTAGATGGAAATCATTGTTATAAAACCATCCATGACAAGATCCTGAGTTTATACAAGAGTTTGAAACACCATACCTTAACCTGGTGATTTATCTTAGCTTTTGTTCTAAGGACTAGCATGCTTTGAGAGTAGGATATGGATTAAACTTCTTTTGTTGTTGTATGAAGAAATATGCTTGTGATATTCCCATTTCCATTCTCTCCATATTTCTTGCCAGAATATGCATCTACCAATGGTAATCTATGAGCGTATATAGGACCATTTCTTTCTAGAATATGCATCTACGAATGGTAATATATGAGCATCGGATGACGAATATCTTAATGTCACCTAAATGAAAGCCATGCAATTTTCATATTTCATAAGAAACTATAAAAAAGCATAGTGATTTCCTATAAGTTCTTAGCATTTCACTCAAATGGTTTTCTCCATTGTAACCTTACTTAGCAAATGTCAAAGCCTTTCTTTCAGGATTTGATGAACTGCCTCCTTCAAACATAGGCCAAAAGAATGAAGAATAAGGTGACAGGTAAGGTTACGAGTTTCTTCATCTCCTTTATCTACTTCTGAGGATTTTTCTTCTTCTTAATCTTTTGTCTTTGCATATGTTTCATATGTTAATTCTTGAGTTGTTGCTTCATTTGTTTCCATTGCATAGATGTGGGGTTCAATTTCGCTATATATTTGGATTTCTTTCCATGATAAGGCTTTCCTACCTTTCCCCCACCCTCCCTCCTAGATAGTAGTATGTGTGGTACTATAGTGACTATGACTCATGGAGAACCAGAGAAGTGAAGGTTTTGGTGGCTTGACACAGTGAAATATTGGAACTTGGAAGATTGTGTTGTCTTATTTTCAATAACTCAAACAAACACCTAGAATGCATGCAAGCTCATCATGACAAGCCTTTCTGTTTATTTTAATTTTACTTTATTTATTATTTATTCTACTTTAATAATTTTTTAATTTTTAATTTTAACTATTATTAAATTCAAAATAAACACCAGACAACCTCATGGCATGCATAAGTCTTGCATGTGGAAATGTCAACCATATTAATTGTTGTCGACAAGTCTTTCCATATAAGGTTTGTTGATTTAGTAGTGCTTCATCTTGTTCACCCCCAAGAGAGATAGCTACAGAGTTTGAAAGAAGTATCAGAGGTTATCTTCATATGCAATGTATGTTGTTGTAGGAAGTCATATCAGAGTTATAAGGTGATAGTCCTCAATTGTATTTTTATTGCATAGTTGAATTACTCTTTTCCCTTAAGGTATGTTAGTCAATCTTCTTGCTATCACATAATTCAAAGAAATCCTAACTATATGTCGCATCTATGATAGGATAACATGTCTATGCTCTCATTTTTCTTTCAAGTTGTTATCATGGCAGAGTTAAATATATATATCATAAGGAAAACTTTGTATATAAACTAAGCAACATAGAAGAGGGTCTACCTGCAATGTGATTTTCCAGACCTAACAATATGCTATTCAATCCAATTCTTGAAATACCTTTCGAAACAATGGAGTTTCTTGCACATTCATGGAGAAATTCTTCAATTGAGATCATGCAGGCTCTATCACCAAATTCACAAGAAAAGAATTGCTCAATAATAGTGAAGCCATTCTCCATTACTGCACCTTCCTTCAACCCTTAATGTCCTACAATTGAAAAGTGCATACGACCAACTGTAAGTTGATTATTGTTGCAAGCACAAATATGTTGAATATATTCACCATGATTATTGGTAGTATCTTGTACGTACACAAACACATGGTATATAATAGGTGGCACAAATCCATTTTAGCACAACAAGCATCAAATTCCTAAGAGTGTCAATCTCAATGTTTTAGCATCCACTTGGCTTGGCTAAATATTTCATTAAAAAGTAATTATATAATAGAGATATCCATTTCTATTGAAGGAGCTATGGCTAATTGCAATGATGGGGGCACTGGCTGAGAAATTTTCATGGTTTTGCAAGATCAATCTCCACTTATTCCCAAGGGAAATTTTGATATGGAGAAATTCACAAGTCATGAAGATTTTTCTTCCACTCCATGGAAATCTGATAATCTTAAGGTAGCATGCAGTTACATAATTGTTTTTCAAATTTTCTCCCTATAAGAATTTTTCAAGTGTCATGTCATGGAATTTAAACTAGTTTAGATGGAATTGGTAATATTCAAATCAAATATGAAGAGGTCCTCTAAAGACTAAAATAATTCTTATTTTGCAATCTCCTATAAAAATATATCTTTTTGTTTGCTTTCAGAATTGGCTATGGATGCAACAAATAATACACCCTAAAATGAACCTCGAACTACATATTCACAAGAAACTAGTAAGATTTTAAGAATTTGCTTTCCCAGTTGAAAAAAAACTGAAACAATCCTATCCATCAGGAAATGAGGTAAAAGCTGAGTAGAAACCCACCAAACTGGGCTTTGATATACACATTGAGATTGCAAAGAACTCATGATTTCATCTTTTATGTTATGGAAACCTTAAGGGGCATATCATACATAATCTGGATTCAATATAGATGAAGATGGTGGATTACCTTGAGTTACACCTTGAAAGGAGTGAGATTGAGAGTAAGATTGTTGGCACATTTCCAACTAAAGTGAGAGTTAGAACCTTGACATGTTACAAGTGAGATTTGAAGCTCGGTTGAGAGGGTAAAAAAATCGTAATGGAAATATAAATATATGTAATATCAAAGATGATCTCAATAGAAGACAATTATATGATGGTTAACTTCTAATGAGATTAATTTTTATGATAGTATATATATCTTTGATCTCTTTATATTTCCACACACACACACACACACACACACATACACACACACACACACACACACACATATATATATGAATTATTGTTATTAACATCTTGTTGAGACCAACTTTGATCTCTTTATATTTTGATAGTGGAATCCCATTCCAAATAGGAGAATATTGGACGTGCAAAATTCACAACTAGTTCACATAGACATAACCCTAAAACTATCTCACAAGTAGCTGCTAGCCCAGATTACAACTCAGGAAGTTCTGAAATCTTTATATTGTATTTTGTTATTTCTTATGCAGATGAGTTAAAGAAGCTTGGGATTCTTAAAAAAGGCTTGCTTAGCGATATTTGGAATTATTTAATTTTTTTGAGCAAATTATAGATGCAGTGCCTACATCATAAAATTATTAAGGGCTCAACATGATGTGTAGTGTTTCCCTCTCCAGGTAATTTCAAGAATTTTCTTTCTTATAATACTTGTACTTTAGCATGCTCAGTGTCCTTAGTTCAATCTAAAAGTCCTCATTTTGTGCACCTTGATCAAATGACCATGAATACTTGTATAGAGGTTAACCTGACCTTATGTTATGCTAATTAGCTTTGGGCTAGTCTGTAATTTCTATTTGAGTTATGATTTATGGGGATGTATCAATTGCTTTTATCAATAAGTTTTGTCCCCGTTCTATTCTAAAATTTGTATTTTAGATCTCCTAAAATTTCTAGGGTTCCATATAAATTGAAGCCTAATTTGGCCTTTTTTATCAGCCACTAATATTTGTAAATTTTTCGATTAATCTCAGAATGTCGTGGGAGGCCTTCAGTGATGGGTTGCATGATAAAATTCTTTCCATTGCCTCTCATGCATCAAGGTTAAAACAAATGTTGAGGTGAATATATGTAACTACTTGAATGCTTATTTCTAGATAGAAAAATGAAAATAGAATGAACCTATGAACCTATGCAACAATATAGATAAGATGTAGCTGACTCAGATTTGCATGACTGCGAGGTAACTATCTAGGCTATTTTTTATAATTTCACTTTATGTGTTTATTGTATGGAGTACTATTTCAAAGATTCTCAACCTTTTGTTTCATCTTTGAACTTTGTTCTTCTCATTTTCAACTCATCGTCGATTGCAAACTACAGTTGGTGTTCCAAAACAACTAATTATAACTGGGGACCCTGCTTCAACTTATAATGGTGCTCCTAAAGCATGGATAAGGATACCACTAGGTAAGTTGTTTAATTAAAGGGGAAGTAGCTAACAATTGTGAAATTCAAATTAGTATTCTCTTAGAATTGTAAGACTTGTGTAAATTATAGGATTGTTGACAACTATAAATTTTTATGTTTTTATATTGTGTGAAGTTGTGAAGCAATTAGTACTAGATTGTATATGCAGATCACATACCTTGTCTCTAGCATATGATTCGTTCACCCTATCAAAGCTTGCAGTGAAATATCTAATAGTAATTAGTTTTATCGATTAGGAAATATTCCTTAGTTGTAGGTGATGTGTTCTTCAGGGTTTACAATGTCACTAACACTATAAAGTAGTGTATCAATTACTTTTACCTAATGTGGATGAAAGTGAATCTTTGGGCTATGGGGTGATTTTGTTTAGAATATTGTAAGGATGAATATATTTAAAATAGGGGAGTACTAGAGAAAATAGAAAGCGTCATTTAGAGGGTTTTACAATCGTGGAGTAGCCAAAACCACCATCCTACAATGGTGAATTGTATTAAAACTATGCACTCTAACTAATAATATGGATACCCCCTAATAGGGCTGCATACTTGGCAATCAATGAAATCAAGGAATTTAATGGTGAGAGCCTCAAAGTGTCAACCCACCACCTTCCACATGCGTGGCAAGGCTAGCAGGGTTACGTTGAGTAGCTGTGAGAGTTATAGTTAGGAGTGTGGCGATAGGATGGGCGTCCGTCTCCATTATGGTAGTGAGGTTTTGAAGGTTTTCATGTAGGGTGGTAACCGAAGTAAGCAAGGAGATTTCCACAGAGGAGGGCATCGAAAAAAAGGCAAGTGGACAGACCAGGCTCGCATCCATACCACCATAGCGAGGTTGAATTGATATGTTATCTGTTGCAATGCTAGAAGTATTCAAGGTTTATGGTCTGGGTTGGCAGGGTATCAGTTCGCGAGATTCTATAAGTCTAGTCTTGCTTTGTTTTTCTTAATGTTGAGTCTGGGGGTCCACATCAGAAATTGACCTAGAGGCACCACCATTTCCCTGCTTTTTGGCATTTGGTTTTCCCACCAAGGGATCCTCCTCACCATGCACGATGGGAGGGTAGTTAGAGATGGTAGGCAGGGTGGGGGAATTTCTATTTTGAGGCTCGCTAAACTTTGGGCCGAAAGGCCTTGGGTTGTGGTTGAAAGCCAGAGGTACATAAACATAACCATGATGGACCATCTAGGGGATGCGGTGGCCTCGACTCTACAATAGAGCAAGGCAGACCCGACAAGGAACCCGCTTGATAGGTGCTGGGAGTCTGAGTGAAGTGGGGCTAAGGGAGAGTTGAGTTATTTCTTGCATCATAGTGGAAATGTATGGGGCTAGAAGCCTGGAAATAACAGTGCAACATCTGAATTTGTTAGTCCCAGGCAGCCTACAAGTAGGTGGCTCACCCCATCAAAACGCTTCCACTGCCAAAGAGTATATTATCGGGGGCGATTTAAGATGGTCCAGACAGTGTCAAGCACATGCATCCCAGCGATGTGTGGTTGAGGGAAAGGCATAAATTTAGAGGAAAATATGAGGAAGGGGAGTCTCGTAATCTGAGAGGAAAATTGATAGGCTACAATCCAACGATGAACATTATCAATGAAGTAGTGGAAGCATACCATGAGGACATCGTCGAGGAAATTTGACGGCTCATAGAAAAATGGGAGGCCGACCTGAATCGATAGGCAGGCTCCATGGAAATTGAAGTTGAGGATTGGCGGGTCTTAGTATCGGATCTCGGTCACACCCATGGAAGAATAACACAGTTCAAACACACCCTCTTCCTTTACTGGTCAATGAAAGGAATATTGGGCAAGGCCTTGGAACAAATTACCTTGAACATGGTCACCGTAGAGCATACATTCTTGGACTACAAAAGGGAATTTCAGAAAATCATGTTTTAGTTGGAGAAGCAAGATGGTCACCTCCAACAGATTGGGAAACATTTTCCTTGCATCTTGCCAGTAGATGAGCTTCCTGGGTTGAATGTCAACGACCCAGCACCAATGGATTCTGCCTCGGCAGAGGATGCAAAACAGTGAACCAAGGTCTCTTGTATTAGTTTTTGATGCAGATAGCATTTACTTTCAGTTGTAATTATATTTATGTTAGTTTGAAGTTAGATAGGAAAATAGATACGGACATACATTCTTACATAGCTTGGATAGGAAGGATCAAACTGTTTTGGTTTTGGATGGCATTCCATGCTGTTAGGTGGCCAACAGACTTGGTTTCCTGCAGGGCAAGTTGAGGCCACCTAACAAATCTCTCAGATGGTTGTAACTTGTTGATTAAATTTAATAGAAAAGGAGGACCTACCAAGCTTAACAAAAAAAAACTAATAACATGGATACCTGTTTTGCTTCTATGTTGTCCACCATCAAATCTTGTATTGGTAGCTCCTCTTCCCCTGAAGAAGGAAAAACCACTACAGACAACTCAAAAGCCACCAAATTATCCAAGTGGAGATTAGAAATGTATATATAAAATAACAAAAAACAAATAGTTACAGATTACAATGCCTTATTTTTCCCGTAGAGGTGGTTTTGGTCCCTCACATCTTGGTATCTCAGGATGACAATGAAAAACCAAAATTTGTATTCCACTTGTGCATCACATGATCTCGTCCAATTTCTCTTTGTGATATTCCTTTTGTGCCCATATATTTTACGTCATTTATTATTTCATTGAAAATTGCTTTCACAAATTTTAGCTTAGGCTTAGGATCCCTTTCATCATACTACTCAGGATCCCTTCCATCTTTCATTTTCTGTATATTATTCTTCATTTCCTTTTTCTATTCATAGTTAGAATCCAATGGGAGACATATTTTCATAATTATGTGGCTTGGAATATGTATCCACAAGAGGAACATTCTTATTGGTCTTGATTATTGGTTTATGTTTCCCTTTATTCCCTAATCTAGGTGTAACCTTGAGTTGAATCTTGAATAATCAATTTGGGATGGGATGCACATAAACTAAAGCAATGGGCTTTTCTCTTCCTAAATTTCTAGACTACTTGCATTGACTTACTTAAACTTTGCAAGTAATGGACTTTCTTCTTCATAAATTGGAAATTTTCCTAGCAAGTGGTGCAACTTCTCTTGTGGAAGTGACCACCCAAAATGCTCCTGCTGCTAATGAAGCACATTGTCAGCATGAACCTCCTAATGGGGATGCATAGACAAAAGCATCACTAACTACATATATTTTTTAAGTTTTAAATGAGGTTTTAACAATCCAGCTAATATTTGATTCAAGAATTTGTGTTCAGATGTCATTGGCAAGAACTTTCTACTTTGTAGCTCATCTTGTTAAAACTTTAAATTGATTTCATGTTGAATTGGGTGGAGTTATTGGTTTGGAAAATAATTTTTTTACTAATTTGGATAGTGATTTTATACATGTGGTTTATATTTTTTCTAACATGGTGGTTATTTATAAATATAATTAATATTAATTTTCATAATTTTCATATCATTTAGTTTTCAGATGAGCAGATTTTGTTTTAATATATGTTTTTGTAAAGATTATCTTATATGCTTCATAAGCATTATTCTTTTAAAAGTATGTGTTGGTGTTATTATTGATGGTAAATGTGTGATAAGAGAAAAAAAGGGAAAATGCACACGTGATTGCGCATGCACACACACACACACACACACACACACACACACACACACGTATATACAAAGAACACACCTTAGTTTAAGTACAATTATGCATTAAAGAAATTTTCACGGGGGCTTCACTAGGGGAGCAATACCATACCATGTGTATTCATATTGGGGGATATATATTGAGGAAAAAATGACATAATATATTGAGCATTTAAATGGGGGTAAAATGTTTTTATATTGCCAAGTATAAAAAAATGGAGCTCAAAGCTAATGAAAAAATATCAAGGGTTATAAAACAATGTTAATGAAAAAAAGAATACCCACAATACCAAGTGAAAATATGAGTCTTTTAAATTGGGAAGGTGTAATGGGTTCATATTGGTAGGGGGTTAAATAATGTGATTTTAGAGGTATTTCCCGATATGTAGTCAAATTAAGGGTATTCTTTAGTATGCCATGAACGCACATGATATGTCAGAGGTTCATTGAGTGAAGCTCCTGTGGAAATTTTGAGGTAAAAAATGGGTCTCAAAACAAAAATGTACAACAAAAATTAACTTTATAAGAACCAATAGGATTCAATATGATGATCTCAGCTATGGGGGATGATTCATCATTCTTGGAGCAAAAAGGTAAAATGATAAAAAAAGTATTAAAAAAAATGAATTTTCAACTTATCTCTTTACGATTTTACTCAAATTTTAAGCAAGAGCACTCGTTGGATGTGGAATTTAATTTTGCATCCAAGGAGTACTCATGTTGCATACTTTCGATGGACCCTACTACATGAAAAAACATGATTGTAATCATGTTTTTTTTTTCATGTATTTCACATATTTCATATGGTAGGGTCCATCAAAAGTATGCAACATGGGTACTTCTTGGATGCAAAATTAAATTATGCATCTAACGAGTGTCTCCACTCGAAATTTGAGTAAAATCATAGGGAGATAAGTTGAAAAAAAAAATCCTCCAAAACTTGATGAGGTAATCTAATATTATTTTATTATTTCCACTATTATTTTGTAATGTTCCTTACGAGACTCATTTTAGACCTCAAAATTTCTCTAATGGTTGATTCTTGTTCAATGAACATTTTACATGTTTTTGTATATCTCTAGTTAATATCGAGAACTTCTTATCAATATGTGTAAACTTATCTCGACTTTAAAAATTTCTTCATTGTCAAAAATAATTCATCTATAATCACAAACACTCACAATCTCCTCTTTTAAACCGTACAAGCTTTCACTTACAAAATATTATTTTGGAACCTAGAAGCTTAGTAACATTATTGAACCTATAACCCACTGTGTTGTGTCTTCAAACATTCATGTGTGGCATATACATTATTCCATTGAAGATATCTATGACAATGTTATTTAAAATTGTCAAAATATTAAAGATTAGGTATATTTTAAAGTCATAGTTTAATTAATATATGAAATGACTTTTTGATCGAAATCTCATGATATAATTTTTAGTGGGATTATGATTTCTTAATATTTAAAATTCACTTTGTAATGCATAAATAGATATAGCACTCTAATAGAACCCCAAAGAAATCGATCTTTGCAAATTAAACAACTTAGACTTATGATTTTTAAAAATCTCTACCGAATTATGAACAAAATTGACTAGAAAAAGTGTTTGGAAAATGGTCATTTCGTCTATAAAATAAACTACACGTATTTTAAATGTATATGATCTCCTTCCATATTACCATATATACATTTAAATTTCTAAAAACAAGGGAAATAGCTGCATAGCATCATAGTCCCTACCTCTTTGTGCGACATTCACATTTTGTCACTATTTGAGAATTCTCTATTGCCGCAATCATTTCTGCAAGCCGCACCTTTGCACTCCACACAATTAAAGCTTCATCACCACCTCTGCACTTCCACATAACACTAGCCCCATCGATTTTGGGTCATGTGACACCACGATTGTTTATGATGGAAAGCATAGCATGAGCTAATTCTAAGGAAAGGATGGAGGATGAGATTGTTGACATTAAATGTGGATACCAAAGAGTGGAATATGGGTGGGAATCTAGAACAAACACAGTTACGAACCAAATGGGAATTGTACCAAGTTCTCACTTTTTTAGAGGTTGCAAAAAATCATCCGATTTTGAAAAATGTTGATTTAGAATACACCTTTTTTTATGGAGCATATTTTTGACATTTAAAATTTTTCTTATGTATTAAGTATGCACATTTTCTTTAAATATTAGTGATTTTCATGCCAATTTTCAAAAGTGTTGATGCAACATCAACCCCTTTTTTTGGGCTTATTTTTGACACTTTAAATTTTTTGATATATTAAAAATATGGACAATTCTTTTAAAAATATAAGTGATTTTCATGCGGATTTTGAAAAACGATGATGTAGCATCAACCTTTTTTTTTAGGCATATTTTTAACACTTTAAATTTTCTTATGTCCTAAGTATGCACATTTTTTAAATCTTGGTTCTTTAACCATTTTTCAGGTAGTCATATTCCTCTTCTTGTTTTACATCCTAAGTTGTTTGTTTTTTAAGCGTTTTCCAAACTTGTGTTTTTTGTTTTTCTTTGCAATGTTTTTTCATAATGAAAATTTTAAATTTTTTTTGCAAAAGTTTAAAAAAGTTAATAAAAATAATATTTTGATATTACAATTTTTTATATATTTATATAGTGTTAATTAATAAATCAATACACTTAAAATAATTGTCACTAAAAAATAATAATGTTAAGCACTCAACAAAAAATTCACATTTTGCATATAAATATAATTAAAAAATAAGTAGTGACCTTTTCCTTAAAAATGATATGTTAAATAAAAATATTTTTATGAAAAAAATTGAATAAAAAATGTTGAAAAATAGCAATTTTTATGAATTTTTAATCCAAAAATTATGACATTTGAAGTTATTTTTTGATAGTATTTAAAAAAAATGATTCACATAAAATTTAGAGTAAAAATACTAAAAATAAAATTATATATATAAGCATAAAAATATTAAAAAATACAATAAAATTATAAAAAACACTAAAAATACAAAATACAAAATCATTAAAAATAAATAAAAAGTTTTAGTTAAAAAAAAAAAAAAAAAAAAACAACAACAACAACAACAACAACAACAACAACAATGGTTTGTAGCGTCATGATTTAAATAATTTTTTAATTGAATTATTTTTATTTTGTATTTAATTTGTTTGGTTATTTAATTTAATTTTTTTTAATTATCCAATTTGTTTTTTATTTTTTTGTTTAAATTTTTAAATTTTTCTTCTTAAATTATGTTTTTTAAAAATCTCTTTTCTTCTTCGTTATTTATTTTATTTTTTATTTCTAATCTTTTATGAGTTAAATTTGGTTTTTGTTTTACATTTTTTTATGCTTGGTTTTTTTTTTGGTTTTTTTTTGTGTTATATATATATTTCAATGTTTTAATATATATTTTTATTTAATTATTATTATTATTCTTATTTATTTATTTATTTATTTATTTTAATGTTTTCATTATAATGGATCAAGTATACCCTCACAATGTGTCGATTTCGTGGTTGATTTTTAAGTTTTCATTGCAATGGGTTGAGTTCGCCTCCGTTGCGTGTCAATTTGATAGTTGATTTTTAAATTTTCGTTCTAATGTGTTAAGTTGTCTTAGGTTAAGATTTTAAAATAGCTATACTTTTAATATTTAAAAAAGAAATTACTCTTGGTATAATGACTCTTTCATTCAGGTGTTCATTTTTAAAGTTTTTTTTAGTCATATAATTTTTTCTATAATTTCATGGTTGAAATATGTTGAAAACTTAATGTTTTTTGTAGTCATGATATTTGGTTTAATTCCATGGTTGAAATTTTTTCAAAATTTTAAGGTTTTTCTGAGTCATAATATTTTATCTTTAATGCTATGGTTGAAAATAGTTATAAGTATTTTATATTTAACGTCATGGCTAAAAATTGTTGGAATTTTAAGGCTTTTCAAAGGCAAAATATTTTTTCTTTAACGTCATGGCTAAAAATTGTTGCAATTTTAAGGTTTTTCAGAGTTATAATATTTTATCATTAATACAATCACTGAAAATTGTTGGAATTTTAAAGCTTTTCAGAGACGTGAAATTTTATCTTTAATGTCAAGCCTAAAGATTGTTGGAATTTTAAGGTTTTTCGAAGTCATGATATTTTATCTTTAGCACCATTGCTAAAAAAAGTTGAAAAATTACCTTAAAATAAAGAAAAATGTTGTTCCAACATTAAACTTTTCGTTTTCAAGGTGTTTTTTCATATTTTTTGTATAAAAAAAATATGGTTTTCAATGGTATTTTTTAAAAATGTTGAAAGTTTACTCGGGGAAAAAGGTATTGTTCCAACATCAACACTTTTCGTTTTCGAGTTATTTTCCATGTTTTTTTAGGGGGGGTTTGGCTAGAGTTCTTGTTTTAAGGTCACTATTCTCATCAAGTTTGTAACTTTATTAACAAATAACCTGGTCAACCTTAATCTCAAAAGGTGCATCTAACAATAAAAATAAATATTACAAAGATTTTTAGATGGAATTAAAATTTTGCATAGCTATGTCACTGAGTGCTTCATTTGGCACACTAAAGTAGTTTGTGATCAAAACATTGTGTGGAGGTGGCTTTCATTTTGTGGAGTTTGAATCCACCTCTACACTCTGCACAATAAAAACCACCTCCACACTCCACACTCCACAGAATGATCTTGATCATGCGAATCCATCCAAGCGTTCATGTTTAGTATGAAATTAAAACCTTAAAACTATGATCCTCCGAGGACCTAAAATGGAAAGAAAAAAAGTGTAGATGAATATCCACAGTTATATTATCATCAAGGAAATAGGGGCTCTTCTCTCTTTATACTCTTCTTTTCATCATGTGGTTATCGATACCTAATGTTAAAGAGCTATCCATAGTTCATCTTTAATCTAAGTCAGGTCAGTGGGGGCTCTTCTCTCTTTATAGTCTTGTTTTCATCATGTGGTATATTATATGAATTTTATTTGCATCATGTGGCATAACAAAAAACCTATTTTCCATTTCTATTACTCAAAGGCAGAAAGGCACCAATAATTTCAAAGACAACAAAAAAATTCACAAACAAATATATAGCTAACAATAGTATCAATTATATAATGGGAAGATTATGTTGAATAATTATAATTATCATGGTTATAAATTCAAGGCTCAAGCTAACCACACTAGATAGGGAAGAATGGTTGCTTCCATCTAAACATAAACTGCATGTTGTTATTACATCACACTTACTCGCATTGTCTTTATAACCCTATGTGAACAAAAAAAATATAGAGTATCATTGCGGAGTTCAAAAGTGCGAAGGTGCAGAGCTTAAATCCATGAGTTCGAAGGTGTTGAGCTCCACATCACCGGAAAAAATTTGCAACTCTGAACTTGAAATATTGTATTAACATGGTAGAGCTCTTTTAAAATCCACACCACACAACACAAACATGTGTGTAATGTAAGCCTATTTTAATCTTGGAATTTGGAATTTCACTTAATGTTTTTCAATTTTTTAAACTATGATAATGTTGTAAACGATAATGGGTAGTTTTTTCAAAGTCACCTTGCGGAGTGCAAAGATGCCGAAAAATCTTCTTCCTCTGCACTCTGCATAATGTATCAATGGAACCCAGGGCAGCCGTGAAGATGTCACAACAACAGCTTCCTCTGCAGTTCTTTTGAACATTTTAGTATGTGGAGAAATAATTGCATCTGCATGACTTGAATCAGTGGGACTCGGTATGATTGTATGCATGATGTTGTTTGATTTGGTGGGACTTAGTACATAATTCAATCTCTTCTCATTGGTAAGGTTGAAGGAATTTCCATGAGAGACTAACTAAAAATAATTAGATTAATAAGAAGTTACCGAACCAAACCAAGATTAGTAAGAACAATAACAAGAATGACTAGATAAATGTAGCAGTGCGGCAAGCGTCACATGTTCAACATTCTGATTTGGATATGAAAACTAGAAACAAGCTGATGAGCAATCAAAATGGAGTATTTTGTTATCAAAGAGGAATTAAGATAACAAGGAGTTTGTATTAATGCATTTGGATACTAATGAGATTTAAAATACATAATTCTAAATTTAAAACTGTACATGTTTCCATTGTAAAGTCAAAAAACAAGTCCCAGTGGTTTGTAAACATCAGACACCTTGAATTTCGAGATAAAAGCATGGCAGGAAGAAATGTAAAATTGAGAATAGCCAAAATATCTATAGCTTCAAAGACCTTCAAAAGAAAGCATGGTTCTAAACAAGAAATGTGAATCTGAGCATTCTTTGACTGGATTGAAATTAAAAATCCATTATTTTAGCTTCGAAAAAATATCATGATCTAGGAAGTACATATTAAATGGAAAACTTAAAGTTGGGATGATGTTAGCCTTGGAATTGAAAATAAAGATCCATGACTCTAGCTCTGAACCATAAAGACATTCACAAGGAAAGGATAATAGGTAGCCACTAGCACTTAAATCTACTGTCAGAGATTAGGACCTTATAAATACGTTGACTTATATGTTGAAAGCAATATTTTTAACAAAATAAATAAATTCTATTTGATTAAAGAATAAATTTGAATTTTCAATTTCGCTAATAAAATTATCTAAAATATCAAAGTTTAAATCTTTGCAAGCTTGTTCCTAACAATAAAGTATGAATTTGGAGTGAGAAAATATTGGTCAAGGCATCCTTCAAAAATCTCACCCCACACGCTTTCTCTAGTGAAATAATTTCCGAATTTGAATGAAATCAATGCTTTGCCTAGTGTGGGTAAATGCTAAGAATTTTGTGTAAAATTGCATTTAGTATGCCTTTCTCTCCACTTCTACATTCCATGAGAGATTCTTCTAAGCAAGAGAAATCTAGGAATATCAACAAGGACTTTACTACAGGAAAAATACCATACCACATGGGTTCATATTGGGGGATATATATTGAGGAAAAAATGGCATAATATATTGGGGGATATATAGGGGGTAAAGGGTTTTTATATTGGAGGTATAAAAATGGAGCTCAAAGTTAATGAAAAAATATAAAGTGGTTTTTAAAATGTTAATGAAAAATGGATACCTACAATATCTAGTGGAAGTAGCGATTTTTTAAATTGGGAAGGTGTATTGGGTTTGTATTAGTAGGGCATTAAATAATGTGATTTTTAGGGGTATTTTCCAATATGTAGTCAAATTAAGGGTATTGTTTAATATGCTACGAGTGCACCTGATAGGTCAGAGGTTCATTGAATGAAGCCCCCGTGGGAATATTTGGGCAATCGAAATTTCTAATTTTATGGTTAGCTTCATAATATCACACGATCTGTCCACTAATATTCAACAACATGAGTATCATATGGTGTACAGTGTTGTTGATATTGTGTTGTTATGTGATTAAGTGATTGTTGATATGAGGAAGTTTGTTGTGTGGAAGAGAGGTGGTATCAAGATAAGCCATGGGAATTACCTTGAGAGTTGAACTGGGACAACATATAAAAATAACTATAGTATGTGAGAGCGTGTTGGTCATAGTCATGTGATTTTGAGTGACCTTGTAATAATTTGACGCAAACCTCTTAATTGATGTTACAAAGAATAGACCATGAATACACTATTGTGCAGCTGGAAAAATTAGAATAGAATGTCAGCAGATTGCGGAAAAAGGTGAATGTAAATCCATGGAAATTTCATTCACGATTTAATTTCACAGTGGATCAATAGAGCTCCACTGTGACAATTTTTGAACTACACTTCCAAAATTTAATCACACAAATCGAGTTGTTGAAGTTTACTCACTATCAAAGAACATGGTCAAATTTGTAGGTGAAATTTGGTCGAAGCCATTTAGGGTGACCTATGTAGAATTTGGTAAGATCGAAGTCAAAATGTGTTTAATAGAGCCATAGAAAGGGTGTGGTACAATGTTATTTTGTTATAAAATGTTGAAACTTAAACGTAGTCTACATAATATAAGATGGTTTCCCACTATGAAAAGATAAGATGCACACCATTGGAGAGATTATGGCTTTGTAAAATAGATGTAAAAATTCCTTTAATTTTTCCACCATGTGCTTTGAGCTATCACAAAAATAAGGATGTCATCAAACATAAATATGAGATCAAGAAAGAATTACCAATTAAGATACCTTTGAAAGAATCATTTGTTGATGTAATCTTGAGATCCCTACTTAGCCCTTTTTCTACAAGGAGGAAAAGCAATGGAGAGAGTGGGCATCCATACTGAATGCATTTTTCAAATTTGAAGGGAGAAGTTGATATGTTGATTAAGATAATAGATTTCATTGAATCAATGTGAGCCATAACCCAAGCTAAAAGTGTAAGATAAATCCCAAGTGGATGAGGATGATGTGTAGGAAGAACCAACTAACTTAATCAAAGGCCTCAGATAGGTTGACTTTGGAAATCATAGCCTTGATGCTTTTTGTTTTCATAAAGTGTAGACCCTCTTATGCAACACCAACTACTTCATGAATTATATATCCTTCAAGAAGCTGAAACTAATTTAGATAGACAAACTTTGATAGATATTATTTTAGATATTATTTTAGAGATGCTGGAAGAAATTTTTGTTGTTATACTACCTCAAGCTAGATCATCTTATTTTTCGGTGAAACTCCTTTTATTTTTCTAAAAATCAACTTCCTTTGTTTGTTTTCCAATTAACAAAGGTGTTCCTTCTAAGCAACCATCAAGTATACAAAGCCTGGAAAAGAGAGTTTACTGTATAAGGCAATATTCTACCTCTTGAAGGATCCTATCATCCTTTTGGAATTTTTCCTTCAACCATTCAATCACCATGGACTTAGCCTTTTCCAAGTTCGAGATAAATTTAATGGTTATGAATTTGCATAGAGTTTTATTGAAGTGAACCTAGTGGACACTTTTTAGGATTCTATGAAATCTTCATCTTTGAGACATTCAATGTTTAATTTGGAAGGGATATTATTTTCCTTGTACATTAGGCACTTCTAATAGAACCATATTATGAACAAAGTCACCTCTAATAAAACCCAATACTAAATTTGTAGGGTTTCTTCCAATAAGTCTTATGAGATTAGGAATCGATCAAGCTGACATTTAACAATTCCTTGGTTCTTATGTTTGACCAATTGGGGATGAAACTTGGCTAGCTCTATGTCTAGGAGGCTAGCTTATTCTAGGCTTCTAATAAGAAAATACCATAGAGACCACGTATATTTCTTGCCCCCAAACCTCTTAGGAACCAAAAGTGAAATTTAATCACCACTTAGACTTACCTTTGCTTGTCTTATTCATGACCTACGAAAGAGGTGGTCCCAAAATACCAAATGGACCAAGTGGGATAATAAATGTTTAGACAATTAAGCTCTTTTCTAAATTCAAATGAGTGAATGGATACCTCTATCCTTGAATCAAAATCCAATGAATTTAGATTGTAAAAATGCTAGTCTTCTAGCCTAATACTAGCCCTCTTGAATGGCCTAAGAAATCCATAAAATTAGAATCCCGCCATTTTAGGAGCATTCCTGTAAATCTTTTAATTTCTCTTTGTTTGTTTTTTCAGTATTTATTTGCATTCTCCTTCATCTTTTTTACTTCTCTACTTCTTCTTCCTTATCTAATTTCCTCCTCCCTTCTTCTTATGTTTGTTTATTTGCTTTCCATTTTTCTCTGTGGTTCTTACCCTTAGTTTCATTTTACCATTATCTATTATCTACCTAATAGTATTTATTTTAAAATGTATACTTATTGTATTATTTTTTTAGTACTTCAACATTATTAATATTAATATTAATACTAATCAGTAAGTAAAAGTATATTATTAATAATAATATAATTGTAAAACTTAACATTAAAACTCAAAAATCATTAATTTTATCCTTAAGTTTAGATATAGACCATATGTTCATTTGGTCTTTTCTTTCTTTTTTCTTTTTCCTTCTTATTTTAAATTTGTGGGTTCTTTAAGTTAGATTGAAAATAACAAAATAAACTATCAAACATGAACTATACCACGTTCTCATTTTTTTGAGGTAGCAAAAAATCATCTGATTTTGAAAAGTGTTGATTCAAAATACACCTTTTTTTAAGAATATTTTTTACACTTTAAAGTTTCTTACGTATCAAGTATGATTTTCTTTTTAAATGTTAGTGATTTTCATGTTGATTTTGAAAATTGTTGATGCAACATTAACCCTTTTTTTTAGAGGGCTTATTTTTTACACTTTAAATTTTCTAATGTACTAAGTGACAATAATTTTTTTTAAATGTTGATTATTTAACAATTTTTCAAGTTGTCTTATTTCTCTTCTTATTTTCGTCCTAAGATGTTTCATTTTTAAGTGTTTTCTAAACATGTGTTTTTTGGTTTTTTGTTTTGCAATGCTTCTTATAATGAAATTTTAATTATTTTTTCAAAGTTTAAAAAAAATAATAACATTAATATTTTGAGATTATAATTTTTTATATTTTTAGATATCATTAACTAATACTTTAATACACATAAAATAATTGTCACTAAAAAATTAATAATTTTAAACACTTTACAAAAAATACACATTTTTTATATAGATATAATTAAAACAAAAAATATGTATTTCAGAATCTTTTCGCTAAAAATGATATGTTACATAAATGTTTTTTATGAAAAAATTGAAAAAAAAAATGGAAAAAAAAGAAGCAAATTTTATGAATTTTATATCCAAAGATGATGACATTTGAAGTTTTTTTTCCAAAAACATTGATTCAGGTAAAATTTTAAGTAAAAATAACAAAAAAAAAAATTTAAAAACATAAAAGAAATGAATTTAAAAAAAAAAATGAAATTTAGAAACATAAAAAAAAATAATAATAAATAAATAAATAAAAATAAAACATCAAAACTATTTTTTGAAAAAAAACATTAAAAAAAATTAAAAAAAAAGGTAGAAAAAATCGAGGCCCCTCTGGTGGGTAGGAAAGGTCGATTCCCGAAATCAGTCTTGCCCCATCCAGGGCCCATGGGGCCACATTTTTTATTTGTTTTTTAATTATATATTTTTTTTAATTATATATTTTAATGTATTTTAATTGTTTTTAATTTATTTTTTTAATATTCAAACTCAAGATTCTATGATCCATAACTTATTAATTAATGAAGATTTTCTGAAAAAATCACATGACCAAATATTGGCAATGTGATTTTTTCTTAAAATCTTCATTAATTATTTTTTTAATGTTTTTAGCATTTTATTATTATTATTAGTTCTCTTTTAATGTTTTTATTAATTTTTATGTTTTTAAATTTATTTTAATGTATTATTTATTTATTTTAATGTGTTTTTTAATTATCTAATAAGGTATTATTTATTTGTTTTTTATTTTTTTTCTTAAATTATGCTTTTTTGGAAATATTTACTTCTATTATTATTATTATTGTAATATCATTTTTGTTTTGTTTAAATTTTTATCTTTTATAAGTTTATTTTATTTTTTATTTTTACAATTTTTATGTTTGATTTTTTTTGTCTTCATTTTTTTGGTCATGTTTTTTAATTTTTTATGTTTTAATATCTATTTTTATTTACATTTTTTATTTTTACAATTTTTATGTTTGATTTTTTTTGTCTTCATTTTTTTGGTCATGTTTTTTAATTTTTTATGTTTTAATATCTATTTTTATTTACATTTTATTTTATTTTTTTTAAATTGTATTTTTTCTTTTAGTTTTTATTTTTTTCGATGTTTTACTTTTTGTTTTCTTTTGTATTTTTCAGTTTTATTTATTTATATATTTATTTGTTGTTTTATTTTATTTTATTTATTTTTATTCTGTAGGGTCCATATCAATCCTTGACTAGCAACCTGATCCCATTATGTGTCAAATTGATAGTTGATATTAAAGTTTTCGTTATTATGGATCAAGTGTGCCACCACAATGTGTCAATTTCATGGTTGGTCTTTAATTTTTTATTACGATGGATCGAGTTCACTTACACTACATGTCAACTTGATGGTTGATTTTTAAATTTTTGTTGCAATGTGTTAAGTTGTCTTAGACCAAGATTTTAAAATCGCTATTATTTTAGCATTTAAAAAAATAAATTACTCTTTGCTATAATGACTCTTTCATTCAGGTGTTAATTTTTATTTTTTTTTTAGTTATAATTTTTTTCTATAATGCCATGGTTAAAATATGTTGAAAACTTCAGGTTTGTTATAGTCATGATATTTGGTTTAATTCTATGGTTGAAATTTTGTTTAAATTTTAACGTTTTTCTAAGTCATGATATTTTATCTTTAATACTATGGTTGAAAACAGTTATAATTATTTTTTCTTTAACACCATGCCTGAAAATTTTTCGAATTTTAAGGCTTTTCAAAGATGTGATATTTTATCTTTAATGCCATTCCTAAAATTCATTGGAATTTTAAGGCTTTTCAAAGACATGATATTTTATTTTTAACATCATGCGTGAAAATCGTGGGAATTTTAAGGTTTTTCAGAGTCGTGACATTTTATGTTTAACATCATTGTTAAAAAATATTGAAAATTACGAAAAAAAATGGATGTTATCAACACTTTTTGTTTTCATGGTGTTTTTTGCATAAACAAAAATGGTTTTCACTGCCACTTTTAAAAAATGTCGAAATTTTACCTCGAAAAAAGTGTTGAAGCAGCATCAACATTTTTCATTCTTGGGTTGCTTTTTCATGCACTTTTGGGGTTTTTTAGCTAGAGTTGTCATTTTGAATTTACAATTCCCATTTGATAGTATAAACTTTGTTAAATATAAAAATTCATATTAATTAATTTTCATTTATTGTGATTTTCTTTCACATATATTGCATCCCAAGGATGGACCACACTTGTATAGTCCAAAGTATTGATTCAAAAATATGTTGCCAGGATTCCAAAAAAATGTTGATACCAATCTTGAGAGGTATTGCACAATTTTGGCCCCTTCTATCATGAGCTTTTGTAGAAAAATAAAATTATGGTTATGTATTAACCTCTTAGGGTCCAATTTCTTAGAGGTATTGGCTAGTCCTCTCTAATTCGGGATTAAAAAATCATTTTGGAACTACTATTGGGAAACGCTCGAAGGACCCCAATTAGTTATTATTGCCTTCAACTTTTCACTTATGAGTTAACTTGCTTTTGGACAATGGAGAAGTATGTTTTTCTACCACTTTTCCCTACCTTATGGTTTTTTTTCTTCTGGGTGTCCAAGGAAGCATTCAAAGGTTCCTTTAAAAGTCTCATTTCCTTATTACATGATCTAAGATCATACTTTAATATCTCATAGGAAGGGGAACCTTTTTTGGTATCCTTCTTAGATGGTTAATTGAGAGAGACAAATCAAGGTTAGAATGTTTCAAATTTATAGACAAGGATGCTCCTAACCTTTCTATGAGAGTGAAAGAAGTATGAAAACACCAAAGGGACTTGAGATAAAGTGCCCTTGTATATTTTTTGCCCCCCCATGCTAAAATCTACTTCCTAGGATCAAAATAATAGATATTCAAAGGCATCAACAAGAGAATGGGAAAGAGATTAGTTCTTCCTTGAGACAAATGATATACAATTTTTTGGTTTAGGTGATCATTTCTTGGGAGAGTCTTGTTGATAAATCTCCAAGTTTTGTATTTTTTCATTCAAACCTAAAGGATCTCCTATCCTTGTGACTTAAAAAGAGATGTAGGTACATTTTTCTACATCAAGGGTGCACGCTCTTTGACAAGAGGTGAGGTTCGGCTTTCACACACATGATTTTACGGAGAAATGGAGTGCATAGTCCTTGACCAAGTGTCCATATTCATGGAACCTCCCATGCGAGAAATAAAATCCTTCATCGTATAGAACCTCATGAAAAATAACAAGACATTTCCTAATTTTAATATAATCTACCAACCCTTTTGTAATATCAAGGCCTATGAGAATTCTTGCCATCACCATATACCTTGTGTCCCAAAATGAATTTCCCACTTGATCGTTGATCTGAATGTTGGGCAAACTTGTTAATGCTAGGAAAGCTCCCTCATCATTATTAAAACAATGTGTTTAAGATCATCTCAAATTAACCAAAATATGAAGGATTATATGTCAAGTATTGTGTCTTTTATGAGCAATTTATGAGGTTAATTAGCTGTTTAAAACACATATACAGCAAGTAAGTGCAAAGAAATAAAACACAACAAACTCATAACACAAAAAAGCTAATAAAGGAGTTCACCTCTCCTGGGCTACACTTTCTTGGACCTGCTTCAATGGCTAGGCCCTCTTTGGATTAATTTTCAATTCTCTGATTACATGTACCTGCAGTGCTCCAATGGCTTTGCAACCTACTCTATTGGATTCAAAAGACCCAAAAACCCCATAAATGACTCTCCAAGTGCTGCAATTGGACTTTAGTTGATCTGGGCTTGACCTCCTCTCCTGGTGGCCCTAGGCTTCCTTAAACTTCAACGTAGAAAACTCACATGTAAAAGTGCCTTTCTGCCTCTATAACCTATTCCATTATGTTTAAAGAATCGAAATCATCTAGGAATGACTCTTTGTGAGCCAAAATTAGTTGAAAAATGCCAAAGTTATGGCTTCTTCATATTTTCCTAGGAAATCTCCACTAAATCTGGAGAAACTCTGCTAACTCCGTCAAATTTGGAGTTAGTTGCAGATTTAGCAAACACGCCAAATCTACCACCAAATTAATTTTCACTTAATTAACCACTAAGCATGGTTTAATTAATTCTAAACTGCAGTTAGCGCTAAGCACGCGGTTAGCATAAAATGCTGGTTGCCAGTTTCGAGGTTGGTCACATGTGGAGAGTTACCCGGTGGTTAGGCTACCTGGTGGTTACGTAACTGCTAGTGGTTAAGGTTACCATTGTTCAAATGCGCAGTTGATGCTAGACTTACCTCCCAATTCGCCAAAGTTAAAATTCAAATATAACATGTGCCCATAGCTTATTAAGTGACAATGCAGCGGTAGAATAGTAAGGCTCGATGTTTGTGCAGGTGAGGTCATGGGTTTGACTCCCTGACTTGCTATATAAACTTTTGATTGACCTTTGAGAGGGAACGTGGCGGCCTCCGATATTGCCATGTGTCACCCTCTCATTGGTCCACCTTAATGCCCCTTAACGAATACCGTGCAGACCACTTGTCACAATGCGATAAGGCCACCTATGGGAATAGTTTAGGAATATTCCAACGAATATTCTTTTTGCTGAATGGGTTGTACGGATGCCTAGTCAACATCCCAGTCACAAAATTTTTCCTTTTTGACAAAATGGACAGCAGGCTCTAACTTTCTCATACGAACTCCGTTTTAAGTGAAACAAGTTGTGATGGATGTTGTCATTCAAGTTTTGATCAATTTAGATCACTTTGATTTTTGAGCAAATTTTTGCCCCTAATCCAAATTATGATCACTCCTTCCCACTGACAGGATTTTGGACCCACAAAATTTGGTTATATGATGAGAGTTGAATACTGTTCTCCTTCCCAAGTTCTATTAATTGGTTCTACATGGAAAAACCTCCATGACAACCACTTAGGTTCACTGACATGCCTTGCCTTGCAAATGACTTGGCACTTCAACCAATGTTCTCCTTTTGTTGTTGACCCAATCCAACACTTGCTGGTTGCTTGCTGATTAAACACCTTGTTGTACCAAAGCAATCCCTTAGTGCTTGGAAAGTTGACTGATGGCCTTCCCACTGAGAATCATGTTCCTCCTTTGCAACTCATGCATTCAATGAAATCTTCTCCATGGAAACCACTTTTCCAAGTTAAGCCCATCTGAGTGAACTACATCAATGAGTTCCAATATCAGTAATAAAAAGAAAAGAAATGACCATTCTTTTACCTTCACAGTTCCAAATTCCACATCTGGAAGAATCCATTCACCATCTCTTTCGCTTCTTGGCATCAACACATCAAATCGCATTGTAGACCATCTGATATTTTACAAAGGGTTGCAATATTTTTTTGGCATTTTTGTCCACTTTCGCTTATTGATTCCATCATCCTCTAGTATTAACATGCTGCTCATGTCATGATTTGAGAATGAAGGCTAATCATGAGCCTCTTGTTCAAGCGTGAACCTTTCAAAATCTTACAACATCTTGCCACAAGAAACATCATTAACTTTGAAAAACACTCATGCAAGAATATAACTTGACAACCTCTTCCCTTTTCTTCTTCAAAGCAACAAATGTCACATCATGTGAATATCGCTATGTACTCTTACAACTTGGTGTATAAACCATCTTGGAGTCTAGTCGATGGTTTACTAAACACAAGTCGACAAAACATGCTTTTTCAAACAATTGACTTTCAAGTCAAGCAAAAACAAGTACAACAACTTGACGATTTACAACAAGAATTCCACATCTCATGAAACAATTCGTCACATCTTCCTTTCATCTTTGGAGACAAAATCAACTCTTAACAATGTAAACTTTGAAATCGGAACTAATACTGTTACCTGTTTTGTAGAGATAGCAAAAAAGTGACCCAATTTTGAAAAGGGGTGATGAAGAACACACTTGTTTTTTTAGAGCATAGTTTTTGACACTATACATTTTTTTTATGTACATTGCGTTTTAGAATGGTAGTGATTTTGATGTTGATTTAAAAAAGTGGTAATTCTCCACCATGCCCTTTTTTTAAAAGGCTTTTTTTTTTTTACTTTTAATTTTCTAATGTATGAAATATAAATAATTATTTTGTAAATTTAATAATTTTTGAAGTGGTCTTCTTCTTCATATTTTCTTGTTTTTATTTTTATTTTATTTTTTTGTAGTGAAGTTTTTATTGTTTTGCATATTTAAAGAAGAATGTTGATATTTTGAATTTTCGATATTCTACATATTTATACATCGTTAATTAATTTTTCAATCCACATGAAATAATTGTTTCTAAAAAACAATATTTTTTAACAATTGACATAAAAATAACCATTTTTAACATAAATATAACTAAAAAACTACACGTTTTGATAATTTTTTGCTAGAAATGACATGTCAAAATCACAATTTTTATAGGAAATTTTGAACTAAAAATGGTTAAATAATAGTTTTTTTTTTTTTAATGAATTCCATGTCAAAAAAATAATGATTAATTTAAAAATTAATGCGAAAATCACATAATACAAATATTGAAAGCATAACAACCTTAATTGAGTGTATATTCTTCTCATAAAATGTTAAAGTCAAAACATTACAAGTATAACTAATTAATAGTTACAAAAAATGAGATTGATTTCCAAGCATAACTTAAATTTAATCAACAATGTCATGTAATCCAAACTCTTCGTCCTCTAGAGTTTCATCATTGTCTTCTTCCACAATATTCTCTGCTTCATTTTGCTCATTTTCCTCTTCTAATGGATTTTTGATGTCTGCGAATCTCTCAATGTGTGCCTTTCCAATCATTCTGTGTAATGGTGGTTGGGGTTCCTTTACCTTTTTTGCCACACATGATTCACTAAAGTCCCCTTTCTTCAACCCAATTTCTTGCATTGCATCTGGAAGAAATTGAAGAACATTAATTCTTTGCTGAATGAAATTGCACTGTATTGGATCTTTTTCAGTTGCAAAGCAATTTCTTCCTTTCTGAAGGCAACATGCTAGTGTTGTACCTAATCATCAAGCACAAAAGAAATAATGAAGTAAATTAGTACAATGACATATTAATTAAGAAATAACATATTGAAATTCAATTCCATATAATAAAACTTACCTGAGCCAGATAATAAATCCAGGACCCAATCTCCTTCATTTGAACATATGTCTATAAGATAGTTAATCAATAACTGTGGTTTTTGATAAATGTTAATTATCTGTCCTTTTGCTTCTTTGTCTTCATGTGTTAGTTTTCTCACAACAGCATCATAAGTTAGTATTTGGCTATGAATCTTTCTATCTACCCGATTAAAAATCATAGACATATAGCTATCATCTTTTGCCTAACTATCAATATGGATGAACTCACAATCATTTATAAATAGTTGATCTTCACAGTTAAGAAGATTTGACTTTTGCCTGTAACATAGTAAAAGTTCAGTTAACTTGTACATAAATGAATTTTTCAACATTAATCAAATATACATTATAAACGTCTTACCATGTAAACTACATCCTTGAATTTGTTTTCCCCTTGAAGCTTGACAATAACATTGTCAATTGTGTGTCTGAATGAAATGTCAAAAATCTCCATAATGGTGATGATGTGACTTCTAGAAATCTGCAACCACTTTATTAAGAGCTTGATAAGTATAAGTGTCACTATCATAGTCAATGTTTGGAATATTGAAACCATGGGAAATATCTACAATAACTAGGGCATAGTCCCTTCTAGGTATGAGTTTAGCAATGTCTTCACAGTGGCCTTGTATTACTTGATATTGAATAGTGTCTAGCCCATTCCAAATGAAATGAGTAAGAGTTGGATCAAGTTCAACATTCTTAATACGTTGCTTTTTCAGTCTTTCGATTTTTATTTTTTCAATAAAGGTTCTGAAACTATTTGGTGCTCCATTATCATGTTTCTTCATCTTTTATAAAATAAACAAATATATGTGTAAGTTATAAATTAAAAATAGTATACATAGGAATAAAAATGAATGTATAAATCAACATACCTTTTTAAATGCAAGATAAAAAACTTTTAATGTTGATGTAGAACTTGAATCTAGATAGTTGCATACAAAATCATCCCAACTATCTTCATTCAACAATTTAGCCATTTGTTCTTGAATTTTCATGTAAATTTTGTGATTGCATAGATAAAGTAAAAAAAATTAATATAATGATATGTATAACAAATACTACCAAGAACAATATGTTATATTTAAAAGAAAAATATAATCTAGAAGTAAATAACACTCCCTTCTGTGAGGCAATGGACTCGGAAAAAAAGGTTCTGGTTGGGCGTGTTAGAGGCAGACACTACAGCGTAGAGCAGCTACAAAAATGGATAACGGAGGTTTGGGGTCACCATCTGTTGGAACCCCCTCAAGTACAAACCTTTGTGAGGGGCTAGTTTACCCTGCATTTCAAAAGCCTTGCTCATACTAATTGGGTCCTCTCTACCATATGGCACATTGATCAAGCACCAGTCCTCCTCCGAAGGTGGACTCCGATGTTTGATCCAGAGACAGAAAAGGTGGGGGCTAGACCGATATGGGTACAACTCCCGAGTCTTCCCTGTCACTTCTGGACAAAGAAGATATTCAGGCAAATTGGGGATGCCATGGGCTCGTACCTTACTCATGATGATTCTTATATCTTGACTGGGAGAATGGCTTATGCCAAAATATTGGTTCACATGGACCTCACAAATGGGCTTCCGAAGTATATCAACATACAGTGGAGGGATGCAGCGAGGAGACAAATGCTGGATTATGAGGGGGTATCTTTCAGATGTAGGCGCTACCACAAGGTGGGGCACCTTTTCAAAGACTGCCCTCTGAACAAGTGGAATAGCAAGAAGTCAGTGAGAAATTTTTCCCAGGTATTTCAGGAACAGGAAGCTCTATCACATGAGGACCCAGCTAGGGAGGTACAGCCTCGAGCATCAGAGGATTTTCACAGGATTGTTACTCCTCACTCTAGAGGAACAAGCACATTTTCGGGCACTGGGTTGCGGTCTACGGAACCTGCACAGAACACTCCGAGGAAGCGTGGTCGGCTGCCTTATCATCCCCCTCCTCCAGTTCCTGGCACTACTGCGGCGGCCTCGGGTGACTCCAATACATCGGGGAGCGAAACACAGACGCTAACTGTCTTTCCAAAGAAGGCGCGATTCGGGAGCAGGGCATCTGTCTGACAATGAACAGATCGATGGAGAACGCTACCAGTACTATCACAGACCTTTTATGGACATTTTGGTTTAATCATGGGACATTATTTTCTGATATTGTACATATTTATATTGCTATTTATGATCTATTATGTGGACATTTTTAGTGGCACAAAACATATATTTGGTATTATCTCCCTGCGTGGATTAGGATAATATTAGATTATAGTACCGTTATCATTTTTGGACTCATCTCAGACTCTGTTTGGACTACTTCTTCACTATGGCCGTTGTAGTAGACTATGATGTTTTTTTTGGTTCTGTTTCTATCAATAGAAATATCAGAATATGCATATGCATCTAAAAAATGTAATTTCTTTCTTTTAATGAAATTACAAATTTTTCCATGGAAAAAAAAAAAAAAAATTCCTCATAAATTTCCTCCAATGATAATTCCCCTGACCTCACACGAGATAATATTGCTTTGACAATTTTTTCATCCTTCACTCCTTGCAATGCTCTCCAAGGTGTGATAGTCATATCTTCTGGAAATTGCTTCATTTTAGGACCTGATTTACTGTTGCTACATATCAAGGGCTTAAACTTTTTGACCTTCTGGTTTGTAATGCCAACTTTTTCCCACATGCTAAAAATCTCATCAATCAACTCCCATATCTCTCCAGTTCTAAATGCCAACTGGAAAATGTTATCAACATCACTGAATAAATCACTAAATTTTCCACCTTTGCCACCTTTTGAATTGATTTTCTATTCAATTGGATAGCCTATTTCCATAAAACATTCCTTTTGAAATCTACAGTAACATTTATCCTATCCCCACCACATTTTTCTTCAAATTCACTATGAATAAATCTGACCCTTTGGATGAAAGTCATAGACATCCTATATTCAAATTATCTAAATTATAATCCCATGCCACTAACTTTGCTTCTGTATCTGATAAACTAGCATAAATGATACATTTCATTGTTTCAAAATGTGGGTTATTGGGATATTCCTCCATCAGTTATTTTTGAGCTTCTACATAATGGTTCCCCCCAAGCACATAATAATTGTATTCAAAACATTTTGACTTATCAAATGCTTCTTTTTTGGGAACTTGAACTGGATCAACAAGAAGCACATAACTAACCACATGAGCATATGGATTGTACCTCATCAATGTCTTCAAGTTGTGAACATGCAAATGATGTGGCTTTCTGACTTGATATTGACATTTTCCTTCACTTGCCTTATAGATTTGTCTGACATTAAGCTGAAATGTACGACCACCATCAATTAAGTTTCTCTTTGTCAAATTCTATCAAATGGAATTTTGTTTTGTTTTTATAATGCCATCCTCTAAATCAGCTCCTGGTGTAATGATTTCTCTGCTTTCTTTTGAAGTTTCACTAGGTTCTTGACTGTTGGTAATGACTACTTCAAAATCTTCAACTTTACGTTTCTTCTTCATAACATTCTCATCATTAACTGTAACAGATTTATTCTTGGGCATTGTTACTTTTGGTCTTTTACGACTCTTCTCAGTTCCAATGTCATCTTCAGTAATGACAACATATTCTTCACTGTCAGTTTCAACTTCATCATCTTCAAAAGTAACTTGTCTACCCTTGCTAGATTTATCCACTTGAGGCATTTTTTTTTTGATCGCTTGGATATAATTTTGTAGCATCATCAATTACTACATTTTGCTTATTTTCCATATCTTCTTCTGACACTGAGTAGAAACTGTTGACAACTTTCATAATATCATGCTCTATGCAATGAATGTCTCCCAACCTAATTGAACAACTTTCAACAAAATTCTGCCAAACAAAATATCATATATCAATAAAAACAAAGTTAAAAAAAATATAATGAGACAGTTACAAGAACGCAAAACACAAATATAAATAAAAATACTTACGATATTTTGTTTCATCTCATTTATGATTTGTTTACACAACTTTGTAGATACCTCTCTCGTGTCATACAATGAATATGATAACTGGTATTTAATCCTTTCATGTGACTTGGGCAGTTTTGTAAGTATGTAAACAACTTCCTTGTCCGGTACCGAACACATGTCTATGACTCTTCCCATCACGTCATACATTCTATTATCATTCGGTATATCAATATATAGATATATATTCACATTTTGGCTTTCTCTTTCTTTCACATACCAAATTTTTGATGGAAGTTTCATTTCTTTTGATTTCTTCTAGTATGAAATCATCTTCTTATCATTTGAAGCACTTGAAAGATTTGTAACCATCAGCTCAGGTGGAGTTTGTTCACCAATGTTTTTTGAATATCCACCTTTAAGAGTCTTTGGTCCAGAAAGATTCACAGGATTGCTACTCCTCACTCTGGAGGAACAGGTACATTTTCAGGCACTGGGTTGCAGTCTACGGAACCTGCACAGAACACTCCGAGGAAGCGTGGTCGGCTGCCTCATCGTCCCCCTCCTCCAGTTCCTGGCACTGCTGCGGCGGCCTCGGGTGACTCCAATACATCGGGGAGCGGAACACAGAGGCTAACCGTCTTTCCAAAGAAGGCGCGATCCGGGAGCAGGGCATCTGGCTGACAGTGAACAGATCGATGGAGAACGCTACCAGTACTATCACAGACCTTTTATGGACATTTTGGTTTAATCATGGGACATTATTTTCTGATATTGTACATATTTATATTGCTGTTTATGATCTATTATGTGGACTTTTTGATTGGCACAAAACATATATTTGGTATTATCTCCCTGCGTGGATTAAGATAATATTAGATTATAGTACTGTTGTATCATTTTTGGACTCATCTCAAACTCTGTTTGGACTACTTCTTCACTATGGCCGTTGTAGTAGACTATGATGTTTTTTTGGTTATGTTTCTATCAATAGAAATATCAGAATATGCTTATGCATCTACAAAATGTAATTTCTTTCTTTTTATGAAATTACAAATTTTTCCATGGAAAAAAAAGAAGAAATTCCTCATAAATTTCCTCCAATGATAATTCCCCTGACCTCACACGAGATAATATTGCTTTGAAATTTTTTTCATCCTTCACTCTTTGCAATGCTCTCCAAGGTGTGATAGTCATATCTTCTGGAAACTGCTTCATTTTAGGACCTGATTTATTGTTGCTACATATCAATGGCTTAAACTTTATGACCTTCTCGTTTGTAATGCCAATGTTTTCCCACATGCTAAAAATCTCATCAATGAACTCCCATATCTCTCCAGTTCTAAATGCCAACTGGAAAATGTTATCAACATATCTGAATAAATCACTAAATTTCCCCCCTTTGCCACCTTTTGAATTGATTTTCTCTTCAATTGGATAGCCTATTCCATACAACATTCTTTTATAAATCTACAGTAACATTTATCCTATCCCCACCATATTTTTGATGGAAGTTTCATTTCTTTTGATTTCTTCTAGTATGAAATCATCTTCTTATCATTTGAGGCACTTGAAAGATTTGTAGCCATCAGCTCAGGTGGAGTTTGTTCACCAATGTTTTTTGAAGATCCACCTTTAAGAGTCTTTGGTCCAGAAAGATTCATAGAAATCTTATTTGATGCCATTTTCCTAAAAAAAAGAAACACATAAATCAGTAAATGATGAAAACATATTAACTTAAATTAACAACAAAAACGATAAATGATAATTAATTTTATAAATCATAACAATTTCAAAAAAATAAAAATATACATCGCCCTGCTGCTGCACTCTAAAAATCAACCGGCCAACTGAGCTAGTTGTTGGGTTCAGCCCCCTAGCCCACCACAGTGGCCCAACCACTGCCCTCTTCCCAACCCCTCTCGTGCCACCCCGGCGGCCCGCCTGCCCACGAGGTGGCGGGGCGATTCTCGGAATCGCCCCGAGGCGAGTGAGCCACCGGGGTGGCACGGGGGGAGGTTGTGGTAGCCGCCCCCCTTGCGCCACCCCGACGGCCCACGGGGAGGCTATCGCAGCCCCCCTCGCGCCACCCTGGCGACCCACCCACCCATGAGGTGTCGGGCCGTCGGGGTGGCATGGGGGGCTTGCCACAACCTCTCCCCACGCCACTCCAGCGACCCGCCCACTAGAGTGGCACAGGGGGGGCTGCGATAGCCTCCCCGTGGGCCGCCGGGGTGGCGTAAGGAGGGCGGCTACCACAGCCTCCCCCCGCGCCACCTCGGCGGCTCACTCTCCCGCGGGGTGGCGGGGCGACTCTTGAGTCGCCCCGTTATCCACGCAGGTGGGTGAGTTTCTGGGGTGACACGGGGGGAGGCTGCGACAGCCCCCCCTTCCTGCACCACACCGACAACCTCCCCCCGCGCCACCCCGACAACCCACCTGCCCGCGGGGTGGTGCGTCACCGGGGTGGCGTTGGGGGGGCTGCCGTCGCCCCGCAACCCTGCGAGTGGGTGGGTCGCCAGGGTGGCGTGGGGGGGCTACCACACCCTCCCCCTGTGCCGCCCCGGTAGCCCGCCGGCCCGCTGGGCGGCGGGGCGATTCTCGAAATCGCCCTGCCACCCTGTGAACGGGCAGGTTGCCAGGGTGGCACGTGGGGAGGTTGCCGCAGCCTCCCCTCCTACCACCCTGTTGGCTCGCCCACCCGCAGGGTAGAATCGCCCTGCCACCCCACGAGCGGGCAAGCTAGCCATACTCATCGCCCCTAACCTACAGGCCCGTTTGGCCACCGTGAGCATTACTGGGCTTATTTGGCTGTCGTGAGCTTTACCAGGCCCACCATGCTCATAGCAGACGTAGTGGGTAAATTTGGCCTGCAAAAAGTTTTAATTTGAAAAAAAATTCTACTTTGTTAAACTTATTTAATATTAAAATTTGCAAGGAAAAAAATTAACTAACCTTTCAATTGCGAGAATTCTCCGTTGAATATGTTGTTGATAGCAATGTAGTTGCTCCACAAATTCGCTCCAAGTCTTTCAACGAACCTTAAAAAACCTTGATGTGATGTGAGTAATAGTGATAATGGAATTTATTATACAGGTGAAATTATGGAGATGTTTTACCGTATGGTTAATGTGGGATTAATTTGTTTTAAAAAAAATTAACATGTTAATTTTTTTATGGCGATATAGCAAACTATGATAAAGCGAATATTATGGAATCGTTTTACAATGGGGTGAATGTGGGATTAATTTGTTTTAGAATGTATTATAAAAATTAAAAAAAAACATTCAATTGTTTAGTAAAAATTATATACTTTAACTATTAAAATAATTCAGGTAAAAGTTCTAGTTTATAATTTTAACTTTAAAGATTTATTTCATAAAAAAAATTAGTTTACATTTTTCAATAAATTGTAGAATAAAATAATGAAGGGAAGTAAATCTAACAAAATTTTTGGAGGGAAATATTTTGGCAAAACTTTGGGGGGGGGGGGGGGGGGGGGGGGGGGGGGGGGGGTGAATTTTTGGAGGGAAAAATTCATTCTCTAAGCTATATAATATCTTTAGGAGACTCTGCATTTGTATCATTCAACCTCTTCTATTTGAAAGGGATGGATTCTCTTGATAGTGAAGTTTCGCTTTATACAGCATCAACATCCTCATCGCCTAACAACTCTATTCATATTGATGAATATAACGAGAATTCTTCCACTATGAATAGAAAGTCAATTCTTCCACTTAGTCTCAATCCTAAGGACTATGAGAGCAGCACTGATGAAAGAGGGGATGGAGAATTTCAAATAAATAAAGAGTCACGGATTCCACTTAGTCCTAATTCTAAGGACTATGGGAGTAGCAGTGATGAAGAGCATGATGACAAATTTCAAAAGAATGGAGTGTCACAGTGTCCAGTTAGTCCTAATCCTATGGACTATGAGAGCAACAGTGATGAAGATCATGATGATGAATTTCAAAAGAATGGTGTCACGGTGTCCACTTAGTCCTAATTCTAAGGACTATGAGAGCAGTAGTGATGAAGAGCATGATGATGAAGTTCAAAAGAATGGAGTTTCACGGTGTCCACTTAGTTCTAATTCTAAGGACTCCGAGAGCAGGGGTGCTGAAGAGCATGATGATGAATTTTAAAAGAATGGAGTGTCACGGTGTCCACTTAGTCCTAATTCTAAGGACTATGAGAGTAGCAGTGATAAAGAGCGTGATGACGAATTTCAAAAGAATGGAGTGTCACGATGTCCACTTAGTCATAATTCTAAGGATTATGAGAGCAGAAGTGATGAAGAGCATGATGATGAAGTTAAAAAGAATGGAGTGTCATGGTGTCCACTTATTCCTAATTCTAAAGACTATGAGAGTAGCAGTGATGAAGAGCGTGATGATGAATTTCAAAAGAATGGAGTGTCACGGTGTCCTCTTAGTCCTAATTCTAAGGACTATGAGAGTAGCAGCGATGAAGAGTGTGATGAAAAATTTCAAAAGAATGGAGTGTCACGGTGTCCTCTTAGTCCTAATCCAATGGATTATGAGACCAATAGTGCTAAAGAGCATGATGACAAATTTCAAAAGAATGGAGTGTCACAGTGTCCACTTAGTCCTAATTCTAAGGACTATGAGAGCAGCGGTGATGAAGAGTGTGATGATGAATTTTGAAAGAATGGAGTGTCGCGGTGTCCTCTTAGTCCTAATTCTAAGGACTATGAGAGCAGCAGTGATCAAGAGCATGATGATGAATTTCAAAAGAATGGAGTGTCACGGTGTTCTCTTAGTCCTAATTCTAAGGACTATGAGAGCAATAGTGATGAAGGACAAGATGATGCACTTAGTCCTAATTCTAATGACTATAAAGGCAGTAGTGACAAAGGACAGGATGTAGCATTTTCAGTAAGTAAACAGTCACATTTTTTACGTAGTCCTAATTCTATGGACTATGAAAGAAACACTGACAATGCACATGAGGAAGAATATCCAATAAACATCGAGTCAAATTTTCCATTCAGTCCGAATTCTAAGGACTATGACAGTAGCACTAAAGAAGGGGAAGATGAAGAATATCCTCCAAGTCAGTATTTGAAAAGCACAGCTGATCATAGTGTGGATAACATTCCTCTTAATGATGATGAAAATCCTTATACAAATGATGATCCAATGATGGAGATGTTGCTAAGAAATATTGTATCGAGGAGTAGGAGCAGACCTTTTCGTATCAATGCAAGATGTTCTAGTTATACAAGGGGTAGAGCAGAATATCTAACGAGAAGAAGTTCTATCAGCACTCTCATTTCAAGTGAATGTTGTCAAAAAGATTTCTTGAAACATATGGATTTCAAATTTGCATTAGAGAGCAGCAAGAGATATTTGTCAATGAATAAAAGCATGAAAAATTCATATTTAGTTGGGTGCATGCATGATTATCATATTAGGTCTTTATTTATCTGTAGAAATGTTTTCAAAATGTTTCATTCGATTGGGAATTTTCATCTCTCGAGAATTCAAGAAAATTTGGAAAAGGATCCCAAATTTTATTCAGAAGTACGTCATAAAAGACAGTTTGGGCCATTATCAAATACTGCAATGTTATGGATGAAAGATTTATTTTCAAAGCATGGAGAGTGTATGCCAAATAGAGAGACAATACATATTCCAGATAATTTTTCAAGATGAGAAATCTACAACTTATACAAAGAATATGCAGAAGGTGCTGAGGGACATGGCCGGTTTATTACATATCAATATTTTGTGAAGGTATGGAAGAAAGAATTCAACAATGTCTGTATTCCTAAGAAGACAAGGATGGGGATTTGCAGTACATGCACTTCTCTTAAATAAAAAAGGGACAAATGTGAAGGGTCAGAAAGAGGTAAGCATTCATAACTTTAACTTTTAAAATTGTATAGTCATCAACTACGAAAACATATTTCTTTATGGCTTTCTTTTATGTTGTGTAGATTCAATTGTCAAAGAACTTCAAGAGCATTGCAAACAACAAACAAGTGAAAGGAAAAAGTTGTATAAGCATCAAAAGAAGTGTTATGATAATCCGAATAAATATTTGGGTTTGATAATTGATGGTATGGACCAGAAGAAAACACTTTTACCACATTTTGTTCGCACATCCAAAAATTTACGAGAGGAAACTTTTATTCAGTATCACTTGGTCGGTTGTATGGTCTTCAATGGGAAAATGTTTCCAAGGGTGTACTTCACAACTCCAAATATTCATAATGATGCAAATCTGACCATAACCATAATTCATGATGTGCTTTCTCATTGGTCTGGTAATCTTCTTGAAGTTTTGTATCTACCATTGGACAACACTTGCCGTGAAAACAAAAATCAGGTTGTTCTTGGATATCTAAACATGCTTGTTGAATTAAGAAATTTTCAGAAGGTAAAGGTTGGTTTCCTTCTTGTTGGGCACACTCATGACCATATTGATCAGATGTGAGTCGTTTTTTCAGTCACATTGAGGAGGAAGGAAGTTGGGAGCTTGCCATCATTAATTGAATATATTAAGAAATCATACATGCCAGAGACTACTTTTGATGTGTTGGAAGAAATTGTTGACATGCGAAGGTTTATTCTAGGATCACATGGTGAGGGGATATGCATTGAACAACTTAATGACATTAGCTTCCAACATCAATTTTGTATCAAAAAAATTGATGGGAAAACAATAATATGGGGCAAGAAGTATTCAACTACTATAGAATGGGCACCGTCATCAGGTTTGGAATTTTTTAAGTTCATTCCAGACCATCCAATATTTGCATCAAAAATATTGTTATTACAATCAATTGGTGAAGTTCATAATGCACACAAACAGAATAGAGATATAAATTATTTTGATTGCCTAGAAGAAATTAAAAAATGTATTAGACATACATATGAGTACTTTGACATTGCTGATTCAGTTTGGTGGGAGTCATTTTTCAATAATCAAAGTGATATCATTTCAACAACAAAAAATGAAGATATACCTTTGAAAAATCCATTTATCTGGCCACAAAATGTGTCGAATGAACATGAGGAAATAAACATTGTTGAACAGCAACAATCTCAAGGTATTATTAATTCTTCATAGGCAGAGGAAAGAGAGATGCATATTGGTTCCAGAAGATCCCGTGCACAACGTGAAGCAATGGAAGACCTTTACAAGGGTTTAGTACAGGATATTAAGGAGGGTTTCATGATCGGAGTGCTACCAGATGGAGATCCCAATGGCTATCCATTCTAGGTTGCTAAAGTTATAAAGGTCTTTACAGAAAATGAGGATGTTATAGGTGTTGAAGTACATTGGTATGCCACAAATACACACCCATTCAATGGTGTGTATAAGCCATAGATGGTAGCTGACAAAAAAAATGGTGGAAAGATAAAAAGAAAGGGTACAAATATAAATCGCCGCCACACAGACATATTAAAATTGGAGGATGTTGACATACTTGTTTATGACTTCAATTTAACAAAGAGAGGAATTGTTTGCTTCAAGACGTTAGAGATTCTGGAAAGGCTGTTACCAGAAGGAATAGTGTTGAGATGGGAGTCTGCTGAAACTAGTTGTAGATCTAGAAGAATTTTGAAACCTGAAATGGTGGGCATGCATGTGGACTCAGATGGGGCACTAGTTGATGAAAGAGAAGAATATGGAACATCTTCATCAGCATCCAGTCACTCATCTAAAGATGTGAATTCTGATGGTGTGCAAGAAAATATGAGTGATTTTAAATAACTGTTTAAGATAGTTTATATAATTGATGTTTGCATCATATCTTGAAATAAATTTTTTGATTTCCATATGGTGTTAAATGAGAAGTTATGAGTCATTTTTATGTTGTTGGATTATATGTCTTAATTATGATAATTTTTATTGTTTAGAATATCTACAATGCCACATTAAATTAGATATATAATGTATGTTTCATTGAATATACAAATAATGACATTTGTATTCATTTAGTCATGTAATTTGTTCATAATGTCATGATTTTTTAATTTTATGGTTGAAAAAATTCCAATTTCTTTTGTATCTAGCATGTTATGGTTGAAAACATGTTGGAATTATACTTAGGAAAGAAAAATTTTATTCTACCAAAAACATTAATGTGTTTTTTCCTCATAAACAACTTTTTTTAGCACATAAAAATTCAGTTTTACTAGCATTTTTTAAAAATGTTGAAAATTGACCCTAAAAAAAAATCATCGTTCCAGTATCATTACTTTTTCGTTTTCAAGGTGTTTTTTGCACGAAAATTTTGTTTTCACTGCCATTTTTAAAACATGTTCAAAATTGACCCTAAAAAAAAAAACCATCATTCCAGCATACACACTTTTCGTTTTTAGCACTGTTTTTTATATTTTTTCGGGGTTTTTTGGTCAGAGTTCCTGTTTTGAGTTTATAGTTCCCGTTTCAAAGTTTACATTGTTTCTTCCAAGTCGATATAACATACATGTAAAAATCAATCGACCACACAAGATGACACTCATGCATGCGCAAATGATCAACATTCTCAAGTTGACAACATACATGTTAGCAAAGCAATCAACCAACACAAGTCAATCACTCATGCATGTTCAAGCACAATGAAACTATTAAAAATTCCACTGTTCACACACACAAACTATCATGCATGTATAACAATTTTCAACTCTCTCACAAGTACAAGAATCCCATTGGTGTGTACGAGTACTTAAAGAGATGAAATGATCAAATTTGTTGCAACAAAGTGAGTCAACATACTCCACTTTCGAACACCTTCCTGGCATAAACATGCAAATTCAAGAATGCAACACACATGCAAATTTGTAGTGGTAAATTTCCATCTTTTCTGCATCTAAGTGAGTCAACATAACTCTACTTTTCCAACATCTTGCTTCATGCAATATGCAGCATACTTTCATAAAAAAAGAAATGCATCCATAAGGCAAGATTTGCATCGATTATCAAAAGAGCTGCAAGGCCTTAATTGATTAAGAAATCTAACCATCTCTTTCCAAACCATTTCAATCGCACTTCTTTCAGCTACACTTCATCATGTGTATCATTCCGACCCACATCAATTATGGAATCATCTTTTCCACTCTTGCCAAAATCTCTCTCCACCTTCCTCAAATGTCGTGGATGACTTATTGGATGCAAAGTCCAACACTTGTCTAAAAGATGACCTTGCTTATGGAAATGAGTGCAAAATAATTGCATCTTCTTTTCAACATGATTTCCATTATCCAATGGACCTTTGGATTTATGTCTCTTTTGTTTTGAAATTTTCCTATGTATGGCTATACTCTTCTAACACCTCGAAATAGTATGGTTATTCAAACCAAAAAAGGAACATGTAAATTTTCTCCAAATCTTATGTGAATATTTACCATGTTTATCATAATCAAAAGAAACTTGATTAAAGGCAGATTTATACCTTTCACATTCACCTTTTTCGCCTTCTTGAGGAGGTGAATTTGATGAGATAGTAGCTCTCTTTGGAATACCAACAATGGTTTCAATGACCTTAGAGCTTTCAACATCCTTTTGGTTTCCATTTCCACTAGTTGCATGCTTATAGGCATCTTCTTTGCAAAGTGGGTGTAAAACTTTGAAATTCTTCATTAATACAAACTTCACAAGCTTGAAGTAATGAACATGTAATGAAAGTCCTTCTTGGAACACCTTCATGTGCCTCCTTGGCTTTGGAGCATTATCCATCATGTTGTCCATGACCAAGACCCAAATACCTAAGCCTTTGCGCAACAATAATTGGCTCAACTATGCCTTGTGCATGTTTGCCTAACCCTTTACCTTCATAACCCATCTTCATCAATAATTTGGACCCTATTCCTCTAGTGTGTCTTTCAAAATCACCAAAACATTCATTTTGAGAGGAAATTGAAGATAAACTTGATTTTCATACCTCATTTTCATGCACATACTTGGCTAGGGTTTCCTTAACATCATGGAGTTGAATCTCCATCTCATGCATCTTTTCAAGAAGCTCTTTATTCTCCTCCTTCATGGCCATCAACTCCTCTTGAGGTATAGTGTCCTCCTTCCTATCTTCATACAACTCTTGCACCATATCTCTCATGATGTTAAGCTCTTGCAACATCTCTAAAGCAAAGAGTCTTGCTAAGGAAGATGGATTAGAAACATCACTTGTTGAAGCTTCCATCACATAAACTTGCGCACAGCTAAATTCTCCTTACACAAATACAAAACCAATAGCTAATTTTCTAGCTAACCTTGGCAAACCATCTCAGGGTTAAAATGGGCTAATAGTGCTCTGATACCAACCTAATCTGAATTTTGGGAAAACTTGTTAATTCTATGCAAGCTACCTCAACAGTATTAAAACAATGTGTTTAGGATCGTCTCAAATTGACCAAAATGTGAAGGATTATGTGTCAAGTATTGAGTGTCTTTTATGAGAAATTTATGAGGTTAATTAGCTGTTTAAAACACATATATATCAAGTAAATTATGCAGAGAAATAAAACACAACAAACTCATAACACAAAAAGTTGATAAATGGGTTCACCCCTCCTGGGCTACATCTCCTTAGACCTACTTCAATGGCTAGGTCCTCTTTGGATTAATGGTCAATTCTCTGATTACATGCACCTACAGTGCTCCAATGGATTTTCAACTTGCTCCATTGGATTCATAAGACCCAAAAATGACTCTCTAAGCTCTACAATTGGACTTCAGCTAATCTAGGCATGACCTCCTCTCCTGGTGGCCCTAGGCTTCCTTAAAATTTAACGTAATCACATACAAAAGTGCCTTTCTACATTTGCAACCTATTCCATTATGTTCATAGCATCCAAATCATCTAGGAATTACTCTTTCTAAGCCAAAATTGGTCGAAAAATGCCAAAGTTATGGCTTCTTCAGTTTTTCCTCGGAAATCTCCACTAAAGCTGGAGAAACTCCAGTTAACTCCATCAAATTTGGAGTAAGTTCTGGATTTAGTAGACCCAACAAATCTGCCGCCAAACTAATCTGCAGTTAATTAACCATTAAGCATGGTTTAATTAATGCTAAACTGCAATTAGCGCTAAGCGTGAGGTTAGCATAAAATGTTGGCTACCGGTTTCGAGGCTAGTCACATGTGGAGAGTTACCCGCTGGTTAGGCTACCTGGCGGTTATGTAACTGCTAGCGGTTAAGGTTACCGTTGTTCACATGCACGGTTAATGCTAGACTTACCTCCCAATCTACCAAAGTTAAACTTCAAATATAACATGTTCCCATAGCTTATTAAATGACAATGCGTCAGTAGAACGGTAAGGTTCGGCGCTTATGCAGGTGAGGTCATGGGTTCGACTCCCTGGCCTGCCATATAAAATTTTGATTGACCTTTGATAGGGCACGTGGCAACCTCTAGGCTTGCCAAGTGTCACCCTCTCATTGGTCCACCTTAATGCCCCTTGATGAATACTATGTAGACTTGCGCAATGCGATTGGGCCACCTATGGGAACATTTTGGGAATATTCTTTGGAATATTTTTTTTGCTGACTGAGTTGTACGGATGCCTAGTCAGCATCCCAGCCACAAATTTTTTCATGTTTGACAAAATGGACAGAAGGCTCTAACTTTCTCATACGAACTTTGTTTTGAGTGAAACGAGTTGCATTGGGATTGTATTGCTGAGATGGATGCTATCATTCAGGTTTTGATCAATTCCAAGCACTTTGAGTTTTGAGCAAATTTTTGCCTCTAATCCAGTTTCAACAATTTCCTTTAAAAAATACTCAAACCAAAGTATTAAAGGGAAGCCTAGCACTCTAATGAGGGTAAATATTATCTATTTCAATTTTGCATCAAATTCTACATGACACTTTTAAGAGAGAGGGCCTTAAATCCCCATTTCAAACAAATTTGCAAGGTTTTGTTAGCATCTTCAAATACCAGAAAGGACTAGTTTATACCACTTTTTACAAGAACCATACTTCTTAGATTGTTTCCTAGTATAGTATGAAAATTATCATTAATATAGGTTTTCACGAAGGTCACTTCCATCATTTGCCTCATAAATTTTCCAAAAAATGATTTTTTTTCAAACTCCATTATTTCATTTAAGTCCACCCTATCCCCTAGGAGCATGTTAATAGCCTTGGATTTACATTTAATGCACTTCCTTATTTTACAAAGGTTCTTTGATCCTCCCTGTCCTATACCTCCAATTGTAGAAGCCCTAGAATTAGAAAAGTAGAGACCACTCATTAGTACATCCTTAAGGATTTCCCCAATGAAGCTATATCTCGTTGAACCATGAATTTCACCTTCAAAGTCCCTTGAACCAAACCATTCTACCATCAAATCAAGATGGATTTCACCTTTAGTGGTTGCTTTGATGGGATCTTTCCTTTGAGGTAGGATTAAATTCATTTGTTGTTTTGTGAGACTAGGTTGAATGCCATTACCCATTGAGTGTCCCACTATATCCTAGTATAAATTTTTCCCTTATAAGCATTTGCTTATAATCTACTAATTCATCCTCCATGAACCCTAAAGTAAAGTAGAGCCCGTAAGAACTTAAAGGATGTAAACCCTAGATATAAGGGAAAATTAAGTGTCTTGAATAGCCATCACATGGTCCCACATGTCCTTCCAAACATCAAATCCAAGAGAAACCTATAAATGGATAAGAATAAATTATTCGTGGAATGTTATCGCAAACACAAATTTTAGAGGTTGTGTGGAAAACTTAGTAAATATCGAATGCTTTTAGATTTTCTCCCCACGTCCTCATTCCTTCAACCAACCTTAGATCCAATGAAAAATTGTTAACTAATCCTTCGGGATCACATTGTACATTATTAGTTAGATAATAGGTTTTTTTTTTAATAAGTTACCAAGAGGTTATTGAGACATAATTGTCTCATACCTACTTCTCATTTGTATAAATAAATGATTTCAATATCAATATATCAATTTTTGATTATGGAGTTTGTTCACGAGCCTATATATGGTGGTATCATAGCGTCGATGAATTTATAAAAACCACTTCGTGCTAATCTCTCTAGGATTCGCTAAGACAAATAGGGAATTTTCTACTGACAATCATGAGATGATGAATGAACGAGATGGACTGCAAATGATGGAAATATGTTAGCAGCTAGAAGGTTTGCATTATAAACCAACCCTATTGAGTGAAAAATCATTGGAAATCTGGAGACAACCTTAAAGGTAAGTGGGCTTTCTACCATTATTTATTGGTCCACCATAATTAATTGAGCTTGTTTAGAGGGATATGGATTTGGATACATCACAAGTTTGACTAAACCCTAGTCTCTAGTCTGGTCGTCCTATGAAAAATTATGGAAGAAAATTATTGTTTAGTGTATGAAGATGTTGAATCCATCTGCATGTGCATTTGGATGATCTATTGGTGACCTTTTTATTGGATGTTGGGGTCCTCTGAAGCATGAAATGAATAAATAGATGAATTCAGAGCATTATGAATGAGATAATTTAATAATGAGATAAATTCAGGGCAGCTTTTAATTGTGGGTGTTCTAGAATTCTGTTCAGTTTGTTTTTAGAAAATTTTATGGGTTGTCCTTTTTGTGATGCTTTGTACTCCGTTTGAGGGATTTCTTAGTCGGGCTTTGGCCCTGCAAGGCATTTAAAAATTTGATGTTGTTTCTTAACAAATATTGAATGGTTTTCATATTTTTTTCTGGATCATTTAGAGTTGTATGAAGGGATTTTAGAATTGGGTATTGTGACACTTCATCAATAGATTATTAGAAGGTAACAAAAGTTGTTGAGGGTCTTTAGTGAGAGACTGAATTAATTTTGGCTGCCAAATAATTCTACAAAATGAATTATGTGATCTCCATAGTAGGTGTTGTTCTCAGTGGAAAGGAAAATTTGTTAGACTCAAGTAATATTGAGAGGGGGGGGTGGTGAATCAGTATTACCGAAATAGTAGAAAAACTTACGCAAATAATTCTTTTTTAGATCACAACATCGAATCCACACATGAAATAAACATTAATATGCATAAGAATAATACAATCAATCATCACATGTGGACACTTAGTTTTTAAGTGGAAAAACCCCCCTCTAGGGAAAAAACCCACTAAATTATTTTTTGATTCTTCTTATTATCTATCGCTTCAAAATATTCTCATTTACATTACATCAGCTAGCTACCTCTAACAGTAGAGTGCCCACTCCTTGACTGAAATGATAAATGTTGGCCACAATGAACATGGAGCACCCATTCCTGCAATAGACAATCAACATGCACTTGGCTTGAAGCCTGTACTCCAAGTACAAAAAATTATGCAATCAAGAAAATAAGATTCATAACTGAAACACTGCTACATAATACAAGGATAGCATCAAATAAGAGCAATTCAATAGTAAAAAAAACTACAATCCATATGAGAGAATAATTCTCCAACACAGACTTTCTTCAAATTGATCTTCAATCTCTACACACAACACTAAAACACTACTGCTGATTAATTTTTGAAACACACTACTATTCTGAAACTCTAAACACTTTACTACAATCACTAGTTTCTGCACATTCTCTCCATGCACACTCACTCACTCATACTACTAGAGAACCAACCAAATGAGAAACTTATCTTCACATATTTGTAATTTTTGGAAATGGTTAATTCAATAAATTCTTCAGGTGATGGAGCTCTCAAAAATCCTTTTTGCATGCCTCAAATCAGTTTGAACTAGGCTTCTTAACCTAATCAAGCCACTTAATCCACTAGCTACTTGATATTTTCAAGTTTGATCACCTTCTACAAGTACCCCAACTTATTTTGACCTTTTTTAATAAAATGTTGGCCATTTTCATTGCCAAACATCTATTAAAATCAAATGTGCACATGAAACCCAAAAAGAATTTTGAATTACTCTTCAGTCGCATGGACAAAGTTGTGAGATTTTGGTTGCAGTCGCACTATGTACACTGCTGAATTTCGGTCAGAACCTTTCAGCCGCACACAAAACCCAAATTCAGTGTGGATGGGGTAGAGTATGATTTAAAGCAAGGAAACGATGCTTCCAACTTGCAACACAACTCCAGGGGGATGATTAGGCCTATGTAACACTATGAAACAATCTGAATGAGTCAACAAGACTCAATACAAAACATCAACGTGACCTCTATCAAAATTGTAACTCAGCTTCAGATGAGACATCGTTGCATCATGACAACTCTTCTATAGACATCCTGAGGCTATGACAACATTTTGCACCATCATGACATCCTTCATAAAGTATACAACAAACTCAAGATGATACATAGTGGCTCATGAGAACATGACTTACGTCAATAGGTGACATCAATGGAAACACAAACATGCCAACAAGCTCCCCCTTTTCCAATGATGTCAACTTGTAGCTTATGAAGATAATTATTACATTTACATACAATAATTTGAAGTTTAGCACATACACAACTCACTCACTCTCTCCCTTTGACATCAATGACAAGGGGTTTTGCATGGAAAAATGAAATACAAATAAACAATGTGATACATGGCCAATGATTACATACTCCCCTTGAAGGGTTGTAACAAACATTCCCCTTAGCTACTGAACACCCCCCCACATATATATGAGACCACACCATCCTAAAAAATAAATATACTTGAAGAAGCAATCCATCTTGAAATGAGAAAGAAGAATCAAGCAAAACAATTCATAATGCTTTGAAATGCATGTAAGCAAGAAACCATCACCAATTCTCTAAACTTCTAAAGTTGAAAGTGCTCCTGGTCTTATGACATCAGATAACTCCATGAAAAAATCCTTAATGTCTTCAAAAGGCACAACACCCATTTTCTCTCTAAGATATTCAAAATGCTCCCTTGGAAGTGGCTTAGGGAAGATGTTTGCAATTTTTTCATCTGAGGAAACATACACCCACCTTACAACTTTGTTGATCACTTGATCTCTTAGAAAATGATATTTGATTGGTATGTACTTCGTCTTGGAATGAAGAAATGGATCCTTCGATATACTTATTTCACTTGTGTTTTCAACCATGATAGGAAGAGGATCTTCATACTCAATATGTATGTCTTGAAGAGTTTTCTTCATCCATAGTATTTTTGTATAACAAGAGTTTGTTTCTATATATCCATCTTCAATAGTGGACAAGGAGATGGAAATTTGTTTCTTGCTTTCCCAAGAGAACAAACAATCCCCTAAAAAGTGAGTTTCTCATGAAGTGGTTTTCATGTCATTAATACTACTAGCCCAATATGTATCAGTAAAAGTAATCAAATTGAAATGTTTATCTTTGGGATAACTTAATCCATAGTCAAGAGTGCCTTGAAGGTACTTGAAGATCATTTTTACTGCATTAAGATGAGCCTCCTTGGGATTAGCTTGAAATCTTGAAACAAATCATACAACTTGCATGATATCAGGCCTAGAATAAATTAGATACAATAAGCTACCAAGCATGGAACGATACATGGATTGATTTACCTCTAGAGATTCATCATCTTTACTCAATTTTCATCTCGTTACCATAAGAATGCTTACCAGTTTGCAGTCTTCCATTCTAAATTGCTTCAATTTCTCTCTAAGATACTTTGAATGAGAAATAAAAATTCCTTTATCATCTTAAATAACTTGCAAACCATGGAAGAAAGTTAGCTCACCCAACATTGACATATAAAATTCCTTTTGCATTTCTTGTCCAAATTTGTGGCCCATCTCAAATTTCTTCCAAAGATGGTATCATCTACATACACATAAATGATTAGAAAATGATCATCTTCAAATTTGATATATGGATTATTGTCCATGGATTCCATTTTGAAGTCTTGTTGTTGTAGATGTTTATCTAGCTTTGCATACCATTCCCTTGGAGCTTTTTTCAAGCCATAAAGGGCTTTTCTCAACCCGCACACTTGATTCTCATTATCACCCAATAAAAACCTTCAGGCTATTCTACATAAACTTCCTATTCTAGATCACCATTCAAGAAAGTTGATTTAACTTCCATTTGATAAACTTTAATTTTCTTGTAGCATCCAAAGGCCAAAAACATTCTTATTGCATCTAATCTAACTACCAATGCAAAATTTTCATAAAAAACAATACCTTATACCTGAGTATGCCCTTTGCACACAAGTCACGCTTTGTTCCTTACCACATTGCCTTCTTCATTTAGCTTTTTCTTGAATACCCACTTGGTTCCAATGATGTTTTTTTCCTTTGGCCTTGGTAAAAGCTCCCATGTATTGTTCTTCTAAATATAATCTAGCTCTTCATTCATTTCCTTAACCCAATTTCGATATTCTCTAGCCTCATTGAAGCTTTTGGGTTCTATTTGAGACAATAATGCAAAGTGTTCTTCAGGGAAAATTTTAAGGATGGAAAATTATCTTGAATTTTAAAAACATTGGCAAATCTCACTAGTCCCTAATATGCAAACTATAAAATGTTTATTGATGTATTTGTAAAATTATTCAAATTTATAATGATTTTATATATACTCTCTATATAATGTTGGCAATTTTTAAGGTAAAGTAATTTTCTATTGTAAAATTTGGGCGAATCATTTTCATAAAAAATGGAAACTGGTGAATCTGTTTTTTGGAAAAATCATGGAAAATTAGCCTACCTGTGGATATTAGCCCCTAAAATTTTCCATGGTGTTCTTAATTGAAGTTTTCCAACAATTTCCTCCTTGTTTTTACTCCAAGCTCTTTGTTCCCAAGAATTTGACTTTCTGGATGCTTCTTTTGGATGTGACTTGGAGGAACCTTCTTTGTAGTGGAGATCTTCCTTTCTTCTTCCTCTTCTTCATCCTTGTCTAAAATTTATTGGTCCTCATATTCTATGAAATCATGATCAATTGCAACATCTTTGGAATCATTAGATTTAGGAAATGCTTCATTAACAACGAATATCATTACCTTCAATTACCTTTTTGGTTCTCTTGTTGTAACATTTGTATCCCTTTCTCTTGAATGAATAGCCAAGGAATATTCCCTAATTAGCTCTTGATTCGAATTTGCCAAGTGTGTCTTCAGCCCTCTTGATGCAACACTTTCTCCCAAAGACTTTGAAGTGGTCAAATTTTGTTGGTCTTTCTTTCCACAACTCATATGGAGTTTTGTCACTATTAGGCCTAAGAAGAAATATTTTGGCCAAATATATTATTGTTTGAGCTTCTTCTCCCCAAAAAGTATCTACCACCAACCTCGTCAAACATATCTCGTGTCATATCTTGGACCAACTTGTTTTTCCTCTATACTACACTATTTTGTTGTGGTATTCTAGTTATCGAGTATTGCCTCTTGATCCCATGCTCCTCACAAAAATAATCAAATTCCTTGGATATGTACTCAACTTCTCTATCATATCCAAGACATGTTATCTTCAAATCAGTTTCATTTTCCAAAAGTGCCTTAAAATACTTAAATTTCCTGAAAGCTTCATATTTCTCCTTCATGAGTATAATCAAGGTGGCTCTATTGAAATCATCAACAAATAATATGAAATATCTCTCTCCTATTGGGCTTTTCTTCCTTGTAGGAAAACACATGTTTGTGTGCACTAGCTCGAATGGTCTAATTGTAGATAACTCCTTGGATTTGAATTGCACTTTTATTTGTTTATGAAATTAGAATGATTTGCATATTGTGATATTTGGTTTAGACATCCTTGGTAATCCTTTAACTTCTCCAATCTTGCTAATATTGATTAGGTTATCAAAATTGACATGACCTAATCTTCTATGCCATAGCCAGTATTATTCTATTTTTCTCATGCAGCAACTATGCATAGTGTCATAAACAATATGCATGTTGTTGTCACTTCTAATTGCCTTTGCCACCAGCTTTCCTGATATTTCATTTCTAATCTCACACTCTTTAGATATGAATATCACATCATGCCCATTATCACACATGTGACTCACACTAAGGAGATTGTGTTTTAACCCATAAACATAGAGCACATTTTGAGCTTTGGTCTTCTTATCCATTCTAATTGTTCTTTTGCCTTTGATGGGTATTGTTGCATCATTTCCAAAATTGACATTACCTTCCTCGTACTCCTTTAGTTGCAAGAATTTTCTCTTATCACTGGTCATGTGTTTGGATAATCCACTATCAATCAGCCATTGCTCATGTTGATCATGAGCTATCAAAGCAAGCTCACAATTTTCAAAAAATTTCAGCCTTATTCTTCCATCTTCTCACAACTTTCTAATGATTATATTGCTCATGTATCTGTTGCATGAAGGAGTTTGGAAAGCTATATCTGCACTCACTAGCTTTGTGACCAAATTTATTGCATTTGAAACACTCGATCTCATTCATTAGTGGAGAAAAATAATAATTTCCATTAGCATGCAAGCTATTTGTTCCTTGAGCAACTCTTGATCTATCAACATTTACTTTAGAAAACATCTTCAATATACAGTTTATGGCCTTGTTTCCAAAATTGTGACATGAAAAACAATAACCATAAAATAGAGTAGGATACATAACTTTTTGTTGCCATGAAGAAGGAGTGGAATTTGAGGATCTTGCTTGCTTCACTTGTTGATTTTATGTTCATTTGATTGCATCACCATTACCTTGAACACCTGTTGAATGTGTTGGACTCACCAATATGTTAGGGGATCTCCCTGGTAAGAAGTCCCAATTAGACTTCAGATCATTTGGTGTAGGAGTCCCAACAGTGGGTCGTATGGTAATTCCTTGACCGCAATTTTGCACAAAGGAAAGTAAGATAAATTTGTTGATATCAAGGGTGTGACAGGTGCAATAAGATAAGGAAGGTGCATGAATGGTTCTAACACACAGAGAGTTAGGTGAGTGCACCCCTTGGAAACCTGTGGTAGCACGCAGCTTGGAAGGAAACACACGAGCGAAGATGCATCACACACTGGAAAGTAAGTTAGCTAACAATCCAAAGTGGTGGTTAAACTAATCAACACATTTCAGTAAGATTCATAAGTACTTATACAAAATAGTCCATACATGCATGCATAAGAAAACAGATACATATACCATTTAGAGTAAACAAGATAGTTGGAATACATATGACATACGCACGAAACATGTTTGATCTGTTATATTAAGAAGTGTAAGTTCTAGTCATACAATACATCCATGTCCAACCAATAGTTCTGACAGCGGAATGTTACAACCACAATCGCCTGCTCCTCCAAAGATATGTACTAGCTCTGTGCAGTGGAGAATCCAAGGCTTGTTACAATACTGTCCAAGCTCTCTCTAAGATAGTCTTATTGTTGGAAACAATACTGAGAGGGGGGGTGAATTAGTATTAGTCAAATCAATAACTTCTTCTTTTCATACTTTGATTTATATACGCTACTTCAATGAAGGTAACTCGCATGTACACATAACTGTATTTAAGGCAACTAGCGTATATCCAACAGACTTATGATTCAGTTAATTCATCATATGTTGATCTTTAATCAGTGCATCAGTACTTGATTAACCATATAAATAGTAACCATGTGCAGTAATAACAGAACAAACCATTACACATAAGAAACACACATGAACACCAAGATTTAAGGTGGAAACCCAATGTGGGACAAAAACCACCTGCTTTTGTCTTCTTTTAATATAAGAAAAACCTATTTACAATTTTGTACTGGTGCAGACTCATACCAGTATGCAGGCACCCACCTGCAAAAGGCTACAACCTTCTCTCATTCTCCATCTTCTACTGGAAGAGAGCTACAAACCCCTAGCTCTTATACTAGTCGATCTGTTTACTAATATGTAGGTGCCAACCTATAGAAGGCTCCAACCTTCACTCGTTTTCTAGTTGCTACTGGAAGGGAGATCCAACCCCCTGGCTCTTGTACTAACCGATATGTTTACCAGTACATAGGCGCTAGCCTACAGAATGCTATGACCTTATCACTTCCTCCGGGGATCACGTTTCATAAATTTTTAGACTGGATACTCCTAGAAAAATACACCACAATCTAAAGGCCTCGTTTCATCAAATTTTCATACTGGACCCATCAACAACATTGAAGCTCAAAATCATAACTGCAATACAACCATCAAATACATTTGCATCAACCAATCATTGAAACTCAATCATTACTTTTTGAATCAATCAATCACTGACAAGCAATCATCACTGAAGCAAATCATAATCAATCAATCTGAACATTTAGAACTTGTCACCAGAACACAAAGCATAACCCAGAACTCTGCATCAACAACCAAAACCAACTGCAACTTCAAACATCATATTTCATAATGTATACGCTACTTCTATGTGTCGAACCAACATGTATACGTGCTTTTACCAAAGTGAACCAGCATACAGATTTGCAAATACTAGATTAAAACTTCACAGCTATTACAAACTTCAGTCATACCCAGATCAAAACATTTACAGAATAAAACATGCATCAGGATTCAGATCTAGACTATCCATGATCAAACCACATAATGATAATTCATTTCAGGCCTTATGATTCTGATCCATCATCCATCATCAACCACATAGGTGCATCCTTAGTTTAGATCAAGTAAAGCATCAGAAGTCCATAACCTGTATATTTGATCTAACACTTCATAAGATATTCAATACTTGCACACACTGGCCTAATGATATTCTCCTCCTTATGTAGCTTTATGCCCTTTGTCAATACCTTGGACCAAAACCACTTAGGACCAATACCTTGGACCAAATACATCGGACCAAAACCTTGGTTTTCTAACATGTACGCGCTTTTCTTCCCATGGGAGTGTGTGTATACATATACGCTCTTTTTGTTCTGTGTGCCCGCGTGTATACGCTACTTTGACACAGTGAACCATAGTATACCTCTCTTTCTTCAATATTTGGAGTCTGATCTGTAATCCTTTGTTGTTAACCTCTTGCACTATGAACTATCATTTATATGAGTTGTCATCAAGGAAAACATATGTATCATAATGCCAACAATCTCCCCCTTTGGACTTGATGGCAACAACAAAACCAAGACACTCTCCCCCTTTGACATCAAGGGCAAAGGGCGGACCAAGATATTCTCCCCCTTTGATATACATTATGTTGTCCATGCTCCCCTTGAGTACATGCTAAATTCTTTGATTAAGCTCCCCCTTTGTACATGCTGAGATGCACTAAACCGTCCATGCTCCTCCTAAGCACATGCAGAGTCTGCAAAAATATTTTCCAAAAGAATAACATGACTCTATAACTCAACTATGTGAGTATGACCTTCCTATCATCAATGACTCATACATACATCAATCTCCCAACCAAGTGGGGATACACCAAATTTGACTCATCCACCCAACCAAGTGGGGATATACCAAATGTTTATACATGACTAAAAATAGAAATTATTACATCATCCTTCCCATGCATAGTGGGGTTACAAATTAGGTCTTTTCGTGACCTTTACATCAAATGATATACATGAAATTTATAACAAAAGACCAACAATATAAACGGCACCATAATATTCATTAGCAACTATCATACACCATATATGATCTGCACCATCAGCATATGTTAGCAGCATCAAGATCAACAACCTGTATATCTCCATCATCAAAAGTGTCACCTGAATCAAAACAACTATGTGGATCAAGCAAATGTAAGCATCTTCGTGTTCCAAGATCTTCTAACATAATGCCAACAATGCATTATTAGAAGCATATGCTCCCCTTGAACCTGTTCCAACTGTTCAATGTCAGATTTGATCATTGCAAATATCAGTAAGAATCATCAAAGCATCATCATCAAAAATATACATCAACTTTTTAACAACTTATGAGGACCAACACATTTCCACATATCATCAGCAGATTGTAACCATCATCAAACAGAGCAAATAATTGACTGAACCATATCAGACCCCTTTTCCTAAGTCTGTCCCACTGCTTTTTCCTCAAACCAACATATACACGACTGTGTAGCTTCGAACTCACGTATATACGTGACTTTTCTTCACGAAAATTGCGTATGGGATTTAGAACACTGAAGTTTCACAGTTTCAGCTCCCCCTGAGTCTGTTATATTTGTAAACTAAGCTATGCCACATCTTTCTGACTATACTTCCTTCTTCTTCCATATCTTCGAGTGTGATGATGTTTTCTCCTTTTGGTATGGTGCCCAAAATTTTCTCCTGCATTCCTTTGCTATATGTCCAAACTTGTTACATGCATAACATCTTACATGTTTCATATTCCTTCTATAGCAGTCAATGGCTTTGTGACCAAACATATTGCAAGAAAAACAATATCCCTTAAAGTACCTGAAAGCTGATGACCTTTCTGTGTGACGGTCTTGAACCACTATACTTCTACATCTCGCTGCAAAATGTCCAAAATTATGACATATAAAACATTCAACATTATTCATCAGAGGAAATAACTGACTATCACTTCCACAATTAGGAGAAAAAGATTTTCTTTGAAGACTTTCTTTCCTTGGTTGTTGATGGGGTTGGCCTCTCATCTCCTTGTTGAGAATTTCATATTGTGCATTAGAGTTACTTGCCTTGTCTTGTGAGGTAGATTCACCTTCAACAAATTCATGAAAACCAAGACCAGTTTTGATGGTAGGATACCTTTGACTACTAAGAATATTATCCAAAATTTTAGTATTGTCTTGAAATCATAACAGTTTATCCTTTTCTTCTAATTTACCTTTTAAGATATTTACCTCAACCTGATATTGCTCTTCCTTTTCCATATATTGCTTCTTCAAGATTTCTTCAGCCTTTCTTCCTTCTTCCACTTGTTGCCTTAATTTGAGAATCTCATTTTCTTGTTCTTCATCTGCTTGAGGTAGTTCTTCATTCTGCTTATTTTCAAGATCTTCTTTTAGAGAGAGGATCTTAGCTTCAAGACTTTCATAGTAACTGGATCTATCTTTAAGTCTCTTGATTGTTGTACTCTTTTCATTTACTTCATTTCTTAATGATGTCACTTCATCCTGCAACTTTTGACATTGATTTTCATTTTTCTTGTACTGCTTCCTTACATTGTTTCCTTCCTCAAGCTGAGCTTTTAATCTAGTAACTTCTTCTTTGAAGGTACACTCCTTTTTGTTAAATAGATCTTGTTGATCTTTGATTTTATCTTTGAGTCTTTTAACTTCTGACTCTATGTTTCTTTCACAGTCACTTCCAATATCTTCAATATTGCATGATCAAAGAAAAGTATCACTAGAAGACCAAAAATTTGTACCTCATACTTCATTTTCTTGTTCATCTTCAATCTGAGGTGATTCTGAATCTAATTACTTGCTTCCACCTAACGACCCATTGTCTCTCCTGTTGTCACTATTCCTTTGAGAATCTTCCTTTTCTGAGGTGCTTTCTTCTTTAGCTTCTTTCCCATTGTTTCTATGGATCTCCTTCAAGAGATCAAGCTTCTGCCAAGGGACTTGCTCTGATACCAAATTGTTGGAAATAATACTGAGAGGGGGGGTGAATCAGTATTAGTCAAATCAATAAATTTTTCTTTTCATACTCTGATTTATATACACTACTTCAATGAAGGTAACTCGCGTGTACACACAACTGTATTTAGGGCAACCAGCGTATATCCAACAAACTTATGATTCAGTTAATTCATCATATGTTGATGTTTAATCAGTGCATCAGTACTTCATTAACCATATAAATAGTGACCATGTGCATTAATAACAAAACAAACCATCACACATGAACACCAAGATTTAAGGTGGAAACCCAATGCAGGACAAAAACCACCTGTTGTTGTCTCTTTTTAATATAAGAAAAACCTGTTTACAATATTGTACTGGTGCAGACTCATACCAGTACGCAGGCACCCACCTGCAGAAGGCTATAACCTTCTCTCATTCTCCAGCTTCTACTAGAAGGGAGCTACAACCCCCTAGCTCTTGTACTAGCCGATCCATTTACTAGTACGTAGGCACCGACCTACAGAAGGCTCCAACCTTCACTCATTTTCCAGCTGCTACTGGAAGGGAGCTCCAACCCCCTGGCTCTTGTACTAGCCGATATGTTTACCAGTACGTAGGTGTCAACCTATAGAAGGATACGACCTTCTCTCTTCCTCCAGGGACCATGTTTCATAAATTTTCAAACTGGATACTCCTGGAACACAACACCACAATCTGAAGGCCTCGTTTCATCAAATTTTCATACTGGACCCATCAACAACATTGAAGCTCAAAATCATAATTGCAATACAACCATCAAATACATCTGCATCAACTAATCACTGAAACTCAATCATCACTCTCTAAATCAACCACAACTGAATCAATCAATCACTGACAACCCATCATCACTGAAGAAAATCATAATCAATCAATCTGAACATTCAGAACATTGTCACTAGAATACAGTCACCAGAACACAAAGCATAACCCAGAACTCTGCATCAACAACCAGAACCAACTGCAACTTCAAACATCATATTTCATAATGTATACGCTACTTCGATGTGTCGAACCAGCGTGTATATGCGCTTTTACCAAAGTGAACCAGCGTACAAATCTGCAAATACTAACTTAAAACTTCACAGCTATTCCAGACTTCAGCCATACCCAGATCATAATATTTACAGAATAAAACGTGCGTCAGTATTTAGATCTAGACTATCCATGATCAAACCAAATAATGATAATTCATTTTAGGCCTTATGATCCCAATCCATCATCCATCATCAACCACATAGGTGCATCCTTAGTTCAGATCAAGCAAATCATCAGAAGCCCATAACCTGCATATTTGATCTAACACTTCATAAGATATTCAATACTTACACACACTGGCCTAATGATCTTCTCATCCTTATATAGATTTAGCCTTTTGTCAATACCTTGGACCAAATACCTCGAACCAAAACCTTGGTTTTCTAACATGTACGTGCTTTTCTTCCTGTGGGAGTGCAGGTATAAGTATACTCTCTTTTTGTTCTATGTGCCCGCATGTATATGCTACTTTGACACAGTTAACCAGCATATACCTCTCTTTCTTCAATCTTTGGAGTTTGATATGTAATCCTTTGTTGTTAACCTCTTGCACTATGAACTATCGTCTATGTGAGTTTCCATCAAGGACAACACTTGTATCATAATGCCAACACTTATCGGAAGCTTGGCTTACCAAAATCCTATACAATGAGTTATGGGGTTCTATTTATAGCAAAGGGTGGGGTGACCCTTAACATTCCCCTTTGTGACAGTTCATCTACCCTCATGACTCTTCATCTACTCTATGATTGTTACATCCAACTATCGACACTTGAACTTCCACTTAACAAGACATTACATTACAATGCACATGTTCCCATGTGAGACAAAATGGCTTGAGCAAGCCATGCAAGACATCACTAACACTCGGTCTGTTGTGATGAGGCAAACTCTTTGACATGCTTGTGATGGTGAAGGTGGTAAGTTGATGCCAAGCTTGGTCATCTGTGATGGTTTTCATGCGCTCCATGGCGACACCTTGCTGAATCAAACTCTTGCCTCCGTTGCATCCCAGTGCATTGGTGTGTCTCTTCCATCCAACTTGTCTGCTAACATGTGCATGGTCTTCTTGGGTGTGGTTGAACTAGCCACATGTTGATGCATATTGTCTGCGCTGATCTCCAAGCATGTGTTGGTGTTCATGCGCATCAACTTGTCAAAATACATGTTCAACTCCAGTTGGACTTGCTTCTTGTCTTCGCCTCGATGAGAGTGCCAAATGGGTGGGATCACATGTGTGCACACAATGACATGCATATTGCTAAATTCCCTTGCATGTAATCAACAACATTGCTCACCTTGTCTGCTACGTGCTAGCTGCTGGGATGGATCTATAACTTGTATGGGTACAGTTTCATCCGTCTGTGCATGTCACGCCCCCTGTTGTACCTGTTTCTGATGCACTTCATTATCTTGTCTACGCAGCTCCTGTTCTTCCTTGAGTTGTTGCTTCAGCAAATGCAACTCCTTCTCAGCTCTCACGTGATCGTCTCGTCATGTCATCACCTCATAGCCTCAATCTCCAAAGTTTCTTTCATCACAAGTGGATCTACTCGACCTTGCAACTTTGTTCCACCTCTGTGTTGTCAACAACCTTCCTCTTGCTTTCTCCACATGCGGGTGTGCTACCTTCTGCTGCTGCTGATGGTGTTGCATGCTATGATGCTGATCATTGTGATGCTACTACCATATTATCTTGATGTCCTTTTCTACGAACAACTTGATGTCTTCATAGGTAGGAAAGCTCATAGACACTTGCTTGGCTACAATCCAAATTGTGTTCTCAACGGTGTCCTTTGACTCTGCTCGCCTGAAGGCCATTGTACTTGTGCTGCTGAGAGGTAGATGAACACCTGCGACACCTGTGGACATGGCAACAGTCATGGCAAGAAATCTATCATTCGAAAACCAAAAAAAACTTGAGAACTGACTTGCAACATACCTGTGTGACTGATCATGAACGTTGCGCAATTTCCATCGAGAGGTCAGGAGACTGACTGCCAAAATTGCATAAGGCGCAGTCTAGGCTGCCAGGAGGCTAAATGACTGCTAGAACTACGCAATACATAGTCCAGCCTGGCCTGCTGAGGACTGAAACTGCGCAATGCACAACTTCAGTCAACAGTGACATGTAATCGGCAAACTACATTGTGCAGTTTCTGGGGCCAATAGGACACTGCCTCTAAGAATTGTGCAATGCAAGCCTAGAGGTCAAGGCCTAGTGATATTTGTGAAATTTCTAGAGGGAAGGCAGAGCCTTTGCTTCTGGAAATGTGTACTTCTAGTCAGGCAAGGTATTGTCTAGGCTAAGGCAACCCAGTCCAGCCGACGGGCGACTAAAAATATGAGAAGTGTGAATGCATGAGGAGATGAGTGCAAACAAGAGTGAATGATCATTCATGCAAACAACAAGTGTAGGATTCAGGAAATGGGAAAGCATGCAAGTGTGTGAAGCAAGTCGCCGTAACGGCGACTATCCATGAAAAAACAGATCCATGCATGTGACAACAGTGAGATGCAAACGAAAACTGAAATGGTGCTAGTACAAGCTAGTATGCATTTAAATGATAGAAAGTGCTCACTGAAATCAAGCATACATCACTCACACAAAGCGAAACACAAAAAGCGACAAAAACACAACGCAAGTCATGAACAACGAGTTTACCCCAAGACAACTGAGTTGAATGTGCCAACGATTCCTAGATGCAATGTGGGAAGCCAGAGCTACAAGGTAGATGTGAGCACTAAGCTCTACGACGTCCAGTTGATGAGTTTTGATAAGATTGAGGTTGTGACGCACATGCCACAAATATAGGAAAAGCGACACTTGGCGGGAGGTTTTTGAGATGATCCTTGCATGTAACCTCTAGCCGCTAAAAATAGATCCTTGAATCAACAGATGCCTTTACATGTTGCCTTGGGAGGAGCATCCCATGCATGCAAATCAGTTTTGCTCGGTCCCGGAGGGAACCAGTCAACTCAATTGCACATGCAAGAGCCTGCTCAACTGCTAGGAGATAATGTGCATTTCTAGAAGGTAGTTAGGCTGGCTTCCCAAGAGATTTGTGCAATTTCTAGGAAGAGCACCTGATTGTTGCACAAGATTGTGCAATTCCTGGGTTGAGCAACCCTGCTGGGAGGAATTGTGTAATTTTTTGGATGAAGCTTAACTAGTAGAATTGCACAACTCTGGAGCCCAGGATGTTGCCAGATTGAATTGCACAATTTCTAGAGGGAAGGTTGGTTTCCCTCCAGAATTGCGCAATTTCTTGAGGGAGTTGCTCAGGCTACAACTGGACCAAGTTTGGAGAAAAAGCCGGTGAGGGGAATGCATCAAGCTTTGATAGACAGGGTGTCTTTATGCAAGAAAAACATTGAAGCTTGTGTAGTTGACGAAGAAAGACATGCTGTTGTGAAAGGTTGGTAGGGAGGTGTTGTGATGTACAACAAACCCCCCATTTTATACAAAATCATAATAAGAAATGGGTCCCTATTAAAATAAACTTAGATGTGTGAATAAATTGGTATTAACCCATCATAATAAAAACCCTTATCAAAAGGATTAATGTAAATGAAGTACTTTAAAATCCTTTTGAATAGGAATAAAGTGGGTCTTTTAAAAATTATAAAGTTCTTTGTTATTGCGATAAAGTGATCGCAAGATCGCATATCGCAATAACAAGGGAAACATATATAAAGACACATTCATTCACTCCGATCCGAAAAGGTAATCGCAAGTAGATATCAGGAAAAGCAAATCACAAAGCACAATGAAATAGCCCCTTTGATGTCTCCGATGTGATAAAGCGTATCGCCATCGGCGATCGGAAATAACAAGTCAACACATGATTGAAGGCACTTAAATCCTCCGATGCGATAAGGCACATCGCAATTGGCGATCGGCGAAATCACATTGACACAGAAATAAAACTCGAACCCATTCCCCGATTGTGATACATTAAAAAGGCAGATATCTCGAGAACATACTTATAAGATTTTCATGCATTATATCACCTTTCGGTGATCGGAGATGTTTAAAATGAATATTAAAGCCTTTCTTTTCACACTACCGATCGCTGATTTGCGGTTTACTTCTGATTATTCATCAAAGAATCTAAGCCACGTTTGAATGAATCATTCATCATATAAATGACATGATGGACATTTAAAACCTCCTTTACCATGATTGACAGGTTAAGCGGCTAATCAATGAAGCAGCTAAGAGTATATCTTTTCATTAGATTTTATCTGCGGAAATTTCACTATAATTCATTATCACCTGCTGATTGACATAATTCTTTCATATTGGTCTATAGAAGCATTGCCCTGTATCACGTTTTTCTCATCGCTTGTGCAGAACTCTGCTCAAATAAGAAATTTCAAACAAATGGGGAAGAAATCAAAGAAATCTGCAGCCGCGGAACCTACAACAGTAGTGCAACTAGCCAAGGATCCAGGGCCAAGCAAAAAAGGGTTAATCTTAGACACTACATGCCTCGGCCTTGGAAATACTAGTTGGGAGAACATTTACAATTTAATTGAAGCAGAGGAGCCTGAGGAAGTATTGGAAGAAGCTACAACCGACTCAACTAACAAATCGGAAGCATCCCTCAAAGATTTAGCTTGTTCATATTTGCATAGAATAGCAGCATGAGAAAAGATTCTTCCATACACTGACGTAGTGAGATGGGTGGTAGAGGAAATTCCAGTTTCAAACAGAACATTTTGCACAATTGATGGGAGGATTTTTGGCTCATTCCAGCCTGATGATCTAAGGAAAATGTATCACTTGCCTGAACCTGAAAAGCAGTACAACAAAGCCTTCTTGGAAAAATTTGCGAATGAAAATGAAACAAAATCAGCCCCAATTAAGCAATGGAGACATAATCCCGAGAAGCACAAACACGAATCATCAGGTAAGTACTCGGTGGACTCATTGGCTTCTCCTTACTGTTATGTCGAGGCTATGATGTGTAGAATGTGGGGGATACATGATTCTTCTAAATTCACCATTGAAATGGTCCCTTTAATGGAAGCAGCAGTCAATAGTTATGTGATGGATTGGGCAAACATTTTGTCCGACAAATTAGCCTCAGCAATTCTCGAATTCAGATCAAATACACGCAAAACTACCAGGACCATTCCCCCTTTTTATTATAGTGCTTATATTATGGATACTCTCTGTTTTAACTCTAAATATCCAGTACTGGGATGGAGATGGACTCCCGAGGACCCCAAGCCAATCCATATTTATCATCAAATGTTATGGAAAGCTCACTACAAAGATAATTTATACAGAATTTGCAATGGTTTTATGTTACCTATCTACTATGCTATTTTTGATAAACCTGCCCCTAGGATTTTCAAGGAAGCAGAGATAGACTTTACTGTAGTTGGTAATTGGTTTGGAGAAGACAAGTTCACTTATATAAGGCTTTTTGTTAGCCTTACAAAACCCCACGTCCTTCCTCTGTATGTACCCGATAAGTTGTTAGCTCGAGAATTGGCCTACCAAATAACAATAGAAGGGACATCCAAAACTCTTAGAAACTCTAAGAAACAGGTATGGCCTACATTTCCTCTAAGATGCAACGTCTACACTCTTCATGATTACAAACATGCAGAAAAGGAGGCAGAAAAAATACAAATGCTCAATCTTACAACCATCCCCAATAGACAATATGATCCTAGAAAAGTTGCCTATAATGTTCTTGAACAAGCTAAACTTGCAAAGTTCGATCATGAAAAGGATGAATTTGATGACCTGTTTTCCTCAGCAGAATCATTATTTCAAGTAAAAACATTGGCCAGGATCAGATATAAAGATGAAGGGCTGGAAGTGTTCAATAGGCTCAGAGAACAGAGGTTTCAAACTCTGCCTTTGGACTTATTAGCTACCACCCCAGCAATCCAGTCAAGCGAGCTTAAACAACAAAAACCTCCTGCTGTGGAAAAAATTCCTGAGAAAGGAAAAGAGCCAGAACAGGAGAAAGAACAGGAAAAAGGCAGTGAACACATGGATATAGATACTCAAATTGATCCCAAGCTCCTTAAGGAATGGCAACAGTTTGGTTCCATTATAAGAAATCCTGAGAATTCATAGGGTTTTAGTACACCTGAAGTGACCATTGGTCACAAGACAAAAACAAGTACGGTTCCAATTGAAGCAATCAGCGGCCTACCCACCAGCAAAGATGTAGAAATAATTCCTAAGGATCCATCGGATGAAATTGTTTTGCAGATAGAAGAAATACCACCATTAGATGTCTTTTATAGTCCTAAACATAGGGTTGTAGTAAAAAGACAAAGGAAAAGGAGAAGGCTTGATCAATCTTCCCTTTTACCTGCACAGACAGAGATGGCTAATGTGGTATGGAAAGAAGAGATCAATCCCTTCGAAGACCTCTCAAAACTCTCTCAATATGCCAAGGCTTATTCAGTAGCTAGTATGGATAAAGCATAAGAGGTAAGCAATTTATTAAAAGAAAAAGATCAGGCAATTGTTTCATTGGAGGCACAGGTATCTGAAAAACAACAGAGAGTAGATCAATTGGAACAGCAGTTAGCAGCTCAGTAGCAAGTAGACAACCAACTAAATGAGCAATTGCTCAAGGAGAAGCATAGGATAGACCAAAGCGCAGTGTAGAAACAAAAGGAATTATCCACAGCATTGGCCAAGCTGAAGACAATGAATGAACAGATGAGTAAAACAAAAGATGAGCAAATCGCTCAATTATCACAACAGATAGAAAAGTTCAAAAGTCTTCCTCAACCAGCAGAGTTTAGGTCCGAGGCTCTCCAAATCAATAAAGCATTGATTAAGCAGCTAAATTTACTATGTCATAATATTTCCCTTGTTGAACCCCTCTGTGAGATTGCTTCATCAATGATTGACAAATCAGTCGACGCCAGGCAGAATTTGGAACAGGCCGATGAGACTTTAACCAACTTTCTTGCTTGGCAAGAAACCAGTGAAGGGCAAGCTACAAATCTGCCTAAAATTCTAGAATCACACAAGGAGATCCTTTTCCTAGAATGGCAGTCGCAATTGATGAAGGCAGAAAGGGAAACTTCAAGATGCAGATCAACAACTAGTAATTTGATTGAGTTAATCAATGATACTCTTTATCTATCTAATTTTATTTCACAGTGCACTCCAGGTAAATTGCCGTCAGCCAAAGCATTGGAACAGACATGCAATCAAGAATTGGAAAAGAAGGAAAGATTAATCGTCGGCATCCAAAGTTTAACTTGGGATACCTTTTGGTTCTTCCTAGTTAAACCATACAGTCAAAGAGCAGCACTCAAATGTTTAACCGATGCAATTGGTTACATGATTCCCGAAATTCATGATGCTACGTATTCAGCCCAACTGCATTCTCGTCTGAGTCACCCTCCAGAATTGCAACCAATGCTTGCTATCTGCCAGCTCAAGCCAAAGGATGATCAGCCAAAATAGTGAATCATGCTACCGACTGCAAACAGACCTATTTCAAGGAGATCTTCATGATTTGGTTATACCACCTAATAGAATTTTTATTTCATAATTAGTTAGCTTAGATAGTATTTATAGACCCTTTCATGTCTTTAGAAAGGGTCCTCAATTTTTGTATAAACTTGGATCAGGAAGTCACACTATTGTGCTTCTGATATATTTTTTTATGAAGACTGGGCCTATATTCTGAATTTTAATGAAGAATGCTTTGATGAGATATGCACTATTGCTTTTTGTGGAAGTGTTTCTAAGTTAGAAGAAGGAATTTGAATGCGATTGATATCGGGAGGGATCCGAATTACATATGGTACTATTATCTATGTCTTTGCTCCATTCTTTTATATGAATCGACATTTATTTAATCTTGCTATCATTGAATATATGTATGTGTTTTAACAACAGTCCTTATACTTATCACTATTGAATGTTTAAGGAGTGTTATCCTTTCAATCATATTTATGTCAATGATATATGAAGAATAGTGTAATAATGTTTTAATGATTACTTTGTTCAACTACTTGAACAAAGTAATTATCATATGAATGAATGTCTTTGTTTACCAATAGAGTCATCTATATGCCTGTTTGTAGATAAAGATCATCAAAAGTTACACTAAAGTAGAAATTTCCCGGGATAGATTAGTTGTTTATAGTTTTACTTTTTAGATTACATAATCCATCCATTATCATTAGATAATAGAAAATCAACCACTTATCCATCCTATTTACAAACCATTGGGAAACTGGTCCTATTATATCCAATCAGAGCCACCACATCAACCGGAAAAGGAGCTGCCTTTAAGGTCTGGACCGGGTGGTTTTCCCCGATGTTGATGAAGCGATTTTCGAGGTGTCAACATTTTTGGTGCTAGAAGGAAGGCATGAACCGTGAATGGAGAGCAAACCCAAACCTACAACCCATTCTTAGAGTAAATCTCCCTCCACCTCACCTCCGACTTCTCCTTTGGATGCTGGAACTCCATGTTGGAAATAATACTGAGAGGGGGGGGTGAATCAGTATTATCAAGTTCTTTTTAATAAATCTTCCTTATTTATACTTTGAATTATTCTTGTATGTCAGTACCATAAAACAATGAGCATGAACAAGAAAAACAGATAGTCACACCAAAGAACACCATATATAAGGTGGAAACCCAATGTGGGTGAAAACCACCTGCTGCAATATGTCTCTATCTTCTTTCAATTAGAATCTCCTTTTACAATGATCTTGTACTGGTGCAGTCCTTTACCAGTACGCAGGCTACAACCTGCAGAGAGCTACAACTCTCTCTCGTTTTCCAGTCTCTCCTGGAAGGGATCTACAACCCCCTACTTCTTTTCTTTCAAGGACCACTTTTCATAAATTTTCAAACTGGATCCAAGAATATCAAATAAACATCAAGTACATGCAAATTACCCAAACTCCTTATACAATCAACCAAGAATTACCCAACTTCTCAGAATGTTGTAAACAGAAAGATAAACCCAGAACTCTGCAGCAATAAATAGAAGATGATCAACAAATGTTTTTAGGACAGATACGCAATTTTTCTTTATCTGGACTGCGTGGCTTTGCACTTCACCTTATGCGTCTCTGCGTATCCCTGCAGAGAGCCTTCCACTGCACCGCGTACCCACGCACTGTTTCTTCAATCACACTGCGTAATACTACTGTGGGCACGCACCCTCAGATGCTATCGCGCCGCGTATCTACGCACCTGCGGCTTCTGTAGCACCGCGTACTTTCACTGTGCCTCCGCACCTGAACCTCTGCCACGCCGCGTACCTTTACTATTCTTCCGCACCTGAACCTCTATTGCGCTGCGTACCCACACACTGCGCCTTCTTCTGCTGTGCGTACCCACGCACTGCGCCTTCTTCTGCTATGCGTACCCATGCACTTGCACCGTTAATCACCTGCGAACCTCTGATTAGGGCCAAATTGGCAGTCCACCAGTGTGCCACAGATAGTCAGATGCCCAGATCTGATCATGCGCCCGAGAGATCACACTTCATAGATTCACTTTCAACTTCACTTTTATATAGATCAAGCTTTTAAACCGATAACCCAATATTTTAGATCTTAAGATATTCAATTTGCAAAAGATGCCTTGGCCAAGTGATCTCCTTCCCTATTTATAGTCAAGCCCTCATTCACACCATGGGACAAAACCATCAAATAACCAAAACAAGGGATCCAAACCGGGGCTAAATTAGATCCTATACCACGGGCCAAAACCATAGAATCAAGAACGGCGGGCTAAATACCACGGGCCAAAAATAAGAAACCCCACGTGAGCGCGCTTCTCTGCCTTGAAGTGAGTGAACTGGGGGTCCACACCTCATGAACGGGTAACCTGCGGGTATGAACGCACTTCCTGGCCGGCGTACCTGCGGGTCCGCACCTTTTGAACCATTCACCTGCGTACCTCTTAATTTCCAACATTTTGAGAGCCTGAGCATTGCTACTTGAGTGAGTTGCCATCAAGTACAACACCTGTAACATAGAGTCATACCAGAATCATAATGCCAACAATCTCCCCCTTTGGACTTGATGGAAACCTCAAGATCCTCAACGTCATTCTCCCCCTTTGACATCAAGGGCAAAGGGTTATGCTCCCCCTAAGAACATGCTCCCCCTGACTATAAACCAGATCTGCAAAGAAGAACCATAATCCACCAAACACCATAAATGACCATGAAAGAGATAGAGACATATTGCAGCAATATTCAGACCAGCATCCATGATCTCCTTCTGTACTTCCTCCATAATGCCAACAATGTATTATATGCTCCCCCTGAACCTGTGCCATTCGATCTTCGACCAATCCGCAACCCAGCACATGTACGCATGAGCCTTGCGTACAACCAACCATCAGAAGAGATTCAACAACAAGATGATGCATCAACAACCCCCAGCTTTTGCTTGAGGTATTCAAAGGTCTCCCTGGGCAATGGTTTGGTGAGTATATCAGCAACTTGTTCCTTAGAAGGAACATACTCCAACTTGACCTTTTGTTCAAGTACTTGTTCCCGGAGAAAATGATACTTGATCGGTATGTGCTTGGTCTTTGAATGCATGAATGGGTTCTTTGAAATGCTGATTGCACTTGTGTTATCACATAAGATGGAGATAGGTGGTGTACAAGTGATTTGAAAATCCTGCAAGGTCTGCATCATCCAAAGGAGTTGAGTGTAGCAAGATGCAACAGCAATATATTCCGCTTCAGCTGTAGACAAGGCAATTGAACTCTGTTTCTTGCTGAACCAAGATACTAATCTGGAACCCATAAAGAATACACCACCACTTGTGCTCTTCCTGTCATCCACGCTTCCGGCCCAATCTGCATCTGTATAAGCATGAAGTGTGAGATCTATATCTCTAGGATACCATAAGCCATAGTTTTGAGTTCCTTGAAGATATTTGAAGATTCTCTTTACTGCCTGAAGATGAGTTTCCTTTGGATTTGCCTGAAATCTTCCAACTATTCCCACTGCATGCATGATGTCTGGTCGGGTACCTGTCAAATAAAGTAGACTTCCAATCATAGATCTGTAGGTTGGTTGATGCACTGCTGCTGATTCATCATTTGCACTGAGGCTACATCCTATGACCATGGGTGTACATACTAGTTTTGCATCTTCCATGCCATATTTCTTCAAAATCTGCTTGAGATACTTGGTTTGAGACAAAAATATCCCTCCTTCTTTTTGTTGGATTTGCAAACCAAGAAAATATGTCAGTTCTCCCAGCAAGGACATCTCAAATTCTTTCTGCATTACCAAGGCAAAGCTTTGACTCGTAGCTTCTTCATTGCTGCCAAAGATAATGTCATCTACATACACAACAAGTATTAGCAATTTGTTGTTTTCAACTTTTATACAAAGATTGCTATTTGCTGATCCTTTTGAAAAACCTTGTTGATGAAGATATTTGTCCAAACGATAGTACCAAGCCCTTGGAGCTTGTTTGAGACCATAGAGAGCCTTTTTCAATCTGCATACAAGATTTGGATCATTTCCAAGAATGAAACCATCTGGCTGCTCAATGTATACTTCTTCTTCAAAGTCTCCATTCAGAAAGGCTGATTTCATGTCCATTTGAAATACTTTGAAGTTTTGAAAGCTTGAGAGAGCAAGGAACATTCGGATGGCCTCAAGTCTTGCAACAGGAGCAAAAGTTTCTTCAAAATCTATTCCTTCTTGCTGCGCATACCCTCTATAAACAAGTCTGGCCTTGTTTCTAATTACTTCTCCATTTTCATTCAATTTATTTTTGAAGACCCATTTTGTCCCTATAACATTCTTATCCTTTGGTCTAGGAACCAATTCCCAAGTGTTGTTCTTTTCGATCTGCTCAAGTTCTTCATCCATTGCTTTTACCCAACATTCATCTTTGCATGCCTCTTTCACATTTTGTGGTTCAGTGGAAGAGAGTAATGCCAAATAGCTTGAAGCTTCTGCAATTGTTCTTCTTGTTTGTACACCTGCTTCTTTCTGCCCCAAAATCTGAGATTCTGGATGATTCTTCTGAACATACCTGGATGGAGTCTTCTCTTCTATCCTTATCTGCTCCTCTGTTTCTTCTTGAGGTTCTTCTTCTTCATCATTCTGTCTTTGAGGGTAGTCTTCATCTTCTTCGATATCTTCATGATTTACTTGCCTAGGAATGTATCCCTTCTCATCAACCACTACATCAATGCTATCAACAATTCTTCCAAGTCTTTTATTGTAGCACTTGTATGCTTTGCTGTGTGGAGAATAACCAAGAAGAATGCCTTCATCTGCTCTAGGTTCAAGTTTGCCAAGTTGCTCATCAGTATTCTTAATATAGCATTTGCTCCCAAAGATTTTGAAGTGCTTTACCGAAGGAGTCTCACCATACCAAAGCTCATGAGGGGTTTGAGTGTTGTTCACCCGAACATTTGTTTTGTTGAGAATAACAACCGCAGCATATGCAGCTTCACCCCAGAAAGTTGCGGGAGTTCCAGACTCATCAAGCATAGCACGAGCCATTTGTTGGACTGTTCTGTTCATTCTTTCCACCACTCCATTTTGCTGAGGAGTTCTAGCTGTAGAGAATTCTCTTCTTATCTCATGTTCTTCACAGAAATCGAAAAATTCATTTGAGGTGAACTCCCCACCTCTGTCGGACCTAAGGCACTTAATTTTGTATCCCGATTCATTTTCAACCAAGGCTTTAAAGGATTTGAATTTTTCGAATGCTTCATCTTTGTGCTTCATAAGTCCTAACCAGACAAACCTGGAGAAATCGTCAATGAATAATATCAAGTATTCTTCTCCTCGAGGTGTCCTTTTCCTGAATGGACCACATACATCTGTATGTACTAGCTCAAGAGGCATGCTAGCTGATCCTTCCTTCTCCGGAAAGTTAGTTCTGGTTTGCTTTCCAAACTGACATGATTTGCATATGGTGTTGTCTGGAATTTTGATATCTGGAAGACCACGAACTGCCTGATATTTGCATGCTTTCCTTATTTGTGAAAAGCTTAGATGCCCCAACCTCCGGTGCCATAACCAGTGCTCATCATCCTTGCTCAGATAGCATTGTTGTTGTCCTTCTTCAAATATGTATAGATTATTTGGAGTTCTTTTACCTTTGATCACTGTTTCACCTGTATCAAGATCACGAACAAGACATCCATTTGATCTAAATATCACCTCGGTTCCATGATCACACATCTCACTGACACTCAGAAGATTATGCTTCAATCCATCAACATACAAAACATTTCCAGCTTTGACCTTTTCTTTTAACTGAGTAGTGCCTTTTCCTTTTATAGCTGTAGGAGTATCATTTCCAAAAGAAACTTTCTTTCCCTTTTCTAAAGCAGAATATGATTCAACTTTTTCTTTTATCACCTGTCATATGCTTCAAACATCCACTGTCAATGTACCATAGATTTTCCTGTCCCTCTGCATAAAATGCTATCCCACATCTTTCTGTTTGTGGTTCCTTTATTCTCCATGTTTTGGTGCTTGAGGCTTGTTCCTTTGTCTGCTGAAACCTGCTCCTGCATTCAGAATCTTCATGACCAAAGTTATTGCAAATAGAACATTCAACCTCATTTTCAAGAGCCGAAAAGTTGTTATAGGTCCTTTTTGTAATCCCGGTCATACTTCTTTGTTTTTGAGCTTCTCTAGTCATGATTGTTTTATATGCAACACATTGAGTTGCTTTGTGACCAAAGTTATGGCAAGAGAAGCATTGTCCATTGAAGAAACTTCTGCAGTTATCAAATCTTCCGGCCAAATGATTGTAATTTCTATTGTCATCCATTCTTGAAGCAAATTGAGAGGATTTTACCTGTGGCTGGTTGTAGCTTTTGTTCATCCTTAAGACGTATTGCCCCTGGTTTACCTGATAGTCTTTGTTTGTTCTTGATGTAATTCGTCCCTGCTTTACCTGGTGATCTCCATCGTGCTTTTGCTCATTCCTTCTTGCTGCATCAAGATAACTCTTTGAGGTGGATGCTTGAGAAGTTTCTCCATTATACCCCAGACCTGTCTTGTTTAGTGGAGAACGTTGTACATTGATGATCTCATCCAGAGTTTCAGATCCTTTGACAAACTTAAGATTAATAGCCTTTGTTTTCTCAATCTCTTTTCTAAGACCAACAATTTCACCTTCTAATTTTTCAAGATATTTTTCCTTTACATCAATTTGAAATTGTAGAGTATCAATGATCATATTCTTTTCTTCTATACATCTCTTGAGTCTAGATATTTCTTCATAAAGGCTATCCACATCTATAGCATCCATGTAATCATCATCTTCAAATGCCATTAAAAGTTTATAGTCATTACCTCGTTCATCTTCATCACTATTTGATAGACCATCACTATCTTCATGAGTGTAGTAGCTTTTATTATTTGCATTCTGTTTCTTGTTCCATCTAACAGGTTCCTTTCCTTTGTCAATCTTATCCTTATGAGGACATTTCGCAGCATAATGACCTACTCTTCCACAAGCAAAACATTTAAAAGGTAACTTACCTCTGAACCTTCCAGTAGCCCGTTGAAGATTTCTGACAAAATTTGATTCTTCTTCTTCTTCTGGCGCGTGACTTGCTTCATAGTAGTCTCCTTTGCCTGAAGCCTTGAAAGCAGCTTCTCTCCTGTCTGATGGACCTCCTTTTCTCATTTGATAAGCAGTTAGAATTCCGTGTAGCTGAGACATAGTAAGAGTTCGTAGATTTTCCTTTTCTTCTATTGCAGACACTTTAGATTCAAACTTGGGGGACAATGATCTTAAAACTTTTTCAACCACAATAGCCTCTTTTATTTCTTCACCCAAGTTTTTCATGCAATTAACAATCTCTTCTACCCGAAGGAAATAGTTAGCCACACTTTCATCATTATACATCTGAGATTCTCATACTGAATCCTGAGGGTTTGAAGTTTAGCACGCTTTACCTGTTCATCTCCTTCGTAGCTCAAGACAATCTTGTCCCATATTTCCTTTGCGGATTTATATTGCATAACCTTCATGAATTCTGTTTGAGATAAGCATCCCAACAGAGTATTGATTGCTTTAGCATTTGTTTCATATTTCTTCTTCTCGGCCGGATCTGTAGGAGTAGCTGAAGGAAAAGTGTAACCTGTATCTATGATATCCCAAACTTCTGTACCAAGAGATTGAAGATAGGCAGTAACTCTTACCTTCCAATAATTGAAGTTTGTCCCATCAAAAATTGGTGGCCTGATTGATGCTTCCCTCTCGTAGTTGCTCATGATGAATGATCTTCCTTCAAGCGATCAAGCTTCTCTGAAGAACCTGGCTCTGATACCAATTGTTGGAAATAATACTGAGAGGGGGGGGTGAATCAGTATTATCAAGTTCTTTTTAATAAATCTTCCTTATTTATACTTTGAATTATTCTTGTATGTCAGTACCATGAAACAATGAGCATGAACAAAAAAACAGATAGTCACACCAAAGAACACCAGATATAAGGTGGAAACCCAATGTGGGTGAAAACCACCTGCTGCAATATGTCTCTATCTTCTTTCAATTAGAATCTCCTTTTACAATGATTTTGTACTGGTGCAGTCCTTTACCAGTACGCAGGCTACAACCTGCAAAGAGCTACAACTCTCTCTCGTTTTCCAGTCTCTCCTGGAAGGGAGCTACAACCCCCTACTTCTTTTCTTTCAAGGACCACTTTTCATAAATTTTCAAACTAGATCCAAGAATATCAAATAAACATCAAGTACATGCAAATTACCCAAATTCCTTATACAATCAACCAAGAATTACCCAACTTCTCATAATGCTGTAAACAGAAAGATAAACCCAGAACTCTGCAGTAATAAATAGAAGATGGTCAACAAATGTTTTTAGGACAGATACGCAATTTTTCTTTATCTGGACTACGTGGCTTTGCACTTCACCTTCTGCGTCTCTGCGTATCCCCGCAGAGAGCCTTCCACTGCACTGCGTACCCACGCACTGTTTCTTCAATCATGCCGCGTACTACTACTGTGGGCACGCACCCTCAGATGCTATCGCGCCGCGTATCTACGCACCTGCGACTTTTGTAGCGCCGCGTACTTTCACTGTGCCTCCACATTTGAACCTCTGCCACGCCGCGTACCTTTACTGTTCTTCCGCACCTGAACCTCTATCGTGCTGCGTACCCACTCACTGCGCCTTCTTCTGATGTGCGTACCCACGCACTGCGCCTTCTTCTGCTGTGCGTACCCACGCACTTGCACCGTTAATCACCTGTGAACCTCTGATTAGGGCCAAATTGGCAGTCCACCAATGTGCCACAGATAGTCAAATGCCCAGATCTGATCATGCGCCCGAGAGATCACACTTCATAGATTCACTTTCAACTTCACTTTTATATAGATCAAGCTTTTAAACCGATAACCCAATATTTCAGATCTTAAGATATTCAATTTGCAAAAGATGCCTTGGCCAAGTGATCTCCTTCCCTATTTATAGTCAAGCCCTCATTCACACCATGGGACAAAACCATCAAATAACCAAAACAAGGGATCCAAACCGGGGCTAAATTAGATCCTATACCACGGGCCAAAACCATAGAATCAAGAACGGCGGGCTAAATACCACGGGCCAAAAATAAGAAACCCCACGTGAGCGCGCTTCTCTGCCTTGAAGTGAGTGAACTGGGGGTCTGCACCTCATGAATGGGTAACCTGCGGGCATGAACGCACTTCCTGGCCGGCGTACCTGCAGGTCCGCACCTTTTGAACCATTCACCTGTGTACCTCTTAATTTTTAACATTTTGAGAGCCTGAGCATTGCTACTTGAGAGAGTTGCCATCAAGTACAACACCTGTAACATAGAGTCATACCAGAATCATAATGCCAACACTCCAGTCTTCAAACGAGAAGAAGAGGAGTCAACTACCACTGCTCAACCCCAACATTCCCTAGAACGATTAACTCCCGAGTCTCCTGAAGTTCAGTCTCTTATCCATAAACTTCAAGGCTTTTCGATATCACCACAGAAATCTGAGGTATCTCAAGGCAGTGAGACTTCACAATTCGTTCCACCTCATCACCTCACCAGACTTCAGAGCGGAAAGCTTGGTATTGAACCTACTAAGTTGCCTTTTCTGAAAAGGAAAAGGATAAGAAAAACAATTTAAGGATATGATAGTGAGACTTTCTCATCATCATCCTCCATTTCATCTTCTCCAGTGCGAAGTCAGCCATCCACTCCTCCATTACACATTATTGTCCAACAGGGATCTGGAACTTCAACATCCCAACCTCCTCAAACCTCAATATCATCTCCTTCCCAAACATCTGGAATTTCATCAGCAATATCATCTAGTATTAGTTCTACAATGGCTCAGAATCCATGGAATAATCCTGGTGCAGTCACGATGCCTACACCATTACATCCATTGCCAGCACACCCTGAAAAATGGTTGCCGAAATTTAATCCAGATGTAGGAATACAAGCCGATGAGCATATTAACAACTTCATGTTGGCAGTTAACTTAAAAGGAGTGACAGAAGAAGATGTTGTTGTTAGGCTTTTCCCTTATACTTTACAAGGATCAGCTGGGTCTTGGTATTTTTCCTTGCCCTCAAGATCCATTACAAGTTGGAACATTTTTCAAGAGCAGTTCCTGACTAAGTATGGTGATGACAGATCTCTAGCAACTCTAATCAATGATCTCTCGAATCTTAGGATAGAATCCAAAGAACCTATAAAGGAGTTCAATTCACGGTTCAATAAACTCTTGAATAAGATTCCAACCACCTCTAAACCAAGTGAGAAAATCAGAAGCGAATGGTACATAACAGCCCTACCTTCAAATATAGCTATTTTTGTAGATAGAGCTGCTAAACCAACTCTAGTTGAAAACATGAAAGAGGCACTTATTGTAGAGAAACGCATTATTGCTTTAGAAAAAAAGGCCACTCTTGAAGACAGAAAATCCAAAAAAGTTTCTTTCAAAGATGATTCAAAGAAGAAAATTCCTAAAGACCCATATGATATAGAGGGTCTCCAAAAAGTTCTCAAGACTATGTTAAATGAAATGGTAGAAATCAAAAAACAGGTAGCTGAGACTTCAACAGAAAGGCCATTTAGAAACTTCAAAAAACTAGAATCAAAGCCCCCAAATGCTATATCCAATGTAGACTCTGATCCCGAAGAGGAAGAAGAAGAAGAAACAGTCTTGTCATCCGAAGAACCAGAAGAAGAAGAGACTGTAGAATGTCATGGGATGTGGGACTTTATTTTGCCTAATTCCGATACAGAAAATGAACAGGAAGCTTTCCCTGTAACTACCAGGAGTAAGGGTACTCCTGAACCTATTCAGATAACTCAGAAGAAAAGGAATGCAGGTACTACTGCCACCAAAGAAAAGGTTCCCACAAAGAAATCTACAGCGATACCATCCCAAAATCAGCCATCAGCTTCAAATCCACCTCCAACAGCTAAGACATTAGTAGTTACTGATTCTATGGACTACAATATTATTGAAGACATGAAGAAAACAAAGGCAAACATCACTATGTTTGAGCTTAGCAAACTCAAGCATCAACAAAAACTCCTGCTTAAGGAGTTAAATGCTGTACCTTCTTCTCCTCTTCCCAATGTTGTATTGTCTAAAGCTGCTAATGAGTCAGGTAAACTACCTCCTGGTAGAGTAGAAGCTACTGATGCTGTTTTAATTGGGGATAGATCGAATTCCCATACTCCTCCTTTCCTCTTAACCTACGAGATCTATAATAGAAATCTACACAACTGTTTGATTGACTCAGGGGCTTCCTCTAATATAATGCCAGCTTCAGTTTGTTCCAAACTGAACATTGAACCCCAAAAGTTTGCAATTCATATTGTACAGTTGGATAGAACTAAGGTTCAGGTTTTAGGAGAAATCAACTCAGTTACTATTAGGTTATCAGCTGATCCAAGAGTGGTTCAGAGAATTGATATTTTAATCGCTGATATACCTGAATTCTATGGTTTGATTTTGAGTAGAGACTGGTCTGAGAAACTCCACGGTTATATTTCCACCGATTGGTCTCATATGTGGTTACCTTATAAAGGAAAGCCAAATCAGATCAAGATCGATCAGGAGAAACACATGACCCATACTGTTACTGAATTCGAACAAGAAAATCAACCAATAGCATTCAATAACAATATTTTGGGGAATTACTCATTTGAATCATTCTTTGGCAATTTCACCGCCCAACCATCACCTTTCTCAGTTAATAATTTCACATCTCAAATCGAAAAATTTTCACAAACAGATATATCAAGATGTGTTAATGTTGCTGAGGAAACTGTAAATAAAATTGTAGATAATTCTTTATTTTGGTCATTGTACTTTGATGGGTCTAAATCTAGTGAAGGTGCAGGAGCAGGATGTATTTTAGTTAGTCCTGAGGGAGAAAAGACCATGTTATCATGTAGGTTGGAATTTGAATGCACAAACAATACAGCTGAATATGAGGCCTTAATTCAAGGACTCTACAAAGCAATTGGTCTTAAAGTTCAATATTTGAAAGTGTTCGGTGATTCAGAAATTGTTATAAAACAAGTTAGAAATACAATTCATTGCCTTTCTAGTCACCTTAAACACTATCAATCTTTGGTACAAGACCTTATATCTCAATTTTTAGCATTCAATATTTCTCCCATCCCTAGGTCCCAAAATGCAGCAGCAGATTTACTAGCTAATGTTGCTTCCAAGCTCCTTCCATCTGAATATTACAGCCCAGACAGATTCTCAGTAGAGTTAATTTTTAGACCATCAATTCCTGATAATGTCACTAACTGGCAAGTGTTCAACCACGATGAAGACATTAAAAATTTCTTAACTTCTGACAAGACCTATGATGAGCAAATTATTGATGAAAGCAATCATGACCTTCAAATGAAGGAAAAGCAAGAAGAAAACTCAATACCTAAACTAGTGGTTAAGCTTGAAGATCTTTATGACATCAAAGACAGGTTTAAACAGGTGACTAATTCAAAACTCCAGAGTTCTACTTTGAGATTTGAATTGATAAACCTAGGTACTGAGGATAATCCTCAAAACATCAATTTGGGATTAGGACTTTCTTCAGAAGAAAGAATTGCATTCATTAGATTATTGCATAAATATAAAAATGTCTTCACTTGGAAGTATGATGATCTGAAAACATACGATACATCTATCATTCAGCATACTATTCCAATGCTTTCTGAACAAAAACCAGTACAACAAAAGTTAAGGAAGATTCATCCTAACTTAGAGAGTCAAATAAAGGTTGAACTAAACAAACTCTTGAAGGCTAAGATAATTTTTCTTGTTAGACATTCAAACTGGGTGTCCAATATGGTGCCAGTTAGGAAGAAAAATGGCGACATTAGGATTTGTATCGATTTCAGAAATCTTAACAAAGCAAGCCAAAAGGATAACTTCCCTTTACCTACCATGGAGCAAACACTCCATTCAGTAGCTGGTTCTGAGTTAATGTCCTTCTTAGATGGTTTTTCAGGGTATAATCAAATATTGGTCCACCCTGATGACAGACTTAAGACTACCTTTAGAACCAAGTGGGGAACTTATGCCTACCAAAAAATGCCTTTTGGACTTATCAATGTTGGAGCTACATTCCAAAGAGTGATGGACATAGCATTCAAAGGATTGATCAATAAAACAATAGTTGTCTATTTAGATTATATTACTGTATTTTCCAAGAAAAGATCAAATCATCTACGTGATCTGAAACAAATATTTGAACATTGTAGAAGGTATGGTATCTCACTCAATCTAAAGAAGTCCTTCTTTGCCCTTAATCATGGTAAGCTATTAGGCTTTATTGTTTCAAAGGATGGCATTTATATTGATCCTAATAGAATCAAAGAGATTTCTGATATTCCATTCCCTCATAATAAAAAGTCCATGCAATCATTTTTAGGTCAAATTAACTTTGTAAAAATATTTGTTCCAGCTTTCTCTCAAATTGTCTTACCATTACAGACCATGATCAAGAAAAATTCAGTGCTTAAATGTGGGCCTGCAGAGAAAGAGGCATTTCATTCCATCAAACAATCGATCATAAATGCCCCTGCTATAAGCACTCCTAATTTTTCAAATCATTTTATGCTATATACCCTTGCATCTGATTCATCTTATGCAGTAGTGCTGACACAAATTAACGATCAAAACCTGGAAGCACCAATCTCATTTTACAGCTCAAACCTTCAAGGTGTTGAACTTAATTACTCAGAAGTTGAAAAACAAGCCTTTGCTGTGTACAAAGTCATTAAACACTATAGAACCTTTCTCTTAAAAGCTCACACAAAAGTTATAGTCCCTTTTTCGGCAGTAAGACAATTACTAGTTCAAAGGGAATTAGGAGAAAAGAGAGCAAATTGGGTCACAACATTACAAGAATATGACTTGGAAATCAAACCAGCAAAGATTGTCAAAGGCCAAGGTTTTTGCAGGTTATTAGCAGGAGCATCCAATATTCAGGAACCTCAAGGTACAAAAGATATTGAAGAAATCAATCAGATAAGTATCACTGATCCTGAATCTCAATACACAGATCTGATTTTCTATTTGAAAAATGGATATGCTCCTTCTAATCTTTCCTATAAAAACAAACGTGCCATAAGATTGAAAGCAAAAAACTTCATAATTGTAGATGATGTATTATTTAGACGAAATTATGATTCAATCTTGTTAAGATGCTTAGAAAAACCTGAAGCACAAAAGGTCTTGCAGGAGCTACATGACGGACCAGCAGGAGGACATTTTGGAGCTGATACAACAGCTCACAAAATCATTCATGCTGGATATTATTGGCCCACCCTGTTCAGAGATACTCATGAATACGTAAGGAAATGCCAAAATTGTCAAACCACTAGTGGAAGACAAAGAAAGCCAGCTTTCCCTTTGCAACCGGTCAACATTGAACAACCTTTTGAACAATGGGGATTGGACATCATTGGAGAAATCACTCCACATTCATCCAAATAGCATAGGTATATCCTTACAGCCACTGATTACTTCACTAAGTGGGTTGAAGCAATTCCTTTGAAGGTAGCAAACTCTGAGGCAATCATTGAATTCATAGATCAGTTCATTATTACCAGGTTTGGTGTCCCAAATGCTCTTATTTTTTATAATGCATCTTACTTCTCTGGAAATTCTATATTTGACTTTGCTATCAAAAGGGGATTTAAATTGAAGTATTCTGTGAACTACTACCCTTAGGGTAATGGTTTAGCAGAATCCACTAATAAAAATCTTATCAAAATCATTAAGAGAACTATTGAGCAGAATCATAAAAACTGGCATAAATCTTTGATATTTGCACTATGGGCTGACCGAATAACACAGAAAGCCTCCATAGGCACTTCTCCATTTAATCTAGTGTATGGAAAAGAAGTTGTCATACCAACAAACTTAATACTTCCATCACTAGCTTTAGTGCAGTTTATTGAAGAAAGCCCCTCATCTTCTATTCAACTTAGACATGATCAAATTCTGAAATTAGAAGAAGAGAGAGAGAAAGCCCAAATTATACATGCAAAACATCAGCAAATTATTAAGTCATCTTTCGATACAACTTCAACCGGCTCAAAACATTTACAAGTTGGTGATCTAGTTTTGAAGTGGGACAAAGCCCATGAGGATAAAGGAAAACACACTAAGTTCCAGAAAATGTGGCTTGGACCATTCCAAATCAGCGAGAAGATAGGCCCTTCTACATTCATATTGCAAGATCTATCAGGAAAGAGAGATTCTCTTCCTGTTAATGGCCTTATCTTGAAAAAATTCTTCAATTGAGGAGGTAACCCCTTCTCCCTTTGTAAATATTCAATTTTCAGTAGAATTTGTGTGCATAACTTATTTTGTTTAGAATCTTAGGAAAATAAAGTTGTAAAAAGCCTCTCATTGGTCTTTGCTATATTGAAAAAGTTACTCAAAAGAAAATAGTTTTGATATTTACTTTTAAGAAATGGAAGCCTTAAACGAAAAGGAAATTTCTAGGAAATTAGGTATATTTAGATTCTGAAAACCCCATTTTATTTTTGTGAAATCTTCTCAAAACTTAGAAGTACTGTAAATCATTTTAATGTTTTCAAAAAGCCTGAAAACAGTTATCAATACAAAATAGAAACTGATTCAATCTTAGCATCTTCAACTCTCACCCTGTCATCCATATTCTCTTAAGGAGAAAATTGTTCATCCCATCCATCAAAGTTTATAATTACTCAGAGTGTAATTCTAAAATATATTTGATATAAAAGATAAGAGGTCTTATTATAAGCCTGCTTACCATGATCATAGGGGAATAGTTCAACTGACATTACCAATACTGCATACCAAAACAGGGTAATGGCTTATAATTATAAGACAAGGGGTCTCATCACGAGCCAACTTGTTCAGTTAAATTACAACCAGTGAATGGCATTGTCAACAGCTGGCCACCAAACCAGGACAATGGCTTTTTATCTTACAAAATTAAGGAAAAAAGAAAAAGTAATACAAAAAATATGGAAACATATCTTTTGGATTCATTCTTTTTAATTATACTCTGAAATGGATGGAATAATGAATAGTCAAATGGTTAAAAGGTATCCCTGTCGAGACTATAGACGTTTGTTGGCAATAGAGACTCTACCTATGACAAAAGAGTCATTATAAAGCTAAGTTAGAAATGTCTTTTGTTTTATCATTATCAACCAATTAAGGCTGATTTAAAACTTAGAATGTATTTAATTTTAGAAAAGAGAAGAAAATAGCAAAATAGTTATCATTATATTCAGAATTTATGATTACCTAGTTATATTAGATTTTCTCTATCAGATAAGATTTCTAGATTAAGAAAGTTTAAGTATTTTAATTAATTTCTCAGAGATAATTGTTTCTCCCAGTGAATCGCCAATTGTTGTGTTGTACAACAAACCCCCCATTTCATAAAATTTTTATACAAAATCATAATAAGAAATGGGTCCCTTTTAAAATAAACTTAGATGTGTGAATAAATTGGTATTAACCTATCATAAGAAAAACCCTTATCAAAAGGATTAATGTAAATGAAGTACTTTAAAAGCCTTTTGAATAGGAATAAATTCGGTCTTTTAAAAATTATAAAGTTCCTTGTTATTGCGATAAAGCAATCGAAAGATCGCATATTGCAATAACAAGGGAAACATATATAAAGACACATTCATTCACTACGATCCAAAAAGGTAATTGCAATCGGATATTAGGAAAAGTGAATCACAGAGCACAATGAAATAACCCCTTTGATGTCTCTGATGCGATAAAGCGTATCGCCATCGGCGATCGGCAATAACAAGTCAACACATGATTGAAGGCACTTGAATCCTTCAATGCGATAAGGCACCTTGCAATCGGCGATCGGTGAAATCACATTGACACAGAAATAAAACCCGAACCCATTCCCCGATTGTGATGCATTAATAAAGTGCATATCTCGAGAACATACTTATAAGATTTGCATGCATTATATCACCTTTTGGTGATCGGAAATGTTTAAAATGAATATTAAAGCCTTTCCTTTCACGCTACTAATCGCTGATTTGCGGTTTAATTTTGATTATCTATCAAAGAATCTAAGCCACGCTTGAATGAATCATTCGTCATATAAACAACATGATGGACGTTTAAAACCTCCTTTACCACGATTGACAGGTTACGCGGCTAATCAATGAAGTAGTTAAGAGTAGATCTTTTCATTAGATTTTATCCGCGGCAATTTCACTATAATCCATTATCACCTGCTGATCGACGTAATTCTTTCATATTAGTCTATAGAAGAATTTCCCTGTATCACGTTTTTCTCATCGCTTGTGCAGAACTCCGCTCAAATAAGAAATTTGAAACAAATGGGGAAGAAATCAAAGAAATCTGCAGCCGCAGCTCCTACAGCAGTAGTGCAGCCAGCCAAGGATCCAGGGCCAAGCAAAAAAGGGTTAATCTCAGACACTACATGCCTCGGCCTTGGAAATACTAGTTGGGAGAGCATTTACAATTTAATTGAAGCAGAGGAGCCTGAGGAAGTATCGGAAGAAGCTACAACCGACTCAACTAACAAATCGGAAGCATCCCTCAAAGATTTAGCTTGTTCATATTTGCACAGAATAGCAGCACGAGAAAAGATTCTTCCATACACTGACGTAGTGAGATGGGTGGTAGAGGAAATTCCAGTTTCAAACAAAACATTTTGCACAATTGATGGGAGGATTTTTGGCTCGTTTCAACCTAATGATCTAAGGAAAATGTATCACTTTCATGAACTTGAAAAGCGGTACAACAAAGCCTTCTTGGAAAAATTTGCGAATGAAAATGAAATAGAATCGGCCCCGATTAAGCAATGGAGACATAATCCTGAGAAGCACAAACACGAATCATCAGGTAAGTACTCGGTGGACTCATTGGCTTCTCCTTACTATTATGTCGGGGCTATGATGTGTAGAATGTGGGGGATACATGATTCTTCTAAATTCACAATTGAAATGATCCCTTTAATGGAAGCAACAATCAATAGTTATGTGATGGATTGGGCAAACATTTTGTCCGACAAATTAGCCTCAGCAATTCTCGAATTCAGATCAAATACACGTAAAACTACCAGGACCATTCCCCCTTTTTATTATAGTGCTTATATTATGGATACTCTCTGTTTTAACTCTGAATATCCAGTACTGGGATGGAGATGGACTCCCCAGGACCCCAAGCCAATCCATATTTATCATCAAATGTTATGGAAAGCTCACTACAAAGATTATTTGTACAGAATTTTCAATGGTTTTATGTTACTTATCTACTACGCTATTTTTGATAAACCTGCCCTTAGGATTTCTCAGGAAGCAGGGATAGACTTTACTGCAATTGGTAATTAGTTCGGAGAAGACAAGCTCACTTATATAAGGCTTTTTGGTAGCCTTACAAAACCCCACGTCCTTCCTTTGTATGTACCTGATAAGCTGTTAGCTCGAGAATTGGCCTGCCAAATAACAACAAAAGGGACATCCAAAACTCTTAGAAACTCTAAGAAACAGGTATGGCCTACATTTCCTCTAAGATGCGGCATCTACACTCTTCATGATTACAAACATGCAGAAAAGGAGGCAGAAAAAATACAAATGCTCAATCTTGCAACCATCCCCAACAGATAATATGATCCTAGAAAAGTTGCCTATAATGTTCTTGAACAAGCTAAACTTGCAAAGTTCGATCATGAAAATGATGAATTTGATGACCTGTTTTCCTCAGCAGAATCATTATTTCAGGTAAAAACATTGGCCAGGATCAGATATAAAGATGAAGGGCTGGAAGTGTTCAATAGGCTCAGAGAACAGAGGTTGCAAACTCTGCCTCTGGACTTATTAGCTACCACCCCAGCAATCCAGTCAAGCGATTCTGAACAGCAAAAACCTCCTGTTGTTCAAAAAATTCGTGAGAAAGGAAAAGAGCCAAAACAGGAGAAAGAATAGGAAAAAGGCAGTGAACACATGGATATACATACTCAAATCGATCCCAAGCTCCTTAAGGAATGGCAACAGTTCGATTCCATTATAAGCAATTATGAGAATTCACATGGTTTTAGTACACCTGAAGTGACCATTAGTCACAAAACAACAACAAGTACGGTTCCAATTGAAGGAACCAGCGGCCTACCCACTAGCAAAGATGTAGAAATAATTCCTAAGGATCCATCCGATAAAATTGTTTTACAGATAGAAGAAATACCACCATTAGATGTCTTTTACAGTCCTAAACATAGGGATGTAGTAAAAAGACAAAAGAAAAGGAGAAGGCTTGATCAATCTTCCCTTTTACCTGCACAGACAAATATGGCTAATGTGGTATGGAAAGAAGAATTCTATCCCTCTGAAGACCTCACAAAACTCTCTCAATATGTTGGGGCCTATTCGGTAGCTACTATGGATAAAGCATCAGAGTTTAGCAATTTATTAAAAGAAAAAGATCAAACAATTGTTTCATTGGAGGCACAGGTATCTGAAAAACAACAGAGAGTAGATCAATTGGAACAACAGTTAGCAGCTCAGCAGCAAGTAAACAACCAACTAAATGAGCAATTGCTCAAGGAGAAGCAGAGGATAGACCAAAGTGCAGTGCAGAAACAAAAGGAATTATCCACAACATTGGCCAAGCTGAAGACAATGAATGAACAGATGAGTAAAACAAAAGATGAGCAAATCACTCAATTATCACAACAGATAGAAAAGTTCAAAAGTCTTCCTCAACCAGCAGAGTTCAGGTCCGAGGCTCTCCAGATCAATAAAGCATTGATTAAGCAGCTAAATTTACTATGTCATAATATTTCCCTTGCTGAGCCCCTCTGTGAGATTGCTTCATCAATGATTGACAAATCAGTTGACGCCAGGCAGAATTTGGAATAGGCCGATGAGACTTTAACCAACTTTCTTGCTTGGCAAGAAACCAGTGAAGGGCAAGCCACAAATTTGCCTAAAATTCTAGAATCACACAAGGAGATCCTTTTCCTAGAATGGCAGTCGCAATTGATGAAGGCAGAAAGGGAAACTTCAAGATGCAGATCAACAACCAGTAATTTGATTGAGTTAATCAATGATACTCTTTATCTATCTAATTTGATTTCACAGTGCACTCCAGGTAAATTTCCGTCAGCCAAAGCATTGGAACAGACATGCAATCAAGAATTGGAAAAGAAGGAAAGATTAATCGCCGACATCCAAAGTTTAACTTGGGATACCTTTTGGTTCTTCCTAGTTAAACCATACAGTCAAAGAGCAGCACTCAAATGTTTAACCGATGCAATCGGTTACATGATTCCCGAAATTCATGATGCTACGTATTCAGCCCAACTGCATTCTCATCTGAGTCACCCTCCAGAATTGCAACCAATGCTTGCTATCTGCCAGCTCAAGCCAAAGGATGATTGGCTGAAACAGTGAATCATGCTACCGACTGCAAACAGACCTATTTCAAGGAGATCTTCATGATTTGGTTATACCACCTAATAGCATTTTTATTTCATAATTAGTTAGCTTAGATAGTATTTATAGACCCTTTCATGTCTTTAGAAAGGGTCCTCAATTTTTGTATAAACTTGGATCAAGAAGTCACACTATTGTGCTTCTGATATATTTTTTTATGAAGACTGGGCCTATATTCTGAATTTTAATGAAGAATGCTTTGATGAGATATGCACTATTGCTTTTTGTGGAAGTGTTTCTAAGTTAGAAGAAGGAATTTGAATGCGATTGATATCCAGAGAGATCCGAATTACATATGGTACTATTATCTATGTCTTTGCCTCATTCTTTTATGTGAATCAACATCTATTTAATCTTGCTATCATTGAATATATGTATGTGTTTTAACAATAGTCCTTATACTTATCACCATTGAATGTTTAAGGAGTGTTATCCTTTCAATCATATTTATGTCAATGATATATGAAGAATAGTGTAATAATGTTTTAATGATTACTTTGTTCAACTACTTGAACAAAGTAATTATCATATGAATGGATGTCTTTGTTTACCAATAGAGTCATCTATATCCCTGTTTGTAGATAAAGATCATCAAAAGTTACACTAAAGCAGAAATTTCCCGAGATAGTTTAGTTGTTTATAATTTTACTTTTTAGATTACATCATTCATCCATTATCATTAGATAATAGAAAATCAACCACTTATCCATCATATTTACAAACCATTGGGAAACTATTCCCATTATATCCAGTCGGAGCCACCACATCAAATGGAAAAGGAGCTGCCTTTAAGGTCCGGACCGATTGGTTTTCCCCGATGTTGATGAAGCGATTTTCGAGGCATCAACAGAAGGCTCCAAAATGAATCTAAGGAAAAATTTTGGAGGGTGGTTGTAGCTGCTACAACACTTGGCAACACAGTGGTAGAACTCCAGTTCTCTAAATGGACCTTGTTCGTGAAAATCAAGTCTAACACCTCCGGAAGTATTGTTCAGTTCTAAGTTCATCTTCGTTTCACACTAGCTTGATTGTAAGATGTAGAATCTGCCAAGCTCTTGGTTGATTGACACACATTCCAAGCCAAGGAAACAAGTTGTTTCGATTAGGCTTGAGGGATATATTGGTGCACAAGCAGTGTAGTCATCAGATTCTTAGTTTTATCTTTGGCGTTGCTCTGTTGCCTCTGCTGCCAGCAGGCCTGGACAATACCTTGACGAAGTCACATAGGAAGACAAGAATGGCTCCGCTACCAGTGAGCCTGGTTAGTACCCCAGTGGAGTTATTTGCATCATCTCTCTATGCAGGAAGCCTTTCTCTTCTTTCACCTTATTCATTTTTCATTTTTTCAAACTTTTTTCACTTTTTCATTTTTCCATTTTTCATCTTCATAACTATGCATAACACTTATTCATTTCAGTGGCAGAAGAGGGATCCCAACTTATTGAGAGCATAATAGGTTGTTCCTTCAGAGAAGTAGTTTATGTATACCTCTGATGTGCTTGTTAAGGTTTTCCCCCTCACCTTACTCTATTTTACTGAGTTGACAAGGATTAACCCAAAAAAAACGACTAGAGTAGGTGATAATAGTTAACGCGCAAGCATTGTGTTTTCACCAAGATTCACTTTGAACAGTATGTATTTTTCATTAATGTATCATGGACTAAAAGTAACAAGTTCTTCGTACGGATGCAAGATGACAGATAACCAAGTAGTGATAGATGTACAAGGCCTCTTGTACTTTACCCAGCTTGTTTCAAGAGGCATACATGTTTTGATGTGAAACTAACCTGCGAACAAAAACAAGCAAACAAACAACATAGCAAAGTAGAAGTAGAAGCAAAATGAAAGCAAAGTGAGTAAGAAAACAATCAAGTAGACAAACAAACAAACAAATCAAGTAAGCAAACAAGCATGCAAGCAAACAAATTGAAAGCAAACACTACTCCTACTCCTAAGCTAATGGTGCATGGGTGTTAGGATATTCCGACACATAGGAAATAGTTAAGTACAACTTGGTCTAGTATAGAGTTAGGTATAGAGTTAGGTAAAGTGTGTTTCTTTACTATGTACATTTTGTAACTTACAATCCGACGGTCACGATATGTAGTGATCCAACGGTTCATTCTCTCCTCGGTATTACCAACACTTGATCTGTGGCTTAACACCCGATTGGTCCATGATCTCTATTTAAAGAGCATGGAGGGTCATTTCTAGGTTAACCGTGCATGAGAGAAGCTTATGCAAATTTTCATTCTTTTATTAATAAATTGCCTGAAGTGGCCACGTTGGCTCAGGCCGTGGATTGTTTCCCTCTTTGGGGGTTTTAACCACGTCAAAAGTACTGGTGTATTGATCTGCGATCTATTTGTGAGTGGTGTCCTTTGGTGTTCTGTCTGAGGAACTTGCCCTGTAAATTCCTACATGGTATCAGAGCTATTTGAGGGCCGCGTCCGTTGGTGATCCAAATCCGAAGCCGGTAGAACTGCATCCGACTACTGTTTCCTAGATCTACTGTTTTTTACTGCTTTCGGGCCGAGAGGACTGCTCTGTTGTGTTGGGAGCATCTGTTCCAGTGAGGAACCCCTTTCATTTCACGCGAAAAGGTTTCCGGTAGCCCTAGCTGCGTCATTTTTAAGATCTAGAGGTATACAGTGTTTATTTGCAGTTTATAGTTATTTTCTCTTTGTTTATTTCGGTTTTCGGTTTATTTAGCTTTTTTTATTACCGGATCTATACCTTTCATTTCTGCGTATGCTCTTTGCCCTGTGATTTTGTGCGATCTGGGCAAATTAGAAACAGAAAGGAAGGATTTTTCTCATGCATATGCTCTTTTCCGCTGAGCCTTAGTGTGATCTCGGAAAATCAGAAACATTGAGAAAAATATCTAGTTTCCGGCTAAAGCTAACTTCGAGCCATAAGGTTCGTTTTTTTTGTATTTCCGTGTTGGGTTTTGTGTTTTTTGTTTTGTAGGGAAAAAGACCTTTCTCAAAGCAAGCACGCAACCCAAAGCATCAACCCCTCTCTCTCTCTCTCTCTCTCTCTCTCAAAATTTTTGTATAGCTCACTTGGTGCAAAGCTAATTTATGAGAGTAGAGGTCTCTCTCTCTCTCTCTCTCTCAATCAACACTTGGTGCAAAGTTAATTTATGAGAGTAGAAGTCTTGGGTTCAAGTCTCCATTTTGTGGGGGCGGATTTTTCATTTCCGCACATTCCCGCACTTCGTCGGCGACTTCATCAAATTTTTTCAAAAAGCCATAACTTCTTCATCCGGAAGCCGTTTTCAGAACCGTTTTTTTTGAAACAGCCTAATTTTTCGAGATCTTTCCATTGAAACACTTAGTTTCAGCATCTATAGCTTCAGTTTTTTTAAAATGGAAAGTCCATGCCAAGTTATTCTTGACAGCACCAACTACTTCCAATGGTGGTCCTACATTGTGGATTTACTTAGAAGTAAAGGTCTTTACAGAATAGCCACAGGCCAAAAGACCAAACCGAAAGATGAAGACAAGGCAGCTAAATGGGAAAATAGGCAAGACCAAGCATGTGGGTTGATAGGGATGTCTATTTCTCCAGATCTTAGATTCCATATTGCAGAACTTGATACTCCTAATGAAGCAATGAAACAGATTACTAAAGTCTTTGGAATTAAAAATGAACTTAAAGCCCATCAACTTGAAAATGAATTGCTTACATTGGACCCCAATAATTTTTCTTGCATTGAAGATTTTTTGTCCAAGTTCAAGACCCTTATACTTCTCTTGGAAGGTGTTAAGGTTAAGAAAGAAGATAGTAGCCTTATCTAATCCATTCTTACTAAGTTGGGACCAGCCTATTTTGTGTTTGTTTCCACCTTCCATTCTACAAGAGAAGCCTTCATTTCTCAAGGACAAACCTACAAGTCCCCTTCCTTTGATTCCTTTTGTGATTCTTTAATAAGAGAACAAGAAAAAATCGTACACCTTGGTCTTCTTCATCTTGGAAACTCTTCTAAGAAAGCGTTAGCTGCCCAACAGCAACCAAATCCCAAGAATCCTAGAAGTTGTATCCTAAAAAGAATGGTCCTAAACCAAACAAGGGTCCTAAGCAATTTCAGCCTCAAAATGAAAAATCATTTCAACAAAATGATAAGACAAATAAAAACAAAGGGAAGAAGACTGATAGACACTGCAAATTTTGTAATCGAGATGGCCACTTAGAATCCAAATGCTTTAAGAAGATGGAAGCCTTGGAAGCAGCAATGAAGAAGCATAACATCCATTTGGAGCAATCTTCAACTTCAACTTCATCTTCAGGAATGGCACTTTCTGCATGTGGTTGTCAAGCATCTCGGTCTGGCTATGCACTAAATGTATCTTCTTCTTCTCATTCTCATGAGTGGCTCATTGATTCTGGAGCTTCTTATCACATGGCCAAAAACAAAGCCATGTTTTCTTCTTTAAATGATTGTAACACCAAAAATATATATGTTGGTGATGATAGATCTCTTAGTGTTGTAGGGATTGGAACTGTTCATCTAGACAATGGTCAGTTTAATGATGTACTATGTGTTCCAACCTTATCCTGCAACCTTCTATCTGTATATCAGATAACCCATTCAGGTGAAGGTAAAATCGTTGAATTTTCACCTCACGATGTTGTAATTAAGGACCTAAGAGATCCTAGACAGATTTTAGCTACTGGCATTGCTAATGATTCTACAAGGTTGTATAAGTTTCACAACTTTGGGTCATCAAATCTTCCCTCAGTATTTGTTGCTAATAATGATGAAGTGAGCAAACTTTGGCATGAGCGATTTGGTCACTTAAACTATCGCTCTCTTCAGAATCTATGTAAAGAAAATATGGTGACAGGTCTTCCAATGGTATCTTGCAGAGATGGTGTTTGTTCCGGATGTGTACTCGGAAAACATCATCGGGACAATTTTGAAAAATGTGCCTCTTGGCACGCCTTAGCCCCTTTACAGCTCATGCATAGTGATTTATGTGGTCCACTTCTAGTTGCTTCATTCTCTGGCTACAAGTATTTTTTAACTTTAATTGATGATTTCTCCAGACGCACTTGGGTATACTTCTTAAAACTCAAGAGTGAAGTATTTAACATGTTCTTGGCCTTTAAGGCCTTTGTTGAAAAACAATCTGGACATCAAACTCTTAAGCTAAGATCTGATAATGGTGGAGAATATGTTAAAAACACATTCATCAACTTTTGCACTGAGAATGGAATTCAAATGCAACATACTGTTCCATATACTCCACAACAAAATGGTGTAGCTGAAAGGAAGAATCTCACCTTAAAGGAAATGGCTAATTGTATGCTTCAATATAAAGGACTTAGTCTTAATTATTGGGCAGAAGCAATTAACTGTGCAAACTACATAATAAATTGCACTCCTACTAAGGTTTTAAAGAATATCACTCCAGAAGAAGCATGGAGCTCAATCAAACCAGATGTAAGTCACTTTCGTGTTTTTGGAAGTGAAGCATGGGCCCATATTCTAGATGAGAAACATAAATCTTTAGAACCTAAGAGTGAAAAATGTATTTTTGTTGGATATTCTGAAGATGTCAAAGGATATAGACTTATTCCACTTAAGTCCAAAAATGTTATCATTAGAAGAGATGTAAAGTTTGCTGAAAATATATCGGCCTGCGAGCCTAGTTCGGCGGATGTGCCACCTCTCCCTATCTCTTCTACTTTTGAAAATATTTCTTCTTCAGATGATGAAAGCGAGGATGAAACTCCTCCCCCGCCTTCTCAGGATCCTCCTTCAGCTCCTTAGCTTCCAAAATGGGTCCGTGCTACTCGGGATGCAGCAGGTGATCTTGCCGGTGATCCTACAGATCAACGACGTGCACGTTCTCAGTTCGAGAGAGCCTCTTCTTTACTGGCTCAAGCTTCAGTGAATTATGATCCTGACACCTTTGCAGATGCTTCAGGCCATCCAGATTGGGAAGCAGCTACGAATGAAGAATATCATTCATTATTGGCAAATGATACATGGGATCTTGTTCCTCTACCAAAGGGACGAAAACTTGTTAGATGCAAATGGGTTTACAGAACCAAGTATGGACCAGATGGGAAAGTTGATAAACAGAAAGCTCGTCTTGTTGCTAAGGGTTTCTCACAAGTTGAAGGCATTGACTATACTGAAACCTTCTCCCCTGTTGCCAAAATGAACTCTATCTGCCTTGTTCTTTCCCTTGCTGCCTCTTTCAAATGGGAAGTCCATCAGATGGATGTTAAATCCACCTTCTTGCATGGGGACTTGCATGAAGAAATCTATATGGAACAACCTATTGGCTTTATACAAACAGACTCCAGCCTTGTATGTCGGCTTAAGAAATCCCTTTATGGTCTCAAGCAAGCTCCTCGAGCTTGGTATGCCAAAATGGATAACTTTCTTTTAGAAAATGGCTTTTCTAGGTGTCATTCTGACAATACTGTCTACACCAAGAAAGTGGGCAAGTCTCTTATCATTCTTGTTCTTTATGTTGATGATCTTATCCTGACTGGTAGTGATCCCAACCTTATAAACCATGTGAAGTCTAGCCTTAAAAGGAAGTTTGAAATGACAGACTTAGGACACTTACATTATTTTCTCGGTCTTCAAGTCTTGCAATCCAAGGAAGGTATTTCCCTTTCTCATTCCAAGTATGCCTGTGATATTCTACGCCATTTTCACATGGAAGACCGTAAGCCAACCCCTTCTCCCTTTTAGTCTGAAGTCAAACTTTCAGTCACTTGTACTTCTCCTGAAGTTGATGCTACCTTATACCGTCAACTTGTAGGAAAACTTTTGTATCTAACCCATACTCGTCCTCACCTTTCCTTTGTCGTTGGCCTTGTTGCTCGGTTTATGCAAAACCCACATGAAATTCATTGGAAAGCAACTAAAAGAATACTTCTTTATGTTCGAGGTACAGTTCAGTTTGAGATTCATTACAGTGCTGAAGCAGCTCCTCTATTGGTTGGTTTCACTGATTCCAATTGGGCTGGTGACCTTGATGATCGGAAGTCTACTGCAGGTTATGTGTTCACTCTTGGTTCAGGACCTATTACATGGGCTTGCAAGAAACAAGGTGCCATTTCTCTTTCTTCAGCAGAGGCAGAGTATTGTGGTGCCGTAGAAGCTAGTAAGGAAGCCTTGTGGCTTCGTCAGATCCTGTCAGAGTTTGGCTTTCAGCAGCAGCATCCGACTACACTTTGGTGTGATAATCAAAGTGCCATTCAACTATGCAAAGATCTAGTCCAACATCAACACAGCAAACACATTGAACTGCACATGCACTTCATTAGAAAGCTCATTCATGACCATGTTCTTGAAGTTAAATATTGTTCAACAGATGATCAAGTTGCAGACATCTTTACAAAGGCTCTCACAGAGGCGAAGTTCACTAAACTTCGATTTATGGTTGGAGTTCAGGAAGTTGTCACTAAGGGGGGATAGGCTCTAGTGCCTCCTTCCTTCTCCTATTGTGTCATATTTGTAAATCCTTCAATCCTATCCCAAGTTGTTCTTAAGGGGGGATGTTAGGATATTCCAACACATAGGAAATAGTTAAGTACAACTTGGTCTAGTATAGAGTTAGGTATAGAGTTAGGTAAAGTGTGTTTCTTTACTATGTACATTTTGTAACTTACAATCCGATGGTCACGATATGTAGTGATCCGACGGTTCATTCTCTCCTCGGTATTACCGACACTTGATCCGTGGCTTAACACCCGATTGGTCCATGATCTCTATTTAAAGAGCATTGAGGGTCATTTGTAGGTTAACCGTGCATGAGAGAAGCTTATGTAAATTTTCATTCTTTTATTAATAAATTTCCTGAAGTGGCCGCATTGGCTCAGGCCGTGGACTGTTTCCCTCTTTGGGGGTTTTAACCACGTCAAAAGTACTGGTGTATTGATCTGCGATCTGTTTGTGAGCGGTGTCCTTTGGTGTTCTGTCTAAGGAACTGATCCAAGTGGATGTTGGTGGCCACCCACCTATCCCATTTGGACCCCCACAACTGTCTCTTTCAGTCTTTTTAGTTTCCTAAATTGTAGCACAGTTTACTATTTTTAGCAGTTTTTCGGGTCCTGAACTTCTGGAACCGTTTTGAGGCCCTAAACGACGTTTTTTTGGGAATCTGGGGCAACATGGGTCCATGGACCCATGTTGCCTCCCAAAGTGGTAGTACTCGGATAGATCTTTCTAACGAGCTATTGTACGCATCAAACGGAGATCGTATGCCAAAGTTACGACCCCAAGAAATTGATGTACCAATTTACCCAAACGGGGCCCACAATTTGGCGTTTCATCTTCTAGGGTTAGATTTCGGAATGTTAAGGGTTTTCCATTGTTTCTCAACAATAAATAGGCCTTTGAGCCTCATTGTAACTCAGTTCAGAATAGTTCAGAGGCATGTAGCCAACACATCTCTTCTCAGAGATAAGCTACCATCGCCCTAGCTGGTTTATTTCCATTTCTGGTTGTAAGCATATTTCTGTATTTTTCCATTAATGAAATGAAGTATTATTTCCGCTGCATCTCTGTATTTATGGTTATCGCATCTCTGTATTTATGGTTATCGCATCTCTGTATTTATGGTTATCTCTGTAATCTATTGCGTTCCTGTTTAAATCCGGATCAGTGGTATCAGAGCGGTCTGCTTTTTCTCTGTTTTTCTTTGCATGTCCCCAACAAGGTCGGGATATAAGGAGTTAGGGCTTGAACTGGTCGAACCTTTGCAAGACCAGCCTCGCAAATCCCGACAGCCTCCTATGGCGGATGAGAAGAAAGACGAGGGAGTAGGAGATCCTATCAAAATCTTGCTCGAAGAAGCCCTCGAGCGACAAAGGAGCGCGATGATGGATAGCTTTGCGCAGATTCTTCAGCGGCTACCCAGAGGCGACGCATCGGCTTCCAATAGCGACTCTGGAAATGCCACACCCTTCAAGGTACAAGTTAATTTTGAAATCCCCATATTCGAGGGTCAAATAGATGCAGATGCCGTAGATAAATGGTTAAATCTGATAGATGGGTATTTTTATGTTCATGAATTTTCAAATCGGGAAAAGATTGTTTTCGCTCTTCTCAAAGCAGCCCCCCACGTCAAGGACTGGTGGGAAACCTACTGCGAGCAGAAGGATGAAAGTACAGGCTCACTATTTTCAGCCGCACCCACTTGGAATGACTTCCGGGATGCCATCAAGGAGCAGTACTACCCTGTCGGAAGCTATGAGGACAAATACATCAAATGGACCACACTGCGGCAGGGACGAGACCAAGATGTGCCGGAGTTCACAAACATTTTTCATACCCTTCGCACACAATTGGGTATCAAAGATTCTGAGCTACATCTGGTACTCAAATACCGCGGCTGCCTACACAGATACATCCAGGAAGAGATGGTGTTTTTGAACATCCCCTCACTCGGCACAGCATACCGATACGCTGTCAAAATCGAGCAAAAGTTCAAATAGAAGAAGCGAGACTTTGGATCTGCAAATCCGAAGCCCAAAGGACAAAGCCAAGGCGGGGTGACCGAAGACAACCCGTCGAAGCCGCAAGAAAAGAACAACACCACGAAGCCAAAGAAGGACACAGGAAAGTGGTGTGAGTTCCACAAGAGTCCCACTCATAACACAAGTGAGTGTCGGACCAAGCAGTCGCTGGTGGCTGAGTTGAAGGCTTCCGAATCAGATGCATGTTCCGATCCTGAGCCAGAACCCGACAAGGGAAATGGCAAAGGGAATCAGATCATTGATGCGGATCCCAGTGCCACTGTTGCCACCGCCAAGATCCAGAAAGATGAGCCCAAAAATCCAGAGGAAGGGGAGCGTCTTTTCCACTCACAGATGTGGGTGAAGGGTTCACCACTACAATTCATTGTCGACAGTGGCAGCCAAAAGAACCTCGTTTCAGCAGAGGTCGTGAAGCGGTTGGGCCTACTGACTACACCACACCCACAGCCATACAGTATCGGGTGGTTTCACGAAGGACGAGATCTAAAAGTTCGCCAGTTGTGCCGCCTTCCCTACAGCATCAAACCCTTCATAGACGAGGTATTGTGTGATGTTACACCTCTGGATGTTTGTGATGTATTATTAGGCCAGCCATACTTGTGGAGGCAACATGCTGTGTATGAGTCCAGGCCTCGTGCTGTCATTATTTCTTTGAATAATTCATTATACATGATACTGGAGGTAGCCCCACCTACCGCCACATCTTTGATCACCGCTAAGAAAGGCAGCAAGCTCATCTCACAGAGCAGGAAATTCATCTGTCTGGTTCACTCCCAAAGTAAGGGGAAGATTGCCATCACATCCATGACCCCCGCGAAGGGTTCCTCCATGCAGCAACAACAGCAAAGGGATACAGTCATGACGAGACACAAGAACAACTTCTCCTCACCCACAGGGGTACCACACAAGTTTCAAGTGGGCGACAAAGTTTGGTTACATCTGCAGAGGGAGCGCCTTACCAGAACCCATCAGAAACTCAGACCACTCCGACATGGTCCGTACACCAGTACCAAGGCTACGGGCAACAATGCTTTGAAGCACAACATTCCTCCATTCCTTCGCTTGCACCGAGTGTTCAATGTTGACCATTGTCAACCATGCTTTCCACCATTTCTGGACACATCAGAGATTGCAAAACAGCTCACCAGAGACCCAGCTCAGCAGAAGCTTCCTCATCTCAGGGAGGAACTCAACGCAATGGGGACCATTGCTTCCTAAGGGGGGAGGAATGATCCAAGTGGATGTTGGTGGCCACCCACCTATCCCATTTGGACCCCCACAACTGTCTCTTTCAGTCTTTTTAGTTTCCTAAATTACAGCACAGTTTACTATTTTTAGCAGTTTTTCGGGTCCTGAACTTCCGGAACCGTTTTGAGGCCCTAAACGACATTTTTTTGGGAATCTGGGGCAACATGGGTCCATGGACCCATGTTGCCTCCCTAAGTGGTAGTACTCGGATAGATCTTTCTAACGAGCTATCATACGCGTCAAACGGAGATCGTATGCCAAAGTTATGACCCCGGGAAATTGATGTACCAATTTACCCAAACGGGGCCAACAATTTGGTGTTTCATCTTCTAGGGTTAGATTTCGGAATGTTAAGGGTTTTCCATTGTTTCTCAACAATAAATAGGCCTTCGAGCCTCATTGTAACTCAGTTCAGAACTGTTCAGAGGCATGTAGCCGACACATCTCTTCTCAGAGATAAGCTACCATCGCCCTAGTTGGTTTATTTCCATTTCTGGTTGTAAGCATATTTCTGTATTTTTCCATTAATGAAATGAAGTATTATTTCCGCTGCATCTCTGTATTTATGGTTATCTCTGTAATCTATTGCGTTCCTGTTTAAATCCGGATCACGAACTTACCCTGTAAATTCCTACAATGGGCTTGATCATGTGAAGCGATATTTCCAATGCAGCCACCGGCACATTGGTTGACCCATGTTGGTGAAGGCTTGGTCTGCGAGCAACTCGATTGTGCAGACTTGCAAGAAAGAAAGATATAACAATGAAGACAAACACACTTCATGTTTCAAAGTGCTCACAGGACATAATTGAGTGTAAGCACATGACAAGCAGTCCATGGACATATCATGGTGTTGTGCAACACTGCGTGCAGCTATGAAGCATACGCACATTCTTGACTGTGACATGCAAGAAAACAAAAGAAACAAAGACAACTTGTGTCGTGCACGTGTGCTTGCAATGTAAGATTCCTCCAATGCATGAGTGATAGGATCGTGTAATTCGAGTGGAGGAAGCATGATCTGTGTATGAGATTAATATTCAATGCAAACAGATGAGTGATGAGGAGCCTCAGGTGATTGAACAATTTCCTGATCGGAAGTGAAACTGGACTCCAGACAACGAGGGCCTGACATAACCATCAGCTTGGGCTGAAGTGCCTCGATAGCCTGGGGTGTTTAGACTTCATCATCAGATGGATCATCATAAACCGGTGGCTTCGAAAAATCAATTGTGATAGAATCATGATCATGATCGAATATGGGAGTAAATGGATTACGACAGCCATGATCAGAAAAATCGATGATTTCATCAGCATCCTCATGATTTGATGAATCAAACAGAGGGGTAGATGAGAAGAGGACAAATCCATCCTTTGTGTTTCTGAAAAAGGAAGATTAAAGATCAAGTGGATTTTCAATGAATAACTTATCCTCTCCGTTGTCGAATGATGGACTAACATTTGGTGTATCCTACGAGTGATCAATAATGGGTGCATCCATGGATGAAGATACACATGCGAAATCATGGATGGTAGGTTCACCAAAGATGTAAGGAAAGAACGGAGGGGGCTCAGACAGAAGGGAGTCATCCTTCGCCGAGTGTTGATACTCAAGCTCCCAACCATACTCTTCATGAATGACAGTGCATGTTGGTTGTGCAACACCAACTCCGTCAGTGGCTTGATCCTCGTTCACAACAAGTGTAGAGTCCAGAATGGGCGAACACAAGGCAGTATCATCTGGAGGATTAACAGAGTATGAAGACAGAGGTTGTGGTACAAAATGCATATGACAACTTGATGGACTTACAACCAAATCTACACAAAAATTAAGCGAAGTGATGTTGGGAGGATGTGACAGTTGAACTGATGTGCGAGCATGATCTCCCACATCACTATGTAGTGGTGGAGCTGTTTGATGAGGGGACGGTGTATAGACACTTGTGGTAGTGACCGTCTCCATCTAAGATTACGCAGCTCCATCGCTGAAGAATGTTGAGCAGGGCTTGATTTCAAACTTCTTCTTGGGACAAGTAGATTTCTTAAGACAATACTTAAATCGATCCCAAAGATAGAAAAATTTCATTTGGCTCTTCGACGCTTGAAACTGCAAATCACAGAAGCACTGCCAAAAATACATAGGCAATTCATGTGGAGCCTTCCGTTGTTGTAGCAATTTTTGGTCAAGATGTTTTGGATCAAAATGATAGAAAGCGTCTTCAATGAGATCATAGAAGTTCTCAACTGAGTGCACGGTGTTAACCAGTAGGCTACACAACCACCAATGTGGAGATTCACAACGTGTGTATGCAAGCAGCAAACTGGCCTATTCGTGAGAACATCCATCTTCCTCATGAAGCATGGAAATAAAGTCATGTAAGAACTCAGGCCAGGCCACTTCGCCTTCACCATCATACATGTAAGTGGAAATGTGATCGAAAAACTCCCTCGTGATGGTGACATCATTGAGATTCGAAAAGAATCATGGAGGGAGAAGAGTGCAAGAATCCATGATAGATATGAAAAGGTTTAAAATAGGATGAGAGGACACATCTTGTCATCTTCCCTCCTTCTAGTGCCAAAAATGTTGACAGTGCTGGACCTGCCAACATGTCAGGGGATCTCCCCGATAAGAAGTCCCAATCATAACTCAAATAGTTTGGTGTAGGACTCCCAGTAGTTGGTTGTATGGTAATGCCTTGACCGCGATTTCGCATAGAGGCAAGTAAGATAACTCTGTTGGTAGCAAGGGTGTGACAGCTACAGTAAGAAAAGGAAGGTGCATGAACAGTTCTAACACATGGAGAGTTGGGTGAGTGCACCCCTTGGAAACCTGTGGTAGCACGTGGCTTGGAAGGGAACACACAAGCGAAGATGCATCACACAATGGAAAGCAAGTTAGCTAACAATCCAACATGATGGTTAAACCAATCAACACATTAAAGTAAGATTCATACATACCTATATAGAATAGTCCATACATGCATGTGTAAGCAAATAGATACATATATCATTTAGAGTAAACAAGATAGCTGGAATACAATATGACATATGGATGAAATGTGCTCGCTCTGTTAGATTAATAATTGTAAGTTCCAGCCATACAATAAATCCATGTCCAACCACTAGTTCCGACAGCGGAACATTACAACCACAACTGCCTGCTCCTCCAAAGAGATGTACTAGCTTTGTGCATTGGAGAAGCCAAGGCTCGTTACAATACTGTCCAAGCTCTCTCTAAGATAGTCTTATCGGAAGCTTATTTATAGCAAAGGGTGGGGTGACCCTTGACATTCCCCTTTGTGACATTTCATCTACCCTCATGAACCTTCATCTACTCTATGACTGTTACATCCAACTATCGACACTTGAACTTCCACTTGACAAGACATTACATTACAATGCACATGTTCCCATGTGAGACAAAATGGCTTGAGCAAGACATGCAGGACATCATTAACACTCGGTCCATTGTGATGAGACCAACTCTTTGACATGCTTGTGATGGTGAAGGTGGTAAGTTGATGCCAAGATTGGTCATCCGTGATGGTGTGCATGCGCTCCATGGTGACATCTTATTGAAACGAAATCTTGCCTCCGTTGCATCCCGATGCATTAGTGTAGCTCTTCCATCCAACTCATTTGCTAACATGTGCATAGTCTTCTAAGGTGCAGCCGAATTGGCAACATGTTGATGCATAGTGTCTACATTGATCTCCAAGCATGTGCGGGTGATCATGTGCATCAACTTGTCAAAATACATGTTCAACTCCAGTTGGAATTGCTTCTTGTCTTTGCCTTGGTGACTGTGCCAAATGGGTGGGATCGCATGCCTGCGCACAATGACATGCATGATGTTGAATTCGCTTACATGTGATCAACAACAGTTCTCACCTTGTCTGTTCCGTGCTAGCTTCTGGGATGGATATATAACTTGTACGGGTGGATTTTCATCCATATGTGCATGTCGCGCTCCCCGCTGTACCTATTCCTACTACACTTCATTCTCTTTTCTATGCAACTCCTGTTCTTCCTTGAGTTGCTGCTTCAGCACATGCAACTCCTTCTCTGCTTTGTTCTCTGCTCTCATTCAATTGTCTTGTCGCGTCATCACCTCATAGCCTCAATCTCCAAAGTTGCTTTTGTCACTAGTGGATTTGCTCGAGCTTGCAACTTTATTCCGCCTCTGTGTTGTCAACAACCTTCCTCTTGCATTCGCTGCATGTGAGTGTGCTGCCTTCTACTGTTGTTGATGGTGTTGCACATTGTGATACTGATTGTTATGATGTTGTTGCCATCTTATCTTGATGTCCTTGCCTATGAACAACGTGATGTCTTTATAGGTAGGAAAGCTCATAGACACTTGCTTGGCTGTAACCCACGTTGTTCTCTCAACGATGTCCTTTGACTCTGCTCTCTTGAAGGCCATTGTACTTTTGTTGTTTAGAGGTAGATGAATACCTATGATACATGTGTACATGGAAACACTCATGGCAAACAATTTATCAATTGAAAACCAAAACGAACTTGAGAACTGACTTGCAACATACCTCTGTGACTAATCATGAAGGTTGTGCAATTTCCATCTAGAGGTCAGGAGACTAACTGCCAAAACTGCTCAAGGCATAATCTAGGTTGTTAGGAGGCTGACTGACTATTGGAACTATGCAATACACAGTCTAGTTTGGTCTGCTGAGGACTGAAACTACGCAACGTGTAATTTCAGTCAGCAGTGACATGCAACCAGCAAACTACATTGCGCAATTTCTGGGGCCAACAGGACACTGCCTCCAAGAATTGTGCAATGCAAGTCTGGAGGTTAGGACCTGGCTAGATTTGTGAAATTTCTAGAGGGAAGGTAGAGCCTTCGCTTCCGAAAATGCATAGTGCTAACCAGGTAAGGCACGGTCCAGGCTAAGGCAGCCAAGTACAGCCAACGGGTGACTAAAAATATGAGAAGTGTGAATGCATGAGGAGATGAGTACAAACAAGAGTGAATCATCATTCATGCAAACAACAAGTGTAGGATTCAGGAAATGGGAAAGCATGCAAGTGTGTGAAGCGAGTCGCCGCAATGGCGACTGTCCGTGCAAAAACAGTTCCATGCATGCGACAACAATGAGTTGCAAACGAAAAGTGAAATGGTGCTAGTACAAGCTAGTATGCATGTAAAGGACAGAAATCACTCACTGAAATTGAGCAGACGTCACGCACACAAAGTGATACACAAAAAGCGACATAAATGCAGCGCAAGTCATGAACAATGAGTCTACCCCAAGAAAACTGCGTTGAATGTGCCGATGACTCCTAGATGCAATGTAGGATGCCAGAGTTGCAAGTTCGATCTGAGGAATGAGATCTGTAGTGTCCAGTTGGTGAGTTTTGATAAGATCGAAGTTGTGACGTGCATGCCACAAATATAGGAAAAGTGACACTTGGTAGGAGGTTTCTAAGATGATCCTTGCATGTAACCTCCAGCTGCTAAAAATAGATCCCTAAATCAAGGGATGCCTTTGCATGTTGCCTTGGGAGGAGCAACCTATGCATGCAAATCAATTTTGCTCTGTCTCGGAGGGAACGATCAACTCAACTGCACATGCAAGAGCCTACTCAACTGCCAGGAGAAAATGCACATTTTTGGAAGGTAACTGGGTTGTCTGCCTAGAATATTTGTGCAATTTCTAGGTAGAGTAGCTGATTGCTGCCTAAGATTGCGCAATTCCTGTGCTAAGCAGCCCTCCTAGGAGGAATTGCGTAATTTTCTAGATGAAGCTTAACTAGCATAATTGCATAATTTTTGAGCCTAGCAGGCTGCCAGACTAAATTGCGCAATTTCTGGAGGGAAGGCTACTTGCCTCCCAGAATTGTGCAATTTCATGAGGGAGTTGCTCAGCCTGTAGCTGGACCAAGTCCGGAGAAATAATTGGTGAGGGGAATGCATCAAGCTTTGATAGATAGGTTGTCTTTGTGCAAGAAACTCATTGAAGCTTGTGCACTTGACGAAGCAAGACATGCTTCTATGAAAGGTTGGTATGGAGGCTCCAAAACGAAGCTAAGGCAAAATTTTGGAGGGTGGTTGTAGCCGCTACAACAACACCCTTGTTGGTTGTTGAAGCATTTGCTTGATTTTCATTTCCTTTTAAAACATCTGCATAACTGGTACTTGGTTGATCTTTGACATTTTGTTGTAAATTATTTGAAACCCAAACCAATTTTATCTTTTGTTGATCTTTGCATGTTAAGAATATCTTGCAAAGTTTTAGAGCCCTTGATGAATTTCTGATTTAGACATGCTTTAGTTTATTCTTTTGATAGATCGTCCCTTAATGGAACAATTTCTTCTTCAATTTTGTGACAATTTTCTTTCCAATCTTCTAGTTGATTAGCAATCACACTTTCTTTCATTTTTTTCCTCTTCTAATTCTCTCTTTAGATAGATAATGTCTTCTTCACAAGCACATGCATGTTGAGCACCACCAAGATTATTCTTCAAAGATTCATTTTCTTTCTCCAACTTGGCCATATTGTTTTGCTGAATCACAATTTGTTGGAGCAAAATCTCTATGAATTTCTCAAGCTCATCTAACTGGGTCTTCAAGGAATCATCACTAAATTGAAGCTTATTTTCCTTTAACCTATGTATTTCCTCCTTCAGTGGCTTGTTTTTTTTATAGCATTTCTTAGCTCATCTAGCACAGTAATAACCTCACCTTCATAATATATCTTTACATCCTCAATATATGATTCTCTTTAGACTCAAAATCGATAAGAACATATTCATTGTGTCCTTCTTCTGATGAAGATTTCTCACTACTTTCTTCTAAAGTACCACTTTCTTCTTTGGAATAATAACTCCTTCTCTTTTGGGATTTACCTTTTTTGAATTTTTGAGCTCTACCCTTCCATTTTGTCTCCTTATGTTTCTCCTCCTTTTCACTTCTTTTAAGTGGATTCTTTGCAACAAAATGTCCAACTCCTCCAAAATCAAAACACTTGAAAGGAAGCTTTCCTTTATACTTTCTGGAACCTCTTTTAAATTTTATGGAAAAATGAGCAAATTCTTCATCAGATTCACTATTATAATAATCTTCCTCTTCCTTGATTTTCTTTGGAAGTTTCTTGAGCATTTTGGTAATATATTTGACCTTTTTGGAGGCCTTGAATGTTGCTTCACTGAGCTCAAATTTCTCTTCTAAAATGTTCATGTCATAAGTTGTAAGGACTCTAAGCAATTACTCCATAGTGATAATGCTCAAGTCATCCCTCTCCTCAATAACAGAAACCTTTGGGTTAAATATTGTTGGTAAAGACCTTAATATTTTCTGAATAATGACTTCATCTTCAAATTTTTCATCTATGCTCTTAATCATATTGGTCGCTGTTTCAACCTTTCGGAAATACTCTCCAATAGTTTTGTCACAACCCTAGTAAAAAATCCGTGTAATAAAGTTAAAAAAGGAAAAATAATAACGAATGTCATGGAACATGTATTCTAAGCTGAGTGTTGGGAAAAACATCCTAGTGTGGGTGTTTATTTGGTTTATTATGGCTAAGGAAATTGGAAAAGGCAAAGGCAGAGGCTTTGGAAAGGCATGAGGCATTAATTGGCATTTTATTTATGAAAATAATGTAAATTATGAGAAAAGGAAGGTGAAAGGTCACATGTTTCATGTAAGGAGGAAAATGAAGGAAAATAATGGAAAATTGAAGAAAATAGAGGCCTCATTAATAAAAAGCCTTCTGAGGATCAGTTGGTACCTTTTTGTTAGTTTAGTTTTGGAGCTCTCTCTATTCTCTCTCTCTCACTCTTGGACACTTAGAGCATTCTTGGGGCACTTTAGCATTGGATCAAGGAAAGTAAATGAAGGAAAAATAAGGAAAAGGGAAGCAAAGATAAAGTAAGGAAGAGTAGAATCAAGTAGCTACAACAGGATTACTTGCAGGTATTGATTTGTATGTGTGATTTCCTTACTATATGTGGCATGCATGGTACATGCATGTGTGTTCTTGGATCTCTTGCTGCCATTGTCATAGGTTTTGCCAGGTATTATAGTGTTCTTCATCCTTGCCTTGCCATTTTCAGATAACCATTATGTGGTGAGTTTTCTTGTTTTGGTTGAGTTGGATTGCTGGATGGACTTGAAGCTGAGTGGGGTGGTCTCAGGATTATTCAAAAGGCCTAGGAATCCTACGATGGGATACATGGTAAAGCCTGGATGTGAACACCTCGATTAAGCCTAGGAATCCCTTGACTGGTGAATGACATAATACACGGTAAAGATCAGTGGTGAAGACCCTTGATTGGAACTAGGAATCCCTTGAATAGTAATGGTGGGATACACGATAAAGCACAGAGGGTGGAAACCTCATAGGCCTAGGAATTCCTTGACTCGTAATGGTAATATACATGGTAAATCTGAGAGGTTGAGATATACAAATTCCTCATGGTTTAGGTGGAGAGATCTAGAGGAATCCATGTTTTTCTAGGGCATAGTGATCTTGTGGAGACTGCTGTAAAGTTTGGTTCTATTGATGAGGGTTGAGGTTGTTTGGCCTCGGGAAACCTTGGTTGGTTTTGTTGTACGTCCCACATTCATGCTTGGAATATGGCACGGGGGTGATTGGTTGAAAGAAAGACTTAATTCATCCAATCTATGGTCGGGTAGTTCATGGAATTCCTAGACCTGGTTGGCTTATGCATTCATTAATAAGAGATCTTTCTCCCTGGTATTTCACGTGTAAATGTACTAGTTCATATCTGATACTTATGGTTGTTATATCCTTGTTATTTTTGTTGGTTATATGATTATGTTTTATGACAGACTTGATGTATGGCTCTCATCATGTTTTGATTTGAAAATGAATTTACAATGAATATATGATCTAATAGATAATAATGTAGTTATTGTGATAAGGCAACAATTCTTCTTTACAAATCTCAAATAAGTATGAGACCTCTATGCTCATATTTTTTGTTATGACCTATAGGTTACTTATTTGTGACATGTTTAATGAAATGTATGTCATGGCTAGTAGGGTTCATATCAATTACTTGTACTAATGATTGCATTAGTAACCTTATTCCATTGTTATTTATCATTTCTGAAAGTTTCATGAAGTTTTGGGCAGTGGCCTGAGTCTTGGCCCTAAAAAAGTGGCACATAATCTAGGGTCGATGACTCAAACCTAGCTGAAAAATTCCATAGTCAATGGCATGCCTTGTTGTGGGAGCGACTGGAAGGCCTCAGTCGCATGCATGGCTTTTCATGGGAGCATTTGAGGGTCCATATTAGTGAAATTTCAAGTTGTCTTAAGGGTTGGTCACCTGGAAGGGTTGGTTGGATCCTAAAGGTTTTGTAGCATGTGTGGAAGGTCATAATGGTTTTGTTTTGTCAGTTCCACTTCATTAACTGTACATGATGATTTAAATAACGTCATAGTAGCCTCTTGTCACATGCTTACCCTAGCATACTAGTTAACTTGGGTAAATGTGGGAGGAGGGTGTTACAGAGTGGTCTCAGAGCATGGTTCAGCCCTTAGACTGCATGGGCAGTGTGTGTTGGAAATTAATATGTATTGGTTGCATATGTGTTCTTTATGCTTATTGTATGTGTGATTATTGTGTATGCTTGGTGTTGTTCATGGTTTCATTTATGTCCCCATGTGAAAGTTGATGGTGTTGTTGTAGGATGTGTTTGTCGTGAGTGTATGTTAGTCATGCATTGGTTATGCATGTCAGTGGTTATATGTTGTTATGCATACATTGACATGGCTATAGTTGTCATGCATGAGACCATGGTATGTGGTTGGTATGGTCATGCACGGTAATTGGCTGATGGTTGAAATTTTGTTTATGTATTGATATGATTATGATTATACATGTATTGCGCTAATCTAGTTGATCTTGCAGATGAGATATCCTCCCCTGAACTATACTAAGGTATGTTGATTATGTTATGTTTTGGTTTAATATGACATGGTATACTTGTAGGAAGAAGATAAAAGATGACTAGCAAGATGGTAGACTACAACTCACCAGATTCTCCCTATAGATTAGATGAGAAGCATGGTTATGAGTATTCCCCTCATATAGCAGACACTCTGAGAAGTTTGAAGGATGAAATTAGGAGTTGCAAAGAAGATAATGACTGAATCATTCAATCAAAAGAGAGACTTTCTAGGGAACAAGAGAAACAAGCAAAAGTCAATGCAGCAATCCTTTAGAGTTTGTCAGAATTGCAGAGATAGGGACCGCTTAGAATCAACTATGGGTAAGAGGATAGGACTAATGGGGCATATGTTAGTTGTTGAAAATTGGCAATAAGAAATTGCTAAAAATAGAAGTGCTAAAAATAGAACTACTAAATATAGCAGTTTGGGCATTATTGCTGGATTGGACAACAGGGAATGAAAAATGGAAGTGCTAAAAATAGAAGTTCTATTTTTAGCAGTTCAAGTTGGATTCCTATTTTTAGACAGTCCCTGGTCTAAAATAGGAAGTAAAATTTGAATTTGGTCTTACCAGTAGTTTGAATATTAATTAACTAATTCTCCATGAGTTAATTAGTTAAGGAAAAGCAAACTTGAAGTCTTTGTGAGAACATGCAATTATTTCTCCACTAATTGGGGAATGTGTCCTTGATTTACTCCACTGATTGAGGAATTAAGGATGAGTTCTATATTGAGAGGATCAATTAACTTAGTTTAACTTAGTCAAGTTCAGTTAGATTAATTTAACAAGTTGTTAAATTAATGAGATTCGGTTTGTTAATGCTTGCATGCATGTAACAACTGGTATTTTCAGATAACTGAATATTATAGCTTAAATAACTCATGCATGTCAGTTTAGACAGAGACCCAGTTGAGATCAAAGAAGGGACAGTGTACTATCAGTTGGATGAATATTTTTCCTATAAAGGAAGCTCATCCATGATGAGGATTTATCTCCTTCAGGTTTGTGCAGTTAGATCAGAGATTAGTGAGTGTGTGAAGAGGCCAATTCACATAGGTGGCAGCATTGGACCCCAAGGAAATTGCACAAGGAAATAGGAGGCTTGGAGGGTAGAGGAGAAGGTTTGTGAGAAGCCTTTGACTGTCTATGAGCAACAGAGGGATTGTACTGAGAGCTGGATAGCTTCCGAGCTAAGGCTTTGTGTAATCCAGACTATATTTCCACTTGTATGATAATACAGAGATGGGGTTTTAGGCAGGTGCTTTCCCCGGGTAAATTCTTCTGTGTTATGTGTGATTGATTTCTTCTTATTAGTTATATGTGTTCTTATTGATGTTTCTCATGGTTGATTAAGCTTCCGCTAAATTGTTTGTAGACGTAGATCAAGTGTTTTTCTTTAGTACATTGCATTCTTAGGTTGATCTACAGGTGGAAAATTTCTACATGGTATCAGAGCTAGCTGATTTGTAGAAAAAGTTATACATGGTATCGGAGCATAGGTGATCAAGGAGAGAACAGTATACTGAGAGGAGATTTCAAAGTTTTGAGTTTTGGGCCGAGAGTTTGCAAGCAGATCTAAAAATTTCTGTACAAAATTTTTAGAAATAAATAGAATATTTGGATTCCTTGTGAAAAAATACCCAAAATAATAAAAAAATCGGTTGAATCGGAGTTTGGATGAGAGAGGTATCACTTATTTAAAATCAGCTCTTTTTCTAGAAAATTTCATGACAACAGGAAAGTGGAAATAGATTGGTGTGCTAGCTAAGAACCTGTATGCACTTGAGGTACAAGATGCATGCAAAGCCTTGAGGAGAAAGGCAAAGTTTAGAGACTCGGTGGTTGAGAGGAAGAGTATATTAGCTCTCAACATGCACTGCCAAAAGAAGTCTCAGACAATTGTGGAGGAGCCACGATTGGTGCAACAGCTTCAGGAGGTTGTGGAGCAGCCACAACAAGGGAAGCTGAGAGGAGATCGAGTAGAGAGATCTACTCATGTAGAGACCTCTAGTAGGGGGAAACTTCAAGCCAGTTGGGTAGAGAGATCACATGTAGCCATACCTCCAAGTAGGAGGTGGGGCGATGTGGAGTGATTGTCGATGGAGGAGGGGCAAGATCCTTGAGGTACCCAACCTCTTGGATGAGACCTTGCTACAGGAGCCCCGATGTGGAGTAGCAGGAACTAACTAATTGGGTAGAGATAGATGCGGATGGAGTGGCAAAGAGAGCTACAATGCATGGAATCCTAGGACAGCGCAAAGCATGCAAGTTGCAACAATACGAGAGGCACAAGTGTGTTGCACTGTGTAGGGTAGCACAGAGAAGGGTGCAACGGTGCGAGATGCATGGAGATGTTGTAGTAGCACAGAGCTCAGAAAGGGAGCACTTGCCAGTAGCAGGTAGAGCTTCAGCATAAGAGTATGTTTCTAGCCCAACAGAGTAGTCAGTTGGGAGTTTTTTTGTTCCGAGAGTTGCTAGAGCAACCACACTTGGTAGATGTGTTGCATGCAGAACATTCCAGAGGTACAGGATCGGGTTCGAGAGGAAGTATTTCTTGTTGAGAGGGAGTGTTGAAAATTGGCAACAAGAAATTGCTAAAAATAGAAGTGCTAAAAATAAAACTACTAAAAATAGTAGTTTGGGCATCAGTGCTGGATTGGGTGACAGGGAATGAAAAATGGAAGTGCTAAAAATAGAAGTTCTATTTTTAGCAGTTCAAGTTGGATTCCTATTTTTAGACAGTCCCTGGTCTAAAATAGGAAGTAAAATTCAAATTTGGTCTTACTAGTAGTTTGAATATTAATTAATTGATTCTCCATGAGTTAATTAGTTAAGGAAAAGCAAACTTGAAGTCTTTGTGAGAACATGTAATTATTTCTCCACTAATTGGGGAATGTGTCCTTGATTTGCTCCACTGATTGAGGAATTAAGGATGAGTTATATATTTAGAGGATCAGTTGACTTAGTTTAACGTAGTCAAGTTCAGTTAGATTAATTTAACAAGTTGTTAAATTAATGAGATTCAGTTTGTTAATGCTTGCATGCATGTAGCAATTGGTATTTTCAAATAACTGAATATTATAGCTTAAATAACTCATGCATGTCAATTCAAACAGAGACCCAGTTGAGATCAGAGAAGGGACAGTGTAATATCAGTTGGATGAATATTTTTCCTATAAAGGAAGCTCATCCATGATGAGGATTTATCTCCTTCAGGTTTGTGCATTTAGATTAGAGGTTAGTGAGTGTGTGAAGAGGCCAATTCACACAGGTGGCAGCACTGGACCCCAAGGAAACTGCACAAGGAAATAGGAGGCTTGGAGGGTAGAGGAGAAGGTTTGTGGGAAGCCTTTGACTATCTATGAGTAGCATAGGGATTGTACCGAGAGCTGGATAGCTTCCGAGCTAAGGCTTTGTGTAATCCAGACTATATTTCCACTTGTATGATAATACAAATATGGGGTTTTAGGCAGGTGCTTTCCCCGGGTAAATTCTTTTGTGTTATGTGTGGTTGATTACTTCTCATTCTCAGTTATATCTGTTCATGCTTGATGTTGCTCATGTTTGATTAATCTTTCGCTAAGTTCATGGTAGATGTAGATCTAGTATTATGCTTTAGTATATTACATATATCAGGTTGATCTACTGTGGGAATTTCTACATGGTATCAGAGCTAGCTGATTTGTAGAAAAAGTTATACATGGTATCAAAGCTAGCTGATTTGTAGGAAAAAGTCTACAAAATTCTTCTGTAGTAGATCTCATGGTGGGCACAAGTCAGATAGGGATGACACAATCATAGGTGGTAGGCTCTTGGATACTCTAGATAGGAGAGGCAATGGACGTAGGTTCTATTCTAGTTCTACCTCTGACATGCACTATGATCATCATTGTTATCATCCTTATAGGAGGAGTGACGGGGGATATTTTCCATATGAGTTCAAGAAAGATAATCCATCTACCTTTGATGGATATTTGAAGAAGTTGGAGGATGCAGAAGCATGGTTACTTGGGATGAAGAAATTCTTTGAGTTGTATGAGTACGCAGAGAATATGACGGCTAGAGTAGATATCTTCAGCCTCAAAGGGAAATCATACATCTGGTGGGAATATGTGAAGCGTGCCAGAGACATCAGGTTAGAAGACTTGAGTTGGCATGAATTCAAGAGACTTTTTTAGAAGAAATACTTGTTAGAGGGGTACTATGACAAAAAATCCAAGGGTTTTTATGAGCTAAAGATGGGATAGATGACGAATGAGGAGTATACGAGCAAGTTTCTATAGTTATTGAGGTATGCACCATATCTTAAATATGAGAAGGCCAAATTTTATAGATTTTTTAGTGGATTACCATTAGAATTTAGAGAATGGATTGAGTATGATGAGCCTCAGTCAATCAAGGAAGTTATTGGTAAATTGAAACATTGTTATGAGCAGTCAAAGCATAAGACAGAATCACAACAAAGATGGAAAGGGAAAGAAAAATATAAAGGTAAATGGAAGTAAAAAAGAACAAGATCTCATGATGCAAATGAGAAATAAAAGGTTTCACTTAATAAGAAATTCAACATAGTTAGACAGGGACATGGATCACAGCCTGGAGGGCAACAGAATAGAGGTGATGGTATGGGACCATTATAGTGTTGGATATGCAAAAAAGAGGATCTCAAGAGAGATTTTCTCCAATATCAAGGTGGTAGGCGTAAGATCTATAGTGCATTGGAGGCACATATTGTTGGGGATGTTGGGCAAAGTATTCCTCGTATTTATGAAGCATTGGATAACAAGCAGGTGGATCACCAAGAAATTTTTATAGAGATGGATGGTAAGATTTTTGATCAAGTTGTTTCTATTTTGATCGACCCTGTATCTAATTATAGTTATGTTAGTCCAAACCTGGTGGATAAGTGTTGTTTGAATAAATAAGTGCATGCAGAATCCTGGTTAGTGTAATCAGATACAGGTACAAAGAAAATATTTCATCACTGGATAAGAGCTTATGCATTCAAGTTGAATGGTATGCCTACCTTAGCACATTTGAATGTATTGTTGTTGGGATGATATAGTATGCTTTTTGGTATGGAATGTTTGTATCTTCATAGAACTAAAGTGGATTTTTATGATAAGGCCATTGAGTGTTTGGATGACGATGGAGAATAGAGAATATCGCAGGGTAAGAAGAAGGCAACATCAGGTAGAATGGTGACAACTATGCAGGCAAAGTGCAGTCTCAAGAAAAGAGGGTGTGTTATTTGGAGTGCATATTTCTAGTGATAAAGGTAAGTATGTTGAGGATGTGGAGGTATTGAGCAGGTACCCAATCTTGCAATAGTTTTAGGATTTGTTTCCAGCATATATTTTAGAGACTTTGGCTCATAGAGAAGTGGAATTTTCCATTGAGTTGGTACCAAGGGAAGCACCAACATCGAAGGCACCTTACAGGATGAGCGCATCAAAGTTAGTAGAGCCAAAGTTATAGTTGAAGGAAATTATTGAAAACAAATACATTAGGCCAAGTGTATCACCTTGGGGTGCACCGGTGTTGTTTGTGAAGAAAAAAGATGGTACTCTCAAGCTATGCATTTATTACATGCATTTGAATGAGGTAACCATAAAGAATGAGTATTTTTTACCAAGGATTGATGACCTGTTTGATCAGTTGAAGGGAGAAGTAGTGCTCTCAAAGATCAATCTGAGATCCGAATATCATTAGGTACACATCAATGAAGAGAACATTTATAAGACAACATTCAGGACTAGGTATGGGCATTATGAGTTTATTGTAGTTCCATTTGGTTTGACTAATGCTCCATCTACATTTATGTGCTTAATGAATAGTGTATTTCACCCTTATCTAGACAAGTTTGTTATTGTGTTCATTGATGACATCTTGATATATTCTAAAATTGAGGAAGAGCATGTCAAGAACTTAGTAGTAGTGTTGAGATTACTGAGAGAGCATTAACTGTATGCCAAGCTTAGCAAATGTGGTTTATTTCAAAAATAGGTACATTACATGGGACATGTGTTTTCCAAGGAAGGCATAGCAGTGGATCTAGAAAAGATAATGGTTATCATGCAGTGGGAAACTCCTAGAAATGTGCATGAGGTAATATCATTCTGGGGTTAGCAGGTTATTATAAGAGGTTCATCAAGAAAGTATCTCATGTTACATATCCTATTACGTCACTTCAGGGGAAAGGTAAGAAATTTGAATTGATAAAAGAATGTGCAACAAGTTTTGAGCAATTGAAACAGTTGTTGACAAATGCTCCAGCATCAAAGATTGTAGATCCATATAAAGAGTTTGTGGTGTGTATAGATGCTTGCAAGAGAGGACTTAGTGGAATCCTTATGCAGGAAGTATAGGTAGTGTGTTATGTCACAAAAATTGAATGATCACGGGAAGAATTATTCGACACGTGATCTTGAGTTGGCAGCGATCATCCATGCTCTAAACATATGGTGACATTATCTTCTTGGCAAAAGGTTTGTATTGATGATAGATCACAGTGGATTGAGATACTTGTTTGACCATCTGAATCTGAATGTCAAGCAAGCTATATGGTTGGCCATGATTAGTGAGTTCAACTTTGAGATTAGGTACATCAAGGGGAAAGAGAACAGGGTTGCAGATGCTCTTAGTAGGAGAATATAGGTAAATCATATAGCAACCATGAGCTCCTATGGGATAGATTTACAAGATTAGATTTTACAGGTAGGACAACAAGATGGTAGGCACATGGAGATTATGCATAGGTTACAATAGGGTATAGGTGAGAAATATGTGGATTATCATCTTACAACAGATGGTTTGATTAGATTTAGGGACAATATATATTTTTCAGATAACAATGAGCTCAAGAAGACTATCTTGTGAGAGTTTCATGCAAGATTGTATTCAAGTCATCCATGATACCAGAATACATTGATAGTAGTGAAGAATTTTTATCATTGGCCAAATTTGAAGAAGGATGTGGTAGAGTTTGTGGCTATATGTTTGGACTATCAATAAATGAAAGTAGAATGTAAGCATTCAAGTGGACTACTACAGACAGTTCTGATTCTAGAGTGGAAGTGGGAGGTCATTTCCATGGAATTCATCATAGGTTTGTCAAGGACATGTACATAGCATGAGTCCATCATGGGTTTGGTAGATAGGTCGACAAAGGTAACACATTCATTCCAGTAAAATCCATGTATTAAGCCAGTGATGTGGAATAGGCATTCATCAGAGATGTAGTGAGGTTGCATGGTGTTCTAAGGAAGATTGTGTCAGACAAGGATGCTAAGTTCACTTCCAAGTTTTGGAAGGAGTTGTTTGCAAGTTTGGAGACAAAATTTGTCTTCAACGCAACTTATCATCCGCAGACATATGGATAGACATAGAGGGTCAACATGATATTTGGAGGACATGTTGAGGATGTATTTGATGCATCAGCAAAGGAGATGGGAAGAGTACCTTCCATTGGTTGCGTTCAATTATAACAATAGGTATCAGGAATCACTAAGGATGAGTCTATTTGAGGCACTCTATGGGAGGAGTTGTTGATGAGCCTCATTATTGAGTAATTATATGGGCCTTAATTGGCCTTAATTCACCTCCTAGCTTAGTCAAACCAACTATTCTCACAACTTATTGCATACTTTTGATTATATTTTGTTTATGAAATGAGTTAGAGTTGGATATTTAGCTTTGTGGTCTAATGTGCATATAATGCAGGAATAAAGGATAAAATCAAGGAGAAATGCAGGAATAAAGGATAAAAGCAAGGAGAAATGCAGGTATAAAGGATAAAAGTAAAGAAATATAGCAAAGACCTTCGTGAAGACTCGAATGGGACAAGGTAGAGGAATTATAGGAGGTTAATCCTCCTCATCTACTACCCTTCCACTCGAATATTCCTCCATCATCTCAGAGTGAAAACTGCCACATCATGGGGACTAAAGAAGACAGCCAAGCAAGTGAAAGGGACAACAAGTAGTTTTCTGTTGTTAGAGGCCAAGCCACCCTAATAGGAAGGAATTTGTTAGAGATTTCAAAATGTATAAATAGAGAGGTTTAGGACCTCACTAGGATTCAGACTTCATTTGTAAAACTATGTTTTATTTCTTAACTGCAAAGACTTGTGAACTTGGTTTGTGATCCATGGTTTCTATAATAAAGATGAGTTATGTTTAAGCTAGATCTGAGTTAAACTTCGAGGGTTGAAGCTCTTGGGTTAGGGCCTAACCCGAGCAACCATAGCTCCTCTTTACTGTTATGTTATTCTAGCATAGAATTTTGTTATGTTTATTTGTTAAGTAGTTTCATGGTTTTCTGTTGCATTTGCTCAAAAAAATTTGGTTCTGATTCATTTGGTTAAGCATTTTCTGGTTCTGTTCATTTATTTGAATAACTTCCTATTTCTGTTCATCTATTTCAGTAGTTGCATTTGCTATAGTTTACTGTCATTTCTGTTTTTTTCATTCACAGGTCAGATTAGAGGAAAAGATTACTATCAGGTTGTGCACAGGTGTCTCGGCCTCATCTCCTCCCTCTGGGACCATGAATTGAGGTAGAAACCCACCAGCAACCCCAAAAACACAATTTATGGTTCTTGCATGGGCTATGGAGTTCGTTGTTTGAATGCAATTGTTGTATACTCTCACTGATTTTCTCTGATATTTTTCTTTGAAACCGCCTCCAGCACGTTCTCCTTCCATTGCTTCCTCATCGTCCGATCACCAACAACCCTTCACAACCACCATATGATTCACCATTTTCTTTAACTGTTGCCTCGCGTGGAGTCCACCATTCACTTTATGAACTTTAAGTCCCCACCGTCGATCTCCCTTGCTTGATCCAACGGCTATCGCGCCATATTGCATGGATTTATGTCCGACTGTCATCCGCCCGAGAGCACATGAAATGGGTGGTTTCCCCATTCTACGTGTCATCTAGGGAGGCTAATCACGTAAAATTTGAGAAAACCACTTACAACTTTGAGGGCACATGATAAATAGCTTACCACCCTCTAAACCCGCTCCACCATTTCTGCACGTTCTTTTCCCGCGATCTAATCTCTGCCGTCCATTTCTAACCTTCACCCACACGATAAGATCCTAACTATTCATCCCTCCTGTTAGCCTCACTCGTCCATCTCCTAACCTCACCAATGCATTCAAATCTCAGCCGTTCATCTACCTTACTCCCTTGTTCGTCCATTCCTTCACTGAAAAACTACGCAATAAGATCTTAATCGTCTATCACCCAAGCAACCTTGTTCACCCATATGCCTATGTAACCTTCCACGATAAAATATTCATTATTAATTACCTTTCACCAGACTGATCCAACAGTTCTCGTGCGTTGTTGCTCCCTCACGCCCTCCTTTCACTAGATTCAACCTCCGATCATTTTTTCTGCCTGAAACCTGATTTAGCCTAAGTTCTTTGCTACCCCTTAGTCTAGTTTTCATGTTTTTACTTCTACACATAGATAATTAACCTTAGGTTGATGTTAACTTAGCAATTCTGCTTAGCATAGTTGTTTGGTTGATTAAGTTAGGTTATGGTGCAAGTTTAGCCTTTCATGCTTTTCCTTCATTACTACAATAGAAGTAGCTCTCTCTTAGAATAAGGTTTTCTCTCCTTCCATCAAGAATTAAAGTTTCTTCTGACTCTATAAACAGTGATAATAGGCAAGACCTTCACTTCTACTTGTGCATATAGCACTGTCACCTCCAAGTTTATACGAACCTCGGGTTGATAAGTAAAGCTGGTAGCCCTGGGAGTTGCAGCATTATTATTGCAATACCTAGGCTCATCACTTTTTGGCGTCGTTTCCAGGGAGGTGTCTAAGTAGAAGTAATTACTACTTTCTTCTATTTCTAGTCTCCTACTTTCTTTTCTTCTACTTCTAGTCTTCAAACTTTCTTCCATTAGTTTATTTATGCAAAAGTAATCTAGTTTCTTTCTTTCTTTCAGTTATCATTAGTTTCTTTCCTTTCCATTCTGCAAAGTACTTTCTAGCTTTAAAACAAAATCTTACAAAAACCAACCCAAAAAAATTTACTTTCATGCCTCATAGGATTAGGGAAATTTCAGGAAAATTCTTGTCAAATACCCCCACTACATCCAACAAGCAACCTTCTCTCTTCTTCAGTGACAATGAATTGGAAGACCCTTTAGGTGAGAAAACTTACCTATTTGGGGAACCTACAAAAGAAGAAGAAGAGGAAGAAACCATTCCTACTGAACTAATGGATGGAATCCAAAATCATAGGAGAGATGGAGAGAGAATTGAGAGTACCTTCCCCATCAGGGAAACCAATGGGGACACTAAGATGAAGAATATAAGACCCTCTACTCTACCTCATTTCCATGGCATGACCATAGAGGATCCTGACACTTTCCTATTTGAGTTTGTTTTCATATACCAAACCTATGACTATACAAATGATGAGAAAAAGTTAAAATTATTCCCATCTACCCTCAAGGATGCAGCATTGTGCTAGTTCATGGGTTTACCTGGAGATAGCATCACAACTTGGGCTCAGATGCAGCAAAATTTTAACAACAAATATAGGGACTACTATAGGTCAAACAATACCAAAGAGGATATTTTTAGGATGACCATAGGCTAGGATGAATCTCTAGAGGACTATGAAGAAAGATTCCAGCTTAGTTACAAAAGGGTCAGGTGCACACTTGACCCTAAGTCACTAAAGTTGGTCTTGCTTAGAGGAGTAAGGGAGGACCTTCTGGATACCTTAAATATGATAGCAGGAGGAGATGTCTACCAATTACCCTATGAGGATATTAAGACTATCTTTAGAAACCATTCTAGGGCAGCCAGGAAAAAGGGTAGGGGTAGTCAACCTATGGCCAGTACATCATCCTCCAACTTATCCATCAAAGGTGAAATTGGTAATATGTTGGAAGATTTCAAGAGTGACATGATGCAAACTCTTGCCTTGCAATTGGACACCATGAACATCAAAAGGAAGCAAGAGGAAGCAAAGAGAGCCTTGGCCATTTTTTGTCCTAGATGCACTAGGAGGCATCCTAGGAATGAATTTCCATTAAATTGCATTCACATTTGCTCGGTCTATGAAGAAAACCACTCCACAAACAAGTGCCCTTCTTTACCTGGACTCAAAGCTGTGTATCAAGCAACTGAAAGGGTCACTGAGCAACTTTGCTACATCAACGAAAGGAGACCTCCTGGATCTAGACCATATTAGTAGGGTATGCAAGGGCCATCCCATGCATACTACAACCCCAACCAAGCCACAACTACACCTTCTTGGGGACCCCCTACTCATCCTTCCTGGTCTACACCCCCTCCTTGGTCCTATACATCTAAGTATCAATCTCACCTAGCCAGCCAGTCATTCCAACCTTATGGTCAGCCACAACATCAGTGGAATGCCCCACCCCAGGGGTGGAGGCCTCAATTCAACAATGTTATAGCCCTATTTCCTCCACCACCTGCACAACCACAACTCCTACACTCTGCTCCACCCAAGCAACCCCAGATGCCTGCCCAACCAAATCCGAACCCAAACAATAGGTAGGCTTAGCAAGCATACAGTGGAGAGACATCATACCCAGCTTATGTTGTAGAAATCCAAGAGATTAACCTAATATCTGGGAGAATTCTCCCTGATAACCAACCTCCCTCTCCACATGGGGAGGTTGAGGAAGAAAGAGAGGAAAGCAACCTGAAAGTAAATCCACCCTTTCCTCAAAGATTAGCCCAACCACTGTTCTTCTGGGAGAATTGAAGAATTTATGTGTAAATATCCCCCTTCTCTAGGCAATCAAAGATGTGCCTATTTATAATAAATTGATTAAGGAGAAGTTCTTCAAGCATCCAAGAAGAAGAAAAATGGATGCCCCTACCATTAATGTCATTGGGCAGTTGTCTGACTCAATGTTGGGGAAAATAATATGTCCAAAATATTTGGACCCTAGAATCCCTGTAGTAGATGTACACATCAATGACACCATTGTCCCACACACTTTGATTGATCTTGGGGATGCCATTAATGTGATGACTAAGGACACCATGCTCAAACTCAACCTCCAAGGGTCATTGAGAAAGACCACAACTGTCCTGCAACTTGCAGACTGTTCCACGGTCCCCTTTGACGGAATTGTGGAGGATGTGATAGTCTCCATTAATTCCTGGGAATACCCTACAGATTTCCTAGTTCTCCAGCCTAAGGCTAAGCTTACTGGTTACCCTCTCATCTTTGGGAGGCCATGGCTAGCCATAGCTGATGATTACATTAGCTGCAGAGTTGGGAATATGACCATCAAGAATGGGCATATGTCCAAACAATTAGTCCTCTACCCTCCTGTTCAACCTTTGTTAGAACATGATTTACCTTTATGGTTAGAGGAGGAGGAAGAAGATTAGGGTTACTTTGCCCAACTTTATACTTTGGAAGCAAACATAGGAGGAGGATAGCAAGATGAGGATGATTTAATTGAACACCTACTCCAAAATCCAACTCCTAGTTCCCTGCCATTAGAAGAAGAAGTAAGGGAAACCCTGAAAAAACATCCAATTGATTTATGCCTGGCCAATTCCAACCCACTCCGTGTCAAAACCATAGAATTTGGCCCAGAGAAAGCTTTGCAAATTAATCCATCTCTTTCTGCTTTGGAAGAGGAAAAGTTATGCAACCTGCTGAGGGAGAACCTAGAAGCCTTTGCTTGGAGCTATAAGGAAATGAAGGGAGTACACCCCTCAGTGTGTACTCACCACATCTACATCCAAGAAGGTTGCAAGCCAGTCAGGCAACCACAAAAGAGGATGAATCCAACTCTTAAAGAGATAGTTAAGGAAGAACTACAAAAACTGCTAGATGCAGGATTTATTTACCCTATCTTAGACAGTGAGTGGGTCTCTCCTTTAGTATTAGTACCCAAGAAAAATGGTAAGTGGAGGATTTGTGTGGATTATAGGGAGTTGAACAGAGCCACCAAGAAGGATCATTTCCCCCTACCCTTTATTGACCAAGTGCTAGATGGACTAGCAGGGAAGAAATTCTTTTCTTTCCTAGATGGATTCAATGGGTATAACCAAATTCAAATCTGCCTAGAAGACCAGGACATGACCACATTCACCTGTCCTTGGGGTACTTTTTCCTATAGGGTCCTTCCTTTTGGCTTATGCAATGCTCCTGCCACTTTCCAGAGTTCAGTCTTGAGTATCTTTGTTGAATTAGTACATGATACTGTGGAAATCCATATGGATGACTTTACACCTTACCGCTGTGATTTTAAAGAGGCCCTAACTAACCTAGGAAAAGTATTATGCAAGTGCATTGAAATGAACCTGTCTCTCAGTCCAGAAAAATGTGAATTCTTAATGACTGAAGGGACTCTGCTAGGTCATTCCATATCTCAGCAAGGACTGCAGGTCGACCCAAGCAAAATAGCCATCATCTAAAGGGTACCACCTCCACAAAAGCAGAGAGATGTTAAGAGTTTCTTAGGGTTAGATGGATACTACAGAAGGTTCATAAAGGACTTCAACAAATTGGCCTCTCCTTTGTTCAGATTATTGTCCAAAGATTCTGAATTTATATGGTCAGAAAGCTGTTAAGAGGCCCTAGACATTCTAAAGGGTAAATTAATCACTACACCAATCCTAAGAGGCCAAAATTGGGCCCTCCCTTTTCACATTCATCTTGATGCCTCACATAAAGCCATAGGAGCAGCCTTAGGATAGGTAGAAGAGAAATTGCATTATGCCATCTACTTTACCAGTAAAAACCTGTCAAAGGCTGAACTAAACTATACTGTGACAGAAAAAGAACTCCTAGCTGTTGTGCATTCATTAAACAAGTTTAGGCATTAAATTATAGGATATTAGACATTTGTGCATACTGTTCATGCTGCAATTAAATATTTAATGAAAAACCATATGTAAATGCTAGAATCATAAGATGGTTACTTTTATTGCAGCAGTTTGATTTAACTATTTTTGATAGGCCTGGTAAAGAAAATGTTGTTGATAACTTTTTGTCTAGAACTAATCTTCCTATAGGTGAAGAAGGAATGGTGGATGATCAGTTCCCAGATGAGCATTTTTTTACTATTTCAGTGCTCTCCCCATGGTTTGTTGATATAAAAAACTATCTAGTGTTAGCATAGTTCCCACCAAACCTGCCCTCTAGAGAGAAGAGCAAGATAATCAGGAAGAGTGCCCCCTTCACCTAGATTGGGGGCAATCTATTCAAAATTGCTCCAGATCAAATCTTGAGAAGATGTGTAAGGGAAGAGGATGTCTTTGACATCCTTCTAACTTGTCATGATGGGCCTTGTGGAGGTCACTTTGCAACAAAAAGGACAACATTCAAGGTGTTGCAAGTAGGCTATTATTGGCCTACTCTTCATCAAGATGTGAAGAAATATGTTAGTTAGTGTGATCGGTGCCAAAGGATGGGAAAGCCGACCCCAAGGGATGAAATGCCCCTACAACCTAAAGTGACTTTCGAGCCATTTGATAAGTGGGGCATGGAATTCATTGGGCCTATCAACCCTCCTTCCAAGAAAAAACAACACATCATTGTGTGCACTGATTATCTGACTAAGTGGGAAGAAACCAAAGCAATCAAGGCAGCAACAGAAGAAAAGGTGGTTGAGTTCCTAAGGGAGAATATATTCTACAAATTTGGGTACCCTAGAGAGCTAGTCACAGACCAAGGCAGCCAGTTTACCTCCAGCAGAATTGAAGAATTGCTCAGCCACCACAAAATCAAGCATAGGACCTCCACTCCTTATCATCCACAAGCTAATGGGCAAGTGGAGGTGACCAATAGGGCACTGGAGAACATCTTAACCAAGGTGGCGAGCAACAACAAGAAGGATTGGGAAAAAAGACTAGTTGAGGCCACCTAGGCCTATAATACAACATGGAAGACCACCACTGGATTTACACCCTATGAGCTGGTCTATGGTAAAAAGGCTATGCTGTCCACTGAATTCAAATATAACACATTGAGGATGGCAGCCCGACTAGACTTAGATCTCAGTCATGCATAGAAAGAAAGGTTGTTGCATTTGAATGGCTTGGATGAATTCAAAATGTAGGCCCTCCTACATACAGAGATAGTTTAGCTTCAGAGGAAGGTCTGGCATGATAGGCACATCAAAGAGAAGCAATTTCAAGAAGGAGATTGGGAATTGTTATATGATTCTAGTTTTAAAGATTTTAAGGGCAAGTTAAGAACAAGATGGCTCAGACCTTATGTGGTGGAAAGATGCCATGACAATGGTTCAGTGCAAATAAGGACTATTGATGAAGAAGCCATTCCATTTCTAGTTAATGGAAACAGACTGAAAATGTAAAGAGGCCTTTATCAAGACAAAGGTTCATTGACAACATTAATAAGGCAGTGATGATGGTGGAGCAAGTTCCAGCTCCTTCCTCATCCGGTCACTGATAAAAAATAAATAAATAAAGGATTCAGCTGAAAACCTCTATGAGGCGCCTGAGTCCCATATTTGGGTTGAAAACCTCATGAGGCGGCCCAAGGATGAGAAAAATGAAAAGGATAAGAAGATCCCTAGGTGAAAACCTTCCTGAGGTGCCCAGGGCAGATATCTGGGGTGAAAACCTCTCTGAGGCAGCCTAGGTGTTTTTTTTACTATATATATATATATATATATATATAGATATATATATATATATATAAGAAAAAAACATAATTGTTATGTGCAGGTGGGTGAGAAAAACAACTAAGGAGCAAAGAGAAGATCCAAAGGGAACCCTGCATCACATATATTTCATCTCCTCCACTCCTTACCAATGGATTCTTCCATCAATTCTATTGTTTTTTCACTTCATTGCTTCCATTCAGGTGAAGATTGTAAAGAATCACCTCAACCATTACTATCATCCTTGCATCCACATACACTCTTACTCCCTCTGTCCATTCATTACAGCATCCTCACAACACCATCTAGCAACATGATCAAGAATTCTAAAGAAGACACTAAACATTTCCAAGTGGAAATCCAAGAGCTACACAGTAGCATCAACATCAAATCCAAGAGCTCCACAGTAGCAGCGACATCAAGTCCAAGAGCTCCACAATAGCAGTAGCATCAAATCCAAGAGATCCACAACAGCAGCAAAAACATCAGATCTTCAGTTACAGACACCTACAAAATCTAATAAACCATCAACAGACAGTAGAGGAGGAAGAAGAATGACCATCAACAACACCTCTAATCTTTGACAACTACAGCATGGCATCAAGACCACAAGTAAGTATCCTACTCACTCACTCATATGCATCATTTGATCAAAGGTTGTAAAGGTTAAGAGGTAGTTGGTTTATAAGTGAAAAGGTGGCAAAAAGGAAATTCTTTAGTAAGCCAAAAGAGAATGTAAGAGTCCATAGATACAGTGTTGTTACAGCAACCATTTGAGAATGTTTGAAGAATTAAGATTTGGGGTAGAAACACCAGTTCACCAAAGACTCAGGATACCCTATTTTCTTGATGCAATCACTCATAGACTCCAGCGACAAAGTAAACGAATGGAATTCCCAACAGTTGGCTCACCATGGTTTGATCAGAATCCTCATTGAGGATGCCCTCCAAAAACCTCAGGATCCCTATGAAATGGTCAGTCTTCAGAGACTTACCAGCAGAGGATGACATCAAAACCCTCATCTATGATGTTAGTCCTTCTGTCAGTGAAGAGGAGGTAAAACAAGAATATGATACAAAGCTAGATGGGATGAGATGAATAAAGAAGAAACTAATACAGAGGAACATGCTGAAAGAAGACAAGGAAGATGATGCTGAAACAAGAGGAGGAAACAAAGGAAGAAACTGATGGAGATGCGAAAGAACAACAAAAGGAAGAAGATAAGAAAAATAGAGAGGACAACTACAGGAAAAGGAAAACCAGCTAGCATGTATGGCTAGCCTCTCCTTGGAGGCCATCCAATGTAGAATACCAGCTAAATCCTATGCTCTTTACCTCAGAGAACAATGTTGCAATTTCAGATTAAGACACTAGCATAAAGGAGCACCATGCCATTTCAGGACTGTAGGCAATTTATTGATCTTTGTGATCAACGTGCACTAAAGGATGGGGCCAAGATGGCTAAGTTTTACTCGCATAACATGGCCCTCACAGACATGAATAATTGGGATCCTAATGCAGAGCTAGGAGATCTACAATTAATGGATTTGGAATCATGGATAAACCATGAGAAGTCAAGGGCTGCATAGATGAAAGAATATTGGCCAAAGATCAAAATGAACCTCTATTCATCAGAGCTTAACAATTAAACCCCATGGCCCTACTCAACACCCATAATCTAATTGCAAATGATCCTCAGTTGGCACTTAGATATCTTGCTGCCCAAGGGAAAGCAATTTCACATTTTGAGGATATATTTAAGCTGCTAAGAGATGATAATATACATGCCTGCTAAAATAGAACACATTGCCACACAGTTTGAAGATCAGAGAAAAGAAGAAGAGGAAAAGAGGCAGTGGGAAGAAGCAGAAAGGAAAGCAGGCTTCTATGAACAAGAAGAAGAGACCACAACAGAAGCATGGGATGTCAAAGAGGCTACCAGAGCCACTAAGTTGCTCAGAGGATGAGCAACACTTTCAGTAGGGGGGTGATGATGAGCCTCATTATTGAGTAATTATATGGGCCTTAATTGGCCTTAATTCACCTCCTAGCTTAGTCAAACCAACTATTCTCACAACTTATTGCATACTTTTGATTATATTTTGTTTATGAAATGAGTTAGAGTTGGATATTTGGCTTTGTGGTCTAATGTGCATATAATGCAGGAATAAAGGATAAAAGCAAGGAGAAATGTAGGTATAAAGGATAAAAGAAAATAACTATAGCAAAGACCTTGGTCAAGACTCGAATGGGACAAGGTAGAGGAATTATAGGAGGTTAATCCTCCTCATCTACTACCCTTCCATTCAAATATTCCTCCATCAGCTCGGAGTGAAAACAACCACATCATGAGGACTAAAGAAGACAACCAAGCAAGTGAAAGGGACAACAAGTAGTTTTATGTTGTTAGAGGCCAAGCCTCCCTAATGGGAAGGAATTTGTTAGAGATTTCAAAATGTATAAATAGAGAGGTTTAGGACCTCATAAGATTTAGAGTTCATTTGTAAAACTTTGTTTTATTTCTGAATTGCAAAGACTTGTGAAATTTCTCTATAATCCATGGTTTCTGTAATAAATATGAGTTCTGTTTAAGCCAAATCTAAGTTAAACTTCGAGGGCTGAAGCTCTTGGGTTAGCACGCGACCCGAGTAGCCATAGTTCCTCTTTACTGTTATGTTATTCTAGCATAGAATTATGTTCTGTTTATTTGTTAAGTAGTTTCACAGTTTGTTGATGCATTTGCTCAAGAAGTTTTGGTTCTGATTCATTTGGTTAAGCATTTTCTGGTTCTATTCATTTATTTGAATAGCTTCCTATTTCTATTCATTTGTTTCAGTAGTTTCATTTGATGTAGTTTACTGTCATTTGTGGTTTCCTCATTCACAAGTTAGATTAGAGGAAAAGAATACTATCAGGTTGTGCGCAGGTGTCTCGGCCTCATCTCCTCCCTCTGGGACCATGACTTGAGGTAGAGACTTGCCAGCAACCCCAGAAACATAGTTTCTAGTTCTCGCATAGGCTATGGAGTTCGTTGTTTGAATGCAGTTCGCTGTATACCTTCACTGGTTTTCTCTGATATTTTTCTTTGAAACTGCCTCTAACACGTTCTCCCTCCATCGCTTCCTCATTTTTCAATCACCAACAACCCTTCAAAATCACCGTCCGATTCACCATTTTCTTCAACTTCCGCCTCGTGTGGAGTCCACCATTCACTTTATGAACTTTAAGTCCCCACCATCAATTTTCCTTGCCTGATCCAATGGCTATCGTGCCATATTGTGTGGATTTCTATCTGACCGTTATCCACCAAAGAGCACGTGAAATGATTGGTTTCCCTGTGCTACGTGTCACCTGGGGAGGCTAATCACGTAAAATTTGAGAAAACCACTTATAGCTTTGAGGGCACGCGATAAACATCTTACCGCCCTCTAAACCCGCTCCACCATTTCTGCATGTTCTTTTGCCCACGATCTAATCTTCGCCATCCATCTCTGACCTTCACCCGTGCTATAAGATCCTATCCATTCATCCCTCCTGTTAGCCTCGCCCGTCCATCTCCTGACCTCACCAAAGCGATCAAATCTCAGCCGTTCATCTACCTTACTCCCTTGTTCATCCATTCCTTCACTGAAACTACGTGATAAGATCTTAATCGTCTATCCCCCAAGCAACCTTGTTCACCCATCTGCCTAAGTAACCTTCAACGATCAAATCTCCACCATTCATTACCTTTCACCTAACTGATCCAATGGTTCTCATGCATTGTTGCTCCTTCACACCCTCCTTTCACTAGATTTGACCTCCGATCATTTTTTCCACCTGAAACCTGATTTAGCCTAAGTTGTTTGCTACCCCTTAGTCTAGTTTTCATGTTTTTACTTCTGCGCATAGATAATTAGCCTTAGGTTGATGTTAACTTAGAAATTCTTCTTAGCATAGTTGTTTGGTTGATTAAGTTAGGTTATGTTGCAAGTTTAGCCTTTCATGTTTTTTCTTCATTATTGCAATAGAAGTAGCTCTCTCTTAGAATAAGGTTTGCTCTCCTTCCATCAAGAATTAAAGTTTCTTCTAACTCTATAAACAGTGACAATAGGCAGGACTGTCACTTCTACTTATGCATATAGCACTGTCACCTCCAAGTTTGTATGAACCCCGGATTGATAAGTAAAGTTGGTAGCCTTGGGAGTTGCAGCATTATCGTTGCAATACCTAGGCTCATCAGTTGTAACACTCCCATCAGTTGGAGTGACCCAGTTAACAGGGTGTTGATTGGACCAGATATGTTGGCCGACATGGAACAGGAAATGTAGGTAATCAAGAAGAATCTAAAGGAAACATGGGACGGATAAAAAATTTATGTATATCATAACAGGTTGTCTAAGGAGTTTTAGGTTGGGAACAAGTGTACTTACGCATCAAGCCAAAGAAGATCTCCTTGAGGATTGGATCATGTCCCAATATGGCACCTCGGTTTTTTGGACCTTTCAAGATTCTTGAAAGGATTGGACCAATAGCCTATCGACCTGAACTACCTCCAAAAATGAAATTCCATGATGTTTCCATGTGTCATTGCTTAAGAAGTATGTTAAATATGTTGATCATGTGATTGACTAGTTTGTATTGTAGGTGGAGCCAGATGGATAATTCCAGTCGAAACCTTAGTGTATATTGCAGAGAAATATGTTCATGCTCCGGAACTAAGAAATCAATCATTTTAAAGTGTATTGAAAGCACTTTGGGCCCGATGAAGCTACATGGGAGATGACAGATCAGATGCAGGTTATGTATCCTTCTCTATTTGCTAGTTGAGTGAATGTCTTTGGCATATGTTTTGGTAATATATGTACATATGTATATGGATGTAAATACCACCATGAGTCATGTTATAAAGCTCCAATAAGAAATATTTGTGTCATGTTGGTTTGCTTCTTAGTAGCTTAATCCTTGTAAATATTGCATTGAGCTAAGTTATAAATATCCATAGGCCATGGGTAGTATGTTTTGCTTCTTAGCAGTGTTGTTGGTTGTAGGTGGCATTGAAAACCAAGGACGGTGTTCCCCAAAGGAGGAAGGTTCTGTAACAACCTTGGTCAAAAATCCATGTAATAAATTTAATAAAGGAAAAATAATAACCAAGATCATGGGATACATATTCCAAGTTGAGTGTTGGGAAAAACCTCCTAGTGTGGTTGTTTATTTGGTCTATTATGACTAAGAAAATTGGCATAAGAAAAGGATTTGGAAAGGCATGAGGCATTAATCGGCATTTTATTTATGAAAATAATGGAAATTTGGAGAAAAGGAAGGTCAAAGGTCAAAGGTTTCATGTGAGGAGGAAAATAATGGAAAATTGAAGAAAATAGAGGTCTCATTAATAAAAAGGCTTTTGAGGATCAGTTGGTACCTTTTTGTTAGTTTAGTTTTGGAGCTCTCTATATTCTATCTCTCTCTCTCACTCACTCTTGGACACTTAGAGCATTCTTGGAGCAATCTAGCATTGGATCAAGGAAAGTGAAGGAATGAAAAAGAAGGAAAAGGGAAGTAAAGATCAAGCAAGGAAGAGAATGATCAAGAAACTACAATAGGATTACTTGCAGGTATCTATTTGCATGTTTGATTTCCTTGCTAGATGCATGTGTGTTTTTGGTTCTCTTATTTTCATTGGCATGCATTTTTTGTTGGAAATAATACTGAGAGGGGGGGGTGAATCAGTATTATCAGATCAATCAAACTTTTCAATTTCATACTCAGAAACATATACGCTACTTCAATTAAGTGAACCCGCGTGTACACGCTACTGTGTCTAATGAAACTCGCGTATATCCAGAGATCTTATAATTCAGTTAGCTTAATCTTCAGTAAATGCATCAGATCATTATTAAGCATATTAACAGTAAACAGGTGCAGAATAACAGAACAGAACATCACACAAGAGTCACACACATGAACACAAAGATATAAGGTGGAAACCCAATGTGGGTGAAAACCACCTGCTGCAAGTCATCTCAATCTTCTTCTTAATAAGAAAATCCTTTTACAATATTTGTACTGGTGCAGTCTTATACCAGTACGGGAGCTACAACCCCCTTTGCTCTTGTACTAGCCGATCCATTTACTAGTACGCAGGCTGCTACCTGCTACAATGCTCCAAAGATCTCCTTTAGCTTTTGTACTAGCTTAGATACTAGTACGTAGGCGCTTGCCTACAATCTTCTCACCTCCAGGTACCACGTTTCATCAATTTTCAGACTGGATACACTGAAGCACAACACATAATCTGCAAGGCCACTTTTCATCCAATTTTCATACTGGACCCATAACTATCATTGAAGCTCAAAACAATCATCAAACTCTGAATCACTGAAACCCTGTTAACAACAGTCACCAGAACACAGAGCAGACACAGAACTCTGTAATAACCATCAGATCCATCTGCAACTTCAAATATCAAGCTTTACAATGTATACGCTACTTCGATGAATCAAACCCGCGTGTATACGCGCTTTTGCCAAAGACAACCCGCGTACAGATCTAAAAATAATTTCTCATAACTTGCAGCTGTACCAGACATCAGTCATACTCATAACATTTATAGAACAATACATGCGTCAGTATGTAGATCTAGAATAAGCATCATAAAGATAGTTCATTTCAAACCATTTGATCCCGATCTCTCCTTAGATCTAGTTCTCCATCAACCGGTGAGATCTCTCCTTAGCTCAGATCAAGCAATGCATCATCAACCCATAACCCTGCATACTGGATCTAATGCTTTATCAGATATTCAAGACATTTCAGATACACTTGCCTAATGATTTCCTTCCCTTTATATAGCCTTAGGCCTTGTTCAATACCAAGAGCCAAAACCATAGAAATCCAATACCATCAACTTCAAAACTAGGGATCAACACGTCCGCCGAGACGCCAAGGTCCAAAACCATAGGCACAACTTCCAAGGAATAACCGCCATGGACCAAAGGTACTTTTCCACATACACGCGCTTTTGCTGAATCCAACCAGCGTGTACACGCGACTTGGGCTTAACGAACCTGCGTGTATGAACTTTCTCTTCTTCTTATAGTCTGATCATCAATTCCTTGCTGCTGACCTTCTGTCTGATCATCAATTCCTTGCTGCTGACCTTCTGTACTATGAGTTGTCATCAGTGAGGTTTGCCATCAAGGACAACACTTATCTCATAATGCCAACAATCTCCCCCTTTGGACTTGATGGCAAAGCTAACTTGTCACACTTAGAACTATCATCTGATTCCTTTGAGCTGTCCTCCATCAGTCACATCTGATATCTCTTCTGAAGATTCATCATCTGATTCCTTTGAGCTGTCCTCTGTCAGTCACATCTGATATCTCTTCTGAAGATTCACCCAGTTATACATAAGTGAGATATTCTTCTATGAGAGGGTTGCCATCAAGTACAACACATGCATCATAATGCCAACAATCTCCCCCTTTGGACTTGATGGCAACAACACCAAATCACTCTCCCCCTTTGACATCAAGGGCAAAGGGTGGACCAAGATATTCTCTTCCTTTGCTGAAACATTCCACTGTCCATACTCCCCCTGAGTACCTGCTGAAATCTCTGAATAATCTCCCCCTTTGTATATGCCAAGGTGAAACAATCTGTCAATGCTCCCCTTGAGTACATGCCAAGTCTCTGTACTGCTGAAGTGTGTTGTTCATGCTCTTCCTGACTGTAGGCAAGATCTGCATAAGATGTTCTTCAAGAAGAACATGACTCTATACATCATAAAAGACCTTCCTATCACCAAAGACTCATACATACATCCATCTCTCAACTAAGTGAGGATATACAAAAATTGACTCATCCACCCAACCAAGTGGGGATACATCATATGACAACCAATCATATTGCATCAATCATCCCAGGCATAGTGGGGAAACCAAAATAGGCCGTTACATGACCTTGACACCATGAAAGAGATACCACAAAAGAGATATATGACATAGAGATGAAATAACTAGACCAAGACTTATGAAAGTCACTTAGCAGCATCTGATAATCACCATTCAGATCAGCAACCAAGAGATCCTTCTGTTCTCCTTTCGCCTTTGTTCCTCCTGAAATCAACAACAAAAGTGAACTAGAACCAAAAACTTTAAGATAATGCCAACAATGCATCATTGGAAGATTATCTGCTCCCCCTGAACCTGTGCCAGATGATCTCTGTCAGATCTATATCAGACTTTCTGCAACCAACATCTGTCCCTGCTGATTTCCTTCAAATCTCCATATACGCGTCTGTATACACATAAACTAGCGTATATACGCAGATATCCCTTATGAAACACGCGTATACCATATACGCGACTATCCTATTGAAAAACAGCGTATGTACGCGGATATCCTTTACACAACACGCGTACACAAATTTCCATATCAGCAACCTGTAAATGTCCTGTAGAGAATAGGTCATCAATCTATAACAAGGTATGTCTGCATCAAATCATCCCTTTGAACAGAATTCAGAGTCATTCACATGTGTGAAACCACCATAGCCATTTCATCATGATCAAGTACCATTTTCTTCGGGAACAAGTGCTTGAGCAGAAGGACAAGGAAGACCAATGTCAAAAATTGCAGCATGAAGTGACATCATTAAGAAAAGAAGTCAACGAAAGAAGCACAACCATCAAGAAACTCAAAGATAGATCCAGCTACTATGAAAATCTTGAAGCTACAATCCCCTCACTAAAAGGAGATCTTGAAGAATCAAAGAAGCAGAATACAGATCTACTCCAAGCTATTGCAAAACAAGAAAACGAAGTCACCAGCTTAAAATCTCAACTAGAATGTGCCTTCCGAGTTCGTCAAATGCAGCAGGATCTGAATGAAGAACAAGAAAAGGAGATTCTCAAACTAAGGCATCAGTTGGAAGAAGGAAGGAAAGATGGAGAAGACATGAAGAAGCAATGTCTAGAAAAGGAGGAACAACTTCAAGTTGAGGTAAATATCTTGAAAGGTAAAATAGAAGAAAAGGATAAGCTTTTACGATTTCAAGATAGTTCTAAAGTCTTGGATAATATTCTTAGTAGTCAAAGGTCTCCTGCTATCAAGACTGGTCTTGGTTTTCAAGAATCTGTTGAAGGTGAATCTAGTTCACAAGGTGAGGCAAGGAACTCTAAAGAGAAATCTAAGATGATCAACAAGGAGATGAAAGGTCAACCCCATCAACAATCAAGGAAAGAAACTCCTCAAAGAAAATCTTTTACTCCTCCTATGAATAATGTTGAATGTTATGTATGTCATAATCTTGGACATGTTGCAGCTAGATGTAGAAGAAGAAGAGTTCAATACCATTATGCGGACAGGTCATCTCAATCAAGGTACTTTAATGGATATTGCTTTGCGTGCAATATGTATGGTCACAAAGCTGCTGATTGCTACAGGAGGAATATGAAACATGTAAGATGTTATACATGTAACAAACCTGGACATATAGCAAAGGAATGTAGGAACAAAGGATGGACATCACACCAAAAGAAGAAAACCACAAGCACCAAAACATGGAGAATAAAGGAACCTCAAACAGAAAGATGTGGGATAGCATTTTATGCAGAAGGACAGGAAAATCTATGGTACATTGACAGTGGATGTTCGAAACATATGACAGGTGATAAAGAAAAACTTGAATCTTATTCTACTTTAGAAAAGGGAAAGAAAGTCTCTTTTGGAAATGATACTCCTGCTACTATAAAAGGAAAAGGTATTGCTCCTTTAAAAGAAAAGGTCAAGGCTGGAAATGTTTTGTATGTTGATGGATTGAAACATAATCTTCTAAGTGTCAGCCAGATGTGTGATCAAAAAACAGAGGTTATTTTCAGATCGAATGGATGTCTTGTTCGTGATCTTGATACAGGTAAAACAGTTCTCAAAGGCAAAAGAACTCCAAATAATCTGTACATATTTGAAGAAGAACAACAACAATGCTATCTTAGCAAGGATGAAGAGCACTGGTTATGGCATCGAAGGTTGGGACATCTAAGCTTCTCACAAATAAGGAAAGCATGCAAATATCAGGCAGTTCGCGATCTTCCAGATATCAAAATTCCAGACAACACCATATGCAAATCTTGTCAGTTTGGAAAGCAGACCAGAACTAACTTTCCAGAGAAGGAAGGATCAGCTAGCTTGCCTCTTGAGCTAGTCCATACAGATGTATGTGGTCCATTTAGGAAAAGGTCACCTCGAGGAGAAGAATATCTGATATTATTCATTGATGATTTCTCAAGGTTTGTTTGGTTAGGGCTTATGAAGCACAAAGATGAAGCATTCGAAAAATTCAAATCCTTCAAAGCATTGGCCGAAAATGAATCAGGACACAAAATCAAGTGCCTCAGATCTGACAGAGGTGGGGAGTTCACATCAAATGAATTTTTTGATTTCTGCGATGAACATGGGATAAGAAGAGAATTCTCTACAGCTAGAACTCCTCAGCAAAATGGGGTTGTGGAAAGAATGAACAGAACTATCCAACAAATGGCTCGTGCTATGCTCGATGAATCAGGTACTCCTGCAACCTTCTGGGGAGAAGCCGCACATGCTGTTGTTATCATTCTTAACAAAACAAATGTCCGAGTAAACAGCACTCAAACACCTCATGAGCTTTGGAGTGGTAAAACTCCTTCCGTGAAGCATTTCAAAATCTTTGGGAGCAAATGTTATATTAAGAACACTGATGAGCAACTTGGCAAACTTGAACCTAGAGCAGATGAGGGCATTCTTCTTGGTTATTCTCCACATAGCAAAGCATACAAGTGCTACAATAAAAGACTTGGCAGAATTGTTGACAGTATTGATATAGTGGTTGATGAGAAGGGATATATTCCTAGGCAAGTTCATCATGAAGAAGATGAAGGTTACTCTCAAAGGCGAAATGATGAAGAAGAAGAACCTCAAGAAGAAGAAGAATCTCAAGAAGAACCAGAGGAGCAGACAAGAATAGAAGAGAAGACTCCATCCAGATATGTCCAAAAGAATCATCCAGAAACTCAGATTGTGGGGCAGAAAGAAGCAGGAGTACAAACAAGAAGGACACTTGCAGAAGCTTCAAGCTACTTGGCTCTACTCTCCTCCATTGAACCACAAAATGTGAAAGAAGCATGCAAAGATGAATGTTGGGTCAAAGCAATGGATGAAGAACTTGAGCAAATCGAAAGGAACAACACTTGGGAATTGGTTCCTAGACCAAAAGATAAGAATGTAATAGGAACAAAATGGGTCTTCAAGAATAAGTTAAATGAAAATGGAGAAGTAATTAGAAACAAGGCCAGACTTGTTTGTAAAGGGTATGCACAGCAAGAAGGAATAGATTTTGAAGAGACCTTTGCTCCTGTGGCAAGACTAGAGGCCATCCGAATGTTCCTTGCTCTCTCAAGCTTTCAAAACTTCAAGGTATTTCAAATGGACGTGAAATCAGCCTTCCTGAATGGAGACTTAGAAGAAGAAGTATATATTGAGCAGCCAGATGGGTTCATTCTTGGGAATGATCCAAACCTTGTATGCAGATTGAAAAAGGCTCTCTATGGGCTCAAACAAGCCCCAAGGGCTTGGTACTATCGGTTGGACAAATATCTTCACCAACAAGGCTTTTCAAAAGGATCAGCAGATAGCAATCTCTATATAAAAGTTGAAAATAACAAATTGCTAATTCTTGTTGTTTATGTAGATGATATTATTTTTGGCAGCAATGAAGAAACTATGAGTCAAAACTTTGCCTTGGTTATGCAGAAAGAGTTCGAAATGTCACTGCTTGGAGAATTGACATATTTTCTTGGATTGCAAATCCAACAAAATGAAGGAGGTATCTTCTTGTCTCAAACCAAATACCTCAAGCAGATCTTGAAGAAGTATGGCATGGAAGAATCAAAACCAGTATGTACACCCATGGTTACAGGATGCAGCCTCAGTGCAAATGATGAATCAGCAGCAGTTCACCAACCCACTTATAGATCCATGATTGGGAGTTTGCTTTATTTGGCAGGTACTCGACCAGATATTACTCATGCAGTAGGGATGGTTGGAAGATTTCAAGCCAACCCAAAGGAAACCCATCTTCAGGCAGTCAAAAGAATCTTCAAATATCTTCAAGGGACCCAAAACTATGGCTTATGGTATCCTAGAAATACAGATCTCACTCTTCATGCTTACACAGATGCAGATTGGGCTGGAAGTGTGGATGATAGGAAAAGCACAAGTGGAGGTGCTTTCTTCATGGGTTCCAGATTAGTGTCTTGGTTCAGCAAGAAGCAAAGTTCGATTGCCTTATCTACAGCTGAAGCAGAATATGTGGCTGCAGCATCTTGTTGCACACAACTTCTTTGGATGATGCAGACCTTGCAGGACTTTCAAATCACTTGCACTCCACCTGTCTCTATCTTATGTGATAATACAAGTGCAATCAGCATTTCAAAGAATCCAGTCATGCACTCAAAGACCAAGCACATACCAATCAAGACATTTCAGATACACTTGCCTAATGATTTCCTTCCCTTTATATAGCCTTAGGCCTTGTTCAATACCAAGAGCCAAAACCATAGAAATCCAATACCATCAACTTCAAAACTAGGGATCAACACGTCCGCCGAGACGCCAAGGTCCAAAACCATAGGCACAACTTCCAAGGAATAACCGCCATGGACCAAAGGTACTTTTCCACATACACGCGCTTTTGCTGAATCCAACCAGCGTGTACACGCGACTTGGGCTTAACGAACCTGCGTGTATGAACTTTCTCTTCTTCTTATAGTCTGATCATCAATTCCTTGCTGCTGACCTTCTGTCTGATCATCAATTCCTTGCTGCTGACCTTCTGTACTATGAGTTGTCATCAGTGAGGTTTGCCATCAAGGACAACACTTATCTCATAATGCCAACAATCTCCCCCTTTGGACTTGATGGCAAAGCTAACTTGTCACACTTAGAACTATCATCTGATTCCTTTGAGCTGTCCTCCATCAGTCACATCTGATATCTCTTCTGAAGATTCATCATCTGATTCCTTTGAGCTGTCCTCCGTCAGTCACATCTGATATCTCTTCTGAAGATTCACCCAGTTATACATAAGTGAGATATTCTTCTATGAGAGGGTTGCCATCAAGTACAACACATGCATCATAATGCCAACATTTTTCCAGGTGTGAGAGTGTTCTTTAGCCTTGCCTTGCCATTTTCGGATAGCCATGGTGTGGTGGGTTCTCTTATTTTGGTTGAGTTGGATTGTTGGATGGGCTCAAAGCTCAGTGGGGTGGTCTCAATATTATTCACAAGGCCCAAGAATCTCAATATGGTATCCATAGTAAAGCATGGATGTGAACACCTCGATTGAGCCTAAGAATCCCTTGACTAGTGAATGAAGGGATACATGGTAAATCTTAGTGGTGAATACCCTTGATTGCACCTAAGAAACCCTTGACCAATAATGGCACGATACACGGTAAATCCCAGAGGGTGGAGACCTTGTAGGCCTAGGAATCCCTTGACCAATAATGGCGAGATACATGGTAAAGTTGAGAGGTTGGGATAGACAAATTCCTCACGGTTTAGGTGGAGAGATTTGGAGGCATCCATGCTTGTTTAGGGCCTAGTGATCTGGATGGGATTGTGGTAAATTCTGGTTCTATTAATGAGGTTTGAGGTGCTTTGGCCTCGGAAAGCCCTGGTTGGTTTTGTTGTAAGTCGCACATTCATGCTTGGAATATGGCATGAGGATGATTGGCTAAAAGAAAGACTTGGTTCAGCCAATCTATGGTTGGGTGGATCGTGGAGTCCCAGACCTGGTTGGCTTATGCATTCATTAATAAGAGCTATTTCTCCTTGGTATTTCATGTGTAAATGTACTAGTTCATATGTGATTCTTATGGTTGTTATATCATTGTTATTTTGTTGGTTATATGTTGGTTATGATTATGTTTTATGATAGACTTGATCTATGGATTTCATCATGTTTTGATTTGCAAATGAATGTACATTGAATATATGACCTAATAGATGATAATCCAACTATTATGATAAGGAAACAATGTTTCTTTATGAATATCAGATAAGTATGGGACCTCTATGCTCATATTTGTTGTTATGACCCGTAGATTACTTATTTGTGACATGTTTGACGAAATTCTTGTCATGGCTAGTAGGGGTCAGGTTAAGTACCTACCAATGATTGCATTAGTAGCCTTATTCCACTATTATTTATCATTTTTGAAAGTTTCATGAACTTCTAAGTAGTGGATTGAGTCTTGGCCTTGAAAAAGTGGCATAGAATATGGGGCCGCTGGCTCAGAACTAGCTAAAAAAGTCCACAATTGTTGGCATGCCTTGCTATGGGAGCGAATGCAAGACCTTAGTCACATGCATGGCTTTTCATAAGAGCAGATGAGGGTCCAGATCAATGAAATGTCAAGTTGTCTCAGGGGTTGGTCACCTGGAAGGGTTCGTTGGCTCGTGAAGGTTCTGTAGCATGCGTGGAAGGTCAAAATGGTTTTTTTTTTGTCGGTTCCACTTCCTTAACTATAATTTGGGAGTTGAATCACATCGTAGTAGCCTCTTTTCACATGTTTAACCCCGCAGACTAGTTAACTTGAGTAAATGTAGGAAGAGAGTGTTACAAGTTTCATCTTCCCTCATTCTTAAGCTCTCAAACCTCATCTTATAGGTTTGGAGCTTCGCTTTTTTCACTTTATTATCACCTTCATAGCTATTCTCAAGTTTGTCCCAAACTTATTTGTCTGATTTACAATGCATGAATTTTGTCAGCTCATTCTCACTAAGCCCTGCCAAAATAACATTTATGGCCTTGGCATTATTTTGAAATATCTTCTTTCCATCATGATTTGATAGAAGGAAATTAGGTACAACATACCCAGACACCACAATAGATAAACATAAACACCTAAACTCTTGAGGTGCTCCTACATTCTCATATTCCATAAATTGTAATTTTCACCATAAAAAAATGGAAGCTTCGCATCTTGGCAAGCCATTGTCCCTCTCAATCTCTTCTTTCATCGATCAAGTTGCAACAAAGGAGCCAACTTCGATACTAATTTTTAGACTCTATTAATAGTGAGAGGGGTGAGTGAATCAATATTACGAAAATATTAGAAAAAAAATTGCAAACAAAAACATTTTTAGATCACAACATCAAATCCACACATGAAAGAAACATTAACATGCATAAGAATAACACAATCAATTATCACATGTGGACACTTATATTTTAGGTGGAAAAACCCCCATCCAAGAAAAAAGCCATCGAAATGTTTTTTTCTTCTTCTTATTATCTATTGCTTCAAAATATTCTCATTTACATTACATAAGCTAGCCACTACTAGCAATGGAGCACCCACTCCTTGACTGAAATGAGAAATGTTGGCCACAACCAACTTGGAGCACCCACTCCTACAATAGACAATCAACATGCACTTAGATTGAAGCCCCTTCTCCAAGTACAAACAATTCTTCAATCAAGACAATAAGATTTAGAACTGAAACATTTTTGCACAATATAAAGATAACATCAAATAAGAGCACTTCAATAGTCACAAAAACTACACTCTAAATGAGAGAATAATTCTCCAACATGCACTTCCTTCAAACTGATCTTCAATCTCTGCACACAGCACTAAACACCACTGAAGATTAATTTTTGAAGCACACTGCAATTTTTAAACTCTAAACACTCTACTACAATCATTGATTTTTGCACATTGTCTCCATGCACACTCACTCACTCATACTACTAGAGAACCAACCAAATGAGCAACTTCTCTTTACATATTTGTAATTTTTGCAGAGGGATGGATCTCTCAAAAATCCTTTTCACAAACCTCAAATTAGTTTGAATTAGGCTTCTTGACCTAATCAAGCTACTTACTCCACTAACTACTTGATATTTTCAAATTTGATCACCTTCTAGAAGCACCCCGACTTATTTTGACCTTTTTCTATAAAATTCCAGCCATGTTCATTTCCAAACATCAATTAAAATAAAATATGTGTGCAAAACCCATAGATAATTTCGAATTACACTTCAGTCACACTTATAAAGCTGTGAGATTTTGGTTGTAGTCGCACTGTGTACACTATTGAATTTTAGTCAAAACCTTCTAGTAGCACACACAACCCAACTTCAGTGTGGCTGGGGCAGAGTATGCTTTAAAAAAGGAAATCCATACCTTCAGCTTGCAATACATATTCAAGGGGATGATTAGGCCTGTGTAACATCCTTCCATGCCCAACTTGACACCATGAAACAATTTGAATGACTAAACAAATCTTAATACAAGACATCAACTTGACCTCTATCAAAATTGTATCTCAGCTTCAGATGAGACCTTGTTACATCATGACAACTCTAGTTCTACAAATCTCCTAAGACTATGATAACATTTTACACCATCATGACATCCTTCAAAATGTATACAACAAACTCAAGATGATACATAGTGGCTCATGAGAACATGACCTACAATAGGTGACATCAATGACAACACAAACATGCCAACACAATTACCAAGAATGGTTTTGAAAAGTAAAAATACTCTTATTTGTAATGATTTATGGGAAGTTATTTGTGAAAGAAAGGATGAAAGTGAACCAGAATAGCCTAAAGACGAGAAACATATTGCAATTCAAAAGAGCAAAGATAAAAAGGAATATGCTTAAATTTCTACTTCTGTAACATAAGAGGTAAGTTGACATATTCTTTCTAGCACCACAACATTTGAAGCATTAAAGAAATTAAAATATCTTTATGAGTCCCATTTAGAGCTGGAAATCATACAATTATTGATGAAATTATTTAATTTGGAATTGAAAGATAATGATCCAATGAAGTTAGCCTAAAAAATTAAAGCCATTTATCATGATATTGATTCCACTAGTGTTAAAGTTGATCTGCAACTCACTGCATTCATTAAAGCCCTATACCCTACCTATTCACACTACTTGGAGTCTCTTCAAGCTAGTGAACAAATGAAAGCCATGACATTTGATAAACTTGTAGAGAAAATTGTAGAGAGAAAGAGAGAAATCCTTTGGGAAGAAGGAGTCACTTCCCAATTCCAATGTTGAGACTTTGTGTCTTGCACAAAAAGAACAGAAGTCTCAAGGAGAGTCTACTAGAAATGGAAAAAGTAGCAGAGGTCATGGTAAGAAACAATCTAGAGGTAGGGGGTAATAATCATCAAGGTGACAAGTAGAAAAATCATTTTCAGAATGATAAACAATATGTTAAGTGTTATAGATGTGGTAAACTTGGTCATAATTCCCCTCATTGTCGCACTCCTTGGGAAAATATTAGTGAGAAGAAAGAGAAACAACCTTGAGACAAAGGAAAACCACCTGAATCTACCCACTATATTGTTGCACATTGTAATTTTAGTATAAATGATGTTTTTAGCACTAACTTTTCCTCTTAGAAAGACACTTGGATATTAGACACTAGAGCCACTTGTCATATGACCTTTAGAAGAGATTTATTTGAAACATTTATTCGACCGACTCATTTCCAACTAGATTTTAGGGGATTAACTTTCTCGCCTTTCTCTCTGGTTTTAGATAAATAACTGCTGAAACGACTGCTAAAACATTTTCTTCATCAACCAAATTTACTTTTGCCTCATTGATTAAATAAACTTGGTCAACAAAAATAATGTAAGAAATATATGGTTGGAAATGATATGAGCAGAAATGAGATGAAAAGTTCATTCCTCCTTACCTACATGGAGAATCTGTCTTGGAAGGAAAGGAATCCCCATATAGATCTCTCCAGGGCTAGATCCTAAACATTCCATTCAACCGGTGTGTGTTCCTACACCATTCTTTCTATATGGCTGGCATGTTAAGTTACTAGTTGAATGAATGCATCAAATAGATATATTATATGTATATACTAAGACAGAGCTATGACCATACAATATATATTCTATATGTCATATGGGATTTTCCCAGGTTATTAGATTAGATGTTCATATAAAGGTCCCACCCATCTCATGGAAGCTCAGATAGAGAGAGAGTAGCGGTTGGAAGTATTTTTTCTTACATGGAGTAGCTTCTTATACTATAATATGCCTTCCCTTGCCACCACTGTTGGGTGAATATATGATATCTTGAAAGTGTATATAAATGTGGATCCCCACCCACATAGAGATCATGACCTGGCCAACCACTTTCACCCAAAGAATCACCTTCAACCACTCACTCCTATACATGACCACCTTAAACCCGCTCACCTTAACTCAAACCAATAAATTTGCTACCCTCACCCAAACTCTCCCCCCCACTATCCTCACCCACGTTTCCTGCTTATTTTCCATCCTATGTTCGAACGGAAAACAAACTATGTTAGATTGAGGTTGTTTCAACACACTCTCATCATGGGTGCAGCCACCAAATGATATATTTATCAACCATCTCATTCTCATACAAACTTAATTCCATATCTAAGGTTTCCTTAATGCCCTACTATTATAATTATACTTCTAGAGATTCCAAGAAGTTAGGTCTCATACATTTTGATTTATGTGGACCCATGCATATTCCATCTACCAATGGTAATAAATATCTGCTAACTTTTATTGATGACTACATGAGGATGTGTTGGGTTTATCTGTTGAAAGAGAAATCTCAAGTTTTTGCAACTTTTAAGAATTTTCATTTATGGATTAAAAATGAAAATCAACTTAACATTGGCACTCTACGATTTGATAATGGTGGTGAATACACATCTCATGATTTTGAAAAGTATCTACAGGACAATGGCATTAAACATCAAACTTCAATTCCTTATAATCTGCAACAAAATGGTGTTGTAGAATGTATGAACAAAACATTGCTAAATATGGTGAGATCAATGATGTTTTTTAAGAATGTTAAGTTGATGTTTTGGGGAGAAGTAGTTCTTTGTGAAATTTATATTTGTAATCGGTGTCCTTCTGCCATCAATAATAAGTTTCCTTATGAAACGTGGTATAATTGTCTTCTAGTTGTTCAACATCTTAAATTTTTTATTTCTCTATGTCATGAAATGTTTCCTAAACATCAGCGCAACAAATTGGGTGTTAGGAGTCACAAATGTCTTTTCTTGGGATATTCCAATACTTCCAAAGTTTACAGGTTGTATGACGAGGAGAAAAAGAAATTTATTGTTTCATGAGATGTATTTTTTCATGAATTTGTTAAATATGCTTCCATTATTGATAGATAACTCAGCCATTTGGATAAATTCTCTTCCATTTTTTTTTCTTTTTATATTATGAATGGGATAATGATCTTCCACATCCTGAAGGGGGGATTCACATTATAGATCAGTCTGTGGATTTTCCTTCAATAAATTTTCCATCTTCAATAGAGAATGAAGAAAAATTGGATGATGATAATGTTTCTGCAAGATCAGAAACTTCTCTTGAAGAGTTTGTTCTTCAAGATGAGCAATGACCACAACAATCACCATGAATATCAACACGAATGAGGACATTTCCAAGAAAGTATGATGAATTTGATACAGGAAGTTCTACTAAACAAAATAAAGGAAATGAAGGGGATGTTACTTCAAACTCAGGTAACAATTCCCATAGTTCTTATGATTGTGAATTTATTTTTTCTGTTGTTAATGAACCTACTACCTTTGAAGAAGCTGCTAGTTGTAATGAATTGAAAGATGCAATGCAAAGGGAGTATGATGCTCTCATTAAAAATGGCACTTGGAGGTTGGTGGATCCTCCTGTTGGCATCAAACCCATTGGTTGTAAGTGGGTTTATAAAATTAAGTATAAGGTAGATGGTTCACTTGACAAGCACAAAGCAAGGCTTGTAGCAAAGGGGTATGCACAAAAAGAAGGTGTTGATTATACAAAAACATTTGCTCCTACAGCTAAATGGGGCACTATTAGAACTTTATTTTCTCTTGCAACTCAAAAAGGATGGAAAATACATCATATGGATGTAAAAACAACTTTTTTAAATGGAGATTTAAAAGAAGATGTCTATATGTTTCAGCGAGAGGGTTTTTCCATTAAAGGAAAAGAGCAAAAGGTATGTAAATTGATAAAAGATTTGTATGGTTTGAAACAAGCATCCCATGAATGGTATGAGAATTTAATTGAACATATTCTTAAATTAAATTATAAGCATTTTGACCTAGATGATTAAACTTTATTTGTCAAGAAAGTCAGAAGATCAGTTGTATATCTAGTTGTCTATGTTGATGATTTACTTATCACATGAAACAATGATGATTATATAGCATCTATTAAAAGGGAGATACAAAAGGTTTTTGAGATGACAGATTTGGGTTTAATTCATTATTATTTAGGAATTGAAGTTGATCATAAAACTAAGCATATTTTTATTTCTCAGAAACAATAAATTGGACAGTTATTGAGTAAATTTGGAATGCAGGATTGTAATCTTGTTTCTACTCCAATGGACCAAAACCTAAAGCCTTACCTCAAGTGAAGGAAATACTTTTGAAGATCCAACAAAGTACAGGTGATCCGTAAACTATCGTGGATATTCCACTGGACAGTTCGTCACAACAGATCTTATAATATTATATTAAAAATATGAGATTCTACACTATTATAATTTATTTAATTTGTAGATCTGTAAAATTAACTGTAATTAATGCATGCATGTAAAATTAAATCAAGAAAAAAGTAGAGAACAACAAAATAATATCACACGCACATACACTACAACAAAACAAGCAACTTGCGCCAGATTTAACACCATATTTTAGTGATTTTTTTTTCTCAATTGGGATGAGCAGCCTAGCGCTAAATCTGGCTCTATTGTACAATTTTTAAAGCATCCTTTTTTACACCAAATTTTGCATCATTTTTTACGCCAAAATTTTCATCATTTTTTGCATCATATTTTGCACCGAAATTTGTATTTGGTTTTACAACGAGTTTTGCTTCTAGTTTTGTGCCATTTTTTGCATCTATTTTTGCATCATTTTTTTCTTCCTCTTTTGTGGAATTCTTTGCTTCTAGTTTTTTGTTGTAATTTTCATCGAGTTTCACACCATCTTTGGCATCTGATTTGGTGCTTTTTTTTACATCCAGTTTGTGCCAGGTTTTACATCTAGTCTTATGCCATTTTTTGCTTCTAATTTTGTACTTATTTTTACTTCTATTTTTATGCCAGTTTTTCTGGCTTTCTTTACACCATTTTTTCCATCCAATTTTGCACCATATGTTGAATCTGATTTAGTGCCAAATTTTGCATGCATTTTTGCAGCATTTTTTGCATCCACTTTTGCGTTTTATTTGTCTCCCTTTTTTGCATCCTATTTTGCACCATATTTTGCATATAATTTTGCATCCAATTTAGCATCATTTTTAACACCATTTCTTGCATCCAATTTTGCATCTAAATTTGCATCCTATGTTGAACCATGTGTTGCATCCACCTTTGCATCCCATTTTGTGTCTATTGTTACGTTCAATTATGAGCCATTTTCCCTCTACTTTTGCATTTGTTTTGCACCAAGTTTTGAATCATTTGTTGCACCTCATTTTACATCCAATGTTGCATATCAATTTGCACCCAAATTTGATCCATTTTTATGTCTATTTTTGCACCATTTTTCTTCTTTTGTGTCCAATTTTGCACCATTTTTTATGTCCAAATTTTCATCCTTTTCGGTATCTAATTTTGCATCCTTTTTGGCATCCAAATTTGCATCTTTTTTTCTGCCACATTTTGTTTCCATATTTGCATCTCATTTTGCAACTAGATTTTAGTTTGAATTTTCATCTAGTTATGCATAATTTTTGGCATCCTTGGTTTCACCCTTTTTAGTCCCATTCTGCATCTTGTTTTGTGTTTTTTCTTACATCCTTTTTGCACCCAATTTTGCATCCTAATTTTACACCATTCTTTGCATCCTCATTTTGGTGTCCATTTTTTCATCCTTGTTTGCACCCAATTTGGTATCCTTTTGTATGCCCTATTTTGTTCCCTTCTTTGTGTCTAGTGTTGCACCCTTTTTTAATTTTACTTTAAAACCATTTTTGTGTCATTGTTTGCATCTTGTTTTGATGGCTAGTTTAACATCCAATTCTACTCCCAATTTTACATCCATGGTTACATCCACTTTTGGCTTCTTGTTTAGAGTTTTACTTTCATTTCCATTTATGACCCCCTCTATGGGTTCATTTTACTAATTTCATTTACATAGTGAAATATATTACAGTTTCTAAATATCATTTTGCTGTAGGATTTAATGCACGATTAGATGAACATAAAACCCTCTCAGTTTATCCCGGAAACCTAGGACAGAGCGATTAAGAGAAAGGTTGTTCTAAGGCTCAGGATTCTTAGTAGATGTAGAGTATAGATTAAGAAAAAGAGAAGGAATTCCTGTGAGTCCTCGCATACAGGTCTTCTTGGATTTTTTAGTGTAGCTAGGAAGCGCTCCTAGCTAGCTCCAAAGCTTGGTCCTACACATAAGAGAGAGAATAAAGCAACCTTCACACCATAATATCTTGAAAATCGGAACTATCAAAAACATATAAATATTGTTGAATAAATAAATATAAAACAAAATCCCATACATTCATTAGTTAAATAGAATAAGTAAAGAATGAATATAAACATATGGAAGGAAGAACAATTGATCTATATTAATAAAGGAGTTTGAGGAAAGTTACAACCATTAGATGTAGTTGCAGCAGCACCTCCCCCAACTCCTAGCTCCAAAACTCTCCCTCTCAAGATAGATCTCAACAGTGTGACAATACAAGAATTCCCATCATTTTCTCAATGGCCAAGCCTCCAATATATAGGAAAGTGAAGGCTATGAAGATTTCCCAAATTCCTCATTAGTTCAATTTGGGCAAAATCTTTTGGGTGAATAATGTTTCCTCATATGAAAATGGCCTTTTCCACTTTTTATATGCTTTTGTGCTTAGGAAAAAGCTTCCCCATGCTTTATGGCTCTTTCCCACTTTTGTATGGTTTTATTTTTTAGGAAAAAGCTAAAGATGAGGATAAAGAAATCACATTCCACCATATGAGTTTCTAAAAGTGAACAAGAGTGTCAAATTCAAATTCTAGTTTGCTTATGTTTTTTTTTAATATATATTTAGTTTTAGTATTTTTTTATTTTCTAAAAAATATATATTTAGTTTTTGGTATTTTTTTCTATAAGAAAAATCATATTTTGTTTTTATAAAAATGGATTTTAAACATTCCATTCATGCTAAATTTGTGATTTTATGATAGGAGTTTAAATTATATATAAAAAAGTAACTTAATGCCATGTGTTGTGTCATTGAGATGGGTATTATACATCTCTTCCTTGATAAGTTATAGAATGTGCTTGGGTTTTCTTAATGCAATAAAACTAATTATGCTCTTCATTATATCTTGAGATGTTCAACTTGAACCTAATAAAACAATAAAGTTAAAATAGGTTTGCCTTTGTCCTTTGGAGATCTTTGTCCCCATCAATCTTGGTCTTAATAGATTAATTGTCTTATGGTGGCCTTGAGTGGTCACATCCATTAGTTGCATGATTTTTAGTTTTCTGTTAGTGAAATTTCTTAGGCTTGATAACATGTTATTTAATTTATCAAAATGTGTTATTGTCCATATTATTGTTAAATATTAATATTAAATATGTTGGTTTTTTAGCATGGTTTAGCAAAATGTTCCCAAAAGGTTTATAGATTGTATTTTATAATGTAATGATTCATTGCTTGATGAAATTGTTTTGGATATTTTTTTTAATGATTCATTGATTGATGAAATTGTTATGGATATTTTTTTTAGTATATTAACTTGTATGTGATAAAATCAAAAGTCACCTCTTTTTTAGATTTTCATTGGTCAATTTCCCTTAAGGCCGTCAAGTTCACCATTCGGTCCTAGGTTAAGTAAATATAGGAGTCATGAAGTGGAATTGTCCAAGCACTTATATCTTGAAACATGTTATTTTAGTCACATTATACTTCCTTCTGTGTAAATACTTGATGAAAATAGTCTCATGGAACATGAGGGGCCCCAATAGTAAAGGAAAACAAAGACTCCTAAAATAAAAATGGTACGCAAAGCACCCATCAATAATGTTGATATAAGAAACACAAATATTAAGTGAGGTTCTACCTCATATAACTAGCAAATGGGGGAGGAATTTCCAAGTAGTAGTCATTGATGCTCAGAGATACTTGGGTGGAATGGTTATTATTTGGAATGATTAGGACATCAAGATTACCAAAATGTTTACCTATTTTTGCATTATGACAATACAATTTTAGTTAATTGACATCGAGGACTACTACCATGTATCCAATTTCTATGACTCCACTATCGCAAATGGAAAATATTTATTTCTCAATTCTATTTTACAGCACAAGTAATTTATACTCCCCATCTCCATGGATAATTGGGAGTGACTTCAATATTATCAAGTGTCTCAAGGAAAAGAAAGGATTAATCACAATGTTTAACAAGATATTTTTTAAGTTGTACCATTAAAGCCCTAAAGTAGTCTCCATTAAAGTTGTCAAGTAATGAGTCTCCAACCCACACATGTGGATCAATGAGATGTAATACATGTGTGTGTGGTGACTAACTTAATACATTGTTCTAATAACTCCACAAACTTATGTATTTGATTCTGTCACATAAATTGACAGTGGTGTGACATAAGTAAACCAGGAGTAGACATGAAACCCTTAGGCAACAAAAATTCCCTAGATCCTCAATTAGGTGCTTAAATGATGAAGTGAAAATACAAGGGTAAAAGAGGACTTCATGATTTAACCATCACAAACATGTGATCAAGTGTGACTAGGAGTGTATATATTCATATGTTTTCCAAAGAGGGAGTGAATACATGAGTTACCATTCATTGGGCCTTATTTTTCTTTCTTTTTCTTTTTCTTATATATAAGACTTAGGGAATAAGGTTTTCATAAGTTTGGCACAACTCATAGGTATAACATTTACATGAATTTTCACTTCAACCTTAGAGTTTAGACTTAGATAAATCATTATAATTTATATTTAATGATTTTGGCTTTCACTTTTTGATTTTATTTCATCACAAATGAAAAAAGGGCAAATATTTTTCCACAAATCTATGAATTCTTAATCATAAAGGCATCATGTGATGAAAACAAATTAATGATGTTATTCTCTACAAAAATGATGGGTATTCATGAGAAAAGCTTATGCTTATGGATGTCTCTTCTCTGGTTGAGAGGGAGTGAGGGTAGACACCATATTATCCATGTGTCATGTACTATGGCCGGGAATAATAGTTGTAAGCCTAGTAAAGACACCAGTAGGGAGAATGGTGGATTGGATAAACATCTAGGACCAATATTCTTTGAGAATTTGTACTATGACTAGGAATAACCACCATAAGTCAAGTACATTAATCCAAGATAAGAATAGTCATGAGGATTGAAATTTCCTGGTGTCAAATATTATGATAGTGGATTAGGAAATGATCATGTGAGGACATACCTAGTGAATATCCTGGTGGGGTAAGTGCCTAGAGAGGTATTGGTGTCCAAATTTATGCCTCCCAACATTGTGCTCTGATCTAATGGAGAGATAGAACTTGTTAGTCAAGGCATTTCTATTTTGACAATGTTGGCTATGATGATGTAAATCATCATTGATGCTTATCAATCCAGATCCCTTCTTATATGAATATTTCAACATGAGAGTATTTTTTTGTCTCATTATGAGTACCTCCCTAGTTTAGAGGGAGTGTCATCATCTTCATTATCTCCATCATCACCACCATCATCGTCATCATTATTGTCATCATTTCATTATCATCATCATCATCATCATCATCATCATCATCATCATCATCATCATTATGAACATTGTCGTCAATTGTTCATAATTATAGGTATCGTAAGAAATATCACCAACCCAAAAAATGTTACGAGTGCTCGAAAAGGGTTGTTAGGACACTTGATATATGCAAGAGAAATAACAACTTTATTTTTTAGAGATGATTGATGATCATCATCATCACTACCATTATCATCGTCATTATAATTTTCATCATCCCCATCATCATAATCAATATAATTTCTATCATAATTGTTGTCATCTTCATCATGAACATCATAATCATCATCATGTTATTATTGTTGTTGATGATGACTAAGACAAAAATAATGATAATGATGCTCATATGATGATGACTTGGAAGACGACACAAAATACGGTGATTATGACTATGACCATGACAACATTTAAAAATTTGGAAGAATTTCCAAGGTCATTAGCATTGTCATCATCATTGTCATTGTAACCCCATTGTCTTTATCATCATTGTCACCATCATAACAATCGCAATTCATGTCATTGTCATCATCTTCATTATCATCATCATTATAATTATTGACATCGTCATCAGTTGTTCATAATTTTCAATGTCATAAGAAATATCATCAATGCAAAAAATATGATGTGTGTTGAAAAAGGGATGCAAAAGTGAACAAAAAAATGGGGGCAAAAATAGACATAAAATTGGATGAAGAGTGGACAAAACATAAGTAGATGCAGAACAAGATAGAAAAATTGACACAAAAGTGGATGAAAAAGTAGATGCAATAGTTGATGCAAACTTGGACACAAAATAGGATGGAAATATGCATGAAAAAGTGGAAGAAAACATGGGAGCAATAGTAGCATAAAACTTAGCATGAATTGTGGTAAAACAAATGTGGATACAACAGCGAATGTAAAAAAAGACACAAACTTGAATGCAAAAAGGAGGAAAACTTGGATGCTAAAAGGGATGTAAAAATGGACCAAACATGGGTGCAATAGTGCGAGACACAAAATTAGTTGCAAAATTGGACGAATCAAAAGTGGATGTAAAAGTAGATTCAAAATGGGATGCAAAAAACATAAACAATATTTGATGCAAACTTGGATGCAAAAGAGGATGCAAATGTGGATACACAAATGGAAGAAAATGTGGGTTGCAAAGATAGGCATAAGATATGGCACAAATCATAGCACAACAAAAGTGGATGACAAAGTGGATGTAATAACAGACACAAAAACAGATACAAACTTAGATGCATGACAATATGATATAAGGGATGTAAAAGTGGATGCAAACGAGGGTGCAACAAGAGAAACAAAATTGGATGCAAAATATGGATGCAATGGAAGTACATGAAAAATAAGATACAAAATGAGACACAAAACCCAACACAAAGTGGATGTAAAAATAGATGCAATATTTTATGCAAAAGAGGATGCGAAGATGGATGCAAAATTGGAAGCAAACGTGGGTACAACAATAAGTACAAAACATGGCACAAATTGTGTCACAAAAAAAGTGGATGTAAGGATAGATGCAAAAAAATAAGCAATTGAAGATGCAAAATAAGATGCAAAAGAAGATGCAAAAAGGGATGCAAAAGTGGGCGTTAACGTGGGTGCAACAATGGATGCAAAAGTTGATGCAACAAAATTCGATGCAAAAGTATATGCAATATGAGACACAAAACCTAACACAAATCTTGACGCAAAAGTGGATACAAAAATGGATGCAAAAATAGATGTAAAAGTCTATGAAAACCTAGATGTATATGAGGATGCAATCGTGGATGCAAATTTAGAAGCAAAAAAGGGTGCAAAGGGAGGTGTCAAACTAGGTGCAAAAAATGGCACAAGAAAAATGGATGAAATAGTGGACACAATAATAGATGAAAAAGAGGATGTAAATATGGATGAAAAACAAGATGTAAAAGTGGATACAAAATTAGATGAAAAACTAGACACAAACCTCGATGCAAAACTTGACACAAAGGGGATGAAAAAAATATGCAAAAATGGATGCAAAAATGATGCAAAAGAGGATGCAAGAGATGATGAAAAAGTTGATGCAAGTGTAGGTGCAAAAAGTGGATGCAATAGAGGATGAAAAAGTTGGTGAAACAAAATTAGGTGCCAAAATTGATGCAAAACACGGCGCAAAGGATGGCACAAAAACTAGCGTAAAACCTGGTGTAAAACTTGGTGTAAAATCTGGTGCAAAACCTATTACAATACCTGGTGCTAAACTTGATGTAAGACTTGGTGCAAAACTCGGTGAAAAAATTGCATCAAGGTTTGCACCATATTTGATAAATGGACACAAATAGCACCAAAAATGGACTCTATATGCAAGAAAGGAAGCAAAAAGGGATGCTAATCACAGGATTTTGTTGTAGTGATAATATACAAGATATGCTCTCTCGGAAACCATTTCGAGAGAAAACCCAGCTGGAAGGTGAGGTTGCTTCGCTCTCTTTCTCTGTCTAGTAATATGGTTGCAGATACAAAGAAGTAATGTCTATGGCCATCTCTCCTGGCTATCTTTGATCAATTATGGAACAAAATTCTCTCGAAAGAATGGAATGCCTCTTCTTCCTAGTGGCTCGGTTATAACAGAACCCGATAGCCTACTAGTGGTTAAGTTTGACTACATCAACTCTTAATTAGAGTTAAAAAATAGATTTTTCTAGAGTATTTTACATCACAAACACATGTCTAGCCCCTTTTCCATGAATAATGGGAGCTGACACGACATCCTCCCAAACTATAGGTGTGAAAACAAGAAGGTCAACTTCTAAGTGGCATAACTTTTGCATACGGCCTCTAATTGACACAATTCTTGCACCATTGGAAAGATCTCTATGTGTAGAATAGCATGAAAGGGTGCTACAGTTAAGAGGTAAATTTTTACCTCCAAAAAGTGTCGTTTGATGCCTCAAAACGCTCCTGGAAGGTTTCAGACCGCATTTCGCCAAACTAGGTCCCGTTGGTAAAAACAATCCCATTAGCTGATTCCTCCACTTTTTCCACTCCAAATGCATCGAGATGGATGAAAAAAAATATAACGATACAATTTGGATCAACAAGAAACTTGTTGGAAGTTTAAATTTTCTTACTACTACTCATCCTGAAATAGATTTTGTTGTAGGAATACTTTCTAGGTTTATGCATCAGCACTGCGAAGGTCATTTGATCACAAAAAAATGAGTGCTTAAATACTTAAAAGGAATTCAGTCATATCACATCAAGTATTCCAAAGTTTCTACCTTCCAACTCACTAGTTATTCATATTCTGATTTTGATGGAGATAAGGAGCATGGGGTGTCTACTTCTAGTTATTTGATGAATCTTGGATCAACAACTATCACCTGGAGATCACAAAAGAAATATGTTCCTGTTGATTCTACTATTGAAGCCTAATATGTTGCAACAACACAAGCTACAAAATAAATGATTTGGCTTTGCAAAATACTTGAATATTTGCAGGAGAAACAAAATACTTCAACCCCTCTATTCATTGACAACTCTTCTGCAATTCAATTGGCCAAGAATCCTAAATTTCATGATCGAAGCAAACATATCAACACCAAATATCACTTGATTCAACATTATGTAGAGGCCAAAGTCATTCATCTGACACATTGTCCTACTTCAGAGAAAATCGTAGATATCTTTACCAAAGCATTGGGACGTGAAAAGTTTGAAAAATTTAGAATGTTACTTGGCATGTTAGATGTCCCTTTGGATTAAGGGGGGGATGTTAACTAATCCTTCAGGATCACATTGTACATTATTAGTTAGATAATAGTTTCTTCTTTTGTTAATAAGTTACCAAGAGGTTATTGAGACATAATTGCATTGTACCTACTTCTCATTTGTATAAATAAATGATATCAATATCAATATATCAATTTTTGATTGGGGAGTTTATTCACAGGCCTATCTACAAAAACTACAAATGAATATGAAAGAATTATTTACATAATATTCTCGTTGAACGAGAACATATTTTAGCTCCACTAAGCAAGCACATGTTTTTGAATTTTTGTGAAAACCCTAATAATTATCACATGCTTCCATATCTGTAACCTACATCCTCAATTCTTATCCAACCCTGAAGTCTTTACTAACTTTTATGTCTCTTCAGCTCTTCTCTCTAACTATAAGAAATCAATCCATGCGGTTATGTCGCATCACATTTGATTTGATACGCTATCAATCACACATTGACTAGAGGAAATGGATTTACAAGATCCTACATTGAATTTGACCAAAGGAAATTGATCTATGGGCTTCTCTAACCTCCCAACTAATAATAGTTGCTACTAACTCATATATGTACAAATATAAATAAGTAAAGTTAAAAAATTTAAAAAAATATGGTGTGTTTAAAGATATTAGGAGGGAGATGAGTAATTGTTCTACGTGGAGTTCTTGCGGCCAAGACGAATAATTTCTTTCCTATTGCATCAAAAGATACATTTCTACAACTTAATATAATTTAGATGTGCAATCCCTACCATGATCAATATGAAGTTTACATTCCACATTTTAAATATATATTGATAATAAAAATATTCAATTTTAACCATGAATAAAATATTTTAATTTGCATGTTAGTTAAAATAGTGTTATATCAATTTTATATCGAAAATAGATATATATAAGGTTAAAAAAAAAAACCAACTTATTTTACAAATAAAACTTTGTGATTCTAAAAATAAGGAAATATTTAACTACTTTACTAGCATGTGTTATTTAAAAATATTAATATTTAAAAATGTATTTCAGCATAGGCTACAAACTATAGTAAATCTATTTCAACCATGATTTATCACATACAAGGAGGGATCAAAAAGGTGAATACAATTTATCTCATCAAGTTTTTCAATCTTAAAAAAAGGAATAGAGAAATTTGATCCACATGAAACATGATAAAATTGGAATTAAAAGGTATTTATGCTAATATATAATAGTTGATTTTTACATAATATTAAGTCAATTACTTTAATTTCACTTAAAAATACTATTAAATTTATTTAATTAAAAAATAATTGAAGAAAATAATTCTCTAATAAAAAAATCTAATCCCTTTATATTTATAAAATTTATTTAACATATTTTAAAAATAATAATTTCTAACTTTCTTATTAGTCGTCCCGGCCCTTGCAGATCTTATTAGTCGTCCCTGCCCTTGCCTCTGCAAGGGACTATACATTTAGCCTAGGGTTATATGGGATTGATTTTCTATTAATACATGAACTTTTTACGAAATAACTTAAGTTTTCCCAAATATTTTTTATTTTTGTATTTATTTAAAACAAAAATATTTTTTATTTATTTTTTATTTTTTTAATTTATATTTTCTAATGTGGATGGGACTAAATAACCTTTAGTGTAAAGCTGTCTTTTTCCGCACTTGGTCAATATTAACCAATCATTTTTTTTCTTTGGTAAATGACCCCTTTTTATAGGCCATTCAGAACCTAACACTAACATTGCTGCAATCTAGAAACCTTGACATTGACATCACCCTAACACTAACGTTGTTCTCTCTCACCACCTATTCACTTTGCATGGCCACCCTCTATTTATACTTCCTTTATGCCTACTACTAATTTTTCCTATTATCCACTTATAACCTATATGCTCAATCGCGCGAGGATCACATATATTACATAGTGACTTTCCGGAAATTTATAACAAAAGGGTTATTTTAATTACAAGATCATGTCTTCTTATTTTAAGAACGTAAATTCCACACAGGATAATACATGGAGACCAGCATACATAGTTAATGATTATGTACACCATTTTTACAATTAAATGAATATCTGCATAACACATGGAGACCAGCCTACATAGTTAATAACTATGTACACCATTTTTACAATTAAATGAATATCTTCAATATTCTTAATTGTGTCAAGCTTGTTTAATTTTCATAATTCAATATATATCTCCTCTTTTTATTTAATCTAGTTAAATTAGTTCATTAATTCTGGTAAGTTTTCCATGTATAGAATGGTTGATTTTAACTACGATAAGATGGTTTTGCATAGAATCCTAAATTTGGGTCTTATCATGTGGGTGTCAAGGAATATTATTTTTAAATACCCAATTCAAGAATTATTTATGAGTTATTAATGTTGAAGTTTTAGTGGGTTCTGACAACGTTGTGTCAAGGATTTAGGGAAAAATTTAGAAGTGAAAATTTACTAATGGGTTATTTTCATAGATTTTATGAAAAACATATTTGTCAATTTAGTCAAAAAATTGCTTATTTTTTACATATATATGATTAAATAGATGATGTTCACCATACCAATTTTAATAGTAAATTACATATTTTTTATTGAATATTCGTATATATTCTATAAGTATGAATTTTCAAATCAGAATAGTCACCTACAATACGATATGTAGGAAAAATATGAAATTCTTAAGAAATAGCCGGGAAGGTTTTCATAATGCCATTAAGCACCATGATAATGATGCTTTCGCCATGCACTTCAAGTTGAGTCAAAGAGCCTTTCCAGGTCATCTAAAAAATCATAAGCTTGTGAGGATCTTATTTTTATGGCGAAGTTTTGCCCCCATGCATAGTATTCAAAATCTGCTGGTTCATTAGAAAACTCCATCGGACTAGTAGAAAAACTAGGTTAGGCCACCCTCCTCGACGGGTTTTTGGTCAAACTGGGCATAAACCAGCTGGTTCACTACCAAGCTAGTCACGGACCCAACAAAAAGTGGTTTTGTGAGTTTTGAAGCGGTTTTGAGGGAAATTTGGGCATGTTTCCCTCCAAAAACAACCCCTCCAAGAAAATCATATCTCCCCTCTCATTTTCCTCACAAATCTCCACCCTAGCAACATTGGCAATCAATGGTAATGTTAAATTCTTAAAGTAAAAGGAATCCTTTTACTTAAATTTTTAACATTACCATGAAATGACTCAAGACATTTTAGAGTGGTTTCGACCTCATTGGATTTCATATTGAGAAACCATAATTTTAGATTACACTTAAAATTCAGCAGACTTAATGGTTTTCAGGATTTCATGGTTTGGGGTTTCACAATATTTCCATTTGGTTCTATCACGCGTGAGGGTATTAGATTGGCATTTGATCAAGACCATGAAGCCCTTTAAGAACCTTGATGTTGGTGGCATTGATTGTTGAACTTTGTTGATTTTGGTGGTATTGATTGTTGAACTCCTCTACCATGGTCGTAACAAAAATGCACCTGTCACTCAAAGGAAAATAACTAGTTAGGCAGGCTAAGCTTTTTCTACCACATTATAAGGTCGAGGAGGTGAACCCTTCATTCAAACCAAAATCACTAGTTAGGCATGTGTTGACGGTGTTGGACCCACCAACATTTAGGGGATCTCCCCAATACAAAGTCCCAACTAGACCCCACACTGTTTGAAGTATGAGTCCCAACAGTGGGTGGTAATGTTATGCCTTAACTACAAAAACATGCAGAGTGAAGTGCGGTAACTTTGGGTGAGAGCAAGTGTGTGACCCTGTGGGGAGTCAATTGCAATGCATGAAGGTTCCAACACATGAAGGGAAAATAAAGTGTGCCCCTTGGAAGCGTATAATAGTACACAGATTGAAAGAAACACAGGAGCGTAATGACAACGCAAGCTAAAATGAGGAATATTCCACAAGTTAAAGTGATGAATTAATACAACAACACGCATTCATTAAGATTCATACAAATGCAAATGAAATATTCCATAAGCATAAGCGTAAGTTAAATAGCATACATTGCAAATACAACAAGAATAGTCCTACTATATTCACAACATATGCATGAAATTGTGTTGGCTCTAATTTTATTGTTATAAGTGAAAGTTCCATTCGTAAATACACCATTGATAGCCCACTAGCCCTAATTGTGGAACATTAAAGTCAAGAATACTTGCTCCTCCAAAGAAGTATACTCACTGTACGCTACAGAGAATCCAAGGCTCTTCACAATATTCCCAAGCTCCTTCTAATCCTAAGCCTAGCCAAAATCTTGGCTCCCAAAAGCCCCTTGCATGACTTATGAGGTTCTAATTATAACAAGAGGGCGTGACTCTTCAACTCCCCTTTGTGACCTTTGGACTACCCTCATGACTCTTCAACTTCTTTACAAACTGACTCATTACATTACATCATGACTCATTGTGTTCCCTATTGACACTTGGAATTTCACTTACAACATAATTACAAATAATATTACAATTCACACTCATACCCATATAGGACAAAATAGGGTAGAGATAACTTGACAGCCTGACAAGACAAAACACTATGATTCTTGAGTTTGGGAACACTCTAGCTTGACAAATTCTACTTGATGCTTCTCAGCCACGTATTGATGCAAAGCTTGGTACTATGTGATGACATCCCCAAACTACGTGATGGTGTCAGGCTAGAAGCGAGCTCTAGCCTCCATATCATCCAGGTACAATGATTTGGAACCAGTCTTAACTTCTTTCTTGAGCAAGAGAAACATGGTTATGACATGGACAAGACCACCGATGTAGTTCTGCATTTTTTGTCTGTTCATCTCTAAATCCTCCTTGGTGGCAACCTGTCTCAGCTACTCCAAGTACTCTTCAATCTCCTGCTTGACTTGGTGTTTACATTTAACTTCAGTGAGTGATATGACTGGTGGGATATTGTGGGTTCTCACCATGAAAGCCAAAATTTTATACAACCATACAAATGAGGCTTAAATTCTTCTGATGAACGAGGCAAGTTGTTTGTTGTTTTGAGTCAACATTAGAACTCTTGCTTTCTCCAGCTCTACCTGCGGCTTCATCTTCTTTAGCAAAGTAAGTGGTGCCCATTTGTATCTCATTGTCCATTCTTGCATGATGGTGATGGAAGTTTTCACATTCCTAAGTGTCTTGAAAAATTCCTTGCTCTACTACTGCAAGCTATGTAAGAAAACCACTACCTTATGTATGGTCATGATCTCCTCATAGAGGTCCCGCGTGGTCTATTAAGTATTGATACCTCACCAAGTATCATTGCTTTCATTTCCCCCCAGTAGACCTGTGCGAAATCTACATTTTTCGCTTCTCCGTGGAGTTTTTCTGTCTCTTGTCGGTCAACTTGTAGATTATGTACCAATTTCTTACTCTTGGTCATCAAATACTGTGTTTGATCTCCTCACACCCGCAAAGGCCAAGTTGGCTTTGGAAATGGCATTTGGATTCCTGCTGGTGTCTGCGATATCAACCTTGCATGATCATCCGGAAAATGCTTTCTCTACGCTTATAAAATCCTCTTCTAAAGTTCATTATATGACAGATTGTACACATCCATTATTGTATCATCATCAAGAGGGCTATGTCCCCTTCTTCGCTCAAGGCTAACTCTACGACTGGAGAAGGTGGATATTGAATGGTGACCTTTGACACACTGGGCATCAAGTCAACATCTTCATCCTATGGTTCCAGTTCCAAATCCAAGTCCAAAACTTCGATCAAGTCTTGAATTTGTTGAGCAAGCTCCCGATCCTGCATCTATTCACTCTCTCCCTCTGTTGTTGTTGTTCCTGCTCTTGTTCTTCAAATTGAATCAGCTTTGCTTCTTCTGCCATTATGCCTTGCATTTCTTCTTCTTCCTACTTCTGTTTCTCCTCTTATTATATCCTTACATGTTCTTGTTCTTCCCTCAGTTCTTGTTTTTCTTTCTAAAATCTTAGTTCTCCTTCCTACAAGCTCTTCTTTCTCTCTTCCTCCACTCTACTCTTTGTATCCTCTGTTTCCTATTTTCTTCCACTGCCAAAGCTACTTGCATAGGGATTGAATCAGATTTCACTCTGTAGCTTTGTTCTCCCTCAATTCTATCAGCAACTTTTCTCCTTCCCTTATCTTGTACCGAATTGTTGTCTTCTACTACTGCTTCTAGAATTGCTTCCATGTTAGTGTTGACTCATTTTCTATAAACAATTGAGTGTTTGCATTGGAAATTTAACTGGAGCTTTCTCAACTTCTTCCCTAGCATTGCTTTCAAAGGACTCTTTTGAAGTAGCTCTCTTTGGTGCCATGGTAATAGTGACTGCTCGAGAGAGGTGCTAAAACATTGTGGTACCTATGGGACATAAAATATACTCATGGAAAGAAAACATCAGTCTTTAGAAAATCTACTTTTAAGGCATGATCAAGAACAAAACCAGGCATCTAATGAGAGGGATTGCACAATTTTCAACAGTAGGAGGGATTGGTTTCCTATGGGAACTGCAAACTGCACAGTCCCAGCAACCATGGATGAAGCTTGTGGCTTGAGACTGTGCAATGCACAGTTCAACCTGGGCAATGGCTTAGGAGAGACTGTGCATTATGCAGTCCTAGTGGCTAGGGGAGCAGGTTGAGCCCTAGAACTGTGAAATGTACAGTCGAGCCAAGTTATACTACACAATACGCAGTTCCATAGGCCAAGCTATCAGCTTGATCCTTAGGATTACATAGTGCCCAACTCGGTAAAGTGAAAATCGGCCAAGGAAAGTGTAGATATTCCCAAGGGAAGTGTGAAAAACGAGCAGATCTAAGTGATGGTGTGAGCTTGAGTGCAGATCTGACTAAGTGTGAATGAATCATGATAGATCAAGTGTAGAAATTGAATGAATGGGAATAAAATCAAATCGGTGAGGTGAGTCACCGTAACGGTGACCATCGGTGAAAAAACAAAGAAACTGATGCGACACTTGTGAAAGGCAAACAATAAATTGAAAAAACACTTCTACAAGCTAAACAAGTTAAAACATTAGTAATCACGAAGAGAAATAAGCGAAACAAAAAAAAGTGACGGAAAAAGTGACAAAAGTGTAATGCACCCATAAAAGCGAAGACGCCTGCACCAAAGCTTCCTTGATCTCCTCTAGAATGCTAGAGCTCCAAGATTATATGTACAAATGAGCTCTAGAGACATCGATTAACTAGATTTGAGAAAATGAGGGTTTATGATGTGCATGCCTAAAATCAAGCAAAAAGTGACACTTGGCCAGAGTTTCTAAAATTAGCGAGCGTATCTCCTTCAGGATACTAATAATGGATCCTTGTTTATTAGGGATTTTTTTTTCCCTTTCTTTCTTTTCTGGGGGAACTTTCCATGCCAGCTGTTAGGAAAGATTGCGCAATTTTGGGGAACTCGACAACTTTCTGGCTCGGTGCACTACGTAGTTTTTGAGCTTAGTGAGGGATTGTGCATTTTCTAGGTTCAATGTTGGGTTTCCTCCCATGATTGTGAAATTTTTGAGCTCAAGGCAGACTTCCAGTCATAACTGTGTAATTTCCATCATCAAGGTTGCTTGCCCTCAAGGATTACGCAGTTTCTAGAGGCAAGCCCAAAACTGCTATGAGACTAAGTCGGGAGATCAGCTTGTGACTTAGAAAGATCAGTTAAGTGTGGAAACAAGAAAACACAAGCTCAAATGAAGAAAACATAAGCCTCAATCATAACATGAGTACATGAATTAGTGCAAGATAAGCTCCTATGGATAGGAAGGAAAGCTCCAAAACCAAAGCATAGGTAAAATTTTGGAGGGTGGTTATAGTCGCTACAACAAAATGTTAAACTTTTCAATTTCTATCATATTATAAGGTTGAGCAATCCAAGTTTTATGACTTTGAGCTAAATGATGTTTATGTATCTCTTGTTGATAATCCAATTTCTAGTAGCGATAAATCAATGATGATTTTCATTAGTGATCATGTTGATCAATGATTTGTAGTTTTGATGTCTAGTTTTGTTGCTACTACTACCACTATTATTAAGGTTGCAGAGGAGTTTTAAGAGCCATTAAACTCTGAGACAGATTATTTACGTAGCTCATGTTGATGATCCCATGTCTAATAGTGGTGATGAGTTTGAACATGATGAGGAGTGATCATGTTGATCACTGATATGTAGACTTGTAGTAGGCCAATGGACCCATAACTTGTAGCATTGTTTTTGGACTCTATAAGTCATTTAGAGCCTCATCAATTATGTATTTTTTTGTTGATATGTATTGCACTCAATGCTATTTTGATATATTAACATTTACATGGTATATAGATGAGAAAACATTGCATATTTTGTTCCTATTTTTTTTAATCATGGTTTGAAATATTAAAAATATTTTTTTCATTAAAAAATAATTATTTCATGTATTTTTTTTAAAGACCGGTTCATTAAGATTTGACTAGTCCTGGTTTGACTGGTTCTAGTTTGAAACCCGGTTTGATAGGTGGACTGGCTTGGCCACTAGTTACGGTTTTGAATACTTGGTGGGCCCCATGAAACATAAGTTATGCCAATTTATTGTCCTTTAGGATTGATTGGGCAATGATCACTAAATATTAGACTATATTCCAAATTTAGACCTGACAAATTGGAAAACGGGCCTTAAAAATATAAACAAATCGAGCCTAAAATCCACAAGGAAGAGCCTCAACTGTAAAAAGAGACACTGCGAATTTGTTTTTGCTATTGTACACAAAGAAAAATATTATATCCACATTGTTAAAACATCTAACTTCGAGATGCCATAATTAACTTTTTCACTTTGGTCTTGTTGTAACCCTCAGTTCTCAACTGACCAGTAATTGAATAGTATTCCACCTAAACTAATGTGAGGATCCTCTTAAGCATATGTGTGACAGTAGAAAACTCCATCTTTAGACCCAACAAATTTTTGTCCTACAATTTTTGTTACAACAGGTTTAAAGACTAAATAAAACAAAAAATATTTGAATTTTTTTCATGAAATTATTTGCGAAGAAGAATATGAGAATGCTAAATACGTATTATTACAAATTTGGTGATGCCAGAGATTTCTAATTATAATGCTTGGACTTTGTGTGAATTTTCCACCATTATTTAAAATTATGTCTCAAAGAAAGTATTTTTACTGATTTTAGATTCTATATAATGCATGTACAAGCTCTCAAATACTTAGAGGCCATGACCAACTCTATAATCAATCAGAACCTTCAGGAAGTTGATGTTGTGACCTTGTAATCTGGTGAATACACTCCATGCAACTTAGTGGGTTCCTCTTTCTCCTCTCTTTCTGCTTTCTGTTCCTCTGTTATTTTCTCCAATGGCGCTCCCAAGCACTGTTCCTTAGCTCTACAAGGCCAAGCCAAAGACCAAGGCATTATATCAGGAATCATCAAATGCAAGGGACTATTTATAGCTCTCGAGTCAGTTTAATGATGGGACGGCTTGCCACCCAGCACTCATCACAACCCTTAGAACTCTACTGATGATTCTGGACTTATTGTTTTCTGTGGAGGAGACCAGGACCCTCAGACATATCTTTGGGAAAATAAACACTACATTTATTGCTCTAATTTCTAAGAGGAAGGATCCACAGTGTTTTGCATACTTTTGTTTGATATCACTCTATAATTCTATATACAAGATGATCTCGAAGCTTATTTCTTCTCGGCTAAAAAATATTATGTCGATTCATATCACTCCTGAGCAGTTTGGGTTTCTAAAAGGGAGATAGATATAGGATGCTATTACAATTGCATAGACATTCTTTCATTCCATAAAATTTTGGAGGATGAATGCATGCTTGCTTAAGGTGGATTTGATAAAAGCATATGATTTAGTGGATTGGGAGATTTTGAGGTTAGTTCTTCACAAGGTAGGTTTGGATTCTCAGAATATTTGGTGGATAATGGCATGCATAAATACTTCTAATTTTGTTGTAATTATCAATAGTTTCCCAACATAGTTCTTCAGAGATTTTAGGGGTTTGCATCAGGGATGCGCATTGTCCCCCCTACTATTTCTTCTTGTAGAAGATAATCTAATCCAAAGGTTGGGGGATGCGAGGGATAGGGGAATTATCACAGGGGTGGAGGTAACACAAAATTCGGCTATTTCACATTTGATGTTTGTGGATGGATTACTTTTTGGTGGAGTTACAAACATCACAGAATGGAAGTGCATACGTATGGTGATCAAATCATTTTTGGATGCTATAGGTATGCATATGAGAAAAGCAAAGTCCATATTGATATTGGGGGACATAGAGGGCTAGGTGACAAAGGACATTTGTAATCTTTTTGAGATTACATCCATTCATATAAACATAGGATTTACATGCTTGAGTTTCATAATGAAACCCAACAAATATGGGATCAAGGACTAGTCATGGTTGATCGATAGAGTTGCAAAGAATTTTTCAGGATGGACACATAGGTGGTTATCGATAGGAAGTCGTATGACCCTGATTAAGTTGGTTCTCATCCACATCTCAATTTTCTAGATGCATATGTTTCAGTTTCCAAAGGAGATCATTCACAAGTCGGAATCTATCATGGCACGACTCATGTGGTCGAGACGCAAATAGAAGAGGAAGTTCCACTTGGTTAAGTGGAAAATAATTGCACATTCGATATCTGATGGAGGGTGGGGCATATTAGATATTTCACATTTAACATATCTCTGATAATTAAAAACCATTGGAGGGCATTGGAGGGTAGATTCATTTGGGCTAAAATCAACAGAGATAAATAAATGGATGATGCAAATTTCTCAATCTGGATCAGGGAAGGGGAAAAAAGAAAACAAACTCGTCATTCATATGGAGGAGTATGATGAGTAATATACATTGGCTATTTGGGTTTATCAGATGGGACGTAGGAGATGGTGCACAGGTCGAGATCGTACTTGATGCCATCAAAGGATTTATGGGGAACCACTCCTTATCGACCCCTCTTTTGGAGTGCTTCCACGAAAAAGGAATATTTTACCTAAACTAGATCCACAAAGCACACAGACATGGATCATTTTACCAATCTTGGATTAAGGTTGTCAATTTGGCAAGGACAAATGGTAGTTGAAGGGGAGGAATATTTGACTCATATGGAAGCGGTTTGTATACACTTATTTGAACAAAAGGGCATGATGGTATGGGATGGTAAGATGAAAATGAGACCGAGAGTGACCAGAGAGATATACTAGAGTCTTCCTAAAGTCGAGATGCCTAAGGTTTCTTTAAACTAGTTTCAGGTCACGTGGAAGTGGGATATACCAGAAAAGCTCAAATGTTTTTGTTGGTTGGCTCTACATGATAGGATCCTCACATGGAACAATCTTATCTGACGAGGATTCAATGGCCCAAGTATTTTCCCCATGTGAAAATCGGGTCTTGAGGATGTGTGCCACCTCTGATTGAACTACTTGTTTTTTGTGGTTGTTTGGGAGGGGCGATGGATGCATTAAACATTATCGAACAATGGAATCCCCTTTCCTTGGAAATATGTTTATTTTCTTGGTTCAAAACACAACAAATGCACAGGTACCTTCCTTTTTATATCTTTTGGTCCATATGGAGTAGTAGGAATTCTCATTTGTTTTATCAGAAAGAGGAATATTATGTCAAGGAAGTGATTAACAAAACAATGGCATACTATAATGAAATTGGACCGATAAAGAAAATCCCTAAGAAAAGGATAATCAAGTATAAGGAAATATGGAAGGAACTCCCTACAGGGTTTTTTTGATGGAGCATGCTTACATAGGAAATGTGGATGTGGAGCTTACATAGTACTTTCTCTAGGTAGATATTATCGTTTATGGTGGGAGGGAGGAAAAGACACAAATAGCAGGGCATAAATAATTGCTCTATGGGATGTCCTCATATGTTCCAGGTGGTTGGGATTGGAGTCTCTTCATGTATTTGGAGACCAGAGGAAGTAATTGACTGGATAAATGAGCATTCCAATTTCAATCCTCCAATCCTCACAAATTGGATGAGACGTATCTGCAATGTGGTAAGCTCTTTTCAGACGATTTCTTTTGGACACATATACAAGGAACAAAATCAAGTTGAAGATCTTCTATCCAAGAGAGGCATATCAAAGGTACCTGGAAAATTATTCTTTACAGCGTTTGTACAGGATACATTGAGGAATTCTTGTAGCATAAGAGGTTTTTTGTTGCATTGTTTTTGTGCACAAATTATATGGGGTAAATTTAGTTGTTGAGACAAAATATATGTATTTAAAGAGTCAAAGTAAACTGTGGACTGGTGATATACAATTTTTCTATGTTTCTTAATAGTATGATATACAAAAAACAGTAATGTCATAATAGCTATGTAATTTTTTTTGGCAGTTGGTTAATGTTGTAATAGTGGAAAATTTAAACATATACATGGTGTAGACCACTACGTGTCAACGACCCATAGTAGTACATATTTTTTTTGCAAAAGGGATAGCACTTGATCGATATGTCTATGCCATTCAGCTATCATCATTAGCTTGACTTCCAAGATGTTATGTAAACCCTTTTTGCATGTGTATAATGTAAATAACCTCAGTAGATCCATGTCATATATGTAACTACCTAGGTAAACCTACTTTTCTAGCGACAATCTCCATTATGGGAGGCTTTTTGTCTTTCTGATCCATTCTCAGGTGGTCGACAGAGTTTTCCTCCAGTCTTACCCCAAATCTGGAACGGATTTTATCGCTAGGATCTTAGGCGAATCCTAGTGTTCTAGATAAAGTCTATGTAAAAGTAATTTGGGAATAATCTTAACTATTTGGTTAAGTTATTTTATTACAAATTGCTTGCTCTGCTGGATTATATTTGTGTCGCAGAAATGGGTAGTCTATGAGGATCTATTACAAATGGTTTCCCCCCCTTATGATGTAAAAAGTATGAAAATCATGATGTAAAGTGTCTTGAGGGTTGGAAAAATAATTTATCCCCTCATTGGTTACTTAATTAAATTTTCTGGCCAAAAATTAATTAAAATCCTAAGCCATAAATTTAATTAATTCTAGGTCCTAGGTAAATTTAAATTCTCCAAAGGCAAAATTTTACGGTCCTTAAAAAATAAATTTTAAAAGCTCCCGAGACTAAGGTAAATTAATTATTTTGCCAAATTTTAAACCTTTGATCCCTGGGGTTAATTCAAAGTCAATTTTTTTGGAAATTAACTCAAAAAATTTATTGTTGAGTTAATTGAAATGCATTTAATTGAAAATTTCGAATTTCCCCAAATATTTAAATATTTCGAAGGATGAGATTAAAAGAAATTTTAATCTTCATCAACAGTCGAGATTTCTTTGACGAGGATCACTCGAACTATCTATTGGAAGATTTATCTTTAAATAGGAAATCATTTGTCAGTTGATCCATCCGACCTTTGAGTCGTGTGCTTAGCAAGAAGCCCTTGTGTAATCTTTTTCTAAATAATAAAAAAGACTTTGGGGTTAAGTTCTTTTGGTGTTACTCTTCATCGGAATATTGTAAGATGTGTTGTTTTCATACATAATCTTCTCTAAATCCATTGATTATAGCTTTTATAGAGTGATTTGAGTACAGGTATCTTGCTCAGTTGTTGGGGTCTAAATAATAATCTAAATTTTGAATGTAATAGCAGGTATCTCTACTTGTCTGAATTTTATTATTATTTTATCACTCTATTTTGATGGTTGGATTGAGTATTGCAGGGAAATATTGATTTTTAGATCCTCGGGCATTAGGGGAAATTTTCAGTTAGACTAGCCAACTCCTTATCCGTGTTTTCTGAAGAGCCCAACAAAAATTATCTCGGGCTTATCATAAGATTTTTCTTTATAGATGCACGAGGGTTTCGAGTTAGCACCTCTAAAATTTAAAAGATATTTAATTTATGTGTAACATAATGGTAGATTTGGTTGATTAGAGACTGTAGTTTGTAAATTTTTGTAATTATTTTTCTAACATGGGTTTTTCTAAGTTTTAGATTTTATCATTGTATATATCGTTTGGGGTGTTTTCTTGTTGTCATGGAACAACAGATATGAGGAAAAAATTTGTGTAGAGTCCAAATCTAGGCCCTAAAGGGTAAGATCTGGATCTCTGGGGTTTATTCACATAATTTTGCACAATATTATTCAAATTTTTGCAGTCCAAGGGTTGTGAAATTCTTAGATCTGGAAATTTTCATGAGGGTTTCAGGAATAAATCTGAAGCAAAAGGATTTAACATTTTAATCAAAATTTTTGGAAATGTCTTAAGGGTATTCTGGCTACCATTTATCTAAGTTTTTCGATCTACTGGTTGGGTTTTCTCCTTTCTACAGATTTTCAATTTTTCTCTTTCCCTGCTGCCTGGGGTTTTCGAGGTTTTTGACCTTTTGCAAACTTCAAAATTTTCTTTATTTCCTGCATTGTCACAGCTCCTCAAAACCTTGCCTGTTACCATCACTACATTCTACCTAGCACAATCTCCTCCCTCAACCTCGAATTTCCCTCACATCTCCTTATCATTTCCTCCATGCGGCTCCCTTATCTCCTTTACCTGCAAACCTGTGTCCAAAACCTGCGACCCTCAAACCCCTCTCCTGGTCCTTCAAACATTGCCCAGACTCCTCTCCTTTTCCGCAACTCCCTCTTGCTCTCTCTCATCTTCCATTCTCCCTTACGTTGCCACCTTCTTGACCTGCGATTCCCTCTCCTTTTCCTATCTACGGCTTCTTCTCCCTCGACCTGCAAAAAACCTCACAAATCCCTCAAACCTCCATGCTTTCCCTCTGTCCATAGCTTTCTTCCATCTGCTTCCACCCGCGGCCTTCCCTTGTTGTCTCCCTCGACTTGTCGTCGAGTTTCCTCTTGCCACCGTCACCCCTTCCCCGACTTGCATACTCAACACAACAAACATTCAATATTTTATTTTATTTTATTTTGTGTCTTTACGTTATGCGATAAGTGTAGGTTAGGTTGGCTTTGATTTTTTTTTTTTATTATTCAGTTTCATTTTTATGCATTAGGTTTAGGTTAGCTTTAAATATTTTATTTGTGTTAGTTTATCTTGAATTAGATTTAATTTTTGCTTTTGTTTTATGAATTAGAGTTGGTTTTAATTTTCTTTATTTTCTTTATTATTTTAATTTCAATTAAAAATTATTTAAAAACACTAAAAAGCTAACAAAAAATATATATATATATATATATGTGTGTGTGTGTGTGTGTGTGTGTGTGTGTGGGGGGGGGGGGGGGGGGGGGGGGGGGGGTTTGTTTCATATCTCGATTTTCTTCCTTTTACTTTTTTATTATTATTTTGATTTCCATTAAAAAAAGAAAAAAAATAAAAGAAAATAGTTAAAAAAACTAAAATCTAAAAAATTAATTTTTTTATTTTTTGTTTTTGTTGTGACTTTGACATTGAATGAAATAAATCAAAAGGTATTCTAAGCTTTCACACTTAAGAAATTTTTATGTGGCCTACGACCCATTAAAATTCAAATTTAATTAAGTCCTTTTGATTTTATTTTTTTGTCACATTAAAATTTTTACCGAAGGGATTATTAAATTTTTAATATAAAGTTCCTTGGTGTCCTTTCGTGGTAGTGATTTCTCTATTGTGAGGTGTGGTTGATGTTTTAAAATAATTGACTATTGAAGAATGATAAATTATTCTAGATCTGGGTTATTAATGAAAATCATTTTAAATGTGGAACCATTGCTTAGCATTTAAATTTCATAATTCTTCACAGGATTTAATTGCTAGAATATCTTGCATGATAAGGTTTCAGGCGTTAACATTTAATTGTTCATGATCGTCGCTTTTCCATATTTATAAATTTCTTGGGATAACTTGTTTCTGTTTATTCTATGGTTAATTAAATATAAAGGCACTGGTCTATAATTATTTTTATCTTGTGGTTGTGCTTTATTTTAATCTATCCATCTCAATTGATCAAGATCTGTTCTAAATTCATCAAGTTCTTCATCTTTAAGTTTCCTAGAGCTTGTGTTTCACAGGCTATTCTCATTCATTCACCTTAGGGGCTACCCCCCTTAACTCGTCTAGGAGAGGGTCTAAATGGAGTGAGTAAGGATTAAAGTGACAACCCTTACTCTGAGCGTTGTCGTGGCGCCTAGACACTTTATGCAACAACATTTTTTGGCGTCGTTGACAGGGTAGACTTTTTATGTCCTTGGTCCTCACGAAATTTTTCTAATCATATAATCTTTTCCACCATTCATTAGCCCGTCAAGTGGCACAAAAACAAAATTGGCGTTGTTGCCAGGGATATTTTATTCTCGGTGTTTCAACGACATTTCCTTAGCATTTTTCTCATTTCTCATCTCTCATTCGAGCTGGAAAATCCAACACTTCTTGGCATTTCCATCAAGGACCAATTTATTTGACCTTGGCTTTACGACATTTCATCTCAATTTTCTTGTGTCATTTCATCTCTTTATTTCTCACTATCCTAACTCTTGTCATTTCTCTCATCTAATTCTTTCATCTTCATTTTCTGCACCTAGACATTTCGATTGGTTTCATGTTTGGGTGGTGACTCCACTTATTTATTCATTTAATCCCAAATGAGGAGCCCTCCCTGAATATCCATCTGCCACCATCCACTAACTTTTCAATTTGGCCTTTGGAAAGTTTGTGAGAGATTCATGCTTAAGTGGCGAATCCACTTCTTCCATTTCTTACAAGAATTTCTGCTAGAAGATCGCTTCTTGTAGATGTGATTGGTTTTCTTGAGCAGGGATCTCTCTCTCTGATATCCATTTGGGCCATCTTTTTCCCGTTAAGCAGATCATCATGGATTTTGACTTGTTTCCTCCTTGTGATTTTACTAACATTCAGGGAGCTCCACATGGTTATCCTCATTTTTTTGGCGGAGCCAACGATGAATTTCCCCCTTTTAAAGGTAACAATGCTTTTACTACCAATACTCACCTTCGGAATGCCTTCGGAATGTCAGCCTCTGTATAAGCAAGTGTTGCCCATATTCTAACTATGAAGATGTGAAGATGAAGATTTTCGTTCTCACCTTATTTGGAGATGCTTCAGATTGGTTTGTTAAGTTCCCCGATAACACTTTTGATTCTCTACAAGCAATCATTGATTCCTTTGAAGATAGATATCTAGATAAAGAAGAGGTCAAAGAGAAAGATGAAGTAAAGGAAACTATAGAAGTTGAAAATAATTTCAAGGAGTTAATTCAAATGGTTAAAGACATACAGTTAAATCAGGCTCAAGTAATCAAGAATGCAGAAGTTAATCAGGCTCAACTTATTAAATATATGGAACTTAATCAAGCAAGATTAACAGCTGATGTAAGTGAAATTAATTCTATGAAAAGCAAGTTATTATCCCTAGAGGAAAATATGACGATCATGGAATTGAATCATTCAAACAAGCGACTGCCATGGAAGCAAGTTATCAAGAAGAAATAAGTTCGATTCATAACAGATTGTCAACTATGGATGAAGAAATGACCATCATGAGATTCGATTATAATAATCAGTTAGCTATCATGCAAGCAAATCATAAGAAAGAGATAAATTATATGAAAAACTGCTTCATGGGCATTAAAGCAAAGAATGATAATTTATAAAGGACATGGAAGTTGGTCATATATGTTTTCAGAATAGGTATTGAGCATGGAGGAAAACCATGCCAAGGAGGTTAGCGCTATGAAGGTTGAACACTCTAGCCAGATGGATGCCATAACAATGGAAGAGATACAGGTACAGAAATTTGAGCATTGGCCAGAGGATGAAAGAAACAAGGAAACATCAATAGATCATAAGCCTCCCTATTTGCTGTAGCAAGCTCCATCTTATTATGAGGAGGTCATTTGTTCCATTGAAAAGTTGCTAATTAGAGGTGACCCAGATAAAAATGGAAATTGATAAGAATCAGGTTGATGCTTACATGGTTGAACCACCAGTCATAACAAATCAGGTTCATAAAGAAGTGTAGGTCGCAGAAGTCTTGAACATTCAAAATTTTCCATATGAGCGTTTTTCGGATCAGGAAGGAAGTTGTGCGCCGACCACATCATCATCAACATCACAACCTGCGACAAATAAAAAGCGCAAGAGAAAGAGAATGAGAAAGCAATTTGATCCATCTGATGGCTGTGAGTAGCTTGAATTTCGGATAGGAAAAATTCCTACCATATGCAAGATTGGACATGGAACATTTGAGAAGCAGTCAATAGATTTTCCTAAAAGCAAGCAAATGCTCAGCATGCACTACATTGAACACATCTGATACCATGGAGCATCCTTTGTATTGTATTCCTAGCCCTACACCCTTTTATTTCAGTATTTTATTTTTGTAGGTAGATGTTTTTCATGTTATTAAGATAGTTAATAAATGAAGAGATTATATCTTTCCCGTGCTTAACGTTATATGATGATTTTTGGATGGATGCTACTTATGTTATCTTGTATGTTTCATGTATGCAGATTTTGGATTCTCACATTCCTTCGGTGCAGCAACATGTCCCCAAGTAGAACCAGATGTTGACCACTATGTGTTAACGACCCATAGTAGTACACCCCCTTTTTCACAAAAGGGATAGCACTTCATTGATGTACCTATGCCATTCAACTATCATCATCAACTTGACTTCCAAGATGTTATGCAAACCCTTTCTGCATGTGTATAATGTAAATAATCTCAGCAGATCCGTGTTATTTATGTAACGACCTAGGTACACCTACTTTTCTAGTGACGATCTCCATTTTGGGAGGTTTTTTGTCTCACCGATCTATTCTAGATGGTCGGTAGAGTTTTCCTCTAGACTTACCCCAAAGCTGGAATGGATTTTATCGCTAGGATCTTAGGCGAATCCTAGTGTTCTAGATCGAGTCTATGTAAAAGTAATTTTGGAATAATCCTAACTATTTGGTTAGGTTACTTTATTACAAATTGCTTGGTCTATTGGATTATATTTGTGCTGCGGAAATGGGTAGTTTGTGAGGATCTATTACAAATGGGTTTTCCCCCTTATGATGTGAAAAATATGAAAATCATGATGTAAAGTGTCTTAAGGGTTAGAAAAATAATTTCTCCCCTCATAGGTTAATTAATTAAATTTTCTGGCAAAAAATTAATTAAAATGCTAAGCTAGAAATTAAATTAATTCTAGGTCCTAGGTAAATTTAAATTCTCCAAAGGAAAAATTCGTCGGTCCTTAAAAATTAAATTTTAAAAGGTCCTGAGACTAAGGTAAATTAATTATTTTGCTAAATTTTAAACCTTTGATCCCTCGGTTTAAGTCAAAGTCAATTTTTTTGGGAAATTAACCCAAAATTTTTATTTCTAAGTTAATTAAAACGTATTTAATTGAAAATTTCAAATTTCCCAAAATATTTAAATATTTTGACAGATGATATTAAAAGAAATTTTAGTCTTTATCAATGGTCGAGATTGCTTTGACAAGGATCACTCGAACTAGCCGTTGGAGGATTTATCTTTATAGGAAATCATTTTTCAATAGATCCATCCGATCTTTGAGTCATGTGCTTAGCAAGAAACTCTTGTGTAATATTTTTCTGGATAATAAAGAAAGACTTTGGGTTAAGTTCTGCTAGTGTTACTCTTCATGTAAATATTGTAAGATGTGTTGTTTTCATACACAATTTTTTCTAAAGCCATTGATGATTGCTTCTAAAGAGTGATTTGAGTACAGGTATCTTGCTCAGTTGCTGGAGTTTAAATAATAATCTAAATTTTGAACGTAATAACAAGTATCTCTATTTGTCTGAATTTTATTATTATTTTATCATTCTATTTTGATGGCTAGATTGAGTATTGCATGGAAATATTGATTTTTAGATCCTCGCGAGTTAAGGGAAGTTCTCAGTTAGACTAGCCAACACCTGATTCATGTTTTCTGAAGCGCCTAGAAAAATGAATATCGGGCTTATCATAAGATTTTTGCTTTGTTGATGCATGAGGGTTTCGAGTTAGCACCTCTAAAATTTAAAAAATCTTTAATTTATGTGCAGCATAATGGTAGATCTCGCTGATTAGAGTATGTGGTTTGTAAATTTTGTAATTATTTTTCTAACATGGGTTTTTCTGGGTTTTAGTTTTTATCATTGTATATATCATTCGGGGTGTTTTCTTGTTGTCATGCAATTACAGATCTGAAAAATAAATTTGTGTAGAGTCCAGATCTAGGCCCAAAAGGATAAGATCTTGATCTCTGGGGTTTATTCACATAATTTTGCATGATATTATTCAAATTTTTGCAGTCCAAGGGTTGTAAAATTCTTAGATCTAGAAATTTTCATGAGTGTTTCAGGGATAAATCTAAAGCAAAAGGATTTAACATTTTAATCAGAATTTTTGGAAATGTCTTAAGGCGTTTTCTAGCTACCATTTATCTGAGTTTTCTAGTCTGCTTGTTGGGTTTTCTCCTTTCTGCAAATTTTCAATTTTTCTCTTTCTCTGCTGCCTAAGGTTTTCGAGATTTTCGACCTTTTGCAAACTTCAACATTTTCTTTATTTGTTGCACCGTCGTAGCTCCTCAAAACCCTGCTTGTTACCATCACTATATTCTGCCCATCACAATCTCCTCCCTCAACCTCAAATTTCTCTCACATCTCCTTCTCATTTACTCCACGCGGCTCCCTTATCTCCTTTACTTGCAAACCTACGTCTAAAACTTGCAGCCGTCAAACCCCTCTCCCAGGCCTTCAAATGTTGCCCAGACTCCTCTCCTTTGCCGCATCTCCCTCTTGCTCTCTCTCATCCATCATTCTCCCTTACGCTGCCACCTTCTTGACCTGCGGTTCCCTCTCATTTTCCTGTCTGCAGCTTCTTCTCCCTCAACCTGCAAAAAACCTCACAGCTCCCTCGAATCTCCATGTTTTCCCTCCATCTATGACTTTCTTTCCTCTGCGCAACCCACGGCCTTCCCTTTCTTTCTCCCTCGAATTACCGTCGAGTTTCCTCCTGCCGTTGTCGCTCCTTCCTCGACCTACATACTCAACACAACAAACATTCGACTTTTTTATTTATTTATTTATTTATTTTTAATTTTTGTGTCTTTACGTTATGCGATATGTTAAGGTTAGGTTAGCTTTGATTTTATTTTTTTTTATTATTTTATTTGGTTTAATTTGTATGCTTTAGGTTTAGGTTAGCTTTAATTTTTTTATTTGTGTTAGTTTAGCTTGAATTAGATTTTTTTATTTTTTATGAATTAGAGTACGTTTTAATTTTCTTTATTTTAATTTCATTTAAAAAATATTTAAAAACACTAAAAATCTAAAAAAATTAAAAATTAGAGGATTAGTGAAACAGGGCGCTCCATCCATCAAAGGATTAGCAAACATGCAGCTGACCTAAGACATGGGAGAACCAAGTCTTCAGTGCTAGCAGAGCATGTGGATAAGACCAAGCATCACGTTTGTATTGAGGAGGCTAAGGTTGTTGCCAAAGTTGCCCAGTTCCATCATCGTAAACTTAGGGAAGCTATTGAGATCGAAAGGAGGCCTAACAATCTCAATAGAGATGACGGCTGGAAGATCAGTAGATGTTGGATCCCTGCCCTGTCATCTTAGTCTCCCCCCCCCCCCCCCCCTCCTCATCTTGTTCGCTTTCGTCGTTCCCCTGGAGCCTTCCTATCTCCTAGGGTTTATCCTTCTTGCTCTGGACTCTTTCCAGTCCTTCTCCTTTTTATTTTGTGTCGCTCCTTTTTTCCCTGATTGATATCCGTATTTATTATCATAACTAATATTTATTTACTTATTTTTATTATTATTTATATTTATTTATTTTATATTATTTTTATATATATTTTAATTAATTTATTTATTTATCTATTAACATTATTATTATTATTATTATTTATTTTTTTTGAGTCGCTCGCTTTTCCCTGATTGATATTGGTATTTATAGTCATAAAAAATGTTTATTTACTTATTATTATTAGTTTTTCGTAACTAATTTATATATATTATTATTATTTTCATATATATTTTATTATTTATTTTAATTTATTTATTTATTTTTTTTCCTCTGGAAAAATCCTTAATAATTTCCTTAATATGCTCAAAGATTTTCATGAGAGTATCAGTTTTACAAAATATAACAGTTTTTGCTGTTGTTGCATTACCACGCAGGGTATGCTGACTGTTCTATTACAGTAGCCCGTTTATACATTACAAAATATTTGCCAAAAATTTCAGAAGTATGTCTATATATGTATTGCTGTCATGAAATGTTGTTCCTATTGTGTTATCTGTTGACCCGAGGTGGGATATCTCGGGTCTATATACGGACGGTGGAAAAAAATTTGTTCCTGCTGATCTTTAGCCTCTGTAATCTCCCAAATGCCTTTGTCCATCAGCGCTGCCTCCTTGGATAATTTATCGACCCCCTTGTTGTGTTCCCTGTAGATGTGAGAGATAGTAATATTGTTAAATGCAAATTTGAGTGCAAGAGCTTCGTGTAAAATAATACTGAGTGAATGCATGTGACAAGTAGCTGTGCCATTTATCCAATTTATGATGGTCTGTGAATCCCCAAATATATTGATGCTAGAGCACTGGTGTCTCAAGGCAAAGTGTAGTAAATGGCGGAGGGTGATGAGTTCTGCGAAGTTGTTGGTACCAGCTCCCAAACCGGCCTTGATACGGAAATGATGATTTTCTGATAAATGAAGGATGATGCCACCTCCACAGCTTTGCAGGTTTGCTGCGCCATCGAAGAATGCCCAAGGCGTACTCGGGTCGATGGGAGGAGGCGGGGCAGGCTGCCGAGTAGATGGAGGGGGTGGATCAGGCAGTTCCCTCATGGCAGCAACGATGCTAGCCTCGAGTAAAGGCCAGTGTATAGGCTTGTTTTCGAAAATCAAGTTGTTCCTGGCTTTCCAAATAGCCCAATTTGCGATGATGGGGAGGTTGATTGATTTTGTTCCTCTGTTTTTCTTTTCCCATTCTGTCCATGCGTTAATGAGATCGGTACCCACCCATTCTCCAGCGAAATTTATGTAAGGCTTGAGGTTTGTCCACAGGTTCATAGTCGAGCGACATTTCAAGAATATATGTTCTGTGGATTCGGAGTCCTCTTTACATAGGACGCACCACGTGGGTCCGTGCTGGGCTCTATTCATAAGGTGATCACCTGTGGGAATCTTATTTCGCAGAATGCACCAATTGAACAGCTTTGAACGAGGGGAAGCGGATAGTTTCCATATATTCTGCCACCAGTTTGCATTGACCTCGGGTTTTTTATGAGCGATGAGCTGTATGTATCCGTCCTTGGGGGTGTATACTCCATGATCCGCCTGGATCCATACAAGTTCGTCCGGGCCTTCCGTAATATGAATATGTGATTCGATTAAAGCATCTCTAAATTCATTCCATGCTGTATGCCATCTTCTGGGGATGTTTAGTTGGTGTACGGATTTCCATGCTTGGTGGAAAAGATCGGAATGATCCTGGTCCGGAATCTGAGAGATTACCTTAATGTTCCGAGCTGTGAGGTCAGTCACCAATTCTTGTGGAAGTGCATGTCTTCCCCCGCTTCCCGACCAAGGATCAACACCCACCCTTGCGCTGTTACCATCTCTGATGCGCCACACCAGGTTGTCCCTAATGAGAGGCAGAGAGTGTAATAGGGCTTTCCATATTGAAGATATACCAGTTCTGTTCCATTCAGGGAGTCTAACCCAGTCACTGATGCTGAGTGGCCAGATGTATTTATGGAATGTAATGTTGGTCCATAAACTTTGGGTCGTCAGTAGGGCCCATCCCATTTTTCCTGCTAGCGCTTTAGCGAAGATGGGGAGCTCCTTCAACCCCCAACCTCCCCATTTCTTAGGTAAGGTGATATTGTTCCAGCCAATCCAGGCGAAAGTACGCTTGTCTTGATTGCCCGCCCATAAGAATCTGTTGCAAAGATGTTGAAGTTTTGCCAGAATGTTTCGAGGTATCCATGCCAGTGCCATCCAGAATACTGGAGTAGCTTCAAGGACAAATTTGATCAGGGTAAGTCTCCCAGCCCTTGAGAGATATCTGTGGCTCCAACAAGTTAGCCTTTTTTCAATTTTTGTTACTAGCCATACCCAGTCAGCGATCTTTTGATTTGTTGGTTTCAGCCAATATCCCAGATATTTTAGGCCCCTGTCCAGTGGCTGTGTGGTGTAAGGGAAAGCCTGTCTGGCTACATGCACTTCATTGACCGAAGTACCAGTCATGGTGATAGAGGACTTTGATCTGTTCACTTCCATGCCTGTAGCTTTGGAGAAGAGGTCAAGTATACGGATAAAGGAGGTTGAGTCCTGTACACTGCCATCCAGGAAAATCAGGACATCGTCAACAAATAGGAGGTGAGTGAGGAAGCATGCATCCGAGATTCTGAGGCCTCTGATAGTCCCCTCCCTTTTTGCAGAGATGAGAAGCCTGCTTAGCGCTTCGATAACCAAAAGAAAGAGTAGTGGCGAGAGGGGACAGCCCTGTCGCAGCCCTCTTTCAGAATGAAAGAAGTGAGAGGCTGATCCATTGATCAAGATGCTAAAAGTGGGAGAGGTGATGCAAGCCATGATCTAGTTAATTAAGGTAGGGGGGAAGCCAGTATGAATCAGGATCATCTTTATGTATAGCCAGCTCACTCGGTCAAATGCCTTGGATAGATCTATCTTCAGCAGAATACACTTGAGATGTTTGGTCCAGATGGAATGTATCGCCTCTTGTGCCGAGCCAATGGCTTCATGGATCTGCCTGTTTTCCAGGAATGCGAATTGTTGAGGGGATATATGTCTGGATAGAATGGGCTTGATCCGATTGGCTATGGTCTTAGAGATGATCTTATAGAGGACATTACAGGGGGATATGGGGCGAAAGTCATCAAAAGAGGATGGGTTGTCAGATTTAGGAATAAGGGCGATGAAAGTAGAGTTAATGGCATTGTAGAGACTGCCCGAGGTCCTGCTTTCCTCCACAACCTTTAGAATATCCTCACCCAGAAGATCAAAGAAGGCAATGTAGAATTCTATAGTCCATCCATCCGGTCCTGGGCTCTTTTCCTTCTGGAACCATTTGATAGTACTCTCCAGTTCTGCCATAGTGACGGGGGCTTCAAGGTCCTCTGATTCCTCTGCCTCAACGAATCTGGGAAAGTGAGTGGCAACATTGATGATCTCTGCCAGATTTGTGCCTTCAGGGTTCTTGTATAGGCCCCTGAAGTGAGAGGTACCCAGATATGAGAGCTTGTTGAAGGAATCCGCTAGACCCCCCTCGGGGAGGGGAAGGTTCCATATGGTATTCGCCGCTTTCCTTCCTTTGGCAAAGTTGTGGAAGAATCTGGAGTTCTCATCTCCGGCTTTTAGCCAAGTGGCTTGGCTGCGAAGTCTGATGGATTCCTCCCTACCCTTGAGTATCAAATTCTTCTGGTTCTCCAGCTCCACGAGGCGAGCCTTGTCGGCCTGAGATATGAATCCTAAGTTTCTTTCGTCTAGTAGTACATTTAGGTCCTCTTCCACCTTGATAAGCTGCTCATCCTCTCTTTTCTTCTTCTCCTTTGCCCAGTTGATCACTATATGCTTGAGCCCAATAAGGTTTTTAACAAATCCCCTTGCCATCGAGGATTCACGATCAATGGGGTGTGCTCTCCAGTATGCAGTGATCAGGTTTAAGAAGCAGGGGTCTTGAAGCCACGTATGATTGAACTTAAAAGGAGCTTTGGGTTTTTGATGTGGACCCAGGAATTCCATGGCAATAGGGGAGTGATCGGAGATACCTCCAGTGCTTACCCACTGTTTGTATGAGTGCAGATGATGAACCAGGGGTCCCTTTAGCAAGAATCTATCCAATCTGCGGGCCAGAGCAGCCAAACCTATCCTTCTATTTCTCCACGTAGGTTGTGGCTTCTGCAAGGGAATGTCAATGAAGTCATGCTGCTCCAATAACCTTCTCATGAAGTCTGTAATGGGGTCGATTTGGGCCGATGAGCCCCATGACTCACTGAATCCTAGGGAGAAGTTCAGGTCCCCTCCAATGATGGTGTGGTCCAATGTTAGTAGGTTGCAGCTGAGAAGGTGACTCCAAAAATTTTCCCTCTGATGGCAAGGCCCGTAAATGTTGACAATATGAAGGGATAGGCCAAGTTCAATAGAGAATATATCAGCTCCTAGGTATCCATGACCGCCCCAAGATGTGTCCAGCCTGATAGTTCTGGGGTCGTATCCTAACGCCAGGCCACCCGATCTGCCCATGGCATCAGAAGCAATGAAGTTCCATCGGGCCCCTACTGAGGCTAGGGCTCGAGTAGCAGACTCTGCAGATCCCAGGGTTTCTTGTAGGAGAATGATATCGGGAAGTTCGACCTCAAAAAGTCGTTTGAGAGCTAGCTTTTTTGGGGAGCTAGCTAGACCCCTACAGTTGAAGGATAGGCACTTCATGGGGGGCCAATCTTAGGGGGTTTTGTTGCTCTAAGGACCCCGTCAATAGTGGCTTGACGCCCAGCTGCCACTTCCGTGCCAGCATGCCTAATGGCCTTGTTGAGATATGATTTGCGACCCCAGGTAGAGAGGAACCCAGGGCCAAGAGGGACAATACCCAGCCCAGAAAGAGATTCAGAAGTCTCCGGATGTGAAGAACGAGGGCGAAGGGAGTATGGGTGGGATGGGCCCGATCTGGATGATGATGGCGAAGAGGGCGAGGATGAAAAGGGCAGTGCGGGTGGAGCGGTGGAATTAGATGGAGGGGGAGGGGGGATATCACACTGAACCATCGAGCATGCCACAGAATGTTCAAGAACAAAAGAGATATCAGATGAGATTGTAAGAGGGATAGGAGAGCTTTCCGACACTTGCGCGGCCGTTGCTGCTGCTCGTGCCCTGGTCAGCGGAGGCGAAGGAGGGGCAATCTTACGCTTATCCAATTTTGCAGGTTCATCGCGAGGTCCCGCGCTGCTCTGGGATGAATGGGATGTGTTGTGGGGAGCGCTGCCGGAGACAATTGGAGAAGGTTTTGGAGATCCTTCCTGAGTGTTGTTCAGAGGGCAGTCCTTATACAAATGACCGACTTGGTGGCAACGGCTGCATCTGAAGGGGACTCCTTCGTAATCCAATATCTGAGTTCTGCTAAATTTTCCCCATCGCAGAGTCATTTTTGCTTCTAATCCCTCCCTGGTGTCCAGATGAACCAGGATTCTAGCAAGGATTCTTTTGTTGGTCTCCTTATAGGATCGATCGTGATCCAAATACGTACCCAGCGCATTCCCAATCTTAACAAATGCTTCCTCATTCCAGTATTGCAGGGGTAAACCCGGCAATCGCACCCATAGAGGGCCAGCTCCAATCTGTTCACGCTCCGGATCAAATAGGGGGCACCACCTCTTCAGAAGCACTGGTGCCATTTCTATGTGCCAGTACAGTATTCGTGTGGTCTTCTTTTGCGAAGTGGAGGGAGAACCATCCCCTTGGGAGTTCTTGTACGTCCGGCAATTCAGTGAATAGCGTGCCCCAAATTTCTTTCACCCAAAGTTTCAATCTGTCCGCCGAGAATGTGCGTCCCCGCACATGTCCTACCAGAACCGTGCGAGCCAGAGCCATAGATTCTTTGAAATTTGAGGGATCTCCAAATGTTACAGAAATGTCTTTAACTGTTTCCCTTATGCACCTTGATTTCTTCTTCGAGCACGGAGCCGACGGATGATCTTCAAGTGGGTTTGTGACCCCGACCCCAAATGAGAATTTTGAGGGCTGTGCGCTGAGGGCTGGCGAGCTGAAGCTGCCCGAGGGCCTTAATCCTTCTTCATTCAAGGGTTTTTCTGCTACAGCCCTTGACGCGACCAGTGCGGGAGGGTTTTCGGCGAATGCCCTATTCTCTGCAGGTGCGATGGGGATGTCCGCTGATGCCCTAATTTCAATAGGTGCAGAGAGAGGTTCGATTCGAGGCGGGGATAGCATATCGAATGCTAAGGTGTCGGAGGATAGTGAGGATAGGAGGAGGGCAGTCCCTGGAGGAAAGGGCGGGCCTTCCAGAGCAGGGGATGTGGGAGGAGATGGCAGAGAAACCACCGGTAGGGTGTCCTGGGCGGCTGCATATTCAACAGCTGGATCGGGCGAGGCGGTAGGGTTTCCAAAGATGGCGATCCCCTCTAGTGGATCCGCGGAGTAATCCACAAGCTCCGTAGCTTCGCAGTCCTCCATACCGGTCAACTCTAGATAACCGCAGTCGCAGTCTGTCCGACAGGGAACCAACCCCGATCCCTGTTCTGCGCTAAACGTTCCGGCAAGTCTCCCGATTTCCTGCAGCTCCTGCGGCTAGGTTATCCTAGCCCCTTGCGAACGCGACGCGAGAAACCCATCCGATCCCGATTAATTTATTTATTTATCTATTAATGAATATATATTATTATTATTATCTATTTTATTATTTTTTTTAACTAATTTTTATATATTGTTATTATTTATAATTTATTTATTTATTAACGAATATACATTAGTATTATTATCATTTTTATTTTCTTATTATTATTTATTTCTTTCGTAACTAATTTATATATATTATTATTATTATTATTATTTTTATATATTTTTTTATCTATTTATTTATTTATCTATTAACGAATATATATTATTATTATTTATTTAATCGCTGATTTGTATGATTATTATTTATTTTATTTAACTATCATCTTACATTCACCTTATTTATAGAAAAGTTAGGTCTTTATTTTAACTAATTCCCATTTAATAAAATTTTTTAATTATTAAATTATACATGTTTAACGAATTAATAACGTAAACCCCTTCATTTATATAATTATATATTTATATATAGGTTTGGTCATTAACTTTCTTCCTTTAAATAATCCATTTGACTTTTTGACTGTCCCTAAGTCAAAGCTAGCCGTTGATCTAGATAGCTGTTGGAGGCCCTGCTCAGACTATTTAACATGCAAAGCTGGATCTGTTTCTTCAACTTGTCCTGACGATGAGCCACACTTGCTGGCTCGAAACGCGTCGACAAAAGTCTTTCTATATGTGATTTACGCCGAAGCTCTTCTTATAACTATTATGGATCACAGACGTCTCAATTCAACAAAATTAAAAATTTTAATTTATGTTTTTTGGGTTTTCTTTTTTTCTTTTTATATATTTATTTTGATTTCCAAAAAAACATCTCTTTTTTTTGTGACTTTGACATTGAATGAAATAAATCAAAAGGGAATCTAAACTTTCACACTTAAGAAATTTTTATGTGGCCTACGATCCATTAAAATTTTAATTTAGTTAAGTTTTTTTTTTTATTTTATTTTTTTGTCACATTAAAACTTTTATTAAAATTTTAATCTAAAGTTCTTTGGTGTCCTTTCGTGGTAGTGATTTTTCTATTGGCAGGTGTGATTGATGTTTTAAAATCATTGACTATTGAAAAATGATGAATTATTCTAGATCTATGTTATTAATGAAAATCATTTTAAATCTGGAATCATTTCTTAACATTTAAATTTCATAATTCTTCACAAGATTTAATTGCAAGAATATCTTGCGTGATAAGGTTTTAAGCGTTAACATTTAGCTGGTCATGATCATCGCTTTTCCATATTTATAAATTTCTTGCGATAACTTGTTTCTTTTTAATCTATGGTTAATTGAATATAAAGGCACTAGTCTATAATTATTTTTGTCTCGTGGCTGTGTCTTATTTTAATCTATCTATCTCGGTTGACCAAGATTTGTTCTAAATTCATCAAGTTGTCCATCTTTAAGTCTCCTAGAGCATGTGTTTCACAGGTTATTCTCATTCATTCATGATAGGGACTATCCCCCTTGACTAGTCTAGGAGAGGGTTTAAACAGAGTGAGTAAATATTAGAGTGACAGCCCTTACTCTGAGTGTTGTCGCGATGCCTAGACACTTTGTGAAACAACACATGGATAACAGACACAGAAGATGATGATCTATGACATATGTATTCTCTTTTCATATAATGAAAAGAACCCCTTAGAAATCTATTGGTTGGCGGTGGTAGTAACCACATTTGACAGGAATGTTTTCGTCTATGAGTGGGACTGCCTGCTGCTTGGTGGTTTTTGCTCTTCTTTGTCAACTCTTTAGGGGTCAACTGATCAATGATGATGGTGATAGATGAGACTTTTATTACCATGAAATGTCTCACTAGTCAGTTCTTGATCCAGGTTGGATCATTATATTGTTTTTCATCCATCTCGACGCAATCGGAGTGGAAAAAGTGGAGGAATCAGCTCATGGGACCGTTTTTACCAGCAGGACCCAGTTTGGCAAATCGGGGTCTGGAATCTTCCAAGAATGTTTTGAGACATCAAACGATGTTTTTTGGGGGTAAAATTTTGTTGCTCTAGTCCCACACTTTTTCATGTTATTCTATACACAGAGATCTTTCCAACAACACAAGAAACGCATCAATCGGAGTTTGTATGCAAAATTTATGCCACTTAGAAGTTGGTCTTCCTGTTTTCACGCGTATAATTTGGGAGGATGTCGTGTGAGTGCCCATTATTCAAGGAAAAAAGGCTAGGGACGTGTTTTTGATGTAAAATACTCTAGAAGATTTTATATTGTAACTCTAGTTAAGAGTTGATGTAGTCAAACTTAACCACTAGTATGCTATCGGGTTGTGCTATAATCGGGCCACTAGGAGGAAGAGGCATTCCATCTTTCGAGAGCATTTTATTCCATAGCTGAACAAAGATAGTTAGGAGAAATAGGAAGTAGAGCACAAAGAGAGGATTTGTGCATTGTAGTAGCCCACGGGCCACATGAATTATTTCTTTATACCTATAGATAGATAAAGAGAGCGAAGCGGCCTCACCTTCGAGCTAGGTTTTCTCCAGAAAAGGTTTCCTAAGGTATATCTTGTTATTATCGCAGTTGGCTGTTTATTGGGCTCATATATTCTTCCTTCCTGCAAGTATCATTCACAAGATGAACAAGGTTTCTGCTAATTTTATTTGGGGTGGTAAGTCAGATCAGAGGAAATTCCATCTCGCCAAAATGGAAAGGATTTCTTTGCCCAAGCGCCTTGGAGGCTGGGGATTAATGGATTTAAGGGCTTTTGGTAAAGCGCTCCTATGCAAATCGTTGTGGAGAGGTATTTTTGGGGAAGGGCCATGGAGTATCACTGTTAAAATGAAATACATGAAAGGTAAAAATCTAGAATTCTGGTACAGAACAGGAACGATTGGAGCCAAGCATGGATTTTCTATTTGGCTTAGTCTCTAGAAAATTGAGCAATACTTTTTAAAGAATCTGAAGTGGAGGTTCCATTCTGGTAGCAGAATATTAATTGGTATCGATCCCATTTTGTGTGGTCACGAAAACATATCCTTTCCCGAGAGACTTTTATCCTTCTTCCACAGGAAAGGTATCTTTACATGGGACAAGCTCATATCTGCTTGGCATGGCCCAGCCCCTTTATGGAAGGATGCCAACGATCTTCGTATGCCAGAGTCTCTGGTTTTGTTATGGAATTTTATCAAAGATGCTCTCGGTAGTTGTGGGTTTCATCGCTACGGGTCAGCTGACCACTTAATCTGGACAGTGCCAAATGCTCAACTGCCGGTCCGGGTAAAAGATATTTACTCTGATATGATTAATTTAAAGGTCTCTCACTCTAGCTCTAAATATCCTTCGATCCTCTGGAAGTCGGGATGCCCTCTTAAATTAATCTGCTTCTCGTGGTTGGTGTTTCACAACAAGAATTTGACGTGGGATAATTTAAGGAAAAGGAACTGGCACGGTCCAAGCAGGTGTTCGATGTGCGAATCAGCTGAGGAGTCCAATTATCACATGTTCTTCCAATGCAAATCCTCTCTGCAAATCTGGTATGATCTGGCAATTCTTTATGGTTTTCCTCATGTTGTTTTTGTTTCTACCCATGCAGCTTTTGAATGGTGGAGTGGGCAAAGAGAGCCATGGAGATCTCTCATTATTATTGTCCTATGGTGTGCATGGAAGTGGAGAAATTGTAAAATCTTCAAAGATTCAAAGGAACCCCTAAATTCTATTCTGCAACACATCATAGCCATCTATGATTCAGTGCCAAAAAGGCAGCCCAAAATGAAGAAAGCCATCACGAAAGGAAAAGAATGTTCCCTCAACAGGTTCCCTAGAGCATTCTTTGACGGAGCTGAACAACAAAACATATGCGGCTGCGGAGTTCACATTTGTATGGACGAGGAGCTTCAATTTCTAATTTCATGGAACGGAGGAACAGGCTCTAATAGTATGGCTGAGGCTAGAGCTCTAGCGGGTCTTCTTGCCTTCTGTGTGTTTTTTGATTTACAGGCTATTTCAATCTATGGTGATTCCAAATCGGTGATCGATCATGTAAATGGAGCTTGCCACATAAGAAGCCCTCACATGGCAGGCTGGATGGACAGGATAATGTTCTTATGGGGGCTCACGAGAGATTGTTCCATTCAACACATTTGTCGTGCTCAGAATCTCCAAGCTGACTGCCTATCTAAAAAGGGTCTGCTCTTAGGCACAGGGTCATGGTCTATGGAAGTAAAAGAGGGAGAGAATCCCTGTTTTGTCCAGGATTTCTTTATCCCTGGTTATTAAATCTTGATGCTCCTTAGTTTTTTGACATGTTTTTTGGTTTTATCCTTTTGTTGGTGCATTTGACATGCTTTATGGCTGACCTGTAAAAGATCCTCAGTTCAAATCTGTCATGATCTGTCTATTGTTTCTTCTGATGTCTTTTTTATGGATCTGTGATGTTGTATATGTCCTCGGTGCTTCTAATCGTGGCTGCATCTTTTGAGCCACTTTTTTGTATCATCCGGAGCTTTTATATTGACTCAATATAATACAATGAAGCTTTTTCTCTCTAAAAAAAATTTCCATTCCATTGCATGTACTAATTATCGTAAAATTTACATATCTAAAAAATTAATACAACTGTAATAGTGTAAAAAATTATAATTTTAATATATTATTATCGAATACGAACTGTCCACTAAAATATCCACCGCAATTTACGGATCAATTCTGTTAATGCTGTTAATAAATGGGACCGCCCAACGCTTGTCGACCAACACTCACAGTTGTAGTGTTTTCCATATAAAGTCACCATAAAGTGGTGGCGGTGTGATGGAATTGCATCGATGAGAATGTTTCCGCCTGTCATACCTGTTAGTTGACAGGACGACCCCTATGTTGGTCCAATCGGACTGGCAAGTAGTTTCAACAGCGTCAAATCTTTGCTATCTTCCATGGTCGGTAACCGATAAATGGGGAACTGCAACAGACGAGAAAATATCCATTATTCGAGCCTGTTAACAAACAGGTCGACCGATGGATCTTGATATCAGCTTTCAAAGGAATATATTTTCTCCCTGTGCAACCCGAAGGCCCTTCACTTCAGCTATAGAAAATTCTACTGTGATTAATGAGAAACTCTCTATTCCAATCGGTTAAGGGTGCACTTTTAAACTTAGTGTTTTAGAATATGGCGTTGACGTTATATAACAGCATATCACATTGTACAACATATTTCTCTAATTATCCAAACAGGCAGGGACAAACTAATTATCCAGAGGCAGGGACTAGTTGCACATATGTTTTATATTGGAAATATATGCATAATCATATTTAAATAATTAATCATATTTATAGGCAACTTATCCCAATTGTTTTATATTGGAAATATATGCATAATCATATTTAAATAATTAAATATAAGACTATCAGGTAACCAGTGAAGAGCATACTGCATAGTTAATACGCTATAAATCCATTTCATATAAATCTCCACCTATCTTGTTATCCAAGACGCTTCTATCTCGTCTATTTGTCTCTCTCAACCTGAGAGAAATAACCATTGATACCAACGTGACCTATTAAATGAAGGAAATTTAATTGGTAAGACCCACATTGACACTCATATCATATAAATTTTTACTGTACTAATCATTGTGTTTGTCACGACCTAGCTTTGTTGTTTTCAACAATGTCACATGTAACTCCACATTCTTCCTCCCTGTAAACTTTCCCTCTCGTCGCTTAGGACGTTACTTTCCTTTCCCAGCTAATCTCTGACCTTTCCCAAATTTTGATTGCAGTTTTAAGATACTAAGCATGCTATATGATGTGGAAAACCCACTTGATTCTTTATTTAAGTGTTTTTAAATCAAAAGAGATATGTGTCACTTGTAGTTTGAGTAGTTATCAAATATTGCAGTTTTAAGTCATTTAACATGTTATATGATATAGAAAACCCACTTGATTAATATCCTTTAGTTCAGAATTTTAAAATCAAAAGATATATGTGTTACATGTAGTATGTAGTTTGAGTAGTAAAATGGTTGAGATTAATGATGTTAGTATGGTATATTAAGATTATTTATAATTTTATAAAATTAAAGTTCGAATTAGGGTTGCAGCAATATTTAGGAAAATTGATTTTAAATTTTTAGACCAATTAAATTTTATTGATTTCCAATCCTATTTATGTTCAACCAAAATATATATATTTCTGATTCATAGTGTTAGTCTGATACATTCAAATTTATCCACCATTCACACTTTTACAAAATTAAATTAAGATTTTCACTATTCCAAAAACTGATCTTAAATTCATATCGGTGAAACTCTATTAAATTTAATTCTTAAATTCATTTAGCTGAAATTCTACCCAAATCTACCTAATAACTCATTCCCCAATCCGATTTATACCTAACAAAGAAAATATACATATAAGAAACAAAAGTGCATACACATGATCCATCTAGCAGTATTTTAAAATCAGAAGATACAAATAAAAACAATGCACACACATGATCCATCTAGCCAACGTATTGGGCTGGCGAGAAACATGAGATTGACTGATTAGACTCATTTTTTCTTTAGGCATGCAAAGCCTTGCATCAGTTGACAAAAAAATGAAAATCCCATGATTTAGAGTGGCATACAAAAAAAGCTTGTTCCAGGATGGTGCCCTTGCACTGATTGCAATTGACATTCAGCAAGAAATCTGAGACCAATTCACATTTAACAGCATTTTCCACAATCCATCCATCAAATAACGTATCATTTACGTTTGGTGTAGTGTAGTTCAGTTTCACACAGAGGGCTAGTGCTCCAACTTATTCATTTTTAGCCCCATCCTGGGCTGATTGCCACTGTATAAATGTATGTCAGGACTCCATAGAAAACCACCAACAAATTTTCTTGAGAATCTTGAATTGCTGCATAGATTTTGAATATGGCTGCCCACCTGAACTCAATCCTCCCTTACACTGGCAGATTGGAATTAGGCATTTCAGTTTTCCTCTCTTGTTTGCTAATTCTTTTAGTGAATCAAGAACATATAATCAAGGTGGTCTTAGCAGCTAATTCTGAAAAAAATTCAGCTGTCCCATCATTGCCTGGTGTTCCTATGATGAATTATCTCAGGACTTTGAAGTTTTCAGAAGGCTATGCCAATCAATGGGGTGCGCAACACCAAGAGGTTTCCCAAGATGAGTCCTCAGTAACACTCACATTAGACAGATCATCTGGTAACACACCTCTCTCGCCTTTTCATGTCTGAAAACGAACATGGCTTTAAATTCATTTATTGTGACGTAAAACTATGTGATATGTTGTCTGTTGTGGTTAACAGGTAGCGGGTTCAAGTCTAAAGAAGCATACATGTATGGTTTTTTCAATGCTGCTGTTAAACTTCAGGCCGGTTACACTGCAGGAATCATCACTTCATTCTATGTAACTCTATCGATTTTGTTGAATTTTTTTTTTTTTTTTTTTTTTTAATAAAACTGTGTAATTTTTTTATTTTTTTTAAAGGTGATGGGAATATTGTGTTAAATTAAAATGAGCTCTTAGATAACTGATTGTACATCAGATGAGTACAATGAAAATTCTTGGAGGCTTAGTTGTTTTAGTATCTTAGAGGACACATTGTTTTTGGAGGTGTAGATTCTCCAAAAGACATGTAGATACAGAGAACATTTACACTAGATAGCAACTCATTGTTAAGGAATAGTTGCCACAGAAGGCCCATACCATTTCTCATTAGGACTCTTGCTTCCAAATTTACACTTTCATTGGCAAGACCATCCGCTGTAGAATTGTTCATTCTCAGTACATGAAAGAAACTAGTAGTAAAGAAAGATAGTTTCTGATTTCTGATTTCTATCAATGATGTTTAGCTACCTACAAACCTGAGGCAAAGATCCATGAACAAGCTCATGGATAACCAGATGCAAATCTCCCAACACCACCAAATCTTTGATGTATTCTTCTTTAGCCAGAATAGGAACTTGAAATATTCAATATATCTCAACTATATTATTTGTGTAATTGTCTAACCAACCCCAGACTGTACTCAATTTCAATTTTTATATCAAAATTAACCCTAAATCCTTTAATAATAAACCCAGTAACTCCTGCTACCAAAAAAAATATAAATTATAGAAAACATCCTATATCATGTTTTTGTGGTGGAAGCTCCACCATTATCAAAAACACACAAAACCTTTTAGGTATCTTCTGCTTTTGTTCAATGCATCAATTGATAAATTAACTGAGTAGAAATTGATTCAGGTGATCGTGAGTCTAATCTGTGTTGCATAACTATGATTTTTGCTCAGCTGTCAAACAACCAAGTTTACCCAGGTTGGCATGACGAAATAGACATAGAGTTCCTGGGAACAATACCTGGGGAGCCTTACACACTCCAGACCAACGTCTATGGAAACGGGACAGGAGACGGAAGCCATATCATAGGCAGGGAACAGAAATTCCATCTCTGGTTCGACCCTACTGAAGACTTCCATAACTACACAATTCTTTGGACACCTCGTCAAATCCTGTATGTATAATGATTTTTTTGGTTGAAGGTTTACAATGTGATATGTATTCTGTATTCTGATGCAAGTGTTTTTATGACTATTCGTATTTATTAACAGTTTTTATGATTATTCGCATTTATTAACTATCTAATTTATATAAATGCAAGTATTACACCAGACTCCCATTCCTGATTATTCTCATCATTTTCTTGATTTGATAATGACAATGAAATTATCATCATTTTCTTTTGATTTGATAATGACAGATGATGAAATTACCATCATTTTCTTGACTTGTTAATGACAAATGATGAAATTACTGTGTTCCTACTGTCTGGTATGGCAGGTTCATGGTGGACAGTATTCCCATTAGAACATTTCCTATGGTGAAGAGCTTGGGAGTGATTTATCCTTCCAGACCAATGTCAGTTTATGCAACTATATGGGACGCTTCTTCATGGGCAACAGATGGGGGAAGATACAAAGCCAATTACAGTTACCAGCCATTCATCTCAACATACACAAACTTCATCAACGTGGCCTGCCCTCCAGTATTGAACTACAAACTTCACAATCTGGATAATCAGTACTGTTCGCAAGGCGGTTTTTTGGATTGTATTTTTCCTCCCGACCTCAACCGGTACCAGCTTCAAGCTCTGGAAGTCGTACAAAAGAAATACATGGTCTACGATTACTGCCAAGATTTTAGGCGATATCCCAAGGGCTCGATGCCTGAATGTTCTGCAGTGCCCACTTCTTCCATAACCTCTGCTACTTCCGAGCGTTCAATAAACCTTCCCTGAGTCAGCCAGCAGGGATCTATTAATAAAAATGAAATGGGCAGTGCAATCATGTATTGCATAAATTATACATGATAATATACCTATTAATCAATTCCATAAATTATACATGATAATTTGCCACAAAATTTAAATTCCAGATGAATACATAAGCTACTTTATCTGCTCTTTCATCTTATTCTACAAGGATTCCCAATGTTCATGATGTTACGTTTTAGAGTGGCCCAGTCAACAGGGAAAAAATAATAAAAAATCAGTTTTGTCAAATTTATGGCTTCTCAGCATTGTGTTGTTCAAGGTAGATTTTAAGAATCTATGGCCAAGACAGCTCTCTCTTTATCATCAAATTCTATGATATTTTCAAAATCTTCGGTCAACCCATAAATTTATTTTCGACATTTTGACAAAATGAAATGAACCTTGATAACTGTGATTTTCCTATTAATCCAATTTTAACTCATGTCTTATTGGCATCAATTTTAGTACTCAAGTCAAATAAGTGTGTTTTAAATTCATCATATATTTGTGTTTCCTATTAAACCAATTCTAACTCATGTCTTATTGGCATCAATTTTAGTATTCATGTTTTAAATTTATCCTAAATTCATCCTATATTTGTGTTTTTTAAATTTTGGCATAAATTTTAATAAATTTGTTTTATTTAGAAAAACTAAAGACTATAAATTAGTATAAGATATTGAGATGACAAGTAATTTTAAAATTAATATAGATCCATCTTAACCACAGATCTAATTAGAGTTGGGAGAGATCAAATCTCTAGGTAAAAACTTCATTTAGAGTGCAAAAATTGAATAAAATGTTTGTACCTCTATTGATTTAATCTTTTGAATATATATATATATATATATAAAGAGAGACCACTTGTAATTTTTCATTGTTTATGTTGCATTTTTGAATAGATAAAATGGACAAAAAAAATCTTGGGCATAAAACAATGAGACTCTTAAAATGTTTTAACTATAAAAAATATTTTTTTCAATTGCTTTATATAATGTAGATATAGTTCTTTTTTAACTTTTAACTTTTTTATTTTTCTATAAACTTAATATAAGATTATGTTGTTTCATATGGACACCTAAATATTTTATTTATAGTTAAGAGTGAAAGCAAGATATTTTTACCACTTCTCCTTAGTATGGACACTAAGAGTGAGATTATTGAAGTTTTTTTATACTTTTAATCAAACAACCAAGCATTTATGGTTGAGAGTGAGTGAAATATTTTTACCATTTCTTCTTAGTATGACCATTGAAAATGAGATTATTGGTGTTTTATAATATTTTTAATTAAACAAACCAAACATGTATATTCTATTTTGTTTTTTATTATATCTCACTTTTCTTATTAAAATATTTTTTTTAAAGGGACACATGTCAACTCCAAATTGAACATGGACACATATTTTTTAATCAAAAAATTATTCCAAAGAGGAATACAATTGATACTAAGCATATAGGGGTCTTTGGAGGTGAATACTTTCCCTTAGAGCCCCAAAATTAAACAAAATTTGAAGTACATATAGCCTATTTCAAAATATAATCCTTGATTACAATAGATTTCCTTGAGTCTAGTGGATGATTTAGGTTTGGATAAGTTTATCATTAGAACTCTTGGAGTTGATATTTAAAACCAAACTATTGACCACAAATCTCAATTTAGTCTCTGGAGAAAGAGAATATAGGGTTTTCCTCTTTGAACTAATTATTTAATCCCTCACATTATTTTATTCGACCCCAACCCCCTGCTATTCTAAGAGATTAATTTCATCATTTGCTATTATGTTTTGCGGCCCCTTGATTAAGGCCTAAACTACCTCCTTTCCTCGTATTTTGTCTCCTTGTGATGGGGTTGTCCAAAATTCTTTGTCTTCCCAATTCTTTGTCATTTTCATCTTTTTCTATTCGAACCTTTTTTATTCGCTTTTCTTTCCACTTTATGATGAATGTGATCTTGTTCCTTCTCTTTCTTTGTCTCTATTTTTTCATCAACTGAATTAGCAAGGGAAGGGCCCATTCAAGCCACCCTAAGAGAGTAGAATTTTCCCTCGGTCAATCTTGCATGTCACATGGACAAGGGTATCCTCAATGGGAATAATTCCATCCTCGGTAAGACAAGGAGAGGCTTTGGAGTCCTTCTCAGGAGAGGGAGGGATGTTGCTTGAGAGAATGCCTCCTTCCTCTTCAACCAAGTTGAGCACTTTGAAACTATTGCTATTAGCCTTCCCTACACCTTGATTACTAGTACCCTCTCCCCAAGCTAATTTCGCTTGGGTTGGAGAGGTTGGGCCGTTGCCTTTTTTTCATGTTGGATTGCTTTGTCATTGCTAGTTGTTAGTCTATTTGGATGGTCCTCTTCTCCTTTTGGGTTGTTTCCATTGATCTTGTTCTTCAACAAGATTCTATTGCTCTTTGATCTTCTTTCTGCAACTTCTCGCAAAGTGTTTGTACTCATGACAAACAATGCACTTAAAAGGAATATGATAATAATCCACCTCTTGGATATGGGACCAATTATCTACGTTAAGATTTATTGTAACTAGAAGCCCTTTGACCAAGTCTACTTCCACACAAATCCTAGCACAAGAAAACAAACCCTCTTGTGGCTCAACACGATCAATATACTTGCCCAAGGAATTTCCAATACTTTTAAAAGTGGCATTGTTTCAACAATGCAAAGGGAGGAAGGGGAATTTAACCTAGACTAAAATTGTTGAAGGAACACCACATTCTAGGTTAAAATCCAAGCTTCATCAATCTAAATCGGATACCTTGGGCATCCATGAAATAAGGGCCATCTTTGAAGATCAAGTCCTAGTCTTCCTTATTCTTGAAGAAGAAGGTATAAAACCCTCTCCCGCAGAAAGAAGAAGAAACTTGATCCTTTATCGGTGCTTCTAACTTTTATTTACCCACTACTTCAAGGAGCACAGAGAAGGCCAGATCCCCATTAACTGATCCATCAAACCTCGTTCTACAAGCTCAAGGGCCCTTGTTATGGACTGAGGAGCATTGATCTCTACCTTTGGAATATCCTCAATCTTTTTGACAAAGTGTGAGGGCTTCATCTTCTAGAATTTCATCCCATTGGATATTAGAGCATTGAAGGCAATCAAGCGTCGATGGAAGGGCGAGAAAGCAGGGCCAAACAAGCTAGTGGTCATCAAGTTGCAAAAGACCCATTGAATGTTAAAAATCCTTGGCATTGTTATCACATGAGAATATTACTTGAACTATGTATTGTCATTACTATCAACCCATTTTTTCCCCAAGGAAAAATCGTAATTTTCATTAAGATGTTGAAAATTATATGTTGTAGATGCTAAAGAGCATACGCTATATAGGTGGTTGTGCCACTCTCATATAGTAACTCATCTAAAATTTTCCAGATTGGGAATCTAAACAAAACTAATAGAAATTCTGTCAGCAATATATACATGAAAGAGCTAATATAAATATATACACATATATATCAAAAAATATCATCAAATGAGGGCATGTTGGCCCCATCAAGTGGTTGGTCCTCATATGGTCAGTGGAAATATTGGTAGAAATCCTGGTCAATCTGCTCCTAAATCAACCAGTGCCCCCATGGCTGGAGTGCGACCTCCTTGGATAATTTGTCGGAAATCTAGTTGCGCTCCCTGTATATGTGATGACAAGAGATATAGTCAAAATGAGATTTCAGAAGATAAATCTCATCCAATATATGTCGGAGTGTGTGCATGTGACATGCAGTTTGATGATTAAACCAGTTTATGATGAGTTTAGAATCTCCAAAAATATGGATGCGAGTACGGCCCTTCTCAAGTGCAAAATAAAGTAAGTGTCTGAGTGTGATGAGCTCTGGAAACATACCCTCTCCCAAACCCATATGTATTTTGTAATAGTGAATGTCTGATAAATGCAATAGGACACCCCCCCATAGCCTTGTTGCTGTGTTGAACCATCAAAGTAAGCCCAAGGGATGTTCCTGTCAATGTTCTCTGTGGTAATGATACGAGCATTTTGGGGGCAATCGTCATCAAGTATGTTGTTGTATATAGAAATGATATGTGCAATCGCATGAGGCCAATGCAGGGTATGATTGGAGAAAATAGATTTGTTTCTTATTAACCAAATGCACCACAAATTAGCAAAGGGATATTCCTAGCCTTGATGGACTCTGTAGCAGACCACCACAATTTCCAAGCTTCCAAGAGATTATTACCCTTCCAGTGAAAGGGGAGTTGGAGGGATGTAAGAACATTGTGCCAAATGGAAATGGTGCATGGACAATGCAAAAAGAGGTGATCTATGGATTTAGATGCTAGGTTGCTAAGGATACACTAGGTGGGGCCATGAAAGGTTTGCTTCTAAAGATTATCCCATGTAGGAGCAATGTTGCGAAGGATACACCACATGAATAGTCTGGCTCTAAGAGGAGCCTTCAACTTCCAAAGAGATGTCCACCACCAATTTGTGGTCTGGGGCTTTTGTGCTGCAAAGATAAGGGGATATCCATCCTTATGAGAGTATTGTCCATGCTGAGAATGTGCCCAAATAAGTACATCTTCACCCTCAGTAATCCTAACATGTGATTCAGAGAGAGAATTTATGTAGGATTTCCACTCATTATGCCAGTTGTGTGGGATATTCAATTGTTCAACAGATTTCCAAGCTTGTCAAAATATGGAGGTATTGTCTGGATCAGCAATGTGTGCAAGACGAGTGTGACCAAATGTCGAGAGGAGATGTAAGAGATCAGGTGGGAGATGATAAGCATTCCCATAGTATACTAAGGATCCATTCCCAATTGGACCTGGGACCCAGATCCAATCCTCCAAGTAAGCCCATCCCGAATATATGAGAGAGAGTTTAGAACAACTCTCCAAATGGTTGAGATATGAACCTTGTTCCAAGAGGGTAGCTTGATCCAGTCCAAAGGGTGTAGGGGACTTATGTATTTCTCTATGACCACCTCAGTCCACAAATTCTTGGTTGTCATGATGCGCCATCCCATTTTGGCAGCTAATGCTTTAGCAAATGCAGCAAGATTTTCCATGCCCCAACCACCCCATTTCTTAGGAAGGGCAATGCGTTCCCATCTGACCCAAGCATATTTACTATCAACCCATAAAAATATAGCAATGTATATTTTAGAATTTAAGCATAATATTATAAAAATTAGGTGATGATTTCACCCGGACGACGAATTTTTCGTCGGAATTCGACAATTATTTTTCAAGAAATCCTATTTTGAGAGTGTTTGAACCATTTTTTTTTATGGTGGAAATGTATTCAACACCATTAAGAATACCCGGGGCACCCAAAAGTTGAAGTTTGATAGTTGTAAACCAAATTTCTTCATAGTCATGCTAGATTTTCCATATTTTCGAGAGAAAATGTCGCCTCCTTAAATTACTTTCTAGTATAAATTATTTATTTAATATTTGTATTTATAAATTAACATATATAAATGACAAAGAATTTAATATAAATAAATAAATTAACATATATATATATATATATATATATATATATATATATATATATATAAATAACTTATTTAATATTAAAATATATATATAATTAAAATAAATTTATATTAAAAATAGAATTGGTTAAATTAAATGAATAATAATAATAATCATAATTATATTTTTAGTAAATGTAAACCTTGCATAGATTTTATAATTAAATTTGATATAATTTAATGAATAATAATAAATAAGCAATTTATAATTATAGTTTGATAAATTTAAAAGAGTGGTGTAGTAAAAAAAAAAACAAACAAACAAACATTTTAGAATGCATGAATAAATTCAACACTTTAAATAAAGATATTCCAAATACGCAAATCACAAAACTCAAATTTGCCATCCAACCATATAGAATCTTTAATAAAAATTGACTAAAAACATATTATTAAAAAATAATAATAATAAACATCTCATAATTAAATCAACAATAACCTAACATAATATGAATTTTATAAATAACTCATTTTTTTGGAAATTTGTGAACTCTACATTGCTGGGACAAATTGATATAAATTTTTAATTGAATTAAAAAAATTAATATATTGAATTTAAGGAATTTAAAATTTAAAAAAAATATGGAGTAGTTTTAAGTGTGATTTTTTGAAAAGTTTTATAGTATATTTTCCAATCTAATTCATCTAAAATCCAACATGAATTCATTGAAGTCATAAGTTTGGTGGGTGAAAATCTTCACAATCGAAGTACCTCAAGAGTTTTTAAGAGTGTTGAATCCATATATACACTCAAAATCTAGTTTAAACATCACAAATTAAAATTTGACAAAAAAAAATATCAAATTCTCACCAGAAATTAATAAAAACTCCAAAAAAAAAATAACACTTAAAAACTACTTATATATAATTTTCAAATAATTATAATGATTTAAATACTTCTAAGTCACAAATAAATAAAACTGTTACGTAACCAATACACTAACAAATAAAAAAAACGCTTTCAAAAATCTTCCTTATGTAATCTCCAATTAGTTTAAGCTATTTAAATATAAAGAAAAGAAACCAAAAAAAAGAGATTATATATACAATATTTTAATAAAATAATTGCAATATAACATTATTAAAAAAAAATATTAAAAAAAGGCTTTGAAAAATCTTTCTAATATAATCTCCAATAATTTAAATTATTTAAATATAAACAAAACAAACAAACAAAACATTATGTATATAATATTTTTAATAAAATAATTACAATATAATATTATTAATAAAAATATTAATAATTTTTTAGATAATTATATATTTTTATATTAATTATATATTAAGTAAATTATGATAATAGATTAGGATATGAAGTTTAATCTAACTCTTCACTAGTGTGGTCATGATGTTAATTTAATAGTTAATTCACTTAATCATGTCAAAGAGATATATTTTCAATTTGACTTCATGATATTATTATGTGATAAGTAGATGTTAATTTAATAGTTAATTCACTTAATCATGTCAAAGAGATATATTTTCAATTTGACTTCATGATATTATTATGTGATAAGTAGAGTTTTAATTTGACTTCATAATATTATTATGTGATAAGTAAAGTTTGATATACTAGGATACTAAGTGCTTTATAATAATGTTGACCAAAGGAAAAATCAAACATTTTTGTATGAAGATAAGGGTGGAATTTGTTTCATGTTGAATTGGTGGAGCTGTTGGTTTGGCGAAAGAAAATGATAAATGAACTATAGTAATTGTTTCTTTATTAGTTTGGTTCGGAAAGAAATTGATAAATTTGATAAAGTTATGTATGAAATTAATAAAGTTATGAAATTCAAAATTTTTAATCAAAATTTTAATTTAGATATTAGAATTAAAGTTTATGTTGGAAATTAATGAAGTCATGAAATTCAAAATTTTTAATCAAAATTTTAATTTAGATATGAGAACTATTTACTTGAAACATATTAAATTATGATAACATTTTTATTTAACCAATTATAAATTTGGAAGTTTTATTTGGCCTTTTTCGCGGTCAAAGAAGTGTATTAGGTTTAAAAAACTTAGTATAAGGTAAAGTGTTGATTAGTAGTTTTTGTGAAATCAATTAATGTTATAAAATCTTAGCATTAATTTGTAACATTAAATGTTAATATGTGAAATACAAATACAAAACCCATAGTCTATATCTTATTTTCCCTGAGCTTCCATGTACACCCACATGCAAATGTTGCTGTTATGCTCTCTCCATGTTGGTTCTGTAGTTTTTAAAGGCAAGGGACTCTTGAACCATGATTATAACTTCTAACATTCAACTTTATTATATGTTATGACAATGTTGTCGCTGATATGATGCCCTAAACTTTGATGCCTTCAATTGTACGCCCATTGTAGCTAACGACAGAGAAACAGAGTCTCATTCAGATGTTGCCTATATTTTCCTGCAAGTTTATAATGTCATAAAGATTAAAGTTAGTGATTTAGCAAGCCGTTAACTAAAGGAGAGGAAAAACCAGTTTTCACAGGTGCAATTTAGCAAACAAGAACTAGAGGAGGCAAAATAAGATGCAATAATTGAAAATATTCAAGTCTTTCTCTTCACAATTTTTCTTGATGACAAAATAGATAGGCAAAATCAGATGCAATAATTGAAAATATTCAAGTCTTTCTCTTCACAATTTTTCTCGATGACAAAATAGATAGAAAAATATTTTTACTTCTTTATTTCTAATTTCTTTATGACAAAATGAATATGAAAGCACAACAAAATTTCCCTCATTTCCTTTTAAAAATGAAAATATTGGATTTTTACTTTTTATTATGATCTAGGTTGTTTTACTAAATTACTTTTTGAAAAAAAAGATAAATAATTTGTTGATAAGGAAGATAAATTGTAAAAAGAGAATTGAATTGTTGCTTACCTAAAGTCAAACCAAAATCCAATCCAATAAAAAAAGTTATGAAAATCTAGTAAAATGCTCACTATTCAAACCAGTAAAGTGGTCATTATTCTGGGCGTCAAAATTAAAGTGGTTTGACCATATCCAAGTGCATCACCTTCAAACCTCCACTGCACCCTAAAAAGCCCCATAACTCAACTAGTTGTATTAATGTTGTTCCATTTTCTATTCTTTAAATTAAAGATATTGTAATGCCCCAGGAAGATGTAAATATTTGAATTTACTGTGGTTAAAAACTGAATATGACATTGTTAACTATTTTGGAATTTAATAATATTGTTATTATTTCTTTAATAAGATAAGAAATGTTTTTGGAAAATGCTGGCAACTTCTGAAGGGGGAAGTTGGGAGACAGTTGCAGTGGATGCAACCCTAACTACCTCTCCTGACTGGAAAGGTTTTCCGGGAGGAAAAAGGAAGGAAGGAGTTAGTTTGTGTTGTAGAGGACAGATAGAGAAAAAGAAAAAGACAAGAAGATGGATGGCTAAGTCTGGTGATGACCAGATAGCTAAACACATAGTGCAAGTATCTTGCTTAGGACAGTGGTCCTGCAAAAGAGCAAGGGGAGGAGATTCTGGTCCCGAAGGACGAATCTCAATGGTTGGGTGGCAAATTAGCAGCAGAAGATAAGTAAAGGCGTAGCTTCTAGAGTAGTTGCAAGACAAAGCAGTTCAGGAAACCAAGGTGAATAGTTCTATTGGAATAGTGGATTAACATCAACAATTCAGGTACTGAATTTCTAACTATTGTGCGTGAATAAGGTTTGTTTTATTCGTAGGAAAAATAGATCTGTAGTCAAAACTCTATACAGAATTGATTTTTAGAAGAAAATATACAAATTGATACTTGAAACTTGGTTTACAGATAAAACAAAAAAAGAACAAGAAAACACGAGCAAGAATATTGAAACCCTCTTATGTTCTAGAAGAGTACGAGAGCGAGTGTTAACTGTAGTGGAACTGTAGGGTTTCATACGGGTTCTGGACCCCGAAAACCCTGGCGCGAGGGAAGAGTGACCCTCAAGGGGTGGGTAGGCAAATAAAATAGTAAGGACATTCCAGTCCTGTTAACCGAAACTTAGCAGGGTGTGTGCAAGGTAAACTGTGATCATAATCTTTCAGCCATTTAATACAAAAAATAGAGAAATGGAACAAGGTTTTATAGAGAATGACAAGTGTGGAACCCGAGTGTCATGGGTGTCAATCCAGGAAAGAATCCAGTTGGGGTATGAAGCCTGTTATATAAAATCATATTTACAAATAATCAACTGCTAACCAGCAACAGACAATAGTGACAAATAAACTACGGGAAGTATCCCTTTGGGTTTGCAAATTGAGGGAAGACCCCACAGCAATCTTAACAGTGAACACGGGAATCGTGCGAGTAAGCACCTCAACAACAGTAAATCAAACAACAGATTTTCTAGAATACAGTAAGTAGAAAACTTCAGCTGTAATTGAATAACCCCGAAACTTCACATGCATGAATTAGTTACTCAGGTAATAAGACAGAAAAGGATGAAACCAATGTTAACCGCTAACACGTAGCACAGACGTATCCATTATGAACAGATAGTGTTGAATTTCCTATTAAATCTCAATAAAACAGTAGAGAGCAAATAGAAGACCGTCAGAGGCTACCACATTTAAATAATCAAACCATTTGAACAAGAGGCGAGAAGTGGAAATTCTCATTATTAACATATAGCAGTATTATGGTAAGAAAACAACCCCATTTATAATAAGTTATATTACTCAAGTGTCCATGCGAATACATAGCAGGAAGGATGGAAAAGAAAACATGTCAAAACAATTGCAGAAGCAAACAAGTTTGGTGGAATGTTTTCCTCAGGATATCCCCAACACCTATCTAATTAACAACCCGACTCGCCACGGGAGGAGCTATGGCGTAGTCCAATAAATATTACATGATTACATCAACATATACATTGTTCCAAAACTATGATCTAGAAAACAATCCTCCGCACAGACATAGAGTCCAGGATTTAGACACTACAGCTCATGACTGTTCATCTTGCCACATTGTTATCCCATCAAGGTCACAAAGTACTGGGAAAACAATGCAGTCAGGCCAATAAACTAGTCCTAATAACCTAAAAAGTTGATCTCAGTTGAGAGGCTAGCATCCAGGGTAAAACACTTACCTGAAAACTCTTAGGCCAAGAAGGATGACGAAGTGCCCACTGCAACACATCCATGAGCAAATTCGGACTCCTGAGGAGATTCCTGTAAGCAGTAAGCAGCAAGCACGGTGTTATCAGTTGCCAACAGAAAATTTGGAGAAAACAATTAAAATGCAAAAAAAAAAAAAACATAGCAACAAGAATCTTAAACAGCATGGTAGAACCTTACCCTTTTCCTTCATACGTTAAGGGCACCATGACTCTACAACCGCGAGCCTACCAACTCGCTCAGGACCTAGAACGATAGACAGAGTCGGTCTGTGGGAAGAAAACTAAGGAAAAGAAACAAAGCCGGCGCCGAGTGGGAAAATGAAAGACAACCGGATAACTGAGAGCTGAAAAGATCAAACCCTGGAACGAGCTGAACCATTGGATCACCATCCTGTACACCCTCCGTTGATATGGCGGAAAGCTCGAGGAAAACGACTGCGGAAGGGAGAACCTACTCGTGCCACGTAGAGGGCAGAGTAGGACAGAAATCAACCACCGTAATCCAAAGTAATAATTCCATAGTACAGCTTATCCTGTAAATATTAAATGAAACTGCCAAGTGTCACATAAAGTCGCAGAATGTACAGGTGGTAATATGATGGGAAGTTCTCGAGTTGCGAAGGGAATTAATGCTACACTGACCTGGGAGTACGAAGCCCTTACCATTCCCGGATACCATTATTTCGGTCGCCAGAAACATATTTATTGACAAAGGGGTGAGAACCATTGACCTGTTGTCGATGTAATAATACCCACCATAGTTTATACCTTTGAAGAAAAAATTTACTATTATAACTTTAGTTGGAGACATGACAATTGGTATCAGAGCCCAGTTACAAAACTGAGGCCTCTGGGAAAGGAAAGTTGATAACAGAAACAACACATACAATTTATTTTCTTCTCTATTTGAGCAGTTCAAGAAAACAGTTAGTAAGTTGACTATTTTCTATCTATCACTTGTCTTATGTTAAAGACAGGAAACCGGAAGACTGACAGTATGAGAAGAGGGGACAGTGCGTCACGCAGGTATGCAATGGGTCAGGGACCTGTACCTGGCCCTGAGAATAATCCCGAGCTATGGGTACAACTCGAGGAGGAGGCTCGCAATACAAATCAGGCTATTTTGGAGACAGTGCAGGAATTGAAAAATGAAATGGCCCAGTTACGTGAAGATAATGCATGGCTAACTATGGAGCAAGAGAGAATTATAAAAAGCCTGTCCGACAAACAGAACCAGCCACCAGCTAATCCCAGTGCGGAGCAGCAAAGAATGTCAGAAGAACAGAATCACCACACAGAACCTGAAGGATCGGAAGAGAGGGAGGAACGATCTAATAATGCATCTGAAAAATAGACTTCAAAAAGGCAACGTATAGAGTTGCAAGGGGAATGTCGTAAGATTAAACTATCACACTTCGTTGAGGCATGGTTGATTAATATGAACAAATATTTCCAGCTATATGAATACGATCACAACCTTAAGGCACGGCTGGCCATTTTCCAACTACAGGGAAAAGCCACCCTGTGGTGGGAAGAAGTTAAGATCGTAAGAGGGGTAAGCGAACAGACCATAACCTGGGAGAGATTTCAAAGGTACTTTAAGGAAAGATACCTAACTGAGCATTTTTATGACGAAAAGGCAAGAGAATTCCATGACTTGTGGTTGGGGCAGCAGACCATGGATGAATTTATCACCCGTTTCACTTCCTTGCTTCGTTATGTGCCTTATATTAGAGAGGAAAAAGCTAAGGTGAAAAGATTTTTTAGTAGTTTACCTCTGTATATGCGGGAAAGGATTGAGTTTGACAATCCAAAGACAATGGACGAAGTAATATGTAAAGCCAGGATTTGTTACCAGTAGAGTAAATAGAAGGGGGAAATCCTAGGTAAAAGATGGAATGATAATAGAAGTAATAATTCAGAAGTAATAAGTCAACTCGAAACAATAAAGGGAATCGCAGTAGTGGTAGCAAGGGAGTTGGTAAGGGGCAAAACAGCAGGACTGTACAGAAAAATTCATTCAGATCCAAGCCAACCAATGAGTCCAGAGTCGGCGAACAGCCTGCAAAATTGGACAGCGAAGGGACAACAAGACCTCCAGTGCAGTGTTGGGGTTGTGGAGGGCCTCACTACATCAAAAACTGTCCACAACGAAAGGGAACCGAACAATTATCCCAAATCCATGAAGCATTGACAGTCGGTGACATAGGACGTAGCCTACCGAGGATTAATGTGGCCTTGGACGATCGTCAGGCGGAGTACCAGCCGACCATGGTGGAATTCGAAGGTAAAATATCAAACCTTACTGTAGCTGTTTTAATTGATCCTGGAGCCACATTAAGTTATATTAGTCCTAAGGTGGTAGAACATTGTAAACTACAATCTGTTAAATTCAAGAATCCGTGGCTAGTATAGCTGGCTACAGGGGCCAAGAGGCAAGTGCTTGCAAAAGTCAATAACTACTCTTTAAAAATAGCAGGGCAGCCAGTAATGGTAGATTTAAATGTGCTTCCCCTCGGTTCATATGATGTTCTGATCAGTATGGACTGGTTAGAAAAGCACTGGTCATTGGTTAACTGCAAAACAAAGACTATTTATTATAGGGATGAACATGGAGCAAGGCAGGAGATGCAAGGAATTAAGCGGCCAGTACAGATTCGACCAATAACTGCATCTCAGTTAGCAAAATGCATTAGGAAGGGGTGTCAAATTTATGCCATCCAAGTGGGCTATGCTAACTCGAAAGATAAGACAGCCACATTGGACAACATCCCTGTGATACAAGAATTTGCTGATGTGTTTCCGGAAGAGATTCCCGGACTGCCACCTAAGAGGGATATAGACTTTACTATCGAATTGGTACCGGGGGCAGCCCCAGTATCCCGAGCGCCCTACAGAATGAGTATACCTGAGTTGACAGAGTTAAAAATGCAGCTACAGGAGCTGTTAGACAAAAACTATATTCGTCCCAGTGTGTCTCCTTGGGGAGCTCCAGTATTGTTTGTTAAGAAAAAAGACGGGACTCTTCGCATGTGTATAGATTATCATCAGCTGAATAAACTGACAATCAAAAATAAGTATCCTCTACCTCAGATTGATGAACTGTTCGACCAAGTGAAAGGTGCCACAGTATTCTCCAAGATCGATTTGCGATCAGGTTATCACCAAATCAGGATTAAGGAAGAGGACATAGCTAAAACAACTTTTAGAACAAGGTATGGACATTACGAGTTTGTGGTGCTACCCTTTGGGTTGACTAACGCCCCCGCAACTTTCATGTGCTTGATGAACAACATATTTCATCAATATTTGGATAGATTTATGTTGATATTTATCGATGATATATTGATATATTCCCATACCATGGAAGAGCACAAGGAGCACCTCAGATTGGTGTTGCAAACCCTCCGAGAACACCAGTTATATGCCAAGTTCAGCAAGTGCGACTTCTTCAAGGAAGAAATATAGTATCTGGGCCATATAATCACAAAGGAAGGGATCGCAGTGGACCCTGAAAAGATAAAGACCATAATGGAGTGCCCGTACCGAGAGATGTAGCAGATATCAGGTCCTTTATGGGGTTAGCTGGTTATTACAAACAATTTGTGGAAGGCTTCTCAAGGGTAGCGTATCCTATCACCTCCTTACAGAAAAAAGGAAGAGCGTTCAGATGGACCCCGGAATGTCAGAGAAGTTTTGAGCAGCTTAAGCACCTGCTCACCACCGCACCCATTTTGAGCATAGCTGATCCTAATAAGGACTATGTGGTGTGCACTGATGCAAGTAAGGAAGGTGTGGGAGGCGTGTTGATGCAAGAAGGGAAAGTAATTGCTTACGAGTCAAGGAAACTAAAAGAGCATGAGCATAAATATTCTTCTTATGACTTAGAGTTGGCAGCCATCATACACGCCTTGAAGATGTGGCGACATTATCTTATGGGAAGGAAATTTTTGTTACTAACAGACCACCACAGTCTGACCAATTATTTTAGCCAGCCCACTTTAAACGCTAGGCAAGCACGGTGGGTAGATTTCTTAAGTGGTTTTGACTTTGAAATCAAACATCTGAAGGGGAAAGAAAACCAGGTGGCAGACGCGTTAAGTCGGAAAGTACAATGTTTGTACGAAATTTCCTTCAGCGAATGGAAAAGCCCCTTCAAGGAAATGATAAAAAAGGAAACTGAACAAGATACTGTATACCAGAAAGTACAGCAGTCTACCAGCAAGGAAAATCAGCAAGGCTACAAGATGGATGATGTTGGAACATTGTACTACAAGAAAAGGCTATATGTACCTAATCAAAACAGCATTAAAAACCTGATTTTGGATGAATTTCACATCAGTCACTATGTTGGACACCCAGGATATCAGAAAATGATCACTGCGCTTCGAAAAGAATACTACTGGCTGGGTATGAAGAAGAATGTGGCCGAGTATTTAGCACGGTGTTTAGAGTGCCAACAAATTAAGGCAGAGCATCAACATCCAGTGGGGCTATTGCAGCCATTACCCATTCCGGAATGGAAGTGGGAAACCATTTCTATGGATTTTATAATGGGGCTGCCTAAGACAAAGAAGAATAACAATTCTATTATGGTGGTGGTGGACAAATTGAGTAAAGCAGCACATTTTATACCTGTGCAATCTACCTACAGAGCTGTACAGATTGCCCATATCTTCATGCAGAATGTGTTTAAATTGCATGGACTCCCGAAGACGATAATTTTAGACCGTGACGTGAAATTCATGTCGGCCTTTTGGAAGACATTATTTGCAGAATTAGGGACACAATTGAACTTCAGTACAGCGTATCACCCCCAGATCGACGGACAAACAGAGCGGGTGAACCAGGTGGTAGAAGACATGTTAAGGGCATACGTAATGTAGCAACCAATGCAGTGGGAGTAGTATTTTCACTTGGTTGAGTTTACATATAATAACAGCTATCATACCTCATTAAAAATGAGCCCCTTTGAGGTTTTGTACGGGTGGAAGTGCTGCACACCCTCAAGATGGGGTGGACCTGAAGACAAATTAAGGTTAGGGCCGGAAATGCTTAAGGAAATGGAGGAAATGGTCAAAAAGGAATGGTCTAATTTAAAAGCTTCTTAGGATAGGCAAAAGAACTTTGCTGACCGAAAGAGGAGGTTTAAAGAATACCAAGTTGGTGACCGTGTGTATATGAGAATTCAAGCAAGGAGTAGTACACTGCAATGGAGCAGGTGTACCAAGTTGGCACCCCGATATTGTGGACCATTCCAGGTCTTGGCAAGAATTGGGCCGGTGGCTTACCAGCTCACCCTGCCAAGTCACATTCGGGTCCACAATGTCTTCCATGTCTCTGTATTAAAAAAATACATTTATTATCCTAAACATGTGATCAGATGGTAGGATATACAAGTCGAACCGGAAGGAGAAGTCTTGGTCGAACCGCTGAGCATTCTCGACCAGAGAGAAGTACAGCTGCGGAAGCAAGCTATTACCCAAGTTAAAGTGCAATGGCATCACTTTAGGCCTGATGAGGCCACTTGGGAAGATGAAGAGTTCATGAGAAAAGCTTACTCGGAGCTGTTCTTTGTCAACAAACATCGGGATGATGTCCAATTTCAGGAGGGGGAGATGTAATGCCCCAGGAAAATGTAAATATTTGAATTTATTGTGGTTAAAAAATGAATATGACATTATTAACTCTTTTGGAATTTAATAATATTTTATTATTTCTTTAATAAGATAAGAAATGTTTTTGGAAAATGCTGGCAACTTCTACAGGGGGAAGTTGGGAGATGGTTGCAGTGATTGCAACCCTAACTACCTCTCCTGACTGGAAAGGTTTTCCGGGAGGAAAAAGGAAGGAGAGGAGTTAGTTTGTGCTGTAGAGGATAGGCAGAGAAAAACAAAAAGACAAGAAGATGGATGGCTAAGTCTAGTGATGACCAGATAGCTAAGCACATAGTGCAAGTATCTTGCTGAGGACAGTGGTCCTGCAAGAGAGCAAGGGGGGGAGATTCTGGTCCCGAAGGACGAATCTCAATGGTTGGGTGGCAAATTAGTAGCAGAAGATAAGTAAAGGTGCAGCTTCTGGAGTGGTTGCAAGACAAAGCAGTTCAGGAAACCAAGGTGAATAGTTCTGTTGGAATAGCGGATTAACATCAACAATTCAGGTACTAAATTTCTAACTGTTGTGTGTGAATAAGGTTTGTTTTATTCATAGGAAAAAGAGATCTATAGTTGAAACTCCATACAAAATTGATTTTTAGAAGAAAATATACGGATTGATACTTGAAACTTGGTTTACAAATAAAACAAAAAAAGAACAAGAAAACACAACCAAGAATATCGAAACACTCTTATGTTCTAGAAGAGTATGAGAGTGAGTGTTAACTATAGTGGAACTGTAGGGTTCCATACAGGTTCTGCAACCCGAAACCCTGGTGCAAGGGAAGAGTGACCCTCAAGGGATGGGTAGGAAAATAAAACAGTAAGGACGTTCTAGTCCTGTTAACCGAAACTTAGCAGGGTGAGTGCAATGTAAACTGCGATCATAGTCTTTCCACCATTTAAAAAAAACAATAGAGAAATGGAACAGGGTTTTACATGAGAATGACAAGTGTGGAACCCGAGTGTCATGGGTGTCAGTCCAGAGAAAGAATTCGGTTGGGGGTATGAAGCCTGTTATATAAAATTACATTTATAAAATAACCAACTGCTAACCAATGACAGACAATAGTGACAAATAAATTACGGGAAGTATCCCTTCGGGTTTACAAATCGAGGGAAGACCCCATAGCAATCTTAACAGTGAACACGAGAATCGTGCGAGTAAGCACGTTAGCAACAGTAAAACAAACAACAGATTTTCTAGAATACAGTAAGTAGAAAACTTCCGCTGTAATTGAATAACCTCGAAACTTCGCATGCATGAATTAGCTATTCAGGTAATGAAATGGAAAAGGGTGAAACCAGTGTTAACCATTAACACATAGCACAGACGTATGAGTTATGAACAGACAGTGTTGAATTTCCTGTTAAATCTCGATAAAACTTTAAAGGAAAAATGGAAGACCGTCAGAGGCTACCACATTTAAATAATCAAACCATTTGAACAGGAAGTGAGAAGTGGAAATTCTCATTATAACATATAGCAGAATTATAGCAAGAAAACAACCCCCATTTATAATAAGTTATATAACTCAAGTGTCCATGTGAATACATAGCAGGAAGGATGGAAAAGAAAACATGTCAAAACAATTGCAGAAGCAAACAAGTTTGGTAGACTGTTTTCCTTAGGATATCCCCAACACCTGTCCAATTAACAACCTGACTCACGGGAGGAGCCATGGTGTAGTCCAATAAACATTACATGATTACATCAACATATTCATTGTTCAAAACTATGTTCTAGAAAACAAGTCCTCCGCACAGACATAGAGACCAGGATTTAGATACTACAGCTCATGACTGTTAATCTTGCCACATTGTTACCCCATCAAGACCACAAGGTACTGGGAAAACAAGGCAGTCAGGCCGATAAGCCAGTCCTAATAACCTAAAAAGCTAAACTCAGTCGAGAGGCTAGCATCTGGGGGTAAAACCCTTACCCGAAAAACCTTAGGCCAAGAAGGTTGACGAAGTGCCACTGCAACACATCTATGAGCATATTCGGACTCCTGAGGAGATTCCTGTAAGCAGTAAGCAACAAGCACAGCGTTATTGGTTGCCAACAAAAAACTTGGAGAAAACAATTAAAATGAAAAATAAAAAAAACATAGCAACAGGAATCTTAAACGGCATGGTAGAACCTTACCATTTTCCTTCATACGTTAAGGGCACCATGACTCTGCAACTGCGAGCCTACCAACTCATGCAGGACCTGGAATGATAGACAGGGTCGTTCTGCGATAGGAAAACTAAGGAAAATAAACAAAGCTAGCACCAAGTGGGAAAATGAAATACAACCGGATAACTGAGAACTGAAAAGATCAAACCCTAGAACGAGATGAACTGTTAGATCACCACCCTGTACACCCTCCGTTGATATGGCGGATAGCTCGAGGAATACGACTATGGAAGGGAGAACCTGCTCATGCCACGTAGAGGGCAGAGCAGGACAGAAATCAACCACCGTAATCCAAAGTAATAATTCCACAGTACAGCTTATCCTGTATACATTAAATGAAACTGCCAAGTGTAACATAAAGTCACAGAATGTACAAGTTGTGTTATGGTGGGAAGTTCTTGAGTTGTGAAGGGAGTTAATGTCAGGTTGACCTGGGAGTACGAAGCCCTTACCATTCTCAGATACCATTATTCCGGTCGCCAGAAACATATTTATCGACAAAGGGGTGAGAATCGTCGACCTGTTACTGACGTAATAATACCCACCATAGTTTATACCTTTGAAAAAAAAAATTATTATTATAACTTTAGTTGGAGACATGACAGTTGTTCCATTTTTATTCTTTAAATTAAAAATACTAATTTACAACATCCCTTGATTAGGTTCCATAATCGTATTTCTCCTGAAGCTTTTCTTCAAAAATGATATAAATTTAAATAGAGCTTATGTTTTTTACTATTGTGTGAATTAATGGTTGTTGTGACTTCGAAAGTGCTAGGACAAAAAGAGAAATTATGCCACTAGGTACTAAATCACCACGGTACAAATTCAACCACAAACCTCATTTCTAAATAAAAATAATCCAATCCATTGGTTTAAATTAAATCATATTCTCTGTAATTTCCAAGTATAGAATTGAGAAGAAAACAAAGAATTGTATGGATGCTTACCTAAAGGTAGAGCAAAATCCAAGTAGAACAAGTTGCAAAAAATTGCATTTATCACTACTTACATAACAACAAAAATTGGATTTGAATGGATATTTTCGAAATGAATGGATATGCCATTTTTGAGATGGCTTGCAATCCTCCCATGGTAAATGATATTAGGCAAAAACCCACAAACTCTTCACCCAATGAAACAAATTATGCAATACCCAACAGGATTTTTCTACAAAATTGTGATACCCAACAGAATTTTTTCACAAAAATGCAACACCCAAATCCCCGTTGATTTGTTTCCATCTCCAGAATTGCTATGATTTTATGCTCCCACTCCTCCTTGGTTAAAGAATAGTTAATTATTATTTCATATTTAACATTAGTGAAACAACAAATATTATTTTATAGTTATTGTTAACAAAACAGGCTCAGGGTTTCAAAGTAGATTTGTATACGAACCCATGCGGAGGGGCTATTATTGGTGGAATAAGAAACTCAAGAGGTATTCTTCCCAACATCTATAGCAATTCATAATATTATAATGTAAATTTACCATCTAAAATCAAATGATTATGAAGTCATATATATTCCTTTCTAACTAATCTTACATCATACAATGATTTGAAAGAAATTGATTAACTAACGTCCCAGCTAAGTGGAAGGTGTTTCTTTTAACTAACCCAACCTCCATGGTTTCATTATGGAAATGGGGTTGCAAAATTTCTCATTTCCAAAACTTACCGCTATTAAATTTGGACAACATCGTTGCGTCTAGCTCATAAAGAGCTTTTTGGAAATATAAATATTTTTCTGATCTAATGCACAGATCAAAAGTTATGCACAATTGAAGTTTGGGCCCCCACTTAACCTTACCACATCAAAAAAAAATCAACCATTTGATGCCCCTATGGCATTTCCACCTCACATGAGGTCCATCCTACCACGTGTTAACGCTACCACGCCCCACACCCTTTCTTGAAATGGCACTCCATTCTCACCACCATGGTGTTCCATGTATCATTAAATGACAAGGACAAGTCCATTTCGAGGCTTTTTTGTACTCTATGTTCTCTTGAAAGAATCACACATCAAGCACTTTAGTTCCCCCAAGCTTTGTGTTGATGTGACTTCCAGTCACGAGTGCTACCTTTTTAGCGCCATGTATCACTCAATGTCAGGTGGTACCACAACCACTACCACATGTCTTTTAATGCCACATCAACTCAAGTCCTAGGCTCCACTAGGTCCCAGATCTCCATGAAAACTAGCACTTTCATTAGGGGATTTTTGAGGTAAAAAAGGGCCTCCTAAGGAAATTATAAAATAATAGTGGAAATAATAAAATAAGATTAGATTGCATCATTAAATTTTAGAGGGAAAAAAGAAAAAACTATTTTTTCAACTCATATTTTCAACTTATCTCCCTATGGGTTTACTCAAATTTTGAGTAGAAACACTCGTTGGATGCAGAATTTGATTCCTCATCCAAGGAGTACCCATGTTGCATACTTTTGATGGAACTTGTCACACTAAAAATGGGAAATAGATGAAAAATGTAATTGTGATCAAATTTTTTCATGTATTTCTCATTTTTCCTATAGCAAGGTCCATTAAAAGTATGCAACATGGGTACTCCTTGGATGAGGAATAGAATTTTGCATCCAACAAGTACTGCTACTCAAAATTGGAGTAAAAATTTAGGGAAATAAGTTGAAAATACGAGTTAAAATGGTATTTTTATTATTTTATTATTTTTTAATCCTTTTATTGTTTTACTCCAAAAATGGTGAATCATCCCCCATGGTTGACATCATTATCTTGAATCATATTGGTTCTTATAAAGTTTATTTTGGTTGTACATTTTTCTTAGGAGGCCCACTTTAGACCTCAAGATTCCCCTAATGCATGTTCATCGATGGGAGGACATTCTATCCCACCCTCTGTTTACATCATCAATGTGCTCATGAGAGGGGAGAACCCCTGTCTTTTATTTGTGGCACGATGGAAAATATTGGTAGCAGGCAACAGGAAGTTTCTCATCTTGTGGCCTCTATTAATTGTACCCCTTGTCACAACCAACCACCTTACTTTCCAAGTGTGGTGTGACATGAATATACACGATAGATAATGAGAATGTTCTCTTCTGTGCTTTTTTCAACTCATGAATTTTACTAGACACACAAAGTCTCCATCCTGTGGAGGCACTTCTCTATTCCCTGGGACTTAAATGAATCTTGCCACTAATGTATACTTTCATCCTGCAGATGCAAGTCTCCATTCCTAGGTACATAAATAAATCCAACAACAAACCGACATTCTTCATCCTCCATTGCTCTAACTCTTTGCAAGTCTTAACAAAGTTCATCCACCCGTAATGCAAGCCCATCATTTAGTGACGACTAGACTTAGAGTCTCAAGAAGTCTGATGTCTCACAAAGCCACTCTAGATGAACAACAATGCTATGTATCATTAGTATAACAAGGATAAATCCCTCAATCTGACAATACCACCTAAGGCATTAAACATAGCCATAACAGAGATAAACTATCTACATGCCTCACAACAGGCATTACTAGATTCACTAATACAACGTGTCTCATACACATTGAACATAGAATTCCAGTAAGCCCATACATAACTTTTATCCATGTTATTCATGCATATCATTAATAAAGTCACACACACTGTGACATTTAGCTATCGATGTAAGTAACCATACATATTAGGTAGGTGACCATGCATTTACGAGTTTATTAACAACCACAGGGACCTCCAGCCCCCTCAAAACAATGAGACAAATTGATGAGGAGCATAAGGCTTGAAGACAAATTCGAGGAATTATTCCAAAAATACAAAAAAAAATATTACAGGCAAAGGAGTGGGATCCTTTAATTGTGAATTTCCATGTTTTCCTAGTTAAGCATAGAGCTAGAATATAGGATTTGATCATGATGTAATAAATTTTAGTTAGTTAACTGTAGTGGAGATTCTCGAGGAGAATGTCTCGCAGGACAGATAGGGTCAATAAATTTTAGCCTTTGAATTAGGATCTGGTTGTTAGGATGAACCAATACTTATGTAATTTTCACACTATTGTAAGAGGATTTTGACTGTTGAAGAAAATTGGCTTTCCTGAAGCGAATCCAATAAATTGGGAAATTTAGTCTCTGTGTATGTGAATGAGAAATTCCCTGTCAAATCCCGAAGGATAATCTCCTTCGAAATCTCTGTGTTTGTTGTGAAATTCAGAGTTTATTTGGTGTTCTGTGAGATTGAATGGAATTGTGTTGACTGTGTCAAATTCTGTGTTTTTTTTAACTGTGTAGAGTGTGAATTTCTGAAGTCTCTCGCCGCTGTGAAAACCCTATGAGAATCCTAGTGGTCCTTGGTCTCGAAGCTCTAAGCTTCGTTTTCATCTGTCGGCTCATGGAGCGGATGGTCGAGATCAGCGGAGGAAGACCAAGGACGCAGTGGCATGAAGATTGATTTTGGACCATTAGATCTCGGTTGAGACAGATCTATGGTGTTTGGGTGAGGAAGTTACTCGACAGTTAATGAGTAGAAGCGGGTTGGAGAAACCCACAAGTGGATTTCGAGTGGAGGAAAGGTCGTAAACGATAATTCCCTGTTGGTTCTGATTCCACACACACAGTGACACGTAACAATGAGGTGAAAGAGGGAAACCACTTTTCGGCGGATTTGGAGTGTGCAAGTTAACCGGCCAAAATACGTGTGAGCCGTTAGATCTGGTGGAGCGGGATCGACGGTTGACAGATGAGGAGCAAGTTTCGAAGTCGAGAAGTGATGCGACCATTGGATCTTGAATAGATCAACGGTGGAGAAGTGCCGACGAATATTTAGAAGGGCGGATTTCAAACTTTATTGAACTGTGGTTTGTGTTACCGTCGGGTCCGGATTAGTGGAAGTTTAGCAGAACTCTGCAACTTTTGGAGGGGTCTGCTAGCTTAGAGGAAGCTCAAAAAAGTTGTCAGTGGATGACAGAGAGCCCATTGGACCAACAATTACACTTGCAACCAGAGGTAGAAGACATAGTCTCACAGTTTGGGAGATTAACACTCCTACCTGCACCCAGACTGCCACCACAAATCACACATGTATCTCATCATAGGAAACCAGGAATAATACAATTCCTCCATAAGAAAAGTTAAAATATATATTCATTATTATAACCCATAACACTACATTCAACATTCATAATGAAACAGAGGTACAAATGACACAGTTATATATATATATATATATATATATATATCTTAATGACTGGCAATTAAGGAAGGGACTTCATCTCTCCACCCAACAGTAGGGCAACTATGTTGCAATCTTATTGGGTGTGGAGCCTGATTATCTTCCTGATTCAAAGGTTTTTGCATTAGCCATGTTTTTATCCTAGTTCCTGATGGGTGGGTGTGGTAGGGCTTGCCCCCCACTAGTCCCGCCACCCCCAAGTTAAAATTATATGAATAATTGCCTTGTAAAATATTGTAATTTCATAGTCAATTTAGGTCATTCATTAGGTAGAAGATATGACTGTAGAATTTATGTTAATTTAGGGTTTTTTTCCCTAGAAGGAAACCCTCATTTTATATGAGGGAATTGTATTATGGTTGTGTATTGTTCAGTGCGTGAAGAAAAGAGGAGATACTGTGTGAGAACGAAGAGGAAGTTACAACAGATTTATTGTAGGTTGTATCTCTACATTTTGTTGGATAATATAAAAGGAAGTTCTGCCTATTTCTCCATGGACATAGCCCAAATCAAGTGAACCATGTATATTATTTGTGTCTCTCTTGTTTTCTATTTTTTTTCCCATGATATTTTATGTGTTTCATTGCTCTATTATTTAATTTCTAACAAGTATTTCTTGCAACTAACCACCCCCTGAGCCAGATTCAGAGTATGGGGAGGTAATTTCTCGGGAGTTCTCTTACCATCAACCAGTGAATAGATGCTGAGAAACATAGTCCATTTCTCATTTGATTTCTCAACAACCCCTTGTTATAGCACCAAAGTGACTCTCGATCAGTAGATCATCAACCATAAGGATTCATTCAAGGCTCAGAGAGTTTCAACTCAATTCTACGAGAAGGAATATATATGTGTAAATGGAGTTTTATCAGTTGGATTAGTCACTACATGAATAAAGAATCCACTTCGAGGAGATTTATCAGCTTGTTGAGAAAGTAACTAAGTGATTTATCAACCCCAAGGCTAGCCACGCATGGGTTTATTAGACCTTTCAACTAATTCCTAAGTGTCTCATCATGTCAAGTAGATTATCAACCTCAACTAGTATCCCAATTGTTTTTCAACCCCAATGAAAGCCACTACTAAGGTGTTTATCAACTCTTTCAGAAAGCACTTAACTAGTTTATCAACCCTGTACAACACTTGAGTGTCCCGACTCCACTGAAATCTCTCTCAAAAATCAATTCATAGTCACACTCACAAGCCTCAACAAACACAAAGAATATCATTTCCCTAAAGCATAACACAAGCTTTCACTAGTTATCTCTTTCTCGTATATTCACATTTGTCGCTGATTCATTCTTTGTGTTCTTTTCTTTTGCGTGTTGGCCCATTATTTTTCTCAATGAGTTCCCTTCCTTAATCAAGTACTCCATAGTCAGTTCACTTGACCGAATGATGCCTCATCTCTAAATCACTCTCTTCTCCACCCTTGTCTCCCATCGGGCCTCTCCTCTTGTATGTCATGCGTGTTAACCACACCCATGTCTCTACAAGGACTGCGATTGCATGCTCATCCTTTAACTAGGGAGTCCATTCTCTAAATGCAATGTTGCACTAGAAATGCCATAAATCCATCAAGGATATAGATGGTGAAATAAATACAGTGTCTTGGGTTTACAAGAAAATCTTCCTTAGTCCTCTAAATCTGTGCCCACTTCCTCATGTAGTCAATGTGCTACATTTCCACATTATTTACATGAGTTAAAATTCATAGCAATATTTACAAGAGGGAATAGAAAAAATGGTTGTCATATCATCTCTATCATTGGTCACACCATGTGATCCTACATTGTACACACTTAACCATAAATCATGAACATTAAATCTTGAAGCTTAAAGGTTGAGACTCACACAACATGTCCACATCCATGGGTCATTGGTATTCTATATCAAACACTAACTTACCGTTCTTGTTTGTGTAGGTGAAATAGATTTTTTTTTTGTTGGATTTTGAGGGTTATTTGTCATTTATTTAGTGTTGTCTCACTCATGATAGATCATAGTTCTTATAAAATGAGTTTATATAGATATAGATATAGATATAGATATATATATATATATATATATATATATATATATATATATATATATATATATATATATATATATATAGGTTGGATATGGAAATCTCAAATGTGTTGTTACCAAGGCTATGATGATTTCGATACATTCAGACTTGAATCTAAAGATGTATGAGGTTGTTATTTTTAGGTGTTAGCATGTCTGTTGGAAAGCTCTATTCTTCTTCCTTGTCAAAAGAATATGATCTTTTACAAAATCCATGCCTACATATTACTATTGCTTGAAATGTTGGAATCCTCCCAAATTCTTACTTAAAGGTGGCTTCAAACTTGTTTTATTATTTATAAGGTACTCCTTAAGACCAACTCATGAAATTGAAAGCTAATATTGATTATTTCTCTTCAAAATACATTAAAGTTAATGGGTTTTACCAAGCTACTTGAGAAATTTTCAAGAATGATTTAGCATAATTTGTAAAATCTTTGAAATTATGTCAGTAATGTTTAAACATAATTGCACCAAATCATTGCCTAGTTTGGCATTAGGACTAAACATGATTGAATAAATTTAATATTTTTAAATTAATATAAAACATATACATCTATGGGATTACTTGGTTGAAGCATATTTTATGGCCAAATTGGAATTGAAAATTTTACTAACCCAAAACATAAAATTTATATTAAAAAAATAATTTTTAACATTCACAACAAAAAATTAACAAAAACACATAATACATGATATTTAAATGATGGGTAAAAATAAAAATTAAATGTCATGTGAAAGGAAATTTTACAGAGAAACTCATCATAAAAAATTTACTTAACAGGTAAGAGTGCCCGTGAAATTTATACCTTAATTATAACACTCATTTCCACTTCTCTAGAATTAGTGTTCGAGAGAGTGTAAAGTCAATAAAGAGATTATAAGGGAATTAAATGATGAAATAACAAAAATAAAACCATGACTTTTGATCTTCATTTTCGTCTTAGACACAATTTTTGTCATCTCAAAATTATCATAGTTACTAGCCTAGATCCATCTTAACCCCAAATATATTAAGTATCGAGAGAGATCAAATCTCTAGATGTGCAAATTTTTACTCTCCAATTTTATTTTTATTTTTTTATTTTTTTTGTAATCTTGGTCGGACTACATCTTCATCATTTCCAATATATCACCCCCGTCAAGGTGGGGAATTGAATCGGTGACTTCACATAAAGGAGTGCTTTAATAGATCACCCGATAACGTCTATCCAAGGCCCCATGGACTTTATTTTTTAATTTTAATTATCAAGCCATCATTCAAAATTAATAATTATAATTTTTATTTTTATTTTTATAATTTGAATTATCTAGTTGATGGCACATAACATTACATTACATAACAACCTTGACGGTAAGTTCAATTGGTCGAGTCCCCGTCGTTAAAGCACCTTTACTATTGAGAGGTCATGGGTTCAATTCTCTCAACACTCTCTGGGTCAGGCTCTATGGTTGAACAAGGAAGTGAAGTGATCCTTTCAGGCAGATTTGTTTGGTACAAATATTTCATGGACATATAAACTACATAAATAAATAAATTAAAAAAAAAAAAAAAACAAACAAAACAAACAAACATTACATTATATTACATAACAAGAGACATTACAATATCTCTTACACAATGGGCTAAAGAGCTTCTCTCGACGCAATTAGTTATTATTATCATATTTTTATAGATTCTAAACCATTCTATATATATATAATCTCCTAATCTATTAAGTGTGCTCTATGGTTGAACCAGAAGGAAGTGATCCTTTTGGGTAGATTTGCTTGGTACAAATATTTCATGGACATATAAACTACATACATAAATAAATAAATAAATTTAAAAAACAAACAAACATTACATTATATTACATAACAAGAGACATTACAATATCTCTTACATGGCTAAAGAGCTTCTCTCGACGCAATTAGTTATTATTATCATATTTTTATAGATTCTAAACCATTTTATATATATATATATATATAAGCTCCTAATCTATTAAAGATTTAAATGAAAACTTGCATTTAATTTTTCACAATATTTGGTTATATATATTCAGATTTTATATATTTATTAATTAAATTTATCTATAAAAATAGAATTTTGAATGGTTATTAATAAATCATCATATATAGATTATATCTTTTTATTAAAGAAAATGTTTATATTTTTATTAATAAAAATAAAATTACATTGTAACCAATTAAATTGAATTTTTAAACATGAGTATTATTACTTTTGAATTTTAATTAAATTTTAGTTCTATTATTTTTAAATTTTATATAAATACATCTCCGAGACCTCTTATCACAATTATAATATAATTAAATTAATTATAATGTAATTGAAATTTATTCACTTCAAAATTTTAATTCACATTTACCATCTTAATGATGGTGGGATACATATTTTATGAATTGTGATGTTATTGTAATTTGTTTCCCATAAAGTTGTTATACTAAATACGATGTGCATGCCACCACAACTGCAAGATCCCCTTAAAAAGAATAACAATCTTGAGTATTCAAAAGAATAACAAATTAAAGTATTATAATATTGGAAAACTTTTACAAGAAATAAATGTATTCAATTATTTAAATTAATTTAACAATGATTCTTTTGAAACTTTGATACCTTTCCCCTTTCTATTTTACCTCTTGATTCCATGTTCTAAGAGTAATATAATATAGGAAAGTTTTTACATGAAATAAATGTATCCAATTATTTAAATTATTGATTTAACACAATATCGTATAATTTAACAATGAGTCTTTTCAAACTTTGATACCCTTTCCCTTTTCTATTTTGTGAATTTTTTACCTCTTGATTCCATGTTCTACCTTTTATTAGACGCCCTACATTATTGTAATGTTTATTAAAGTGAATACATGAGAGACAAAATGGAGAAATTCACATGATTTCATCCACAATAAGAATTCCCAAAACCATTATTTCAAAATTTGTTACAACTTATTATATCTCTGAAGGTAGGTATATAGCGATGGTAATGTTACTAATTGATTATTAATGGTGTTTGATTGGTTTTTTATGGAGTTGTTTTTAATGTGATTTTTTGGATTTTTTGGTGTCGAAAAAGTGTAAAATTTGAGGTGAAATTTTGATTTGTGTTATTTAAATTGGATTTTTGATTGTATTTATGGATTTAACACTCTCAAAAACTCTTAGGGAACTTGGATTGTGCAGTGGTTACCCATCAAACCTATGATTTCAATAAACTCATGCTGGATTTTAGAGAAATTAAACCAGTAAAAACTTCCAAAAATTCACACTAAAGACAACTCTTTTTTATATCATTTTTTAACTAAATTTTTCATATGACTGAGGAGTGCAGCGAGGAATGGTAAAATTTAACTAAAATTTTCCTTGTTATTTTAGTTGGGCAAGGAAATGAACCTCTTATTGCAACCTCGCTTTACATTACCCTGAGCAGTATAATAACTTTACACATTAAGTTAACCCAAGTTTGAGTTAGCTGACAATTTTTTGTGTTTTACATTTAACCAAAGTTTTAATCGTTATCTTATAACCAAACTTTTCCTCTTTCATATCAAAGTTTAAATTCTTGCTATATATAAGTTCCATTGCTATATATAAGTTTAAATTCGGCTTTCTCTTTCAGCGAAGTGGAATTTCAGCTAAATAATTGTTTGGCATCTAATAGCCTTTAGTAGCATGGAATTGCCTTCCTACCATCTAATCACCTTTTAGTATCATAACAATTGATCTATGCATAGAGCATTTTGCATAGAGAAATAATTTGGTATTTCAGATGCTCTGTCGACGATGTTATTAGAGGAGTTGATGGTGATGTTGGCAGATATTGGATATATTTCCAATGGTGGAGCAACTGGCTTGGATATACTGACTTACGAATCGAAAGTTCTCCTGAGGTACCTAAGTTCAATAATGAGACTATGAGGAGTAACCAACTTGGGGTGCCATCACCCAGTACTGAGAGTGATGTCTTCAATGAGTCGTTGCTAAAAATATGGTAGGAAACATTAACGAAGAAGATTGATTCTCTATATTCTTATAATAGAAGAAGTGATGTTGAATCCTCTACGTCAAAGCATTTATCCCTCTTTCCCAGCTTCAAACACAAATGGGATAGGAACAAATCTATTCCTATAGTATGAGAAATGGTGTAAATCACTTTCCTATGAATTCTAACATCATCTGCGAGGAATTGCACCTGCACCTGCAACCATTTCTTATGGAATTAAGCATTAAAAAACTAGAACTGCCTCTTTTCATGAAATAATATGCATTTTCTTTCTAAAAAAACATGTGTTTTCTTTTTTAATGAAATAATTATAAATACCATATGCATTTTCTTTATGAAATGAAAAGAAAATTACAATCTCCATTTTCTTTTTGAAATGAAAAAATCCTATGAGGGGAGACAAATAAATTTGGAAGGGAAAAATAACCATTGATCTTACCTATTTTTCATATTGAAACAGATGTTTGTTCGGATGCTGACATGGATGCTTATGTTATTATAGTGAAAATGCTTCTGTAGCCTTTATATCTGCACCTAGTGTTGAATCTTTACCAACTACCTTCCCCAGCCAAAAAATACAACATGCTTACATTAAGAAGCATGATACATGCCTAGATCCTCTATGATGCACATGCAAGTCCTCATATTCATTACTCGAAGATTCTGTTTGGACCATTATAAAAAATGAGAACCCACTACAAATTAACCAACAACAATGTTAGTTTATGAAATTTACTATTCTAACTACTTCCATCTATTTTATGTAGAAGCTATTAGAGTCTAGTTGGTGTCTCGATATCGAAAATGTATCAAAATAAAATATTTTGATATTAAAATGAAAGATTTATATCAAAACTATTAAATTTATATATTTTATTTTGATGTATTTTACCCAACATACTATCACTATGAATAATATATGGAAAAAATAACTTACAAGAATTGAAGTGGCTTAAAAAAACACCTCATATTGGAGCTGGAAAACTAAAAAATTCTCTTCATCCCACAAAAAATCAAGTATAAATATATGATTTTTCAAGGTTAATTGCAAAGGCATACCCAGATAATCCTTTCTTCTCATAATACAATTGCAGCAGCCTTGGTGACAATATGTTGTTTGCTTGACTCTGCATTTCCAGTTTCTCGTCTTTCCATTGCCAATTGTTGTGTAGTTGGATACTTGTAGTAACAAGCTCATTCAGCCTAGAATGTGGGATTCCAACCACCACAATAGTCAAAATCCTGAGATGATTCAATAAAATATCCTCTACCTGGAACAATATAATGGAATTAGTGAGGGAAGATAAGGACATTAAATAATCAATGTTATGTCCTGCAATTACTATAACCCAAAGCCTCAAATATGGATCGTTACTGCTCTCTTTAAATCAAACAAGAAAACTAGCTTTTCGTGATGTGATATGAGTGGAGGTCACAAAATGTTGTAATATGGAATAACAAGAACAAATGGAACTCATGCATAAAGATGTTAGATGTATTTGACAGACAACTCACAAATGGAAAAGATACATGCCTTCATCTGGGATGTTAGGTGATGTTCCCAAGAGTGTGATTTTGCAATCAGACCTAGATTAATGGTTTGATGGCAACCATTCAATTATTTTTTTTAAATTGATACCAATGTATGATTGTTATTGTATTTGGGGAACGTATGGTTGTGGGGAGAGAGGAGAGCGAAACAACGAAACAACAGACAAATAGCTAGGGTTTCAGGTTTCTGAGCTCCATGGAGGCGTGCAAAGGGGGGGAGCTCCACTCCCTCCTACAAACAGACAGTGGCTAGTCGTAGTAAGAAACCTTTAGAATCTGTCAAAGGGTCTGCTAAAGAGAGGAAAAAGAATCTGGAAGAGGATCAGGAATTTACCAAACCAAGGGAAGTCAGTAGCATGAAAGACAATGAGGAAGAAGACAAAAAATAGGGAGCTGAAAACAAGGCACAAAAGGGGCCATGTAAACCCAAGACTATGGTCCCTCCCAGAGTAGTTTTAAATGATCCTGCTCTGCAAGCACATAGGACCACATGTGGACCTATGCTATCATTTGTAAATTCATGGGATTATGGCCCATTGAAAAGGCATTACAAACGTGGATTAAATACCATTGGAAACCGAAAGGAAGTATAGACCTACACCTTGGGTCAAAGGGATTCTTCACTATGGTCTTTACAAATATTGAAGACAAAGACAGGGTGTTTGAAGGAGGACCCTATTTCTATGCGGTAACGGCCTCTACATGCGGCCATGGATGATGAATTTTGTCCCAGAGCGAGAAAATTTTACTTCAGTCCCAGTCTGGGTAAGATTCGACTCCTTACCTCTTGATTACTAGCAAACAGAATCATTATCTACCGTAGGTAATAAGCCCTACCAGATGAAGTTATCTTGGAAGTTTCTTATGAAGAATGGGTGCAAACAGTAGATTATGAATATATTCCTTTCAGATGTCGCAGATTCCATGAGCATGGACACCTATTTAGAGACTGCCCTCTCAGCAAGACAGAGAACAGAAGCAAAACAGCCACAATTAAAGACATTGAAATCTTTCACAAAGTGGGTCATAGAGGAAAAGGGGGCAAAAGGGGGCCAAACCAACAGCAAACAGAAGGGCAACAGGCTAGTCTGAACAGGTTCTAAGTTCTCGCAGAAGAGGAAGAAATACCAAGAGAAGATCAGGGTATGGAAGGAAGCTCAGGGAAGAAGGAGAAAGAAGAAGACAGGGAATTAGCACAAGATGTTACTAAATAGAAGGAAACAATGATGAGCGATGGGGAACTTGAGATGGATCAAGAAATGACTCAGAGTGAGATGGAAATGGAAGATAATGAACTACAGGAGATTCTGGAAAGAGAAAACCCAGATCTGGAAGGATTCTTGAAACAGGGCACCATTGGAGGGGTAGACTCAGTACCTCAACAAGAGTTCAACCGAGTACATATAGTTTTTTTGATGGTTACCTGGTTGATCCTGCCAGTAGTCATATGCTTGTCTCAAAGATTAAGCCATGCATGTCTAAGTATGAACTAATTCAGATTGTGAAACTGCGGATGGCTCATTAAATCAGTTAATAGTTGTTTCTATGGAAAACTCAGGCCAAAGATCAAGAAAGGAAAAGTACCAATGAAAGGTAGGGTAGTGAACGAGTGAAAACTATGAAAACCACACCAGGATTAGTTCCCAAAAACCTAGGAAAGAAACGAGGCAGGAAAAAGCAGAATGAGCTACTAATGGAATGTGGAAAGCTAATGATAGATTCAGGTAAGATGAAAGACCTATCCAGCTACTATTTCACAAATCCTTAATAATGAAGTTCACAACTTGGAATATCAGAGGTTTAGGTAGTAAAAGAAAACAAAGAATACCTAGCAATAGAATGAAACAAGAAGCTTCAGATATGATCTTTATCCAGGAAACTAAATATTCCATTCAAAAAATCAAAGAAATTCATAGTAAATGGATCAATAGATTTGAGTTTCTAGAAGTTAAAGCAGATAACACAGCAGGAGGCATACTCACTCTTTGGAATCCCCAAAAGATTGGCATAATAGATGCTGAGGCAACTAGGAATTATTTATCAGTGATTATTCAGCCTCTAGGAGACAGCAAGACTTATCTGGTCACGAATGTTTATGGCCCACAAAGAATGGATGACAAACTTAGATTTCTAGATTCTCTTATAGAACTAAGAGATAGGCATGCAGGAGTTCCATGGATCATGGGTGGGGACTTCAACATGATCAAATCACTGATGGAGAAAAAAGGGGGAACAAGAACTTTAAGCAAAGATTCTACAACTTTTCAAATTTTCATAGATAAGATGAAGCTAGTTGACACTCAAATGAATAATGGCCTCTTTACTTGGAACAACAAGAGAGGAGGGGAGTCTCAGGTAGCTTCAAATTTAGACAGATTCATTATTTTAGAGGACCTTATGCTCACAGAAAAGGAAATGATAGTGAAAATTCTCCCCTTTGGAGGCTCGAACCATTGGCCTGTTCAAATGGAGGTACAGGGTATTGGAACCACAAAGAATAGACCTTTCAGATTTGAGAATATATGTCTTACCCACCTAGATTTTATCAGCAACATAGCAAGATGGTGGAAAGAAGATATGAATATTCAGGGAACAAGAATGTTTCTACTCCATAAAAGACTAAAATACATCAAGCTTAGACTCAAAGACTGGAACAAGAATGAATTTGGCAACATTTTTGCAGCGAAAAAAGAGGTTGAAGATAAAATGTAGACACTCAATCAAACTCTTATTACAGAGGGTTTTGATAGAGGTAGAGATGAAAAAGTCACCAAACTTCATCAAGACTGGGAGAACTTATGTAAACAAGAGGAAATATATTGGAGACAAAAATCTAGAGTGCAATGGCTAAAAGAAAGGGAACGAAACACTAGTTTTTTCCACAGATCCACCATGGCAAACAGATCCCACAATAGGATCTCTTCAATCAAGGATGCGGAAGGTCATCTTCGAAATTCCCATGAAGAGATTGAAGTTGTGTTAGTACAGCACTTTCAAGGTATAGCGAGGGAAACCAATGCAGACAGAGATCATTTTATCAGAGACTTAACTAGGCATATACCTAGACTAGTTTCAAGAGGGGATAATTTCAATCTCAACAAGCCAGTGACTAAAGAGGAGGTAAGTGAGGTAGTTAAGGAGATGCAGAATGGCAAAGCGCTAGGCCCTGATGGTTTTAATGTGGATTTCTTTAAAGCTTGTTGGAGCATTGTTAAACAAGATATTGTGAAAGTAGTGGAGGATTCCAGATTGGATAAAACCATTCTCAAGGTGCTCAATACTTCTTTCATCTCCTTGATCCCCAAATAGGATAATTCTCTGACTCCAGACAGATTCAGACCCATAGCTTTGCTCAATGTGGTGTATAAAATAATATCCAAAGTGGTTTCCAATAGACTAAAACCCCTTCTTCCTACACTAGTTTCTGTGGATCAATCAGGTTATGTGGAGGGTAGACAAATTCTCAACAACATCATTCGAGCGCATGAAGTGGTCCATTCATTGCTAAGCAATAGGAAGGCAGGAATGATCATGCAATTGGAACTTGCCAAAGCATATGATAAATTGAATTGGACCTATATTAGGAAGGTCCTTCTAGCTTTTGGCTTCGATCATAACTGGGTGAGATGGGTCATGGCATTGGTCACTTCCTCTAGCTTTTCAATTTTGGTCAATGGTTCTCCTTCCAAGACCTTTACTCCTTCAAGAGGTCTCAGATAGGGAGATCCGCTCTCTCCCTTTCTCTTTATCCTCATGATGGAAGGACTTGGGCGATCCATCAAGCATGCTAAAGAAGGGGGTAACATCAAGGGTATCCAACTTTCTGAAACTGGAAAAGCTTTGTCCCATCAACAATTTGTTGATGACACTATGCTGCAGGGAATCCCCATTGTAAAAGAAGCTCTTGATTATAAACAAATCCTGCGAGACTTTGGCCACAGGTATGGAGGTAAATCTATCCAAATCTAAGATTTTTTTCTTTAATACTAATGTCGTTATTCAAAGAAATATCTCCAAAATTCTAGGTTTTCAAAGGGAGGTCCTTCCTTCCAAGTACTTGGGAGTCCCTCTAACTGATAAACCCTTGCACAAAATCATCCGAGAGCTGGTAATTAATAAGATGCAGGAAAAAATCCGAAAATGGACATTCAGATCTTTAAACTTGGTGGGTCAGTTGGTGCTTACAAAAGCAGTTTTGCAATCAATCCCCATCTTTATGCTTTCAGCTCTTCCAGCTCCAAAGGGAGTTTTACATCAATTCAGAACCATTCAAAGAGACTTTATTTGGGGTAAGGGGGAGGAGAGAAAGAAATGGGCCCTAGTAGCCTCGGATAAGATTTGCAAACTGAAAACCCACGGTGGTCTTGGACTAGATGATCCAGATGTACTCAACAAGGCTCTAGGAGCAAAATTATGGTGGCGTTGGGTGGAAGAACCAAAGGCTTAGTGGGCTAGTGTTTGGAAGGAGAAATCTGCCAGCACTTGGCAAGATAATGATCACATAAGGATGATAGGTAGCATAAAAGGATCCCAAATTTGGAATAAGGCATGGGAGAATAGAGACTTAGTGCAGAAAAACAGTTTTTGGGAGATCAGAGAAGGAGACCTGGCTTTGTTTTGGGAAGATAAATGGCAACAAGAACCTACACTGTTAAGAGAGGACTTTCTGGACCTTAAGAGAGAAACTGACACCAAAGGGCTTTTAAGGGTTAGAGATTTTTGGGAACAAACCAGTACAGAAGACAAATGGAGAACCTGGAAGAATTTAGAATTTGGGAATTATAACCCCTTGAAAGCAAAAGCAGATGCACTACTGACTATTTTGGAACAAAGGAAGATTCTTGTTTCAGAAGGGCATGACCAACTCAGATGGGGAAACAACAAAGAAGGCACCTTCAATATTAAGGAGGCCAAAAAGATATTGCTTGAGCAGGATTCCAATGCATCGGACAAAGTGTGGCAGAACCTGTGGAGGCAGCAAGGTTGGATGAAAATCAAACTCTTCATGTGGTTGGTGCATCATAAAAAAATTCTGACTTGGGATAATGTTAGAAAGAGGGGTGTTCTGGGACCTTCCAGATGCCAACTCTATGAAGCTTAAGAGGAGACAATGGATCACCTTCTCAATGGTTGCATCTTTACCTCTAAGTTGTGGGACACCTTTGCCACAAATTTTCAACATAGGACAGGGACGGAGCAAGCATTAGAAATACCCTAAATAACTGGAGACGAAACTTCTCTGAGTATGAGTTTCTTCACCTGGCTTGGGTTTTAATTCCAGGCTTCATAATTTGGAATGTTTGGAAAGAAAGGAACAATAGAATTTTCAAAAATGCTCACAGCACCACCTAGCTCATTTTTGAGAGGATCTTAAGACAACTCAAAGAGACGATGGGCACTATTGTGCAAAACTCCCCAAAAAACCCTCCTTCTAAAACAGAGATGTAGATTCTGCGTCGGCTGGGGATGCAGGGGCTTATTCCACAGGGGATGGTCAAGAAGGTTATGAATCCTGCTAATAAGCCAAATTAGTGGCATCCTCCCCCTCAGGGTTTTTTGAAATTCAACATTGATGGGGCCTCAAAGGGAAACCCAGGTCTTGTTGGTTTTGGAGGTGTGCTACGAGATGAGAATGGATGTATTCTCTTTATCTTCCATTGCCATCTAGGAAGAGCTACAAATAATATGGCTGAATTAATGGCTCTTGAATAGAGTTTATATTTCCTGAAGCAGGATAATCTCCAGAACACTATTATTGAAGTTGATTCTGAGATGATCATTAACTCGGTTAAAAGAATATGTTGTGGAACAGAGCCGAAAAAAGTCTCAAGTCATTGGAGGCTAATCCAGGTCTTTCAAAGGATACAAATTCACCTCCAAGATCTACGCACAGTGAGTTTCACTCATGTTTGAAGGACGGCCAATAAATTGGCAGACATAATGGCCAATCAAGGAGTAGTATGCACTAAAAACAAGGTCAAGTTGATATGGCGAGAGATGTCTCAGAACAGATTAAAGGAGTAGTGTTGTGGTCAGGTGGAAGAGGACAATAAGATTTTCCGAAACAGGGCCATGGAAACGGGACCTGATTGACTTTTTGTAGTATTATGACACTTGTAAGAATGCTTTTGGAGTGCAGGTATTTGAATGGCAACAACGTACCAGAAATGTCAGGGAGATGGCAGGAAAAAGGGAGCTTCATATTCCTTTGGTCGGGCACCGGAATCTAGTCTTCCACGGCAGCTGCAAAACCACATTTTATTTCGGCGGTGACTTTACCACCCTTGAAGCGGTTTCTGATGTATCGCACTGCTTTCAGTATGGAAGCAGTTTTTTTTCATTTTGCTATGATTCCACTCACCACGCAACACGTGGCTGAGAGTGGGGAGGAAATACCACTCCTCATCATGAAGTAAACTTCGGTGGGTTAAGGCAACGCGGTATGATTTGCAACCGTTGGATCAATCGCGATCAACCTACGGCTAAGATTTATCAAGCTAGTTGGTGGGTCTGTTTTGGGGGTTAATGTTAGGCCCCTATACTACTAGTGTAACCCCTTATTGTTATTAGTACAACCCACTTATTATATTGATGTACCCATGTAGTGCCCATATTGTTACTATTGTGCCCTATAGAAACCCACTATTGTTATTATTTTGCCCCTACATTATTATTGTTATGTTGGCTCTGATTATGTTATGACCCCTTAGACTCCTATATATAGAAAGGAGGTCTTTTCATTTGTATCATCCAAGAATTGTTCATTTACGTAATGTAAAGGAGGTTGCCCCCTCGAAGAGGCTGAATTCTAAGGCGTTGATCTATCTTTTCTATCTTTTCTTGAGCTGGTTTCATAAAATTTGGTATCAGAGCTTTGGATTCTAGGGTTTCGCTGTTCTAAACAGGTCATCGTGGCATTTTCGCTATAACTTTTTTTCTGCAACGTTTCAGAAGTTGCAAAAAAACCCCATTTGAGAAGAAATCGCGTTGAACCTTGGGTCCGAATTTCAGAGCTTTTCGCGCTATATTTGCAGAGATATGATCTGAGGAAGCTAGTCTTTTTGCAGACTCCTGAATTACATTCCAAACAGGTGACCTGGGGAAAATCATCATAAATTTCTCTCTGAGCATCGGATTGAAATTTCGTAAGAAGGTACAGAAAGAGGACGGACTGTACTTTTTTGTATATCTTTTTTAGATCCAAAGGTCAAAACAGTGACATGTGGCACTTCATACAAGTTCGCTCTTCTGGAAAGGTCTATAATCATGTCATCTTGGGAGATTGTGCATAACTCCTTCTTAGAGAATCCAATTTGGATCAGACTGGTGGAATTGGAAAGAGGACACAGAGGGCTACTATAGCTCGCAATTTCAGGACTTAAAGATCTGAGTACAGAGTTATAGTCGTTTCAAGGTCAAGCTCCTAAAATCAAGAAAAAGCAAGATGAGGAAGTTTGATGGCAAGGATCTGGTAAATTGGATACTTCAGATGGAGAAATATTTTGATCTACATGGTGTACAACTGTTACAAAAGGTATGTATTGCATCTTCATATTTAGAACCAGATCAATTTTTATGGTACGAAGGGCTTTGTTCTCGTAAACAACTTGTTACGTGGTCAACTTTCACGGAGGAAATGATAGCACATTATGAGGATACAAAGAGCAACACCTTCTTTAGAGCAACACCACAACAATTGGAAAGAGTAAAAGGGCTTTGTGACATAGTGGAAAGAAAAATTATGGAAACCAGGAAGCGTACCCCTCACAACTATAAAGATGGAAGTGTTGTTTCTCCTAGCCTTCCACAACCTACAAGGGTTACACCACAACAATTGGAAGAGAAAAGAGAAAAAGGGCTTTGTTACAACTGTGATAGCAAATGCACTAAAGGTCATAAGTGTGCTGAGAAGAAATTATTTTACATAGAATATGAAGAGGAGGAAGAAAAGGATCAAGAAACATCAAAAGAAGAAGATATACGCCAGGACCCCACCCCAGAGAAAGAAGAAATGAATCAGATGATATCTTGTAAAGCATTGGCAGGAATTACCAATCCTCAAACTCTCAAGATAGAAGGACATATCAAGAAGAAAAAGGTGCAAGAAGTGAAAGATCACATCGAGAAAGAAGAAAGGAATCCAACCATATCTTGTAATTCATTTGTCGAAATTACCACTCCTCAAACTATCAATATAGAAGGACATATCAAGAAGAAAAATTTTCAAGAAGTGAAAGATCACATCGAGCATCAAGAAATGAATCCGACCATATCTTGTAAAGGATTGGAAGAAATTACCACTCCCCAAACTCTAGAGATAGAAGGACATATCAAGAAGAAAAAGGTTCAAGCAGTGAAAGATCACATCGAGCATCAACAACAAGTTCTCCAACTTTTAAAGGATAACACCACTTCGGTGCAAAATCAAACGAAACAACAGGTAGATCAACATTGTAGTGAAAAATGTTTTGATGTAGGTGATTGGGTATTTTTACTACTACGTCTCAAGCAAGCTATTTATGAGAAGGAAATGTTGGCGATACTACATGCACTTAAAAAATGGCGACCTTACCGAATGGGAAGACTCTTCAAGGATGAGGATGTGGAAGCATTGTTTTGTGCTATTTCTATTATCCAACTAGATTGGATAAATGAAGCAAGGGATGAATGGAAGAAGGACGAAGAAGTATGGCCACTTATTCAAAAGTTGCAAAAGATCCCAATTCAAACAATATTGCCAAATATTGAAGAGGAAGGAAAAATCATATTGGAACCTGGAGCAGTCACAGAAAAAAGAACCCGACAGCAACGAAATCGATCAATTTCAGAGTATCTCATCAAGTGGAAGAACTTACCCGCTGAAGATTCCACATGGGAGGACAAGAATTTTATACAGAAGCATCAAGAACTACTCAAGCGTTGAGGACAACGCTTTTTGAAGGAGAGGGGCATGTTAGGCCCCTATACTACTAGTGTAACCCCTTATTGTTATTAGTACAACCCACTTATTATATTGATGTACCCATGTAGTGCCCATATTGTTACTATTGTGCCCCATAGAAACCCACTATTGTTATTATTGTGCCCCTACATTATTATTGTTATGTCGGCTCTGATTATGTTATGACCCCTTAGACTCCTATATATAGAAAGGAGGTCTTTTCATTTGTATCATCCAAGAATTGTTCATTTATGTAATGTAAAGGAGGTTGCCCCCTCGAAGAGGCTGAATTCTAAGGCGTTGATCTATCTTTTCTATCTTTTCTTGAGCTGGTTTCATAACAGATAATGCTCAAGCTGTTTGCGCGTTCCATTTGGAATCACGTGCATTCGTTGGATTTCGGGAGGAAAAACTAAGCGTTGGTTATGTGAAAAATGGACCCGATGTATTTATCAATTAAGATCTATTGACTCCATCGGATCCGTTTTACCTGGTAAACGTTGTGCTTGTTAGCCACCCGATTTGTTTGTTAGCCACTGGATCTTTCGATCTAGTTCTAACGGCTAGTTGTGGGCTTAAGCCTTTTGTATACTATTTCTTTTTTATAAAATTGAATAGAAGGATTTTCTCTTGCCTTAGCAAAAAAAAGATTGTTATTTTATTTGGTATATCATCTCCTCCCCTCTCCTCAACTATTCTTGGGTCTACAAATGATACACAAAAATAGTTTGTGATCAACATTTGGATCGATTGACACTTGGTGTGTGTAACATACCCCATACTATTCCCCACCCAAGAAGGAGGAAATCACTATGATGACCTGACTCCCATAGTCACATTATGGAAACGGGGTCTAAATTTTTTTCACTTTTTTATACCCTTTTGAAACTCAAAACAAACGATGCCATTGCACTCATCTCATCAAGACAATTCCGACGATATAAGATTTTTCCAAATCCAACTCTCAGATAAACAAATATGACCAATTGAAGTCATGGACAATTAAATAATGCCATGACATCTGGCATGCCACATGGCACCCATGTGGCTAACATAAGCCACCTGTCAATTGTTGACTCATTCATACTCCAGGTCACGAGTAGATCCATGTCGCGGGCTCATACATCCTAATGGAGGACTTATCTCTCTCTCTCTCTCTCTCTCTCACACACACACACACATATTCACTAAACAAGCGTAGGCACAGGAAACTCTTGCCACCTCACCCCGAGGCTTCAATCCCGAGTATTACTTTTATGCTCTTCATCCCAGCGCATAGGGATGACGAAGATCGAGATGACGTGGAATTGCAGAGGGATGTGGAAGCCTTAAAAAATGTCAGGGCGACATGCATAAATAAGTTTCGGTAGGTCATTACATGAAAGAGACAAGAGTTTTCCCATTTCTTGGAGTCCGTCTCCTGACAAGTTCATAAGAGCACAACAAGGGGATGAGCCAGGATGACTCAACACCAAGAGATGTGGCATGAGGAACCACCCAAGCATGCAAAGCTAAAAGAAAAGACTCCACTTGGAGACAGGCCATCATAACTTAATCAGAATGCTACCTCATCCCGAAAGGGAGATCTTCAAGAGAAAATAAAGGGTGCACACCAAAGAATGACTCAGGTCGACGAGGCTCCAAAATTACGTGGAGGTGTAATACGAATGCCCAATAAGGACCACCGAGAGTGACCATGTGACCATTGATCTATTCTAGCACTTGAAGGAGTAGTGAGGTCGGGATGACATGTCCCAGACAACTACGGTCACCAGCCTTGGTCACATGCAGTTCAAAGTGTTGGAAATAATACTGAGAGGGGGGGGTGAATCAGTATTATCAAATCAATATAACTTTTTCATTTCCATATTAAGATTCATATATGCTACTTCAGTTAAGGCAAACCACGTGTATACGCAACTGTGTGTAATGCAACAAACGTATATCCAGTAAACTTATGATTCAGTTAGTTGATTCTTAATGAGTCCATTAGAACATTATGAACAGTAAACAGGAGCAGTAAAACAGAACAGATCATCACACATAAGCAACACACATGAACACCATGATATAAGGTGGAAATCCAATGTGGATGAAAACCACCTGCTGCAATTCGTCTTTATCTTCTTTAATAAGAAACTTCTTTTTACAATGGTTATGTACTGGTGCAGTCTTATACGAGTACATAGGCTTCTACCTATAGAAGGCTACAACCTTCTCTTTTCTTCTAAGGACCACGTTTCATAAATTTTCAGACTGGATCCATAAATACAAAACAATGACCACTGCAATATAATCATCAACTTATACCTGCATCATCAATCTCTAAATCACCCAATACTGAATCACTGAAACCCTGTCATCAAAATACAGTTCCTGAACACAGACCAGAGCCCAAAACTTTGCAACAACCACTAGAACCAACAGCAACCTGAAACATCAAATCTCATAATGTATACGCTACTTGACTGTGTCAAAACCGCGTGTACACGCGCTTTCACCAGAGAGAGCTCGCGTACAGATCTAAAGATAAGTACTTATACCTTCGCTGCCATTTCCAACTTGATTCAGATCGAGCCGAGCATCACAAACCCATAACCAGCATAGTAGATCTTCACACTTCATTAGACATTCATTACTTGCACTTCCACACCTTGGCCTAATGATCTTCTCCTTATATAGGTTTAGGCCTCTTTCAACACCATGGTCCAAAACCACTTAGGACCAATACCTTGGACCCAATACTTGGGGTCAACACTTCGGACCAAATACCATGGACCAATACCAAAATACCATGGACCAAATACCACGGACCAAAACTTAGTTTTCCGACATGTACATGCCTTTCCTTCTGTGAACCTGCGTGTGTACGTATACACGCCTTTTATTCTTCTCACCCGCGTGTATACGCACTTTCATCAAGGTTAACATGCGTATATCTCTCTCTTGACCTGTTGTACTAAGATCTATCCTCTGATTGAGTTTCCACCAAGGACAACACCTGTATCATACCTCTGAGTGAGTTTCCATCAAGGACAACACCTGCCAACAATCTCCCCCTTTGGACTTGATGGCAACCACCACACCAAGTCACTCTCCCCCTTTGACATCAAGGGCAAAGGGCAGACCAAGAAGTTCTCTCCCTCTACTGTCCATACTCCCCCTGAGTACCTGCTGAAATCTCTGATTGAGCTCCCCCTTTGTATATGCCAAGATGTACCAATCCGTTCATGCTCCCCCTGAGCACATGCATGGTCTGCAAAAGCATAACATGACTCTATACATCAATCTCCCAACCAAGTGGGAATACACCATTTTTAGACTCATCCACCCAACCAAGTGGGGATATACCAAATGTTTATACATGACTCAACAACAAGAACCATTACATCATCCATCCCATGCATAGTGGGGTAACAAAATACATCATATGAACTCACAAGGACCAAGGACCTAAACATGACCATGATAGTTATCAGCAACTATCATACACCATATGATCTACACCATAAGCATCATAACCTGCAATCCATTCTCTTGGTCAATCAACAATCAGTAGCAAGATGTGTCAATAAGCATCATCACCAAGGACTTCTAACCATAATGCCAACAATGCATTATTCAAAGCATATGCTCCCCCTAAGCCTATGCCAACCATCATATACTACGACCGAATCATTTCCCGAGTCTATTCTGCTACTTTTCCTCAGAGCTCCATATACACGTCTATGCAGCCTACAATTCGCGTATATACACGACTTACATTTATTATATCAACGTATGCAAGATGGAATACTGAAGGTCTACACTTTCAGTTTCCCCTGTGTCAGTTATGTCAGCTAACTGAGTTGTGTCACACCTTTCTGTCTCTAATTCTGTCTTCTTCAATACCTGGAATTGTGATGATGTATAATCCTCTTGCTTTGGAGTTTGAATTTTGCTCCTACATTCCCTTGCTTTATGTCCAAACTTGTTACATGCATAACATCTTACATGTTTCATGTTCCTTCTATTGCAATCAATTGCTTTGTGGCCAAACATATTGCAAGCAAAACAATATCCTTTGAAGTACCTGGAATGTGATGATCTTGTGTGATAGTCTTGAACCATTCTACTTCTACATCTAGCTGCAACATGTCCAAGATTATGACATACATAACATTCAACATTATTCAATGGAGGAAATAATCGTCTATCACTTCCATAGTTAGGAGTAAAGGATTTTCTTTGAGGAATTTCTTTCCTTCGCTGTTGATGAGGTTGTCCTCTCATCTCCTTATTGAGCATTTCAGAATTCTCATTAGAGTTCCTTGCCTCACCTTGTGAGCTAGATTCACCTTCAACAGATTCATAAAAGCCAAGACCAGTTTTGATAGCAGGGGATCTTTGACTACCAAGAATGTCATCCAAAATCTTAGTACTATCTTGAAATCGTAATAGTTTATCCTTTTCTTCTAATTTTATTCTTAAGATATTTACCTCAACCTGATGTTGTTATTCCTTTTCCAGATACTGCTTCCTTATGTTTTCTTCAGCTTTTCTTCCTTCTTCCACTTGTTGCCTTAATTTGATTACTTCATGTTCTTGTTCTTCAAGAGCTTCTTCATTCTGCTTCTTTGATTCTTTAAGATCTTCTTTTAGAGAGAGGATCTTCGATTCAAGTCTCTGAATTGTTATGCTTTGATCTTTTACTATATCCTGCAATTGCTCCCTTACTCTGGTTACTGACTCCAATTGTTCTTTTAATCTGGTAACTTCTTCTGGTTCTACATCCTTATTTTCATATGCCATGAGAAGTCTAATGTCTTCATCACTATTGGATGAGTCATTACTTTTATCATGGGTATAATAACTTCTATTACCTTCTTCAGACATCTTTCCTTTGTTATGAGGGCATCTAGCAGCGTAGTGACCAACTCTACCACATGAAAAGCATTTGAAAGGTAGCTTACCTTCGAACCTTCCAGATCCCCGTTCAAGATTCTTGACAAAATTTACCTCATCTTCTCCTTCTGAAATGTATCTTGATTCATTTGCTGACACTTCGAATGCGGCTTCTCTCATATCTGATGGTCCTCCTTTTCTCATCTCAAAAGCAGTTAAGATTCCGTGAAGCTGCGTCATAGTGATTTTCTGCAGATCCTCCTTTTCTTCTATGGCAGAAACTTTGGAATCAAATTTAGCAGACAGGGATCTTAAAACCTTTTCAACTAAGACAACTTCCTTAAATTCTTCACCCAGATTCCTCATACAATTGACAATCTCATCTATATGCAGGAAGTAATTAGCTATGCTTTCATTACTATGCATCTTAAGATTTTCATACCGTATTCTGAGAGTTTGAAGCTTTGCTCGTTTTACCTGTTCATCTCCTTCGTAGCTTAGAATGATTTTGTCCCATATTTCTTTGGCTGATTTGAACTGCATGACCTTGACAAATTCTGATTGTGACAAACTTCCCAATAAGACAGTAATCGCTTTGGCATTGAGTTCATATTGCTTTCTCTCTGCTGTATCTATAGGAATTGCTAATGGATATGTGTATCCTCCTTCCATGATTCCCCAACATCTATTCCAAGCAACTGTAGATATGCTTTGGTTCTTATCTTCTAGTAGACAAAGTTGCTCCCATCAAAGATTGGTGGCCTGATGGATGCTTCTCTTTCTTGATTACCCATTCTGATGGATCTTTCCTTCAAGCGATCAAGCTTCTTCCAAAGGACCTACTCTGATACCAATTGTTGGAAATAATACTGAGAGGGGGGATGAATCAGTATTATCAAATCAATATAACTTTTTCATTTACATATTAAGATTCATATACGCTACTTCAGTTAAGGCAAACTGTGTGTATATGCAACTGTGTGTAATGCAACAAGCGTATATCCAGTAAACTTATGATTTAGTTAGTTGATCCTTAATGAGTGCATCAGAACATTATGAACAGTAAACAAGAGTAGTAAAACAGAACAGATCATCACACATAAGCAACACACATGAACACCATGATATAAGGTGGAAACCCAATGTGGGTGAAAACCACCTGCTGCAATTCATCTCTATCTTCTTTAATAAGAAACTTCTTTTTAAAATGGTTCTGTACTGGTGCAATCTTATACCAGTACGCAGGCTTCTACCTGCAGAAGGCTACAACCTTCTCTCGTTCTCCAGAATCTCCTGAAAGGGAGCTACAACCCCCTTAGCTCTTGTACTAGCTGATGTACTAGTACGTAGGTGTTGGCCTACAGAAGGCTACAACCTTCTCTTTTCTTCTAGGGACCACATTTCATAAATTTTCAGACTGGATCCATAAATACAAAACAATCACCACTACAATACAATCATCAACTTATACCTGCATCATCAATCTTTGAATCACCCAATACTGAATCATTGAAACCCTGTCATCAAAATACAGTTACCTGAACACAAACCAGAGCCCAAAACTTTGCAACAACCACTAGAACCAACAGCAACCTGAAACATTAAATCTCATAATGTATACGCTACTTGACTATGTCAAAACCGCGTGTACACGCACTTTCACCAAAGAGAACCCGCGTACAGATCTAAAGATAATTACTTATACCTTCGCTGCCATTTCCAACTTGATTCAGATCAAGCCAAGCATCACAAACCCATAACCAGCATAGTACATCTTCACACTTCCTCAGACATTCATTACTTGCACTTCCACACCTTGGTCTAATGATCTTCTCCTTATATAGGTTTAGGCCTCTTTCAATACCATGGTCCAAAACCACTTAGGACCAATACCTTGGACCCAATACTTGGGGTCAACACTTCGGACCAAATACCATGGACCAATACCAAAATACCATGGACCAAATACCACGGATCAAAACTTAATTTTCCGACATGTATGCGCCTTTCCTTCTGTGAACCTGCGTGTGTACGTATACGTGCCTTTCCTTCTGTGAACTTGTGTGTACGTATACACGCCTTTTGTTCTTCTCACCTGCGTGTATACACACTTTCATCAAGGTTAACCTGCGTATATCTCTCTCTTGACCTGCTATACTAAGATATGTCCTCTGATTGAGTTGCCACCAAGGACAACACCTGTATCATACCTTTGAGCGAGTTGCCATCAAGGACAACACCTACCAACACAAAGTAAAGCATAGCGGGCGCTTAAAATTAAGAACACTAGGACTATATGTCATAGTCAAAAGGCACAATCAAAGGGAACTTTGTGAAGCAAAGGGAAAGGGTGCAATGCTTAAGCCGCATGATGGTTATCAGATATGAAGGGATTCATTCCCCATGCTTTTATGTGAATGCCTTCCTTGTTCCATAGTCATGATTGACGCAAATATAAACAATATTAAATCCCACATCTGGGTGAATGAATCACATATGTATAAAACATCTTTGTATATGTAAATACATGTATGTAAATAAAGCTACCAACTTAATGGGAATTTTACTGAGTTCTCACTTTTTTAGAGGTTGCAAAATATCATTCAATTTTGAAAAGTGTTGATTCAAAATCAACCTTTTTTGTTTTGGAGTATATTTTTGACACTTTAAGTTTTCTTATGTATCAAGTATGAACATTTTTTTGAAATGTTAATGATTATCATGTTGATTTTGAAAAGTGTTATGCAACATCAACCCCTTTTTTGGAGGGTTATTTTTGACACTTTAAATTTTCTAATGTATTATGGATAATTATTTTTTAAATGTTGATTATTTAACAACTTTTGAAGTAGTCTTCTTCTTCTTCTTCTTCTTCTTCCCTGGTATGTTTGTTTTTTAAGCATTTTCTAGGTTTGTGTTTTCTTGTTTTTCTTTTCAAATTGTTTTGTAATGAAATCTTCGTTTTTTTTGCATAGTTTAAAAAAAGGGTCAATATTTTAAACTTAGGATTTGTTATATATTTATGTATCTTTAATTAATATTTCAATGCACATCAAATAATTGTCACTTAAAAACCAATAATTTTAAATATTTGACAAAAAATACACATTCTGAATATAGATACAATAAAAAAATACACATTTTGGGACTTTTTTGCTAAAAATGACATGTCAAATAAATGATTTTTATGAGAAAATTTTAACAAAAAAAGTTTAAAAATAGCAGTTTTTATGAATTTTATGTCAAAAAATAATAATATTCACATTTATTTTTTCAAAAAATAATTATTCACATAAAAATTAAAATGAAAATCAGATAATAAAAATATTAAACATATAACAACAATAATTGAATACTTATTCTTATCATAAAATTTCAAAGTCAAAACATTACAAGTATAACTAATGAACAGTTCTCAAAATTAAGCTTGATTTGCAAGCATAACTTAAATTTAATCAACAATATCATATAAGTCATGCTCATCATCTTCTAGAGCTTCATTATTATCTTCTAGAGATTCATTATTGTGTCCTTCCATGGTATTTTGTGCTTCAATTTGGTCATTTTATTTTTATGTTGGATCTTTGATGTCTGCAAATCTCCCAAAGTATCTCTTTCCAATCATTCCATCTAACAATGGTTGAGGTTCATTTGCCATTTTATCACAGGTGAGTCATTAAAATCTCATTTCCTCAAACCAACTTCTTGCATTGCATCTGGAAGAACCTGAATAACAGTAACTCTTTGTTGAATAAAATTGCATTATAGTGAGTCTTTTTCAATGTCTATGCAATTTTCTTCCTTTTCATAGACAATATGCTAGTGTTGCACCTAATCATCAAGTATAAAAAAATAATGAAGTAAATTAGTATAAACGCATAAAAACTAAAAATAAAAATATTGAAATTCAATTTCATATTATAAAACTTACCTGAACACAAGAACAAATCCAAAACCCAATCTCCTTTATTTGAACATAAATCTATAAGATAATTAGTCAATTCTTGTGGTTTTTGATAAATGTTAACTATCTCTCCTTTTGCATCTTTATCCTCATATGTTAGTTTTCTTACAGTAGCATCATGAACTAATACATGGTTATGACTATTTCCATCTACTGCATTCAGAAGAATGGGCTTATAGCTATCATCTTTTGTCCAATATGCAATATGTTTGAACTAACAATAACTTATAATTGGTTGATCTCTGCAACCAATAAGATTTAACTTTTGCCTGTAATATGCAATAGTAAAAAATCAACTAACTTGTACATAAATAATTTATTTAACATTAATCAAACAAACAATTTCAATGACTTACCATGTAAGATGCATCCTTGAGTTTATTTTTCCCTTGAAGCTTGATAATATCAATTCAAATTGTGTATCTAAATGAAGTGTCATAAGAAAACGGAAGATAAAAAATACTAGGAAATCGGTCTCAATATCATTGAGAATTGGCCAAATGGAGCTTCGATCAGGTGTAGCGATGGATTTTGGTTAAGGCTTAGGCTTCGTTTCACTCTCACTGCAGTTGCAGTTATCTCTGCCCTGCCCAATCTACATGGCGATCTCATCGTGATGATCTGCTGCATATTCCATCGACATTGTGATTAGCGCACCCTATGGCCCATTCCTACCGTTTTGTTTTTAGCTGCAGTATTTGTCGGCGATGGAGGAAGATGTTGTCAACTACTTGGAGGAGCCATTCCCCTATGAGCCCATTTGGACATACCCTAGCTCTCTGTCAGATGTGTTGTTTTCTAGGTCCCCAATTCATCCTCATTCGCCATGGTCGGGACTATCGCCTATCCGCTCAAACCCCGGTACCTTCGTGCCCAGCCCGTCGTTTTCATCTCTCTCAATTTCATCGTTGGGTCTCGATAGTCCTTCCTTCTCTCCAGCCTCCTTACAATTTCTTGCCTCCTACATTCCTCCATCTCCATCTTTCAACCATCCGCTCCCTGACCCACCCCTCTTGCCATCCAATTTCGCCCATCCCTTGTCTATGGGTATCGACTCTGGGGTAGATCCCCATTCACACATCTTGGCTTCATCATCATTTCCTACCTCTATTGTTGAACCTGGGTGGTCATCCATTTCATCTAGCTGTTTAGATGTCCCAGCCGTAAACCATAGGTCATATAACATTAGATCACAGGAGACTCCCTTGGGTACCCAGGACCCCCTACAGGATCATCCAATGACCCCTCGTTTGAGCAAAGCTAGAATATCTAAGTGCGTCAAAGCCTCACACAGGGACTTGTCCCTCTGTTTCGGAGGAGTACAAATGGGCGACGTAGTGGACATGACAAACAAGGTTCTGGTGGGAAGGGTCATAGGAAGGTCTTACTTGGTTGCCCAGCTCTGTCTTTGGGTCACTGATATTTGGGGGAACATCCTCAATGAACTCCCATCCGTTACCACTCCGTCTCATGGCTGGTTCGCTCTAACAAAGGGGGGATTATACATCATGGGTCCTCTCATGATATTGGCACATAGAATTGGAACAGGTGCTACTTAAAATATGGAGTCCTCTTTTTGACCCCAAGTGGGAGAAATTGGGTGTTGGGCCGCTTTGGGTCTACCTCCCAGGACTTCCCCTGCATTTCTGGTTTGAGGACATTTTTACTCACATTAGGAATGTATTGGGCACATTCCTTGATTATGATAAATATTTCATTACCTCAGGCAACAAATCGTTGGCACACATCTTGGTGTACCTAGACACCAGAGAAGGACTGGAGGAGAAGATCACTCTTCAGTGGAAAAGATTCACCCACATCTAGATTCTGGATTATGAAGGGGTCACGTTTAGATGTAGGAGGTGTCACAAGGTTGGCCATCTCTACAAGGAATTCCCATTGGTTATTATTGCCTCCTCTCCCATCAAATACACAGATGGCGTCGGCCTTGTGGCACAAGCACCCGCGGATAAGCAGCCTTCTCAGTCCTCTCGTCCAAAGCCACCGAATTAGAGTTCTGCACAAATGACTTCATCGGTGACCCCCTGGCCTCCTTCACCTCCCATGACAAGATCTCTGGAAGCTCCTGTGGCCACCCTTTATGTGAGTATTTCTTAATCTCTTTGCTCTGCATCTTCTTTATCGTTATCTACTTTTGCACCTCAATTGCATGTTGCATTTGCATCCTTTGCATGCATATCCACCACTCATGTTACTTGCCCTCTAAATCCCCCTCCCCCATCCTTTACTACCACCTCGCCATCTATACCTGGGCTGACCACTTTACCTCCCTCTCCTGGTGCATCGGTCTCCTCCTATCACTCTCACCCCTAAAATCTTCGTTCTTGGGCGAAACACCCCTTTGAGCCTTTTGGTATTGGCCTGATCCCTCCCCCCAAGATCTCCAAGCCTCTAAGGGGTTTTCATTCTTTCATTTCTTCCAAGAAGGGGTGGATGTGGCTCAAGGTAAGAAAACTACACTTGATAGGGTTCTTAGAGCATCGGACACCCTCCCCCAGCCTCATACATGAACTAGATCTCTTTCAACTATAGAGGGTTGGTTAGCCCTGCCAAAAAGCTAACCCTCAAAAGACTTCTAGATTCTGAGCAGATTGATATTATCTATCTACAAGAAACCCTTGGATTGGCTGAGTAGGTCATCTCTATGATGAACTCCCTGAAGTCGAGATGGACTTTCCATGCTCTGGATGTCAGTGGACGATTTGGGGGAATTGCACTTGGCATTAACCCCCGCATGATTAAGCTTCTTTCAACTGGAGGGGAGGCTGGTTTTATTGGTATGGATATATACTCCTTGGAGCTAGGCCTGGAATTCAGAATTATCAATGTTTATGCTCCCTGTCATAACAGGGAATAATTTTGGAATCACTTACTCAACCTATCTCTCACAAACTCTGACAATCTTATTCTGGGAGGGGATCTCAATTTCTCAATTGGACATGCGGAATCTTGGGGACACAATGCCCAGTTGGACCCCCTCTCGGACACTATGGAGCATCTTCTGGAGTAGCACCGTCTAGTAGATATCCCTATGAATAAGATGCAGTCGACTTGGCGTAACAAAAGAACTGGAGAGGCATCACTGGCCAGAAGACTAGATCGCTTCTTAATCAAGGAGAATTTGGTAAGGGCCTTGACAAATTTCTGAGAGTGGGTGGGATCTGGAGGCATTTCTAACCACTCCGCTATTTTTTTGGAGTTGTCGGGACCCTTTCAAAAATCAAGAGCTCCCTTTAAATTCAACTCCATCTGGTTGATGGACCTTGATTACATCAAATTGGTAAATGATTATTGGCGGGCTCACCTGTAGAAATTTTGAATAATATAACACTTATTCACAGAGATTATCCTGATTATACACTATTTGCAGAATGCATGCATAATACATGACCTCCTCTATGTTGATCATCAATTTGCAGAATCAAAACATTCGCATGCGCACATTGAAACACATCAATAACACATATCAACACAGTATGTAACCGAGGAAAGCATACAGCTGAAAACCCCCAACTATCTGTATATTATATTGATTGAGAACATGTAACAATACATAGTACAATACTCCTCACAAGTACTCAATACTATCTCCACCTGTTACACAAAAACTAGCTCAGATCTGAATCAATCACAGGTTCAAATCTCCTTCGCTGCTTGCCTGCCTCCACTGCGCAATCCTGCATGAGAATGGATGAGAATGGCTGATCCAAACTCATATTTCCCTTGGCTGAACCACACAATCCTCATTGGCAATACTCAATCCATTGATTGTGCAAATCTCATGCACAGCTATAGTCACAACTGATAGTAGTCTCCACCTCTAACACCTGTCTCCACTGAACTATCCATGCACTGAGTTAACTGATGCATTCTTTGGTTTCTTTATGAGTTAATAATTAGTGAATTAATTAATAATTAATTCACATCACTCATCACTAGTGTATTTGCAGTTAGACTAAATACAACTAGTTCAACTAAGTCAAACTGAACACAACTCCATCAACTCCTCAATCAACTCCACCAAACTCAATCACTTGAGTTCTAACTGAAGTCCATCATGAAATAGCTCAACTAACCCATAAGAAAAGCATATTTCCTTCTAGCAGTTGCATGCGCCACATCCGTAGCTCGAACTGAAGTCCTCCAAGAGGATAAGATAATTTTTATAATCCAAATATTATTAAGAGCTAATAATATTCGACTGTTCTATTTTTAGCCTGGCAGTCTAAAAATAGACTCCGCCCATATGTCTAAAAATAGAAGTCCATCTATTTTTACCAACATGACCAATCATCCACAAATAGCATCTTGCAACTCATAGACCATGATCCATATGTCTAAAAATAGACATAGTCTAAAAATAGACTTTGCGCCAAAAATAGCCTGCGGGCCCACTTAGTGAAGGCGACTCCTTTTCACTAAGCTCCATCATCTTGTTTCATTTTCAACACTCCCTCTCAACAAGATATGGATTATCTACAACCCCTATCCTGCAACTCTGGAATGTTCTGCATGCAACACATTTGCCCGGTCTACTTGCTCCAACAACACTTGGAACAAAAACACTCCCAATTGACCACTCTGTTGGGCTAAGAACATACTCTGATGCTAAAGCTCTACCTGCTGCTGACAAGTGCTCCCTCTCTGACATCTACGCTACTGCAACATCTCCATGCATCTCGCACCATTGCACACCTCTCTGTGCCACCTAGCACTGTGCAAAACACTTGTGCCTCTTGCATTGTTGTAGCCTGTTAGCTATGCGCTGTCCTAGGATTCCCTGCACTGTCGCTCTCTCTGCCGCTCCATCCGCATCTGTCTCTACCCAATCAATCAGTTCCTGCTACTCCACGTCGGGGCTCCCATAGCAAGGTCTCATCCAAGAGGTTGGGTACCTCAAGGATCTTGCCCCTCCTCCTTGGGACGATCAATCCACATCACCCCACCTCCTACTTGGAGGAATGGCTACATGCGATCCCTCGGCCCACCTGGCTTGAAGTTTCCCCCTACTGGAGGTCTCTGCATGAGTAGATGTCTCTACTCGATCTTCTCTTAGCTTCCCTTGTTGTGGCTGCTCCACAACCTCTTGAAGATGCTGCACCAATCGTGGCTCCTCCACAATCGTCTAAGACTTCTTCTGGCTCTGCATGTTGAGAGGTAATATACACTCCCTCTCAACCACCAAGTCTCCATCAGTTTCTTCGTTGCTCAAGGCTTTGCATGCATCTTGAACCTCAAGAGCATACAGGTTCTTGACCCGTGAACCAATCTGCTTCACCTATCTAGTGATGATGTGTCTAAGGAAAACCTTTCCCTTACTGAAAACAACATCATATCCCTTGTCTTCTAACATCGCCACAGAGATAAGATTCTTTTTCAATCCTGGAACATGCATCACTTCCTTCAATACGAAGGGTTTACCAGATTCCCTCTCAAAGGAAATGGTACCGATACTGGTCACACTGTATCTACCATCATTTCCCATCTCGATGTGCACTCCAAGATCTTTCTCATCCAGATCAGAAAACAAATCTCGATCTCCTGTCATGTGAAAAGACGCACCACTGTCCAAGAACCATACCGATCCCATCACACTTGAGACCAAGCATGTGATCAATGAAAAATCCAGCTCAAACTGCGAGACTAAGGCCTCTCCCGCTGCAGATCCAGCAACTTGCTTATTTTTCTTCTTCTGCGAACAATTTGTGGCATACTGTCCCACCTCATGACAACGAAAGCATCGCACTTTCGATTTGTCAACCTTCTTCCCATCATTGGAAGAACTAGATTTGGAAAGAGAAACCTTCTCCTTCCCCTTCTTTGCTTTGGTAGCCAAAGCGCAATTTTCTTCATCAGATGCCTTTGATGAAGATCCGTCCCTGGTATTCCGCCTGATCTCCTCTTGCACAAGATCCAACCAAAGTCTCTCCCATCCTGGCAATTTCTCCCGACCATTAACAGAGTCCTGGTATGAATGCCAACTCTTCAGAAGACCAAGGGGAGCCAAGCTCACCAAGTCCTCATCATCGATAGTCACCCCCACACTTCCCAGCTCATCCTGACATTGGGTGAACTTCGTGAGATACTTGGGCATACCGTATCCATTCTCACACTTAATGTTTCTGAGTTTATCCTTGAGCGCCAACTTCCTCTGGTCACTCTTGCTTTGGAATAAATCTATCAACGCTTTCCACATCAAGTATGGAGAAGCCTTCCCATGCAGGCTGGATACAATGTGATCCTTCATGCCCTCCAACAGAATCCGTCGACATTTTGCTGTCTTCTTTTTCAAAGCCTCAACGTGAGCAGCATCAGTAGGCTTTGGGACCTCAGCCTCTATGAATTCCTTCAGCCCATTGTCATCTAACACCGCCTCCATCATGTCTCTCCATGCAATATAATTCGAGCTGCCTTCAAGAGCATACTCCAATCGCAATCCGTTGAAAGACATTTCAACTTTGACACCAAGAAAACACTCCTACAAATTCGAATTCCACCAGCTCAAAAAACTCAACCGCTTCTAATATAAAATTCGTGAGAACAAGGTATTTCTCATACAGATATTGACTGTATGGGCTTTTACCGGATATCTCACCTTCCAAAAGAAGGATGAATCCAAAGGCTACCTGGCCCAATTACAGACTCTACCTGAAGAAATAAAATGTAATCACTTTCTGAATAATAGATCTGATGATCAACTCTGCTCTGATACCATGTAGAAATTTTGAATAATATAACACTTATTCACAGAGATTATCTTGATTATACACTATTTGCGGAATGCATGCATAATACATAACCTCCTCTACGTTGATCATCAATTTGCAGAATCAAAACATTCGCATGCGCACATTGAAACACATCAATAACACATATCAACACAGTATGTAACCGGGGAAAGCATACAGCTGAAAACCCCCAACTGACTGTATATTATATTGATTGAGAACATGTAACAATACATAGTACAATACTCCTCGCAAGTACTCAGTACTATCTCCACCTGTTACACACAAACTAGCTCAGATCTGAATCAATCACAGGTTCAAATCTCCTCCGCTGCTTGCCTGCCTCCACTGCACAATATTGCATGAGAATGGCTGATCCAAACTCGTATTTCCCTTGGATGAACCACACAATCCTCATTGGCAATACTCAATCCATTGATTGTGCAAATCTCATGCACAGCTATAGTCACAACTGATAGTAGTCTCCACCTCTAACACCTGTCTCCACTAAACTATCCATGCACTGAGTTAACTGATGTATTCTTTAGTTGCTTTATGAGTTAATAATTAGTGAATTAATTAATAATTAATTCACATCACTCATCACTAGTGTATTTGCAGTTAGACTAAGTACAACTAGTTCAACTAAGTCAAACTGAACACAACTCCATCAACTCCTCAATCAACTCCACCAAACTCAATCACTTGAGTTCTAACTGAAGTCCATCATGCAATAGCTCAACTAACCCATAAGAAATGTGTATTTCCTTCTGGCAGTTGCATGTGCCATATCCATAGCTCAAACTGAAGTGCTCCAAGAGGATAAGATAATGTTTATAGTCCAAATATTATTAAGAGCTAATAATATTCGACTGTTCTATTTTTAGCCTGGTAGTCTAAAAATAGACTCCGCCCATATGTCTAAAAATAGAAGTCCATCTATTTTTACCAACATGACCAATCATCCACAAATAGCATCCTGCAACTCATAGACCATGATCCATATGTCTAAAAATAGACATAGTCTAAAAATAGACTTTGTGCCAAAAATAGCCTGCGGGCCCACTTAGTGAAGGCGACTCCTTTTCACTAAGCTCCATCATCTTGTTGCATTTTCAACATCACCCTCCTGCACAGGGGAGGTCTATATCAGAAGGTTTTTTGTCACAATCTGAATGACCTAAAGATATTATCTATACGATGGGCTAAACATAAAAAAGATCGGGATGAGAAGACTCTAAGGCTCATCGAAGAAAAGCTGGCAGATCTGATGGACAAGAATGGGAGGGGGTTCTCCTCTGTAGAAGCTAAAAAAACCCTCATAGACCTGGAGGTACAGTGATTCAAAATTATTAAAGAATGAGAGGAGACTTGGCGCCTTAGAAGTAGGGCTATCTGGTTACAAGCAGGGGATGACAACAACAAATTCTTCCACAATTTTGCAAATGGGAGATGGGAAATTAATACTATCTAGTAGATGCCTAATGAGGATGGCCAACCTACTCACACTTTTCACCAACTGGCTCATCTTGGTACTAACCACTTCCAACATCTTTTCAAGGCTCCTCCCGAGGCCACTCTTGCTGAAATCGTTAGAGTTGCTAGACTATTTCCTCGATTTGTTGATCAGGATGCGGAAGCTGGCCTCATCAAGCTTTTTACAATGGGGGAACTCGAAATCACCCTCAAATGGTTTAAAAAGGATAAAAGCCCTGGCCCGGATGGATGGTCTGTTGAAATCTATTTGGATTTCTTCGAGATCATTGGTCAGGACCTACTTAAGGTTGTGGAGGAATGCAGATCATCTGGTCGAATGTATGAGGCCTTCAATTCCACCTTCATTTCCCTCATCCCCAAAGTGGACTCCCCACTTTCTTTCAATGATTTCAGGCCTATCTCCCTTTGCAATTTCCTCTGCAATATTATTTCCAAAATCATCACTAATCGACTAAAGTCATCCTATCTGCCCACATCCTATCTGAACAATTTTCCTTTCTGCATAAGAGACAAATTCATGAGGCCATTGGCACTGCACAGGAGGTCCTCCACTCCATCAAGACAAGGAATTTAAAACTCTCTATCCTCAATATCAACCTCTCTAAGGATTTTGATCGTGTCAATTGGTTATACTTAAAAATGCTTTTAACACACTTGGGCTTCCCCCTTCCTTTCATTCATTGGATCATGTGTTGTATTACTTTTGTTTCCTTCAGCGTTCTCATAAATGGATCAGCCTCCAATTTCTTCCATGCAGAGTGAGGACTCAGATAGGGATGTCCCCTTTCTCCACTCCTCTTCCTCCTTGTAATGGAAGGTTTGAGCAGATTAATACTGCAGGAAAGAAGAGAAGGGTGACTTCAAGGTATCAAGATTATAGACAGATGTATCATCTCCCACCTACTTTTTGTTGATGATGTCCTCATCTTCCTCAGTGGGGGTATTTGGGACTTCTCTATTTTCTCTGCTATCATGCAACTTTTTTGCCTTGCAACCGGAATGGAATCAAACCAGCTGAAATCCACCATCTCCTTCTCAGAATGATCCCCTCAGGAAATCCGTACCGCTCTTCAAAAGTTCCCTTTTTAGAGACTTTATTTGGAAGATGGACTCAAATATCTTGGGTTCCGCATCAAGCCACACAGTTACAAGATTGCAGATTGGATTTGGCTTGTGGCCAAGGTGGAAAAAAGACTACATAACTGGAATCATAGGTTCTTATCCAGAGCAGGGCATTTATTCTTATCAAATCATTCCTAGAGGCCACCCTGGTATATTAGATGTCCTTGGCTTGGATTCCCAAAGGAATCCTATCTCGGATAAAAAAAATCTATTGTAGATTCTTGTGGAATGGTTTCAAGGAGGGGACTCGGCCTTTTGCTTGGGTGGGCGGGAGTCACATCACCCTTCCAAAGAAATGGGGTGGCTGGGGAGTGAAGGACTATCATCCTTTGCACATCCTCTTACTACTAAGATGGGTTGGCATGTTCTCACGTCATGCAACCTTTAGACTGATGTGGTCCATCACAAATACATATGGCCTCTTCATATTATGGATTGGATTCGACTCCCGTCCTAGCATAGAGATGGTATTTCAATGATCTGGAGGGTTGTTCTCTGCACCCTTCCCACTATCAGAGATGGCCTTGTATGGCGTATTAAATTTGGCATATCAGTGCACATCAGCATGGACCCTTGGACAGGATGCGACAACATGTACAGGCTGCCCCTTGATCTTATTAATTTCCTAAATGATCAAGGCATCAACTCGATTGCCCATATTGTTGATTCAGAGAATTCCACCATATTTGCACAAGCTTGGAAATCAGTTGATCTTCTGGGAATCCCTGTCCAATGGAAACAGGATTGGGTGGGCTATATCTCCGCTTTGACTGAATCACATGTTCGTATCTCGGAGGATGAAGATGAACTCATTTGGGCACCTGCAGCGCATGGAAATTATTCCCCAAAAGAAGGCTATCCTATTATTTATGTTGCACACAAGCCACCTGAGTTGGTTGGGTGGTGGTGCACCCTTTGGAAGCTCAAAGCCCCCCCACGTACCAGGTTGTTTATGTGGAATGTTCTAATGAAAAAAATCCTAGGTTGTTTATGTGGAATGTTCTAATGAAAAAAACTCCTACTGGGGAAAATTTGAAGAAAATGTCTTTTTATGGTCCCTCCTGGTGCGTCCTCTGTCATCAAGCCAAAGAATCAAATGAACACCTCTTTCTTATCTGCCTCGCTACTGTCAATTTATGGGAACAGGTTCTCTCCTCACTAGCTATTACTCAGAGATGGCATGGAGACAACATTTTGGATGCTTGGAATCGTTGGTGGATTGAGTCCTCGAACCAGAAAGCACGCAACCTCCCCCTTCTTATCTGTTGGTCATTCTGGTTGAATAGGAATCGAATCATATTTAGAGATAAAGGTACCCATTGGCCTCTTTCAATCACCCAGATTATAAACTCATTCCACAAAATCCCCAACAAGGAACACACTCCTCCTATCCATGTTGTTACACTTGAAGATATAGACCGATATCACCCCTAGGCATACTTTGATGGATCTGCACAAGATCAAGGATGTGGGGGGTATTTATTGCATCTATCTAACATTCATATTTTCTGTATCCAAATGGGCTTGGGGGTTGGTACAAACAACTATGTTGAACTCATCACTCTTAGACATTTGCTTCATTTTGCTTTGAATCATGATTGCAGACACCTACAGATCTTCGGGGACTCCAAAATCATTATAAACTAGTTCAATAACACAATTATAAGTCATGTGCACTCACTCAGGAACATATTGGATTAAACCATACTTTTAAAATCACAATTTGATTATATTTCTTGCCATCATATTTACAAGGAACATAATCAAATTGTCGACCAGTTACCCAAGGAGTTCACAGTCTAGCCCAGGGGTTTATGGCTAATATAGGAACAATGGGAGGATGATCACTACCAGTATTAGCATCGGCCATACATAGATCAGATATTTCAGGGGGATGATAGGCCCTAATGCAATATTTTTTGCTAATATTATCAGACTCTTATATTATGCTCTTTATTTCCCTGTATATATATATATATATATATATATATATATATATATATATATATATATATATATATATATATATATATATATATATATATATATATATATATATATATATATATAGATATATATTTGATCAGCTACAGTATACCCTCTTGGGTAATTTTGTACAGACATATATATTTTTTGAAGGCTTTCGCCTAACCTTCTGCATATGTCTGGTTGGCATCTACAACATGTAATTTTCTCAAATTAATAGAAAATTACGATTTTTCCTCATGGAAAAAGAAATGTCATAAATCTCCAAAGTGGTGATGTTGTGACTTCTTGAAATCTTGTAACCACTTTATTAAAATCTTGATAACTATAAGGCTCACTATCATATCCAATGTTTGGGAAATTGAAACCATGAGGGATATCTGCAATAACGAGGGAATATTCCCTTTTAGCTATGATATTTGAAATGCCTTCACAATCACCTCGTATTATTTGATATTGGACAGTGTTATTCCCATTCCAAATGCAGTGATTAATGTTAGGATCAAGTTCAACATTCTAAAGATGTTGCTTTCTCTGTCTTTCCAACTTAATTTTTTGAATAAATATTTTGAAAGTATTTGGTACAAAAGTATTTGGTACTCCATCTGCATCCTTCTTCAACATATTTAATGAAATAAACAAATATATGTATAATTAATAAAATAAAAATAGTTTACATGTGAATAAAATGAATGTATTAAATCAATATACATTTTTGAATTCAAGATAAAAACATTTTAGTGTTTTTGTAGAACTTAAGTGTGGGTAGTTGTGTACAACATCATCCCAACTCTCTTCATTCAACATTTTAACCATCTATTCTTGTATTTTCATATAAACCTTATGATTGAATAAATAAGGTAAAAAATGTTAATATAGTGATATGTATAACAAATACTACCAACAATAATATGTTATATTTAAAATATAATTATAATCCAAAAATAAGTAAAAATAATTCAAAAATATTTCAACAAACTTACTTTTGAAATTTCTTTCATATTTCGTCCAATGATAATTCGTCTGAATTCACACAAGATAATAATCATTTGACAAGTCTATCATCCTTCACTCCTTGGATTTCTCTCCAAGGTGTGATAGTCATATCATCTAGAAGATTCTTGATTTCAGGTATTGTCTTACTACTGGTACATATTAAGGGTTTAGACTTTCTAACCTTCTAATTTTTTATGCCAAATTTTTCCCACATGTTGAAAATATCATCAATCAAATCCCATATATCCTCAGTTCTAAATTCCAACTGGAAAATGTTATCCATGCCTCTAATACATCACTTAATCTGCCACTTTTTACAATGATTTTTTCCTCAATTTGATAACTCATTTCCATACAACATTACTTTTGAAATATTTGAGTAACATTTGTCTTATCCCCACCATATTTTTCTTCCAATTCACTATGAATAAATTTGACTCTTTGGATGAAAGTCATAGACATCCTATACTCATTATTTTTATTATGATCTCATGACAATAAATTTTCTTTTGTATCTGTTAAACCAGCACAAATGATACATTTCATTGTTTCAAAAAGTGGGTTATTAGGATTTTCCTACATCAATTATCTCCTAGCCTTTGCAGAATGGTATCCCCTAATTACATAATATTTGCAGTCAAAACATCTTGACCTGTCAAATGCCTCTTTGTTGGGAACTTAAATTGAATCAACATGAACCACATAATCAGCCACATGTGCATATGGATTGTACCTAATCAATGTTTTCAAGTTATGAACATGCAAGTGGCATAGCTTTCTAATTTGATATTTATATTGTTCTTTATTTGTGATCCAAAATTGGATCCTGGATAAACCTCTAAGTCTACAAGACTTCATGAAAGAGGTAAAAGGTGCCAAATGGCACAAATCCTTTGTAAATCAGAGGAAAATGAAAGTTGCAGGCTACTCTTAGAAATAGTCTCATTGCAGAGATCTCCTCATTCTGAATCCAACGCAACTTGAATGGGCCAAAATGGACTCTGAATAAAGGAGTTATTGTAAAATGAAAATTTCCCAATGTCCTCAGAAAAGGAGGCAATTTCATTAAATTTTGAACTACATTGAAAATTTTGATTATAGGCTCACGGGCCAATCCACAGCTGACACATGGCAGGCCAGGATTGGGCCATGTGGCCCACTTGGATTGGTCTAAGAAGCATTGATATCGCATCAGTGGATGGCTATATAAAGGAGGAACCTCAGGTCTTAAGGCATCGCGACATGCGATTGCTGAAATATCGCATCGCTTAAATCCAAAGGAAAAGGACTTACCCACAAGCACGGTGACTTGCCAATGTGCGATCGCCAATATCGGCAGATCGTAATTAGCGTTGGCATAGACCATTATATAAAGAGGCCTCAGACTTGTGCAATCTGCGATTGCGACTTGTTGCATTGCAATATCGCGTCAGCACAACACATGGAGTAGGGCCACATATATATGTATACGGGCGATTCAATGGCTAGACCCGATGGCGATATAAACTAGGTTTTATATATTTTAAAATCCGTTCGAAAGGCATTTCTAATGCATTTTCGTGTATTTCGCTATTAAACGAAAATACAAAGGGGAAGCGATATGCGATGTAAACTAGACCCGAAAGGGTTCCGAAATGAAAATGTATAACATTTGAAATCCGCCAAAGCCATTTTTATGTTAATTTTCATCGTTTCAATGTATTTTAAAATACAAAGGGAAAACCATGGAGCAAGCCAATTGCGATATGCGATAGGGAATCCTAGGCGGACCCGATGAGAGTTTAGGGTGCAATTATGAATATTTCAAGTCCGGATGGACAGTGTTTTGCAGATTTTTCTGTGTATTGTAGCGTTCTCTCTGTAAAACACAGAATGACTGTTACTAGGAATTTCAAGCATCAATTGCCCTCATCTATTGCAGAACCAGGTGGTCGTTTCCCCTGAGTGCGTTATACAATGATTATTGAATGCCAAAGAAGGGATTCAAGCAGACATGGCCAGAAGACAGAGAGCCCAAAAGGGAAAACCAACAGGCAGCGTGATTTGGCTTTTAAGCCATGAATGTCAAAGACACAGAGCTGTTGAGTTATTATTGGTGGCCAAGTTGTTGTTTGTTGTTGAAAGCTAAAAGTAATAGCAGCAGAGAAGCGAAAATAAGTTGAGGGAGCCTTTGGGGTCACTTGAAGTTCAACTGAAAAGCCAGAGAGCGTGAAGGTTGCAGAAGGCAGAAAGAAGCCAGAGCAGGAGAGCCAAAGAGCCAAGAGCCCAAGCCAAAGAGACAAGAGTCAGAGCCAAGAGCCAGAACCAAAGCCAAAGAGCCAGAGCCAAGAGCCAAGAGCCAAAATCCAGAGCTTCAAGAGCCAGAGGTGATTAAATGGCGTCTGGACCCACTGTTTATGTGTAGAACAATAGGAGTTGAGCCAAAGAGCTTGTAAAAAGACTTACACCATAATCCCAGAGAGCCTAGTTGAATTAACTAGAGCTCACGGAGACGTAGCCCAAGAGTTGTGAGTGAAATCCAAATTAATATTATTGTTTCTGTATGTGTTTTATTGCCGCATTATCTCTACTGCTTTATTTATATATATATATATACATATATATATATATATATATATATATATATATACACACACACATATATATATATATATATATATACATATATCTATATATACATATATATATATATACATATATCTATATATATATATATATATATATATATATATATATATATATATATATATATATATATATATATATACATATATATATATATACATATATCTATATATATATATATATATATATATATATATATATATATATATATATATATATATATATATATATATATATATATATATATATATCAGTTTCAACACATTAATTTACAGCACTTAACAGTAAAAAACAAATACAAGCATAGACCCATATTTTCAAGCATTTCTTAATTCCGCATTGGTTAATCATAAAAGACCTGGGAAAATTCAAGCTTTGGTAGTGGGAGAGGTTCTTGTAAGCTAGACAAGAAGCCTAAGAGCCCCATTTTCAGATCAGGTGGTATCAGAGCTTAAGTTTGGTTAACCACACCTTTAAGAAGTATTGTGTCAGAATTCTTGATTGACAGAGCAAAGACTACTTGTCTGAAAGGTGTTTGAACAGCAATAGGCAAATTGTATGCTTGTTTTGCAGACTGACTATTTTTTGAGCTTGTAGAGGTGAAAGGAAAGCTATTGATAGCTCAGTCTAGGGAGGATAAGAGGGAGAAGGGTTGAAAGCTTTCTTCTATCCCAAAGGACCTCAAGGCAACCAAAAGCACAAGAGGTTTGTTGCAAGAGGTTGCTTAAATAAGCTCTTTATTTATCTTGTTGAAGTTTTTTTGTTCATTGGCATAATGACAACTTCTACAAGTGGGTCCTCAAATTTTGCGTTCTTCACAAGATTCCTTGATGAAGACATGAAGCAAGAATTGTCCACCATGATGGATATGGTGAGAGAAATGTATGAGGATGGAAGGAAAAGTAGCATGCTTAGAAAGCAGCTGAATTCCATGAAGGAAGAGAAGCAGTTGCTTGCTGACAAATTGAAAGAAATGGAGAGGCAACTTCATATTGCAAATATGAACCTAAAGAGGATGCATGAATTGGAAACATAGCTCTTTGTTGCCCAAGAAGCCTTAGTCAAGTACCAGCTTGAAGAGAGGTAAGCCATTCCAGTTTGTCTACAAATTTCTCTGAGAATGCTTATATTGGTTCTTTTGAAAAACATACTAAAGGCATAGGTTCCAAATTAATGTCCAAGATGGGCTATGAAGGAAAGGGCTTGGGAAAGCATGCACAAGGTATTGTTGAACCAATAATGGTTGAGGAAAGGCCTAAATATTTGGGTCTTGGCTATGGACAGTCTTATGGAGAGAATTCCAAAGCTGCCATGAAAGCCATTGAAACAGTCCCAAGAAGGATTTTCATTTCATGTCCTCTGCCTCATAAGTGTGAAGGTTGTATCCAAGAGGAATACAATAGCTTAAAACATCAATTGCAGGATGCAGGTGTTCAGAAGCACACACTTGAACCAGAGAGTTGGGGAGACTCTAACAGCCTTGAAGAGTTTGATGGTGTTCCAAAGGGAGCCACTTCTTCATTTGCTTCACCTCCTCATGAAGGCAATAAAGGTGAAAGAGGCAGGTATAAATCTAGTTCTAATTATATTCCTTTTGATTTTGCAAAGCATGATAAATTTCCACATAAGTATGGGGAAAGAGTTGCATGTTCCTTTTGTGGTTTGGATAACCATGATGTTTCTAGATGTTGGAAGAGAATGGCCGCATACAGGAAGCAGAAGAAGGAAAAGAAGCAAGCAACCAAAGGTCCATTGGACAAGGAAAATCATGCTATCAAGAGGATGCACATGCAATGCACTTACTGCCATAAGCAAGGACATCTTGCTACAAAGTGTTGGACACTGAATCCAATAATGCTTCCACCAAAGCTAAAGAAAGTGGAAAGAGAAGATGGCAAAAATGGAAGTGAAGATTCCATGAACGATGTGTCTCAAAATGATTCACATGTTGATGTTGATGTGCAGGCAAGGGTAGTACCTTTGAAAAGAATTAGTAAGGAGCAGTTAGAGTTCTTATCAGATTGAGATAGCATGTCTATTGATGCATCTACATTATATTTCATTTCAGCTTCGAAAGTACAGTGTGCTTAAGTGAAAGTTGAGGGATGAAATTCATGCATTGCATGTGATGCCATGTTGACTTGAAAGAAGTTAACTTGGTCTCCAAATGGAGACAATGATGAAAGTTTCATCTTTTGGAAAAAGATTCCTAATGGTCTTTTTCTACATGCTTGACTTGAAGAGTCATTTGTTTAAAGGCATGTTTTGTGGGCTTGTATCTAGTCCATAATTTGTATGCAGATGTAAGACATGGAGGTGTTCACAAGATGTGAAAATCTGTTTCTTTTGTTGAAGCAGGAGTTTAGTCCATCCAGTTGTTGTCTATATGCCTGTTGTTGTTAACAGTTGTTGTTGGCAGCTTGTCAAATAAGTACAAATGAAAGCTTTGTGGAGAAGATGTACTTCACATTTGTTGAGCCACCTTGGATCAATGATCGAGGCAAAGAAGCTCAAACTACATTCTATGACCATTTCAGTAGAAGTTCTGCAGAAAGGCAAGGAGGAAGACAGTTCTTCTCAAGAAGACCAGCCCATCCAAAGGGAGGAAGTGGTTAGAAACTTTGGCTCAAAGGCACTATGCAAAGGCAAGTGTAGGGAGGCTGAAAGAAGAGAGTGAGTCACTCTCATTTACTGTTCAGATTAGTATATCGGTATTTTGGAAACCAAAAGTTCTTTTAGTGGGAAGGCGTGATCCAAAAATGGATCCTGGATAAACCTCTAAGCCTACAAGACTTCATGCAAGAGTTAAAAGGTTCCAAATGGCACAAATCCTTTTTAAATCAGAGGAAAATGAAAGTCGCAAGCTACTCTAAAAAATAGTCTCATTTTAGAGATCTCCTCATTCTGAATCCAACGCAACTTGAATGGGTGAAAACAAACTCCGGATGAAGGAGTTATTGTAAAATGAAAATTGCCCAATGTCCTTAGAAAAGGAGGAAATTTCATTAAATTTTGAACTATATTGAAAATTTTGATTATAGGCTCATGGGCCAATCCACAGCTGACACATGGCAGGCTAAGATTGGGCCACGTGGCCCACTTGGATTGGTCTAAGAAGCATTGATATCGCATCGACGAATGGTTATATAAAGGAGGAACCTCAGGTTTTAAGGCATTGCGACATGCGATTGCCGAAATATCGCATCGCTTAAATCCAAAGGAAAATGACTTACCCACAGTCATGGTGACTTGCCGATGTGCGATCGTCAATATCGGCGGATCGCAATTGGCGCTGGCATAGACCATTGTATAAAGAGGCCTCAAACTTGTGCGATCTGTGATTGTGACTTGTCGCACCACAGTATCGCATCGGCACAACACATGGAGCGGGACCACATATATGTATAGGGGCGATCCGATGGCTGGACATGACGGCGATATAAACCATGTTTTATATATTTTAAAATCCGTTTGAAAGGCATTTCTAATGCATTTTCGTGTATTTCGCTATTAAACAAAAATACAAAGGGGAAGCGATATGCGATGTAAATCGGACCCAAAAGGGTTCCAGAATGAAAATGTATAACATTTGAAATCCACCAAAGCCATTTTTATGTTAATTTTCACCGTTTCAATGTATTTTAAAATACAAAGGGAAAACCATGGAGCAGGCCAATTGCGATATGCGATAGCGATTCCCAGGTGGACCTCATGGGAGTTTAGGGCAGAGTCATGGATATTTCAAGTCTAGATGGACAGTGCTTTATGGATTTTTCCGTGTATTGCAGCGTTCTCTGTGTAAAACATAGAACGACTGTTACTAGGGATTTCAAGCGCCGATTGCCCTCATCTGTTGCAGAAATAGGTGGTCATTTCCCTTGAGTGTGTTATACAATGCTTATTGAACGCCAAAGCAGGGATTCGAGTAGACATGGCCGGAAGACAGAGAGCCTCAAAAGGGAAAACCAACATGCAGCGCGATTTGGCTTTTAAGATATGAATGTCAAAGACACAAAGCTGTTGAGTTATTGTTGGTGCCAAGTTGTTGTTTGTTGTTGAATGTTGAAAGTAATAGCAGCAGAGAAGCGAAAAGCAGCTGAGGGAGCCCTTGGGGTCACTTGAAGTTCAAGTGAAAAGCTAGAGAGCGTGAAGGTTGCAGAAGGCAGAAAGAAGCTAGAGCAGGAGAGCCAAAGAGCCAAGAGCCCAAGCCAATGAGCCAAGAGTCAGAGCCAAGAGCAGAGCTTTTCACTTAAAGTTCAAGTGAAAAGCTAGAGAGCGTGAAGGTTGCAGAAGGTAGAAAGAAGCTAGAGCAGGAGAGCCAAAGAGCCAAGAGCCCAAGCCAATGAGCCAAGAGTCAGAGCCAAGAGCCAGAACCCAAGCCAATGAGCCAAGAGTCAGAGCCAAGAGCCAGAACCAGAGCCAAAGAGCTAGAGTCAGAGCCAAGAGCCAAGAGCCAAAAGCCAGAGCTTCAAGAGCCAGAGGGGATTAAATGGTGTCTGAACCCACTGTTTATGTGTAGAAAAGCAGGAGTTGAGCCAAAGAGCTTGTAAAAAGACTTACACCATAATCCCAGAGAGCCTAGTTGAGTTAACTAGAGTTCACGGAGACGTAGCCCAAGAGTTGTGGGTGAACTCCAAATTAATATTGTTGTTTTTGTGTGTGTTTTATTGCCGCATTATCTCTGCTACTTTATTTACTGTTATATATATATATATATATATATATATATATATATATATATATATATATATATATATATATATATATTATATATATAGATATATATATATATATATACATATACACCCATATTTTCAAGCATTTCTTAATTCTGCATTGGTTAATCATAAAAAACTTGGGAAAATTCAAGCTTTGGTAGTGGGAGAGGTTCTTGTAAGCTAGACAAGAAGCCTGAGAGCTCCATTTTCAGATCAATTTGGCTTATAAAATTGTCTAACATTAAGTTGAAATGTATGGTCGCCATCAACCAAGTTGTTCTTCATCAACTAATTTTGAATGACAATTTTTTTATTAATAATGTCATCCTCTAAATGAGCACTTGTTATGATTTCCGTGCTACCTGTAGAGATTTCAATATGATATTTACTGGTACCCATGATTTTTTCAAAATGACCAACTTTTGATTTCTTCCTCCTATAATTTAACAATTTTTTTTGTAGATAAGTAATCTCCTCATCATCAACTGGAATAGAGACATTTGTGGGCATTCTTATTTTCTGTCTTTTATATCTCTTCTCATTTTCAATAGGAGATCTAATCTCATTGTCACTAATGGCAACATATTCTTCAACTTCATCTTCCACATCTTCAAAACTAATGTCTACTGTTACTAGTTTGATGCATTTTAGCTATTATTTCTTGATTCCCTATATCTACTCTTGTAGTTTTAGAATCTATTGTTTTTTCTCTTATTTGTATTGTCTTCTTCTATTGTATATATGTGGAAATTATTGATCACGTTCATAATATTTGTCTATGTATAATAAATTCTCTCCAACATAATTGAAAGACTCTTAGCAAAATCCTATCAAACAAAATATAATATGTCAATGATAAATAAGTTATAAAAAATATAATGATTATTACAATAATGCATAACACATAAATATAAATAAGCACACTTACAATGTTATTCACAATGTCGACTATGACTTCATGAAACATCTCTGTAGAATCTTTTGCCATGTCATAATTGGTCTTTGTAAAATGATATCTAACATTCTCATGTATTTTGGGTAGTTTCACATGAACATAAACAATATATGTATTCTGCACTAAACATATGCCTTGTACTTTGCCAACCACCTCATAAATTTTCACCATATTGAATCTTACCACAATATAGATATATGTGTACATATTCGTTTTTTTTTCTATCTTTAATATACCATGAAAATATCATTTTATTTACTTTTTGTGCCATCTTCTATTCTGAAATAATCTTCAATGATTTTAGGGGTTAGTTACTTGACTTTTACCATGTGTCTTAGTTCGGTTTCATTCAACAATATTCATATAGGGTCCAACTACAACTTTAAATGTTGTAATTGCTGCCCTTGATCCAAAAACATTCACAGATACCTTCTTTGATATATATATATATATATATATATATATATATATATATATATATATATATTATATAGGAAATTCTACTATTGTTATATTAAAAAATAAATAAAAATTCTTGACACCATAAATTTAAAAACAATTAATTATATTAGTAATTCTTTTTAAGTAAAGTTAACAAGAAAACATTATAACATCTAAGAAAAAAACATTATAAAAATGTAAATGAAAAATAAGTACAATAACAATAATAATAATTAAAACTAAAACAAAAAAATTAAATACAATAACATAAAAGTTTAATTAAAAACAAAACAAAACAAAACAACAACATCAATTTAAATGATAATAAAAATACCATAAGAGTAAAACAAGGGGTCACAGGTTCACAACCAGAGGGGGGTAGAGTATGTATGCCTTTGTAGACTTAACAGTCAAATCGCTATCCGGAGGTGGGTCCCTTGTCCCACAAACAAGGGGGTCTCATACACCAATTTAGTGTCTAGCTTGGCTGTGACCTTAAAAATAGATATTATTATTATTAAAAAAAAAAAAAAAAATTATATATATATAACTTTGTTTTAAAATGACAATAAAATTTTGAAATTAAAAAAAAAAAAAAACAAAACAAAACAAAATTAAAAATAATAAAAATTAAAAATATAAGTATTGAGAGGTTATTAAATTTTTCAACTAACAAATTTAATTAAAAATAAATAAAAATTTAAATTTAATATTAAAATAAATAAAAAGACATAAAGATATATAAATTTAAAATAAATTAAAATAAAAACAACAAAACTATAATTTAAATTTAAAAATTAAAAACAAATAAATAAAAGATTCAATTCTCCTCAACGCCCTTGGGGTTAGGCTCCGATTAGTTTGGCTAGCGTGTGGTCCCTTCGGATGGTCCTACCCCCTGATTTTTCGCCAGAAAAGAAAAAAAAATGCATTTAAAATTTAATAATAATAATAAATAAATATACTAGCAGTTGCCCCTAAAAGTGCAAAGGTACACTGAAGGAATAGAAATTTGGGAAGATCATCTTGAAAAATAAAATAACTAAAGATAAAAACTCTAATTTCTAATGGAATAAAAAATTTATTTTTAATTAGAAATAAACAACCCATAGGAAAAGAAAAAAAAAAGTAATTAAGAAAAAATAATAAATAATAATAAATAAATATACTAGCAATTGCCCTTAAAAGTTCAAAGGTACATTCAACGAATATAAATTTGGGGAAGATCATCTTGAAAAACAAAATCACTAAATATAAAAGCTCTAATTTCTAATGGAATAAGAAATTACGTTTAACTCGAAATAAATAATCAACAATCAACAACAATATCAGACTGTAATATTGTTAATTTTGTATTATTAATGGAAACTTTCTCCTTTATTGACCAAAACAAAATGCAGCATTAATTGAGATATTAAAGAAATATCCCTTTTTGATAAACCACAAATAATATGCGAGCTGTATATGTTTGTATTCTCTCAAATCATTTCACTGGATAAATTATAACTTATAACCCTAGGTTGGAAAAGAGCCAGATAAGAGTATGTAACAGGTAATGTAAGACACATGCATTACAAAACAACAAAGATACATGACAATTATGCAAGTACTCTACAAAGATCGTGATTGAACCATTATGTATAATAAATTCAATTATGTTGAGAAAGAGTTACCATGTCACTGGTGTTCATGATGACTAGTCTGAATTATGATGTGAGAAGGTATTCATATCTTGGTGCAACATATTTCTAGCTAGTAAGTAGGCTCAAACATCGACTAAACATAGCCACTAAAATAACAAAGTGAAACCTCATTGTTTTGGAGTGTATTTGTTTTAAAATTTTATTTCAAAGAAACGTGCATTATACAATGGCTAAATAGAACATAGAATAAACTTATATATCCCAATCTAGGAAACTCTCATCAAAATTTCTTTCAGGTCAATGGGAAACACAAAGCAAATAAGAAACATTAAAATTTGCTTCGTACTCAAGGATTGGACTCATAGATTTCCAAATCAGTGCAATTGTGGTTGCATTCGAAAAAAGACTATAAATGTCTAAATGCATATCAATATCAAATGATTAGGGAGATTACAATTTTGCAAAAAAATAATTTCAAAACTTTAGCTCAAAATCAACAACTTGAATGTTCCTATAATTTAAACCATGGAGAATTCTTTATATAATTCCATTCCTTTACAATGGAAAAGAAAGCCTTACCTCGTGTATGGTGTCAAAGGGATGTTAAGTGACCAACAGTTTGTGGTCAATTTTTCTAGACTTTCTATTAGAAGGAAGCATGTGGCGGAACCTCCGATGGCGCAGGAGATACAAAACAAAAACCTATGAAATTAATTAAAAGGGTGTGGTATACAAAACTATGGTAGCTATAAACAAAAACATGATAAATATGGTAGTGGTTGATGGATCTCTCCAGCTCATAAGATTTTGAAACCTTTCTCCTTGAGTATTTGTATCTCCCACCACATTTTTTATTCTCTCAACAACACTCTTGACTCAATCGTATCACATTCTCACAATGTCATGGGCTCTTCTAGTGGGGAATGGGTCAAATTCCTCATCCAGTTTGTCTGGGTGAACTAGTCCATCCAGGGAGAGGCGTGTGTTCTATAGGGTGGGTGTCGTGGATGGAAATGAAATTGTCATATGCCAATCAGGGACATGTAGAGGAAGATGGTAGGAAGAATGAGCTATAGGTACCAGATGAGAATGAAGAAGAGAATGTGTGAGAATGTGCACCGAGACAGTGGTTATAGTATTTTTCCAGAGGTATATATTGTTAAACCATTCCCCTACCAATGTAAGAGCAATCAGGACATTCATTATGTAGAAGAAATCCAGCTTACTATGGTGCACGCTCTACACATGTGAATCCATATCCAGCATATATCCACCACTTTGAGACTTAACTCGTCTTAGACGTATTGCCACTATTTGTGTTGCTTGTATTAGACCTTCAAGCTACGCTATAGAAAGGGGATGAAGATAATGCATTCTTGGCAGCAATGGTTGTGGGTAAATATGCATCATGTTCATTAAAAATGAATAGGATAAATTAATAAGCAAATGAATCTTTCCCATATTTTTTTCCTCAGGGGTGAAGCATCAAAAGCGGCAAGGTTGAGGCACACTTCAGGATGTTTGTAGGTTCCACATGTCACCTTTTATTTGGAGGGAGGGTGATGAAAATCCCGCACAAGATTCTTGCAACGTACAATCCGACCACATGATTCAGACTACCAAGTAGTAAAAACTTATTAGATGGAGGACAATGAAAATTGAAAGTTCTCATTAGCTAGATTTGCCTAGCCAAACCCATCCTAGGAACACCTTCGGTGTAATTACAAATTTAATCGCAAACTTTAAATAAAAACAATTATAAAAATAATTGATAAAAAGAATAATAACTATAATTTGTTCTTAGATCAAACTTTTTGACTCAAAAATTTAAAAGCCAAACTACTAAAATAATGGGTATTCAAGAATAAATTATGAGCTAAAGTTAGTCACTCACTTTCAACATAGCCTAATTATAAGGCAGAATTAAAAACCAATTCTTCAACACATTTGATTCTTCGGACTTTAAAATTTGCAGGAAAATACTTAACATTTTTTGTTGTTACCTACCAAAAATTTTCATGCTATCTTTCCCTTTAGACCATGGTGTATAACTCTCAACACTAAAAATTTATTTGTATATAAAGTGGAAGTGGACTTTCGAAAACTAATCACTTCATTTTTTATGGTTTGTTCTGCACTTATATCCCACCACACACCCAACATCCATGATAAGAACTTAGTGATGTGAGTAAGAATTTAATTGTGCTATTAACTATTGTATTAAATGAGAACAATTCACTATTGTATTAAATGAGAACAATTCAGGGCGACCGTGGCAGGATCCTGCGCACCTCGGAAAAATTATCATCGAGCATTCTCTACAAATCAGGGAAATTGGTTCTGACTGCAAGAGTTTATTACTATTTGGTGTTTTTATTCATCTCTCTCTCTCCTTTTTCTTTTATTAAAATTAAACATCGTAGGAACGGTTGGAACCAAAATCATTCGTGCACGAGGTTCTGTAGGAGATCTCCTATCAACCGAGTAGTAGAGAATTTTACTACAATGGCCATAATCAAGCTTGCCTCTCCGTATCTTTTAAAAAGGTGTTTGAGAGATCCTATTGAGCGAGTTACATAGTAGGCCATACAACATTTCCACATGTATTTTCTGTGCCAATTAAATGTTTGAAATCCAATTTTAAGTTCCAATGCTTAATACCTGAGAGTAGTTTATGCTGAAATGTTTCTAACTTGATCCATTTAAACTATAGCAATGACAGCAAGTGTGGGTGGAACGATATACATAGATAGAAAGTTGAGTCCCTAAACTACCTGTAGTGATAAACAAGGTGGAGAGGTGTAGTCTATGCATATTCTCACACCCAATACATTTCCTTTCATGGGTTTTCTTAGTTCTTTTGCAAAAACAAAGAACTAAAAATGTTGATTGCCACAAGGCAAGAAGTATAATTTATTGCATTGGTATCCAAGCTATGGGGAGCCTGGGGTATGTATTTTAATGATGGGAGGTACTAAGGCATTCGTCATATTACAACGACTATGAATTCATAGAGATCAACTTTAGTACAAGTGGATTATGCTATCGAAGATACCAGTGGGAGTTACAACATTTTCTCGAGAGAAAGACATGGAGGTGTCAACAACACAAAAATAGTGGTAAGTCACAACTGTATCATTGTGAACTTATAAGGTTAGGCATTTTGCAGAGTAGACATATTGTAAAGGCTAATCCTCATACTATAATGCAACATATATGAAATGTAACTCATTTTTATTGATTGGTCGGCTTTCTTGAAGTATGATTTGGACTACCCAAGTGAATCGTGACGAAGATTAGCGCTTTTGGACAGCTATCTTGCAGTATGATTTGAACTACTCAAGGGAGATCATGACAAAGATCAGTGGCTTTTACGATACTCATGTATATTGGTTTCAAAGTTGGGTTATAATAAAATCACCCGATGCAATGAGTGCTAAGTGAACTATTCAAAAATCATGAGAAATTAGTCAGTTACGACTACCTCTCATGGAAATGATCATACGTTTGAATGACTTACTTAACGCAGTTGAATCCCAAAAAAATGATATCTATAATAAAATCGTTAACTTTTCATGGGTCAGCTTTTATTTCGAGGGAGGATTTCACGTGTTAGTTTTTATTTGGAGGGAGGATGTCTAAAATCAAAAGATCTCATTCGCGGGATTTACCTAGCCAAACCCATCATACTAACACCTTCGGTTTAATTAATTAAAATGTAATTAAAAAAACAAAAACAAACCAACCGTCGTCGCCAATGTCATGACATGACCAGGGCAGCGACGTGTTCGCTGCTCTGCTAACCATGTCGTAGCCTTTTGATCCCTAGTTGGCCGAGAGTTAGTCTAGGAATCTGAATCTACCCTTCACCAACCGCCCGAGAGTTAGTCCAGGAATCTACCCTCCACCAGCCAGGGCAAAAGGTTGATGCACGTCCAGTGAAGCAGCAATTGAAATCAACCCTCCACTAATCGTGGGTCGAACGGTCGCGGCACAGACAGCAGAGTAACAAACATGTCGCTCTGGTGGTGGCCGTGTCACGGCCTTGTGGCCAAGCCATCATTGATTTTTTGTTTTGTTTTTTTGATTTTTTATTATAAAATTTTAAAATTAATTTCTTAATTTTTTTTAATTGATTTTTTAATTTTTTTTTTTTTAAATTTTTTTTTATTTTTTTAATTAAATTTTTTATTTTTTTAATTAAATTTTTTTATTTTAAATCTAAAAATTTTAATTAATTTATATTTTATTTTTTATTATTTAATTTTTAATTTTGAAAATTCTATTCTCTCTTTTAAATGATTTTTTTCAAAATAACAATTTGAAAACTGGTATTTGCATTTCAAAGCCCTAAAATATATTATTTTTCTTTTTTTTCTCGTAAAAATCCTAGAAATAAGGGTTTTTTTGTATTTTTCCCTATAAAAATCTTTAAAATGTAATTTTTTTTTGTGCTTTTCCTCTTAAAATGTGATATTAAAAAAAAAAAAAAAAAAACTTTGAAAAAAAAAATTAGTTAAAAAATATTTTTCAACATAAACACAATCAAACATATTTTACTAGCCCATGAGGCTTTGGATTGATGGTGAATGGGTGCACTGTTAAGGCACTCCTTGCGATAGGTCATTGTTAAGTTAAGGCACTCCTTCATTGGTTCAAATGTTAAGTTAAGGCACTCCTTCATTGGTTCAAATCCCTCTCCTTGCGATAGGTCATTGTTAAGTTAAGGAGGCACTCCTTGCGATAGGTCATTGTTAAGTTAAGGAGGCACTCCTTGCGATAGGTCGTTGGTTCAAATCCCTCGTGGGTGCTTACCTATAAAAAAAAAACAATTTACCCAAATTTTGGTTCAATTTTTGGTTCAAATCCCTCGTGGGTGCTTACCTATCAAAAAAAAAAACAATTTACCCAAGGGTGCTTGCCTATCAAAAAAAAAACAATTTACCCAAATTCTTTTTTAAATCGTCAATATAGAAAGAAAACTAACCTTTTAAATGTGAAAGCTTTTCAACTAACCTTTTAAATGTGAAAGCTTTTCATTGAATGTCTTCTCCGAAAGTTATTATATAGTGAATATTGTAGGATTACTTTAACATTTGTTGAATGTGGGATTAAAATTAAAATTAAGAAAAAAATAATATATACTTAATATTATAGGTTTAGATTAACTTTTGTGAAATGTGGAATAAAAAATAAATTATAAATTATAAAAATTAACTTAATTAACAAATTGATGTTAAATAATTAAAATAAAAGATTTATTTTATTTTTGAAGGAAAGTATTGAAAGAGAATTTGTGTGAAATTTTTTAATAGAAAGTAAGGTCAAAATTTTCAAAACAAAATTTTAGTTGAATATTTTAAAATAAATTTTGGAGGGAAATTTTTGCGGGGAACTTTGGAGTGATTTTTTTCAAGTGAAATTTTTGGGGAGAAACTTTGGAGGGATGTTTTCATTTTCTAAGTTATAAATTGTCATTGGGAGAGAGTGCATTTGTATCATTCAACATCTTCTATGAAATATCATGGATTTTGTGATAAGGAAGTTTCTCTTTCTTTAGCATCAACATCTTCTTCACACAACAACTCTATTCATATTGATTAATATAACAGGGATTATTCTACTATGAATAGAGAGTTAATTTTTTCACATAAGGAGTTTGATGAGTGTACAAGTAATGATATTGGTCATATTAATCAAGAAAGTCTTAATCCTAAGGATTATGAGAGCACCATTGACAAAGGGAAGGATGAAGAATTTCCTCCAAATGATAATTTTAGAGCCACAGATGAGGATAATTTTTTTTCTCCAAGTCAATATTTCAAAGACACTCATGATGATGATGAATTTCCTACCAGCGAGGATTTCAAAAGAACAAATGAGGATGGTGAATGATTTACCTCCAATAAATTATATGAAAGGCACAAAAAATGATGATGAATTTCTTCCAAGAGAAAATTTTAGAAGCACAGATGATGATGGTGAAAGATTTCTTCTGAGCGAGGATTTCAATGGAAGAAATGAGGATGTGAAGAATTCCCCCGAGTGATGATTTCAAAAGAATTGATGATGATGATGGATTTCCTTTGAGCGAGGGTTACAAAAGCACAGATGATGATAGTGAAGGATTTCCTCTGAGTGAGGATTTCAACAGAAAAAATGAGGATGGTGAAGAATTTCCTCTGAGCAAGAATTTCAAAAGTGCCAATGATGATGATGGATTTCCTCCAAGTGAGGATTTCAAAATCATAGATGAGGATGGTGAAGTATTTCCTCCAAACAAAGATTTCAAAGGCACAAACAATGATGATGAATTTCCTCCAAGCGAAGATTTCAAAAGCACAAATGATAATGGTGAAGGATTTCCTCCGTCAAGGATTTCAATGGAAGAAATGAGGAAGGTGAATAATTTCCCCCGAGTAAGGATTTCAAAAGAACTGATGATGATGATGATTTATTTTCTCCGAGCAAGGATTACAAAAGAAAAACTGATGATGGTGAAGGAATCCCTCAGAGTGAGGATTTCAGCAGAAGAAATGAGGATGGTAAACAATTTCCTCTAAGTGAGGATTTCAAAAGCACCGATGATGATGATGGATTTCCTCCAACTGAGGATTACAAAATCACAAATGATGGTGGTGAAGGATTTCCTCTGAGTGATGATTTCAATGGAAGAGATGATGATGGTGAAGAATTTCCTCCAAGCAAGGATTTCAAAAGCACAGATGAAGATAGTGAAGAATTTCTTCTGAGCAAGGATTTCAAAAGCACAGATGATAATAGTGAAAAAATTCCTACAAGTGACGATGGTAATGAATATTTTCTAAGCAAAGATGGTGACGAATTTCCTGACTATAGAGAGGATAAAGAAATGGTGGAGACGTTGTAGGAAAATTTTGTATCTAGGCCTGTAGGACTAGACCATTTCATATCAATGCAATATATTACAGTTATACAAGGTATAGGACAGAATATCTCACGGGGAGTTCTATCACTGATCTCATTTCAAGTGAATTTTGTCAAAGGGGTTGCTTGAAACACATGGATTTCAAGTTTGGATTGGAGCAAAGGAAGAGATATTTGTCATTGAATAAAATCATGCAAAATTCATATTTAGTGGGGTGCATGCAATCTAATTGGCAGGTTATGATTATCATATTCTGAATTTATTGCTTTAAAGAAAGGTTGTCAAAAAATTTCATTCAATTGGTAATTTCATATATCCTGAATCCAAACAAGATTGGAAAAAGGCCCCACATTTTATTCAAAAGTACATCATAGACGAGAGATTGGGCCATTAGCAAATACTGCAATGTCATGGATGCAAGACTTGTTTTCAAATCATGGAGAGTGTATGCCAAATAAAGGTGCAATACACATTCCAAATAATTTCTCAAAACAAGAAATCTACAACCTATACAAAAAGTATGTGGAAGGTGCTGAAGGAGATGGTAATTTTATTGCATATCCATATTTTATGAGGATATGGAGGAAACTATTCAACAAGGCTCATATTCCTAAGAAGTCAAGGATGGGGTTTTGCAGTACGTGTGTTTCTCCTAAATAAAAAATCGATCAATTTCAAGGGGAAGAAAGGGGTATACATTCATAACATTATTTTTTTTAACTGGATTGTTATCAACTATGAAAATGTGTTTATTAATAGGTTTATTTTATCTTATGTGCGGATTCCATTTTCAAAGCACTTCAAGAGCATTGTAATCACAAACAAGTGAAAGGAAAACATTGTATAAGCATCAAAAGGAGTGTTATGATAATCCAAATAAATATTTGGGTTTGATAATTGATTGTATGGACCAGAAGAAAACACTTCTACCACATGTTGTGTGCACACCGAAAGATTCATAGGAGGAAAATTTTATTCAATTTCACTTGGTCGGTTGTATAGTCTTTAATGGAAAAATATGTCCCAGGTTTTACTTCACAACTCTAAATATTCATAATGATGCAAATTTGACCTTAATCATAATTCATGATGTGCTTTCCCATTGGACCGATAATATTCCTGAAGTTTTGTATTAGCAATTAGACAACACTAGTCATGAAAATAAAAATCAAATTGTTTTTTGATATCTAATCATGCTTATTGAATAGCCAATTTTTCAAAAGGTAAAGGTTGGTGTCCTTTTTGTTGGGCACACACGTGACCATATTGATCAAATGTTCAATAATTTTTTAGTAACATTGAGGAGGAAGGATGTTGGGAGTATGTCATAATGAATTGAATGTATTAAGAAATAATATATTCCAAAGCCTATTTTTCACCTGTTGGAAGAAACTATTGACATGCGAAAGTTTATTTTTGGATCGCATGGTGAAGAGAAATGCATTGAACAACTTAATGGCATTGGCTTCCAACATTAATTTTGTATCCAAAAAATTGATGGAAAAACACTTAAATGGAGAAAGAAGTATTAAATTACTACAGAATGGGGGGTCATCATGAGGTTTAGCATTTTTTAATGTCATTCTAAATAATCCAATATTTGCATCATATTGTTATTTAAATCCATAATGCACGAAGGCATAAGAGAGATATAAATTATTCTAAATGCTTGGAAGAAATAAAAAAATCTATTAGAGATACATATGATTACTTTGATGTTGTTAATTCAATTTGGCGGGATTCTTTTTCCAATAATCAAAGTGATATAATTTCAAGATCAAGAAATGAAGATACACTTTTGAAGACTCCATTTATTTTGCCACAAAAGATGTCAAATGAACATGAAGAAAGAAACATTGTTTAAAAACAACAATCTCAACGTATTAATTAATTCTTCACTGGTAAAGGAAAGAGAAACGTATCTTGGTTCTATAAGATCACGTGCACAATGTGAAGCCATGGAAGACTTTTACAAGGGTTTTTTGCATGATGTTAAGGAGGGTTGCATGATCACAGTGTTAGCAGATGAAGATCAACATGGTTATCCATTCTGGGTTGCTAAGGTTATAAAGGTCATTAAAGAAAATGAAGATGTTATAGTTGTTGAAGTACATTAGTATGCCATAGATAGACACCCATTCAATGTTGTGTACAAGCCAGAGATGGTAGTTGATAAAAAATTTGGTAGAAAGAGAAAAAGAAAGGGTACAAATATAAATCGTCATTGCACATACCTCTTAAAATTGGAGGATGTTGACATACTTGTTTATGACTTCAATTTAACAAAGATAAGAACTCTTCACTTTAGGACCATAGATATTATGAAGAGGTTGCTACCACAAGAAACAATGTTAAGATGGGATTTTGTTGAACCCATACATAGATATAGAATACTTTTGAAACTTGAAATGGCAAGCTTGCATGTTGACTCGTATGGGGTACTAGTTGATAAAAGAGAAGAATATGGATCATATTCATCTGCATCTAGTCATTCATCTGAATATGTTCTAGATTATGATGGTGTGCAAGAACCTATGAGTGATTTTGAATAATTTTTTAAGACATTTTATGTAAATCATGTTTGCATGTTAACTTGAAATAAATATTTTAACTTCCATAGGATCTTACATGGAGTTATGAATCATTTTTATTTTTGTTGGATTATATGTTTAAATTATGAAGAATTTATTTGTTTAAAATATCCACAATGAAATAATGAACTTTGAGAAATAATTTATGTTTCATTCAATCTACTAGTATTGATATTTTGATTAAAAGTAAAAAAACTATTAGAAACTAATGTTGAATTTTTAAATTATATGGTGATATTATCATGATATTATTTACTATTATCATTTCATATACCATAGTTACAAAAAAAATGTTGCAATTTTAATGCCCCATTAAAAAGGGATACTTCGTTTTGATTGTTGATAAGTTTTTGTTGTAATGGGACCAAGTTGTCTTAGGCTAAGATTTGAAAATAGTTATACTTTTAACCTCTAAAATAAAAATTATTCTTGGTATAATGACTCTTTCATTCATATGTTCATTTTTAAAGTTTTTTTAGTCATATAATTTGTCCATAATGCCTTGGTTGAAATATGTTGAAAACTTAAGGTTTTTTATAGTCATAATATTTGGTTTTAATTCCATGGTTGAAAAATTGTCAAAATTTTAAAGTTTTTTTGAGTCATGATATTTTATCTTTAATGCTAAGGTTGAAAACATTAAGAATTTTAGGGCTTTTAGAGTCATGATACTTTATCTTTAATACCATGGATGAAAAATGTTTGAATTTTAAGGCTTTTCAGAGACGTGGTATTTTATCTTTAACATTATGCTTGAAAATTGTTGGAATTTTAAGGTTTTTTCGTGTCCTGATATTTTATCTTTAACGCCATTGCTAAAAAATGTTGAAAATTTACCTCGAAAAAAAATGTTGTTCGAGCATCAACACTTTTTGGTTTCAGGGTGTTTTTTCATGTTTTTTGTGCAACAGAAAATGGTTTTTATTGTCTTTTTTAAAAAATGTTGAAAATTCACCTCAAGAAAAAGAAAAAAAAATTGTTCTAACATCAACACTTTTCGTTTTCGAGATGTTTTTTTGGGGGTTTTTTGGCCAAATTTTTCATTTTGAGGTTACAATTCTCATTAAGTCTGTAAGTTTGTTTCTAAAATACATACACGTGAAAGTTAACCTTCCTGAGCTTGCAAATAATGGAACGAGGCTTAATAGTTGGTTCCATAAACAATATAGTGAATAGAACAGGTATTTACCCCTTCATAATCACTAAGGCCCATGCCCCAAATTTCACCTAGGAAAATATCATTATGTAGGTCAACGGTAAATACTAGTCCTAGTTCAACTCACAGACATGAAACACACACATTTGAGGATTAAATTTAACATCATTACAAGAATTTAGCCCACACAACATTTATAAAACTAACATAAGCAAGAATCAACACTCCTCGACATTAGCGTGCATTATGTTGATGCAATAACAAAGACAGTATAGAATTCATAAGCACAAACATAAGATCATACTTATCTTATAAAAGTTCTAGCAACTGAGAGTGGGACTCTAACTCTCCACCCAAACATAGACAAGTTACAACCAAGTCTTTCTTGCAATTGTCATACCTAAGCCAGATTCCAGTGCTTGAGATGGAGTGATTTTGAGGTCTTTTTACCAACAGAACAGATAAAACAGGATACCATAAGGCCACATTTTCTTCATCCACCGGCTACACACATGATCATTCAAATATTTCAGGCATAATCACATTTAAGCTAGGATACCATAACGTAGATATCTTCAACTTAGTTTTCAAAAGAAGTGATCCCACAATAAGGAACATTCTCAGTGTTTACGATCTTGATGGGTAAAGAAATCACTCTCCATGTGGTTCATCCATGAGTCAAGCACTAGAGCTTTAGCCCCAAGGAAACTCATGGTGGCTCTTTAGCCCTCACAAGCACCTGAGTGAATCTTCCCAGTCTAGCAGGTTCATCAAGCCATAAGCTTCTAGTGGTTTCTTTAGCCTTACAGGCGAGCCACTTCTCTCTCTCTATGATGATGTTTACCCAAAAATCCTCTTGTCAAAGGATTCCTCAGTGGGTATTTTGATCTAGAACTCAAAATTAAAGATAGGGATCACCTCTCCTTCCCTTTAGCTATGCACTCTCTTGTTGATTTCATGTTTTCCCAAGAGAGTGTGTCAGAGACCCCCAAAAAGTCCCCTCCATTGATTTTTCCTTGCCCATTCAACAGCCAACTGCATACCTCTTCTTGAGGTTCCATGCAACCCCCTCCTTAGACAGTGCAACCCATTATATTCCATTAAATTTTTGTCCTATCTTGCTTATTGTTAGAGTTTAAGGACACCTGGGCCTTTCCTTTTCTAGCTGGTTAAACTTATTGCACATTCAGCCCATTTAACACCACTTCAACCAACCCACGACTGTCATTTAAAAATCCATTCCCTCAAGCATTCTCCTACCTCAAGTAATGGAATTTGTGTCCCTTTCTCAATCAATTAACATAATTAAAATTATTTAGATTGAGAGAAATGTTTACCTAGGGGATATCATAGTCCCCTCCCCCTTGAGGGGAACACCGTCCTCAGTGTTCAATATCCATATACAATAAAATATGCTTTAGACCAAGCATTGATGTTTAGGGAGCTTTATATCTACAACTATGTACAAAATTTACAATGTATTTACATTTTCTTTATTCATCAATTAAGAAAGTATATATTGACCTCATCTTGTCAGCCATTCCTAATTTGTTTCCACTCCACTTTGACTTGCTCGATTCCAGAGCATGAGATTCCTCCATTTTAGGATGCGTAGAGGTTCTGACTAGAACTCTCCCTCTGGTTCCACTTGTAGCACAATCCAATCAATAACATGATCAATGTCCTGCACATATGTTTTAATCAATGAAACATCGAAAACATCATGGACTTTCACTGATGGTGGTAAGGCTAATCAATAGGCCACTATGCCTATCTTTTCAAGTATTTCAAAACAACCACAAAACCATGGCACCAACTTAGCACATGACCCAATCTTCAAGGAACTCTTCTTGGGTTTAATCCTCAAATAAACATGTTCCCTAACTTGGAATTCCTTATGCACCCTATGCTAATCCACGTAGTTTTTTTGCATGTCTTGTGCCACCTTTGGATCCTGTTTAATGATATGCATTTGTTGCTCCATTTCTTTTAACTTATCAGGCACAATAAGGACCCTATTCACTAGATCACTCTAGTTGATAGGATTATTGCAACTCCTTCCATAAAGTGCCTCAAATAGGCTCATTTGTAGAGATTCTTGGTATTTTTTTTTGTATGCAAACTCTACAAGTGGAAGATATTTTTCTCACTTCCTTGGCTAGTACATCATATACATCATCAACATATCCTTGAGGATTCTATTTTTCCTCTCTATTTTCCCATCTATCTACGGATGATAAGCTGTACTAAATACCAATTATGTCCCCAAACCTGCAAATAGCTTTTTCCAAAACCTTGAGGTGAACTTGGCATCTCTATCCAAAATTATCTTCTTGGGAACTCCATGCAATCTCACAATCTCCTATATGAATATTTGAGACACCTCACTAACTGAATTGGTGGATTTGACTGCTACAAAATGAGTCACTTTTCTAAGCATATCAATGACCATTATAATGGCATCATGATGTTTGGAGGTTCTTATAAAACCGATAATGAAATCCATGGAGATCACTTCCCACTTCCATTTCGGAATGGGAATAGGTTTCAATAACCATGTTGGTTGATTACACTAAGATTTCACCTACTAGCATTCCATGCATTTAGCAACAAACTCGGCTAATTTTTCATATTCGACCAATAGTAGAACTTTTTAATAGCCATGAGATTCTTTTGGTATCCTAGGTGGCTGGAATATGGATTAGTATGGAACTCTCTCATTATAAGCCTCTTCAACTCGTTATTTTTTGGCACATATATTCTATTCTTGAATCTAACTAGAAAATCATTTGATAGATGATATCCTTCATCCTTTCCACCCTCACCATCTTGTTGTATATTTTTATTTATTTGTTGATATATCTCATCATGTTTCCCTACATGCTTGACCTATTATCCTAGATCTAAACCATTAGAGCTTATGGCTACCAAGTGGTTTACTTGAATCATTTTATTGAGTGCATCGGCAACTCTATTTTCTTTTCCCTTTATGTACTTGATTTCAAATTTGAACTCGCTAAGTATGGCCAACCATCTATCTTGTCTTGCGTTCAACTTAGGTTGATTAAACAAATATTTGAGTCCCCCAAGATCTTTCATCATTGTGAATATCCGTCCGACGAGGTAGTGCCTCCACATTTTTAATGCATGGATAATTGTAGCAAACTCCAAAACATGAGTTACATAGTTTGCCTCATGCTTATTTATCTTTTGTGACTCATAGAAAACTACATGTCCTTCTTGCATCAAGACTCCACCAAACCCCTCCTTGCAATAATTTTTACAAACCATAAAATATTTGTCATGATCTACAATTCTCAACACTGGTGTATTAGTGAGAAATTGTTTCAACTTCTTAAAGCTTGTTGTACATTCAGTTGTCCATTTGAATTTATTCCCTTTCTTCTGCAAGGAAGTTATTAGCTGGCCTATCTTGGAGAAGATTTTGATGAATCTTATGTAGTATCTTTCCAACCCCAAGAATGATCTAAAAATGTTCATTTTTTTCAGTGTTAGCCACTCCATTAAGGCCTTGATATTTTCCAAATCAACTGTTATCCCCTCCTTGGATATGATGTGTCCCAAACAGTGTAATTGTGATTTTAAGAAATTGCACTTGTTGAGATTTGCATAAAACTTGTGTTTCCTTAGCAATTCAAGCATTGCATCTAGGTGCTTCACATGTCCTTCTTCAGCCTTTGAATATACCAAAATGTCATCAATGAAGGCAACCACAAATTTTTCCAAGTAAGGATGCACGACATCATTCACTAAGAACGTGAAGGTGGCAGGGGCATTAGTAAGCCCAAATGGTACCACTACAAAATCGTAATGCTGATACCTCATTTGAAAGGTTGACTTGTGGATATATTCCTCCTTAATGTGCACCTAATGATACCTTGACCTCAAATCAATCTTGGAAAATAACATTTCTCCCCTTAGTTAATCAAACAGGTCATCGATCCTTGGCAAAGGGTATCAGTTCATGGTGGTCGGTTTGTTTAGTTGCATGTATTCGATACATAGTCTGAGTGTACCATCCTTTTTCTTCACAAATAGAAATGGTTCTCCTCACATAGACATGCTCGGCCTTATGTAGCCCTTATCAAGCATTTCCTTGAGTTGTAGCTTCAGCTCAACCAACTCTAGAGTGCTCATTCGATATGGTACTTTTGATGTTAGGGTTACTCCTAATATCAATTCTATGGAGAAATTTTCCTCTTTATGAGGAGGTAATCTAGGAATTTCTTCACGGAAGACATCTTGGAACTACTTCCAAGATAGGATATCTAGTTAATATGTCACTTTCATTACTCTCAACGTTGTTGTTGGCTTCAACACTATTAGAAAATTGCATAGAAAATAAGGTGCATCCCTTCATGTTGCTTCTCTTAGCTTGCATGGTTGATATTAGCATCACGGATATGGGTTTATGCTTTCCATGCAACAATTTATTTCTCCATGCTCATCTAAGCACTCGATTTCCTTTTCAAAGCAATCTATCTTGGTGTGGTGCTTGTACAACCAATCCATTCCTAGTAGTATGCTATATACTCCTAGTGGTAGCACATTAAGTTCTGCCACTGTGGGCATTCCATTTAATTCAACTGGGCAAGCCTTCACCCAACACTCAACCATCTTCTTTACTCTCATGGCTAATTGAACTAACCAGGGTTCTTTGTATGGTTCTTAGTTCAATTGTAATCGTTCCACAAGCATTGGGCTTACATAGTTATAATTATAACCAATAAAAATATAAATAATTTGATAAAAAACCTTACCTTCCATCTCAATTATGGAAGCATGATGGTTTTCCTATCAGTTGTCTAGTGTTGCATAGATATTGAGAATCCCACGTGTCATATCTCCCACATTATGCACTTCCTGTGCATTATAAAGTTTTGGTCCAACGCTCTTATGTTGTGGGAAATCTTGTCTCAAATGATTTTCTCCACACGTCCAACACTTATATGGAACCCTCCCATAACTCTTATCTCCTTCTTGAGTAGAAAAATATTTTCCAACGTGTTAATCATTCATTGACTCTCTTAAGTAGTAGGGGTTGTATGTGATTCATTAATTTCATTATATGTTTCCCCTTTGAACTTAGCACTAATCTTAGACTTCCAATTAGATTTAAACTCAAGCCTATGCTTGGACAATGTTTTGCGCTCGTCAAACTCAATCCTATCCTTGAAGGATGGCTTAGTCCACTGAAATATATTTGAATCTTTGCTTTTTCCTCTTTGAGGTAAGGGACATACCTTAACAGCTCCAGAAATTTGGTGGTATATTCATCATCTAACATGTGACCCAATTTAAGCTCATATAATTCCTTTACCTTAATGTTGAAGTACCTCTCAGATAGATAATTTCTTTGGAAATATTCCTCGAACTCCCTCCAAGATAGCTCTTCTCCTCTTATCCCCTTTACATTCTTTAGGTCCTCCCACCAGATGTCAATGTTTCCCTTTAGGCTAAAGGTAGCGATCTTGGCTTTCATATTTTCTAAATAATCATGAATTTAGAAGAATTTCTTCATCCCCAACAGCTAGACTTATGCATTCTATAACGTATTTAATTCACCATCAAATGTGGGAGGTTTGGCCTTCTTGAACTCTTTTGGCACAATTTATCTTCCTCTCTTGTCTTCATGATGATGATGGTGGTGGTGATGACGATGATGTGGCCTTCTAAACTTATCTTCATACTACAGTGGATGTTTGACTTCCTTTCGAGGGCTTGCAACAAAGTGCCTCCCTTCACTATGTCTTCACTTGACACCATGTGCCTCTTCCTTGACCAACTTTCATATACTCCATTAGTCCTTTCTTCTATGAGTAAGGGACTCTACCTCTCCCCATGACTAGTACCCAAGACTTGGTGCCTTTGTCTTTACAAGTCTAACAAGCTTTGCAATATGACTACTTTAACTTTTGTTTGTTTCTCCTATGCTTGGAAAACCCTCTCACAACTCCTTATTTCTGCCCTCAAACTCCTCACGGTATCCATTAAGTCAGGAGAGTTTTCCCCTTCCCCTTGTTCAATTGATCTTTCTCCTTGCCCATGTTGTGCGTGGTCTAAACTATATTCTACCATCTAGTTGTTCATTTCTTGGTATTAAGGATTTATGTCATACCATCTTTTGTTGTTCTTGGTGATCTTCATGTGTTGACATGCACACACACCCCTGTTAGACTTAATAAGATCCAATATACATATGTAAGGTTAGAACATTGATTACTCTTAGGAGGTTGTTGATATGTGGTTGGATGAGGCCACTCATATCAGGTTAGAACATAAAAACCACAACATATCATTAGCATATATCATAGTAGGTCACACATTGGTATTATGCTACATAATTAAATCAAAAGGTAAGCATATCAACCATACATGCCATCAATTCAATCATTTATGGTCTTTTAACACCTTAACATTAATTTGATCCATTTTCTAAAATTCAATATGAAATCCTCTTGATCTATTAACACTCTTAACAGAATACCAACTGATTACCGATGGTTTTGTAGGAACCTTGCCACTATATTTCCCATGATATATCCCATCCAGTCCAAGTGTTAAACCTATATTCTTTGATACCACTCTGTAACATAACCCCCACTATTCCCCACCCAAGAAGGAGGTAGACACTATGATGATCCAACTCCTATAGTCACATGATGGAAATGGGGTCTAAATTTTTTTTTCACTTTCTTCTACCCTTTCAAAACTCAAAACAAACAATGTCATTGCACTCATCTTATCGAGACAATTTCGGGGATATAAGATTTGTGACAATCCAACTCCTAGATCAACAAATATGACCAATTGAAGCCATGGCCAATTAAATAATGACATGACATCAGGCATGCCACATGATGTCCATGTGGCTAACATAAGCCACCTATCATCCACTGACTTATTCATACTCCAGGTCATGGGTAGACCCATGTCACCGGCTCATACAACCCAATGGATGAATCTCTCTCTCTCTCTCTCTCATACACACACACACACACACACACATGTATATTCACTTAACAAGCACATGCACGGGCCACCCTTTCCACCTCACCCTAGGGCTTCAATCCCGAGCATTACTTTTATGCTCTTCGTCCCAACACGTTGGGATGACGAGGACCCAGATGACATGGACTTGCAGGGGGACGTGGCAGTATTAACAAAAACGCTAGGGTGATGTGCGTAAATATGTTCTAGTAGGTCATTACATCATGGAAACATGACCTTTCTTGTTTCCTGGAGTCTGTCTCCCAACAAGTTCATAGGAGTGCATCAAATGAATGAGCCAGGATGACTTAGCACCATGAGACATGGCATGAGGACCCACTTGAGTATGGGAAGGTAAAAGAACGGACTCCACTTGGATACGGGCCCACATAAATTGATCCAAGAGATATGTCATCCTTGAAGGGAGATCCCCAAGAGAAAATAAAGGGCACACACCAAGAAATAGCCCTAGCTAACGAGGCTCTGGGATTACATGGAGGCAGAATCTGAACACCCAATAAGGACCACCGAGAGCGACCATGTGATTATTGATCTGTCTCGACACTTGAAGGAGTAGTGAGGTCGGGATGACGTGTCCCAGAGGACCATGGTCATAATCCCTCGTCGCATGCAGCGCAATGTAAAGCATAGCAAGCATTGAAATTAAAAACACCATGACTATATGTCGCAGTCAAAAGGCACCATCGAAGGGAACTTTGTGAAGGAAAGGGAAAGGGAATAACGCTTAAGTCGTGCAATGGTTATCATATATGAAGGGATTCCTTCCCCCTGATTTTATGGGAATGCCTTCCCCATTCCAAAATCATGATTGATATAATATAGATGGGATTCAATCCCACAACTAAGCGAAGGAAGCATATATGCATAGAACATTTGTATGTGTAAATACTTGTATGTGACCTACATACACGTGAACACTATCCTTCCTGAGCTTGAAAATAATGGAACACGACTTAATAGTTGGTTCCATAAGCGATATAATGAATAGAACATGGATTTTCCCCTTCATAATCACTAAGGCACATGCCATAAACTTCACCTAGGAAATCAGCATTCTGCACGTAGATAGGAAATCCTAGTCCTAATTCAATTCACAAGCATCAAACACACACATTTGAGCATTAAATTTAACATCGCTACAAGCCTATAGACCAAGCGAGATTTATATAACTGACATATGCAAGAACCAACACTCCTCAACATTAGCCTACCATTATCCTGACTCAGTAATAGAGACAATATAGCAGTTACAAGAAAAAAAAATAAGATCATACTTATCTTATAAAAGTTCAGGCAACTAAGAGTGGGACTCTAACTCTCCACCCAACCATAGACAAGTTACAACCAAGTCTTTCTTGCAACTATCACCCCCAAGCTAGATTCTAGTGGTTGAGGTGGAGTGATTTTGAGGTCTTTTTACCAACAAAACAACTAAAACGGGATGCCATAAGGCCACATTGTCTTCATCCACTAGCCACACACATGATCATTCAAATATTTTAGGCATAATCACATTTAGGATAGGATACCACCATGCAGAGAACTTCAACTTACTTTTTAGGGGAAGAGATCCCACAATAAGGAAGGTTCATCAGTGGTTAAGTTTTTGATGGGTAAATAAATCACTCTCCAAGTGGTTCATTAGTGAGTCAAGCACCATATCTTTAGCCCCAATACAACTCTTGGTGGTTTTTCAACCCTCAAAAGCACCTAAGTGAATCTTCCCAATCCAACAAGTTCATCAAGCCACAAGCTTCTAGTGGTTTCTTTAACCTTACAGGTAAGCCATTTCTCTCTCTTTGTGATGTTTTTTTACCCAACAAGCCTCATGTCATAGGATTCCTCAACTAGTGCTCTGATCCAGAATTCAAACTTAGATATAAGTATCACCTCTCCTTCCCTTCAACTATACACTCTCTTACTACTTTTGCATGCCCCTGAGAGAGTGTGCCAGAGTCCCCCAAAAAGTCCCCTCCACTAATTTTTCCTTTCCTGTTCAACAACCAACTGCATGCCTCTTCCCGAGGTTCCATGCAACCCCCTCCTTGGACAATGCAGCCCATTCTATTCCATTAAATTTTTGTCTTAGCTTGCTTGTTGTTAGAGGCTAAGGACACTTGGGCCTATCCTTTCTTGGTTGCTTAAACTTATTGCACAGTAAACCCATTTAAGACCAATTCATCCAACCCATGCATGCCATTTAAAACATCCATTCCCTCAAGCAATATCCTACCTCAGGTAAGGAATATGTGTCCCTTTCTCAACCAATTAACATAATTACAGTTATTTACATTAAGATAAATATTTACCCAAGGGATATCATAGTGTGAAACATGGCAATCAATGCATAAGACCCTCAACTTCTGGAGTTGAAACCTCTTTCTATATTTATCTCAACTCAGGATTTGAATAACTAGAATTACTCTTCTTGGTCCAATTCATTCAAGATATTTCCTTTCGCGCTTCAATTCATTCGTGAAATTGCATCCCTCATTAGACCTGAAAATCCTAATTTTATAGGTCTGAAGGATGGTGCCTAGCAGGGGAACACAGTAATTTTTGGAATGGAAAAAAGAACCTATAAGAATCAAAATTTCCTTAAAACAACACCCCATATTCGAGCTACAAAACTCAAAATTTCTCTTCATCCCATAGAAATCAAGTATAAATATATGCTTTTCAACACTAATTGCAAAGGCATACCCGAATAGTCCTTTTTTCTTGGAATACAGTTGTAACATAGTTACTGATCAAACGAGAAAATTACCTAGTACCCATTTTTTTGAGGTAGCAAAAAATCACTCGATTTTGAAAAGTGGTAATTCAGAATAAACATATTTTTTTGGAGCATATTTTTGGCAATATAAATTTTCTTATGTATAAAGTATGAACATTTTTTTAAATGTTAGTGATTTTAATGCTGATTTTGAAAAGTGTTGATGCAACATCAACACAAATTTTTTTAGAGGGCTTATTTTTGACACTTTAAATTTGTTTATGTATTTAGTATGAACATTTTTTCTTCTTAGTGATTTACATCTTGATTTTGAAACGTGCTAATGCAATATCAACTTTTTTTACACTTTAAATTTTCTAATGTGTTAAGTGTAGATTTTTTTTTTAATGTTGGTGATTTTCATGTTGATAATAAAACATACAAAAAAAAAACAAAATTAACTTGTAAAAAAACAAAAACAAAAAATAAAAAATAAAAAATATCAAAATATTCAAATATTCAAAAAAGTTATAAACAATAAAAAAACACAAAAAATAATACAAAATAAAACAGATTTTCAAATATTAAAAAAAAATAAAAACAATAAAAAAAACACAAAAAATAATACAAAATAAAACAAATTTTCAAATATTGAAAAAAATAAAAACACCAAATTTTAAAAATAATAATAACAAGTAATAAAACATAAAATTAAAATTAAAAAAGACATGAGCAAAAAAAAATCATATATATATATATATATATAAACAATAAAAACTAAAAACTAAAAAAAAAATCAAAATTTATTCATAAAATTAAAAAAATTTAAACAAAAAATAAAAATAAAATGGAAAATATTTCAAAAATATAACATATTTTAAGAAAAAAAAAAAATTGAAATTAAAATAAATAAATTAAACATTAAAATAAAAAATATTTGAAAAATAAATAAAAATTTAAAATAAAATATTATAATATAAATCATTGAAAAAAAATTGAAAAAAAACACCAAAAAATAAGGCCTCGGAATGGCAAGGGCCAATTCTGGAAATCCGCTTTTACCACCCTAGGCCTGTTGGGCCGCGGAGGTGGCAGGGGCCGACTCCTCTCCACGCACCACTTTTGTATGCAAGATTGACACTCCCACAATAATTTTCATGGTTCATGCATCATCAAGTAAAATACTTGTAGTCATATTACGTCAGCATACATTACATTCATAAAAAGCCTGCTAGTTTTGTAGTCTACGATGCATTCATTCTAAAATGAAACAATGAAAGTGAAGCCAGGTATCATCAACACTAAGGCAGGACTATTTCATTACAGATTATTGTTCCAGTAGCCATCCTTGGTAATTTTGTTGGAAAAATATTGATAGAGTTATTACCAAGGCACAAATTAGGATACAAGCTACCCATAATTTATTGTGCCTTTTAAACTATTGCATTCACAAATGAGAATAAGACACATTCCTCATGCAGTCTTGCATAGAGTTAGAGTTGCATTACTAAAATGGAATTAATCAAAAGCAGAAGTATTAAAAAATAATAGAAAATACAACATGCTTCCACATCATCGAATTTAAAGTCTGTCATGTTGGAGAGAATTTCCATTTTGGGCAGGGAGAACTACACATGCATAGAGTTAGAGTTGCATTACTAAAATGGAATTAATCAAAAGCAGAAGTATTAAAAAATAATAGAAAATACAACATGCTTCCACATCATCGAATTTAAAGTCTGTCATGTTGGAGAGAATTTCCATTTTGGGCAGGGAGAACTACACAAACATATATAGTAGGTCCATTAGATACAATTGTTTGCACATAAGAAAATTAAATTTGTTTCTTCTCTCACATGGCCAAGATGGGAATCGTAGCTTGGGCATTTCAGTAGGTTTATTCAAAAAGTTGAGATTCCACCATATGTAATTGTTAAAATCCAATCTTATCGGCAGTAATTAAAATCCAATACTGTCAGCAAATATATCATCTACCATGCAACCTTCTTTAGTTCTTATATTTGTATTATGCTCTATATTCCCACAAGTTATATTTATAGCTTTGTTAATACTTTTATTTTTAACTCAACCTTTTATATGTTCCAAAAATAAACTATATCCACAACAAGAATACCATTAATCTCAATCCCCACAATCATAATTAGTAGTACATCCTTTATTCCACATGAATTCAAATCTTATAAGTTTGTGATCTTCACATCTACAACCCTTAATAGTTTGCGGTATCCACAATGCAGTCTTTTTTATTCACAAGTCTAATTTGTGGTTCTAAATGACCTTCTAATATGGGATTTATTAGTATTTACCTCGTCGGGGTCTGGCGGTCAAAGTGCTTTGACGATGCATTATTTGGGTGTGTTTTTGCAATTTTAACCAAAGTTTAGGAAAATTGCTTAATGTTTATATTTTCCCTTAAATTCAAAAATGATTTTCTAATTTTCTGAAAATCTTATTTCTAATTTTCAATTGGTTGAGAGAGTATTGATAGGACATAATTCCTTAGGTGGAGAGCATTTTATTTTCGGTATTTATAAGTAATGACAATTCATTTAGTGGTTATTCCATCGATGAATGCTCTGACATTGACACTAAGACTGGCACTATTATGCTACAGCTCTACCCAATGATGCCAAAAATGACTTGGTTGCAAGTCCTTTACCTAGGCGAGGGGTGGGGGATGAACAATTGTGCGAAGCTTCCTTGTGTGAAAGAAGCTTAGAATTCATCACCACTATTCTGCATTCCTCACAGAGAAATTTAAATGTTTCACCATTATCTCCTCCTCTTCCACGCTTTGAAAGGCTGTGAATATTTTTAATTGTAGGCATAACCATCGTCATGGTCGGACCCATGCACCGGTTGGTCATGTCCATGAGAGGAACATGATTTACGATCAGCGAGGCAATGTGAATTACTACTAAGATGACATCAAAATTGGTGAGTAGACTGGATGATAGACAAATGACAGGGGGAGCTCTGCTTGGGTTAATTTCAAACCATTCTCTCTACTTCTGCAAGTGAATCTCAAGATAATCATCGATGACAGACAGATATACCACAATACTAGATTCATCTAGTTATGATACTCAACACCCAATATCACATCAATTTTACTGACCATCCATATATTTAAGATTATTGATATATTCTCTATAAAATCAGCTGTGATACGAGTAGTAGAGTTTTCATCAGGCGAATGAGAAAATGACACTAAATCTATGTTATGCCCGAAAGCAAAAAACTGACAAGCTTTTTCAATTTAACATCTAAAGGAGCAAAGTGCTTGTCTGTTGAGGGCAAGGATTTTAGCTACATGCATAAGTAGAAATAAGGAACTTGCTCTCAAGAGCCAAGATTGTACGAGCTCTTATGAAGTCGTATTCAAGTTACCATCCTCAATTACTACATCTGGTAGTGTGAGTTTAGACACTTCGGTGAAAAATGTTAAGAGCGATTAATGTTGGGCAAAAGTTTTTCGTTTTTTCTTTCCCTTTACATTTTTCAGAAAATTGTACTTTGAAAAGGTGAATAGTGGGGAGTACTAGGTAGAGCTAGTGATTCAACTAATTCGAGATCAACCCCAATGGATTCGGATGCTCACTCTATCATTTTCTTTGTCTCTAGCTTCGACTAACGAATTTCAAATATTTTCTGCATTATACAAAGATTTCAAGATTCCAAGATTTATCAAATGCAAAATCATGTTTGCAACTCATATCTTGATGAACAAGAATTGGTTTAGCGATAGATATGTTTGTATCAAAATTGTCTATAGATGGTAGACCATAGTAAGAAACTATAGATCAATTGTGGAGCTTTGCTTGTGTGGAGCTTTTTGTGTGCAGAAATCTCCGCACAAGCAAAGCTTTGAATGCCTACCCTCTACCTCGGAACTTCTACATGCTTTTGATTCAAAAATATTTAAAAAAAGGTCAAATATTTGCGGTTGTCATTGTGATTTAAAGGTTGCTAGATCAACAGCCTTCAATTTGTTGGAAAGACAGAGGAGACAACATAAATTCACCCAAAACACACAAGTTGCGGCTCTTCTATTGATCACACAAAACATGATCCTTACAATGAACCCGGTGAAGGGTATTTAACCTTTTCCAACTAGCGACTCACCTAAAATATCTTGACATGAACGCACTTAACTCAATTAACTCACACTCTAAATATGGACTGCACTTAACACTTCATCCATCACTCGACTTGACTTAACGCTTAGTTAACTGACTCTCTAATTTTAGCTAACTCCACATGCAGAAGTAATTACAATTTCTAACACTCCCCCTTAATTATGACCGTATGACTTAACTTGACTCAATTATCATTGAAACATGCCTGCTGGTCTATGTCTCAGCTAGGTTTACAATGACTCAAAACTTTTACAGTTTTGCATTTTCTTTTTCTCTTCTTCCAAGATATATATCCTCGATATTGCTTCATTCTCTATTGAACTTTCTTGTTGTAGGCTTTATTTACTTGTTGTAGCTGCAAGTTTTCTTTGACTTTTCTTGAACTTGTTCTGAAAAACAATTGGATCATTTCTTCTACACCTTCTTCTTCAAATATTCGTTCAACTATGGATTGTTTCCATAACATTGCATCTTCAAAATGTCTTATTTGCTCTGCTTCTTGCGCTTCATATTCCTGACTTTCTTTCTACCATATTTCTTGATAGCAAGATCTTCTCTCTTCTTGACTCCATTGTTGAAAAATGGTTTCAATACATTCATCTTTTTCTTTCAAATCATTCTTTTCACTTTCATCATCAGGTACTACTACTTTTTTCCTGTATTCTGCACACTCAAGATCAATATTCACCATTTCATTCAATTATTTATTCTAGCTGTTGTTTTAAGACTTGCATCAATTTTTTCTATTAGTTTCTAAATCCATTCTTCAATGAGCTTCAAATCTGCATCAAATTTATTAACAACCTTGCTTTCAACTTCTTCTCCCATGCTATTCTGAACATCTGCATATTCAAAAACAATGTTAAAAACATATTTAATATTACTCTCTTCAGTGAGAGCTTCTTGCTCTACATTTGCCATCTTTTCAACTGCATTAAGATTGTCTTCCACTGTTATGTTGTTAGTGGATATTCTCATAAAAAAAACTCTTCAATCAATTTATCTTGTTCTTGATCATCCACTGCTGTTAGATGACATGCTACTTCATGAGAAGTTGCAATGTTTCACAGTTATCTCCTCCTCTTCTATGGTTTGAAAGGTTGTGAATATTTTTAATTATAGGCATAACCATCATCATGGTCGAACCCCATGCACCAATTGGTCATGTCCATGAGAGGAACATGATTTCTGATTAGCAAGGCAATGTGAATTATTACTAAGATGACAAAAAAGTTGGTGAGTAGACTAGATGATAGACAAATGACAGGGGGAGCTCTACTTGGGTTAATTTCAAACCATTCTCTCTACTTCTGCAGTTGAAGCTCAAGATAATCACTGATGACAGACAGATATACCACAATACTAGATTCATCCAATTATGACACTCAACACCCAATATCACATCAATTTTATTGACCATCCATCTGTTTAAGATTATTGATATATTCTTTATAAAATCACCTGTGATACAAGTAGCAGAGTTTTCATCAGGTGAATGAGAAAATGACACTGAATCTATGTGATGCCCAAAACCAAAAAACTGACAAGCTCATTCAATTTAGCATCTAAAGGAGCAAAGTTACTTGTCCTTTGAGGGCAAGGACTTTAGCTACATCCATAAGTACAAATAAGAAACTTTCTCTCAAGAGAAAGGATTGTACGAGCTCTTATGAAGTCGTCTTCAAGTTACTATCCTCCTTTCCTGAATCTGGTAGTGTGAGTTTAGACGCTTTGGTGAAAAATGTTGAGAGTGATTGATGTTGGGCCCAAGTTTCTCGTTTTTGCTTTCCCTTTACATTTTTCAAAAGTTGGTACTTTGAAAAGGTGAATAAAGGTGAATAGTAGGGAGCGCTAGGTAGAGCTAGTGATTCAACTAATTTGAGATCAACCCCAATGGATTTGAATGCTCGCCCTATCGTTTTCTTTGTCTCTAGCTTCGACTAACGAATTTCAAATATTTTCTGCATTATACAAAGATTTAAAGATTCCAAGATTTATCAAATGTAAAATCATGTTTGCAACTCACATCTGGATGAACAAGAATTGGTTTAGCGATAGATGTTTTTGTATTGAAATTGTCTATATATGGTAGACCATAGTAAGAAACTATAGATCAATTGTGGAGCTTTGCTTGTGTGGAGCTTTTCGTGTGTGGAAAACTCCACACAAGCAAAGCTTTGCATGCCTACCCTCTATCTCGGAACTTCTACGTGCTTTTGATTCAAAAATATTTTTAAAAAAGGGGTCAAATATTTGTGGTTGTCATTATGATGTAAAGGTTGCTAGATCAACAACCTTCGATTTGTTGGAAAGGCAGAGGAGACAAAACATAAATTCACCCAAAACACACGAATTGTGGCTCTTCTATTGATAACACAAAACTTGATCCTCACAATGAACCCGGTGAAGGGTATTTAACCTTTTCCAACTAGCGATTTGCCTAAAATATCTTAACATGCACACACTTAACTCAGTTAACTCACACTCTAAATATGGACTGCACTTAACACTTCATCCATCACTCAACTTGACTTAACGCTTAGTTAACTGACTCTCTAATTTTAGCTAACTCCACATGCAGAAGTAATTACAATTTTTAACACTCCCCCCTTAATTACGACTGTATGACTTAACTTGACTTAACTTGACTCAATTATCATTGAAACATGCCTGCTGGTCTATGTCTCAGTTAAGCTTACAATGACTCGAAACTTTTACAATTTTGCATTTTCTTTTTCTCTTCTTCCAAGATCTATATCCTCGAAATTGCTTCATTCTTTGTTGAACTTTCTTGTTGTAGCCTTTATTTACTTGTTGCTGCTACAAGTTTTCTTTGACATATCTTGAATTTGTTCTGAAAAACAATTGGATCATTTCTTCTACACCTTCCTCTTCAAATATTCATTCAACTATGCATTGTTGCCATAACATTGCATCTTCAAATTGTTTTATTTGCTCTGCTTCTTGCGCTTCATATTCCTGACTTTATTTCTACCATATTTCTTGATAGAAAAATCTTATCTCTTCTTGAATCCATTGTTGAAAAATGGTTTCAATGCATTCATCTTTGTCTTTCATATTATTCTTTTCACTTTCATCATCAAGTACTACTGCTTTTTTTCTGTATTCTGCACACTCAAGATCAATATTCACCATTTCATTCAATTCTTTTATTCCAGTTGTTGTTTTAAAACTTGTATCAATTTGTTCTATTGGTTTCTTAATCCATTCTTCAATGAGTTTCAAATCTGCATCAAATTTATTAACAACCTTGCTTTCAACTTCTACTCCCATCCTATTCTGAACACCTGCATATTCAAAAACAATGTTAAAAACAAATTTAATATTACTCTCTTCAATGAGAGCTTCCTGCTCTACATTTGCCTTCTTGTCAACTGCATGGAGGTTGTCTTCCACTGCTATGTTGTTAGTGAATATTCTCATCAAAAACTCTTCAATCACTTTATCTTGTTCTTGATCATCAACTGCTGCTAGATGACAAGCTGCTTCATGAACAATTCCAACTGCTTCATATCTTGTTGCTACAGTGGCAGCTTCACCCTTCAATGCTTCATCAAACATTGTGCTTACCATATTGCCACAATCAATTTTTGTTTCAAAAAAGAAACCACACATAATATCAACATAATGTTCATCCACACTATGATGGGATATCCGAGCATTCTTGTGCTCATTGTCAATTTCATTGACAATTTCAACTTCACCAAATCCATCAACTGCGATTGGATTCACCAATTCACATATCACTTTGTAGACATCATCCACATGTGTCTTATCACAGTGGGATTCACAATCATCTGCATCATCCACGTTACAATGGATTCCTTGAGCATTTATATGCTCTTGCTCTGCTTCACATACAGAGGCTATTGCTTCTCTCTTTGCAATCTTTGTTGCATCTTCTTCATCCATATGCATGTTTGCATAATGGGTTTCAATTTTATGGTTTTGACAACCATCATCCACTTTTGAGTGGGATTCTCCAAGCCATGTTGTCCTCTCAAAGTCTTGCTCATCGGCTCTTGGATCTACGACTGACTTCTTTGCTTGTGACATAACCTGTTGTTGCATGTTACTCTCCCTTTCACCAAATTCTTCTTCGTCTTTTGCAAAACTTCTCAATTCCTCAGCTGCGGCCTAAACCTTTCTAAACATGGCAACCATCTCTGCCTCTTCTTTTCGATTCCTTTTCTTAGTCTTCTTCAGTCGCGTTTTGCGACCCATGATTGCGGTCATTCATCTGTTTTATACTTTATTTCCTGATTGCATGAGGTTGTCTTCCATATCACCCCGAAAAAAGTATGATTTTCAATATGTACCCCATGAGGCACAATCTTCTCCCAAAACACTATCATGCTTGATAAAAACCAAATAATTTTATAGACAGAAAATTGTTGACACTTTGTGTTTTTTTTAACCTATAAAAAAACCTTTGTCTCCAAAATTACCCACGCACTTCAAGATCTCTTCGCCATTTACCCAAAAATAAATTCTTTCGCATGCTTTGTTCAAACCATTTCAAAAGAGGCCCCTCTAAAAAATTACACAAGGCCTTTTAAACAATATCTTTGGAGCCCTTTTCAATATATATAAAAACTTTTGAACTAGCCCACGTATTTCTTTAACCTTGCCCACGTGCTCTTTCTTTGTTGACTTCTCATACGCTTTTCTTGCAACAGGGACGACGTCGTTCGATCAAGGCTATGACACCTCCTCAATATGGCAGGCAATCGGTGGCTACTGCAGCTTCTAAGTATAGCTGGCTGCTCTGCAAGCTATTGTTCACCTTCCAAATTAATTGCGATTTTTCAACCAACTCGCGGTGCTGCCTCACTCACGACGGGTTGTTTAAACCTTCGCGTTATGAAAACTTGAATTCGCCGTTCGTCTTATGATGCGCAGCGTGTAACGTTGTCCACAATAATGAAGACTGGCGTTAGCCCATGAGCATTATAACGCTCTGAAAATTTATTTATCTTTTCTCACAGATTATTGTTGATCCGTTCTCTGTGGCTCTTTTTAACTTTCTCTGATATTAATTTGTTGGAAAAGCAGAGGAGACAAAACATAAATTCACCCAAAACATACAAGCTGGGGCTTTTCTATTGATCACACAAAAGTTGATCCTTACAATGAACTGGTTGAAGGGTATTTAACCTTTTCCAACTAGGGACTGGCCTAAAATATCTCGACATACACACACTTAACTCAGTTAACTCACACTCTAAATATAAACTGCAGTTAATACTTCATCCATCACTGATTCTTTAATTTTAGCTAACTGAGTCTTTAATTTTAGCTAACTCCACCTTCCATAGATTACAATTTCTAGCAGATTTTCCCTCTGGACAGCATTTTCTCCCTCTGGACAGCATGACATGGAAATAAGTAGGGGAATAAGGAGGCCACTTTGAGGCATGTTTACACTTTATGGTAGGTGTGGCTTTCTATTTCACCATTGTAATGCAGCCAAGTGACTTCTTCCCACTTTTTGGCATTGTTTCTTATGCCGCCCAAGATAAAAGCTAGTTCAAGTTTCTCTTGCATTCACACTCATCTCTCTGCATTCATACTTTATATGGGTATTAAGAGCTACAGATTTGTTACAAACTTCTTTATCAATGTTCCTTATGCAGCTAGATTGTAGGAACCAATGTTCACAATGCATGATTGTAGGAACCAATGTTCACAATGCATTAAAATTATATTAAGAGGATTGGATTTACCATGAACTTCTTACATTTCTTTACAAATTTAGTTCTTTATATTTGTAAATGAACCAAAATGCTCTTATATTGGCTTTTTGGTACCTGCTTTGTAGTTAATCGCGTTGAATAAAATTCCAACTTTAATGTAACAAAAGCATTTGTGTATGAGAGAACAATGCAGCATCGCATATATGCATAAAAAAATGATCTTAAATGTGTTATTAATAGGAGGAGGTCATTGGTACTTAAATGTAATGTCCAACAGAATCTAACCACCATCCAGCGTGAAGAAATGGCTCTATACAGTTATATTTTCAAATGTTTGATTCTACAGTTCACAAGCTTTGATGACCAGCTAGGAACACTGACTTTCCTCTCTAGCCCGCCTAAGTTTCATAGTCTTTTTCATCCAATCCCACAGAATGGTGGTGCTTCATTTAACTGGAACCTGGCACGCAGTGCACAATCAGAAAGCAGAAAGAAAGAAGTGAGGACCCGGGTATACAATGGTTCATTGTGATACTTTTTGAACGGAGTTTTGCTTTTGTGGAACTTGTGTTCATTTATCACCATTTGTGCAGACGTTCATTGTGCGGAGGTCCTTGTACATAGGTCTTTATGGGAAAGTTTCACACAATAAACTTCCACACAATGCTAATCTAAAATTAAATTATCATTATTGCTTATTATGTAAGCATTATATTTATTTTCTAAATTTAAGCCCCATCCTAGTTGAAATATCGTTGAGGATTTGCACAGGAAATTGTTCTTCCCACGTCACAAGGTATACATCTATTGTAATTGTATGGCCCACCTATACCACAACATGCCCGTAAAACATTCTTCTACAGTCCTGTGTAGTCCACTGCCACTCATGGAAAAGACCACAAAAGAAGTAGAACAGTGACAAAATTATATTTTTGAAAATTCAACAAGAATATTTAAAGTTATCTCCCCTTTCTCTGGCTTACCGTAGGACTCAGGATAGTGTGAGGCTCTGAGAGTTTCTTTAAAAGTGTCTGGAAACACGAACTTAATGCTTCAATGTTGAGCTTGCAATTCCACTTCTCGCCCCCTCAAAAGATGGTTTGCCTTTTGAGCAAAAGTATTAAACCTCGGCATACACCCCATTTTGTCCAGTGGTTCTCCACGACCTGTTGCATATTTTGTTAAATACACCGTAGAACAGTCCATAGGCAAGTGCAAAACAGAAAAGCAAAGCAAGAAGATTACCGGAGTGATAAGTTAGAATTATTAATTTCTTCAATTTAGTTTAGCTTTCACGATACTGTAATCAATGTCTGCAGAAAAGCAAAGCAAGAAGATTACCGGAGTGATAAGTTAGAATTATTAATTTCTTTAATTTAGTTTAGCTTTCACGATACTGTAATCAATGTCTGCAGAAAAGCAAAGCAAGAAGATTACCGGCGTGATAAGTTAGAATTATTAATTTCTTTAATTTAGTTTAGCTTTCATGATACTGTAAGCAATGTTTGCAGAAAAGCAAAGAAATAAGATTACCGGAGTGATAAGTTAGAATTATTAATTTCTTTAATTAAGTTTAGCTTTCACGATACTGTAATCAATGCCTGCAGAAAAGCAAAGCAAGAAGAATAACGGGGCCAGAAGTTAAAATTATTAATTTCTTTAATTTAGTTTAGCTTAGCTCTCACAGGCTATCGTGAAGAAAACCTAAGATTTCAATGTTGTTTTAAGTTAATTTAACCTAGCCTTCATGGAACGCAAATAAAGACTCGCTTACCTTGAGCGCGTTCGATCTTATCAACAATTACAGGGAACAAAAGTTTCGAATTCTTGCAACGGCCGTCGTTGAAAAAATGCATCATTGTAGTAGTTTCCATCAATATCTACCATCAGAAACAATGAATTTGCAAAATTCTCATTACAGTCTGCAATTGAAAGACAAGATCAATGAAAGAGCCAAAAGTTCATAAGAAAGTCAAAGAAGTGAATAAAAGAATTCATAACTATTTTATTAAAAAGCAGAAGACGCACCTCCTCTGTAAGTTGCGCAAAATTTGTGTCTTTTCACTAAAAATCACTGGATCTGCGCGTCCAAAAAAAATGGAGTCATAAGCGGCCCGATCTTCCTGGATGCGAAGAAAAAAGGGTCCGACGTCGTGGCTCCTGCAACTGGGAAGTTTAAACCGCTCCTGAATATTGAATTATTGTTACTGAGATATGGAGCTCAAGCGGCATGCCAGAGGCTTGTGCTATACAATCAAAGGTAAAACAAAAGAAATAATGTAAGTCAGACAGACATTCAAGAACATGTAAAGCATTGGAATTTTTCTATCAATAGGCTTAAAACACATACCGATATAATCGAATACTAGTCGTCCATTCGAAAATTGGCTGGTTGGCTTGTGAAAATATGTAAAAACAATTCCGTTAGATGGGTAGGAGGATGCAGCAGCCGCAATTGTTAAAGAATCATGGACAGTGAGTTCAACGGTTCAAGAATCACTGTCCGCTCGCAAACTTCATTGTGTGATGTTTGCAGATGTTATTTTAATTGTTTCAATGATAAAGTTGCTTGGAGTTGTGCGAGTGTGAAGCAAAGGATGAAGTGCTCTGCCTCCCGGGTATGACAACATTTGCTTGGCCCCAAGGGGAATCGGAATTCGGTGACACTCACTAGCAATAAATACACCTAGTAAATATGTTTCTTAGAAAGGCTCTAAGTATGAATCGTTTTTACATATACAATATTAATATAACAGTGTTATAAATTAAAGCTCTCATTACCTTACCCACATGCCACTAAGATACCAAAGCATTCAATTATTAGCATAGTATTAGGTTAGAAAGATCTTATTGGCAAGATCCGAATTCAAGCTTGTTAGAGATAATGGAGAATATCTTAGAATAGTGAGTTGGTTCACGAGGCCTCGGAATAGGAATTAGTTTCTATTTCTTAGGGTATGGTTCTAACTTCTCTAAATCTGTGATTACTATATAATGTGTGATGTACATGAACAATGTAGAGCGTTCTGCAGAGCCAGACTCTCCTGGTTTAGACTCTCTTTCGTAGAGTTGACCAGTGGGTTTCATTTTATTTAATACAAAACATTGCATTTTTATCATGGTATCAGAGCGTCAAGGCTCAGGAACCTGTACGGTGAATGGAGGGCGTGACTGAACCGAAATCGTCGCAAGTTTTAAGTGCACAAACGCAACAATCCCACTGTAGACCTTTCACACGTTTTCATTTTGTCAATTGTCGCAGATATCAAGTGTACATGCGCGAAGACCTTCGCGAGTCCGTGTTACTAACTCGTGCCTACTGAGCAAAGGCTGCGTGGAAGCTGAGAGAAGGCATCGTCCTGGCAGAGGCTGACTACAGAAGGCTATCTGGAGGCTGTGAAGGAGGCCACGGTGATTTGCGAGTGTGCTGCGAGATCAAACAACATTGGAGATCAACGATCTCTGTCTTTGACACAGATCTGGGGTAAATCTAACATTTTTTTTACTTGTCAAACCTTTTTTTTAAATCGCCAAGATGAATAATCAAATGTTTGAAACATGCTTGAATGAGCATAACAAGCTCGATGGCTCCAATTATGCGAATTGGAAATTCAAGATGCAGACTCTGCTAGAAGTGCAGAGTGCTTAGACGATTGCAAATGGAGATGAGCAGAAGCCAACAGCTGGATCAGCATCAGTCCCAAATTGGCATAAGCATGAGGGTAAAGCAAGGAAACTGCTGAAGATGTCAGTGAAAAACTGCATCACACCACATCAGAGAATGTAAATCAGCAAGCGAAATTTGGGGAATTTTAAAGGATATGTATGAGATCAAGAATACAAATCGTCTTCTGTTCCTGAAGAGCAAGATCTTATCCCTGAAGATGGAGGAGAATGAAACAGTTGTTGCCTTCATAGCAAGGATCAAAGATCTGAAGAACAAATTGGCAGACATTGGTCATACAGTTGAAGATACAGATCTTGTAACAATTACCATGAATGGTGTGACCGATGACTACCAAATGTTCATCACTGGGATAAATGCGAGAGAGAAAATCCTGAAGTTTGAAGAACTGACAGGAATACTGATGCAAGAAGAAGAAAGAAGATCGACTCTGAAGCCCCAGAGTGTCAATCTTGCATTGATGGCGAAAAAGAACTTCTACAAAGGAAAAGGAAATCCACAACAACAAAACGAAGGAAGCTCACAGAAAAGACCAAATCCGACCCAAGGTATGAATCCGAATAGAAACAACTCTGTAATTAAATGTTTTTATTGCGGAAAACTTGGTCATATAGCTAGGGAGTGCAGGAAGAAGAAATATCATGAAGAACAACAGAGGCAGAAATGACATGCAGGTCATCTCATGAATGATAATCATGAGCGAAATTTTAGATTGTTCATGGCAGACCATGATGAGAATGTTGATGCAGACATCTAGTATGTAGATTCAGGAGCATCAACACATATGACAGGGAACAAGCAATGGTTTGAAGATTTTAAAGAAATCAACAACAGAGCACAAATCTACCTAGGTGATGATAGAAGTCATCAGATCAAAGGATGTGGGAAAATTTCTGTCATTTTACCTAATGGTAATGTAAGACAAATTTATAATGTTATGTATGTGCCTGGTATAACAAAGAACTTGATTTATGTATCCATGATTACAGATCAAGATCTTAAAGTTGAATTTTTTAAATCTAACCGCTATATTAAAGATTTGTTAGATGGCATGAAGACTATTGCTACAGGAATTCGAACAAGAGTTCTGTACAAATTGGATGTAAGACTAGCACCAGTTCGAGCTTTAACAGCAGCAGGTTTGACTACAGAAGAGCTATGGCATCAGAGATTTGGTCATATCAACTACAATGACTTGTTATTACTTCAGAAAAAGGAAATGGTAAGAGATCTTCATATGTTAAAACAAGCGCATAAAAATTGTGATGCCTGTACATTAGGAAAGATGCATAGAGAAGAATTCCCTGTTCGAGTAGAGAAGAAACAGAGAGATATACTTGAATTAGTGCACACAAATCTTTGTGGACCCATGCAAACAAAGTCATTAGGAGGTGCACTATATTTTTCACTGTTTATTGATGATTGCACAAAGTTTTCTTGGGTATATTTCTTGAGTAAGAAGAGTCACACATTTGAATACTTTAAGTAGTTCAGAAACATGATTGAAAAGCAAACAAGGAAGCAGATAAAAATTCTCCACTCTGATCAAGGGGGAGAATACAGGAAGGATGAGCTTATCAAGTATTGTAAATACCATGGAATATTACAGCAATTCACAGCACCCCATACTCCTCAGCAGAATGGAGTAACAGAAAGAAAGAATAGAACACTAGTGGAATGCACTAGAAGCATGTTGAAAGGTAAAAATCTGTCAAATGGTTTTTGGGCTGAAGCATTAAATATTGCAGTTTACTTAAAAAATAGGAGTCCTACAAAGAGTCTTGAGTTTAAAACTCCTTATGAAGCACTATATGGATTTAAGCCTGCAGTAAAACATTTAAGAGTATTTGGGTTTAAAGCATTTGCCCATATTCCAAAGGAAGACAGAAGAAAATAGATTCAAAAGCCATCAAATGTACCTTTATAGGGTATTGTTCACAATATAAAGCTTATAGATTATTTAATCCCTCTACTCAGAAGATTTTTCTTAGTAGAGATGTCATATTCCATGAGCAAGATCATGAAGAATTTGATAAGCACAATGAGGAATGGGATATTATGTATCTGGTGGAAGAAGAAAGTGAAGAAACAGGAAACAATCAGGATCAGCAGCAGACAAAGGTAGAAGATGAACAACAATAGATACAACAACAATAGCAGTAGCAGCAGCGGGAAGAAAAAGAAAATTATGATTAGACAAGGTTTGAAGCTACCCCACCACTTAGGAGATCAGGTAGGAATGCTCAATTGCTTACAAGATATAGGGAAAATGCTTTTATGACTAATATGATTAATGTTGTTGAAACTTCTAGTTATAAGGAAGAAAATGAATGTAGTGAATGGAAAACAGCTATGGAATAGGAATATGAATCTATAATCAGGAACAACACTTGGGAACTGGTTGAACTTCCTAGAGGGAAACAAACCATAGGTTGTAAATGGTTGTATAAACCCAAGATTAATGCAGATGGAACCATAGATAAATTAAAAGCTAGATTGGTAGCAAAGGGGTATTCACAAAAAGAAGGCATTGACTATGAAGAAACCTTTGCCCCTGTAGCTAAACTTAATACCATCAAAATGTTGATTGTTTTAGCTACTAAGAAACATTGGATGATTCACCAACTAGATGTAAAATCTGCATTTTTAATTGGAGAATTGAAAGAGGAGGTTTATTTAGAGCAACCTGAAGGGTTTTTCCATAAAGGGAAATAACATTTAGTCTGTAGATTAAAAAAATCCCTTTATGGACTAAAGAAAGCACCCAAGTCTTGGTATGAAAAGATTGATTCATTTTTTCTGCAATTTGGCTACAATAGAAGTAAAAACGACCCTAATCTTTATACCATGCAAGATGAACAAGGGTGCATAGTGTTGATTTCTTTGTATGTAGATGATTTGATTATTACAGGTGATGCTACATATCTAATCAAAGAAATCAAGCAACAGATGTCACAGGTGTTCGAAATGAAACACCTTGGTGAATTAAGATACTGTTTAGGTCTTGAGATCTAGAGAGATTTAGGAAAAACATTTTTGTCCCAAGGAAAGTATGTCAAAGGACTACTAGAAAGATTTAGGATGGATCAGTGTAAGCCTGCAATAGTACCATTATAGCAGAACATCAAACTGCAGAGTGAGGATGGCTTTAAAGAGGTAGATGTGAAACTTTACAGACAATTGGTTGGGAGCCTAATCTACCTAACCACTACTAGACCAGATTTGGCTTATGCAGTCAGTGTGCTAATTCAATACATGTCCAAGCCACTTGAAAGTCATTGGAATGCAGCGAAAAGTGTTTTGAGGTATCTACAAGGTACTGTAGATTATGGTATTATTTATACTGATTCCTCTGATGTTAGATTGACAAGATTTACAGATTCAGACTGGACTAGAATGTAGACAATCACAGATCCATAACAGGCTATGCATTCAGCATTGGATCCGGGGTGATTACATGGAGCAGTAAGAAACAGAACATAGTTTCCTTGTCTTCAGTAGAAGCAGAGTATCAAGCTATGTGTGCAGCAACATGTGAGGCAGTTTGGTTGTGGAGACTTCTCCAGGATGTTGGGGAAGAACAGAAAGATGCAACAACAATCAGATGTGACAATCAGAGTTCAATCAAACTTGCTAATAATCCGATGTTTCACAAAAACAATAAACACATTGATACATAGTTCCAATTTGTCAGGGAAAAAGTGCAATCAAAAGAAATCCATTTGGTATATTGTAATACATGTGATAATGTTGCAGACATTTTCACTAAGCCTCTTGGAAAAATCAAGTTTGAAATGTTTAGGGAGATGTTAGGCATATTTGTGAACCCCTTCTCCATTAAGGGGGAGTGTTAGAGATAATGGAGAATATCTTAGAATAGTGAGTTGGTTCACAAGACCTCGGGATAGGAATTAGTTTCTATTTCTTAGGTTATGGTTCTAACTTCCCTAAATCTGTGATTACTATATAATATGTGATGTACATGAACAATGTAGAGCGTTATATAGAGCCAGAATCTCCTGGTTCAAACTCTCTTTTGTAGAGCTGGCTAGTGGGTTTCATTTTATTTAGTATAGAACATTGCATTTTTATCAAAGCTCTCATTAGATTGGTTTATTTTGTAGTGTTTGTTTACTAACAAACACAATAAAATTAGTCCATTATGTGTTGGGGTAAGAGGTGGAGTTGAAAATGAATAATACAAATAATTGTCTAATCGCCATGGTGTGGTATGGAATGGCTCTCCATCGAGATCTTCAATAATCTACTTTATAAATGAGTGTGTTGTAATCTTTATGTGCACCTCATTTGGTATAAACTATGATATAAATCAAACTTTCAATAGCATGTGTCCAACATTATTTGTAAAAGGAATGTCAGATATTTCTGCAACATAAACTTGTTCTGAGATACTAATTTGTAGATCATTTTAAGTTTACAAAACTGAGGATATTAATAAATTTAAATTCTTCCCTAGTAAAAACATACTTTTAGACAGTGTTGATAATATCGCTGAAATATCAGCGATATTCGTAAATATCGCGATATTTTTGGCAAGCCGAAATATCGCCGAGAAAATATCGTGATATTTTTGGCTCCCACAAATATCGCAATATTTTGGCAAAATATCGCCAATATTTTGGCAAAATATTGCGCGACGATGCAATTTATCGCCGGGAGACAATAGAAAATATATGCGCGGGTTATAAAATTCGGATTTTGGGTTTTTATGAATCATTTTCATTTCTGATTGTTGGAGAAGGAAGGGGAGAGCTATGTGCTTGCTGCCAAGGAGTGTTTGAGCATTCCATAGCTATTATCGCCACCAACAACGAAGATTTCATTGATCTAAGCTTCAAGAACAGTGAGACAATTTCATTTCTTCCATTAACAGGTATGTTCAAATAAACCCCTATTTTAATGAATTTTTTGTTAGTTTTAGGATTGTTCTTGCTTGCCTATTTGCCTACAATCATTTTGCTTGATTTTTTTTTCCATTTGAAAAGATTTTCATGCCCATGAGCAAATGCAAGGGTTTTAAGTTTTTAAGTTTTCAAGTTTTCTCCATATTTGGAGAGCAAACTCCATTTTTTTTTAGTTCATAGCTGCAGAGGCTATTTATTAATTTTATTATATATTAGGGGTTCATCTCTATAAAATTTCTTCACCTTAGAAATTAGTTTCTTATTGTGCAATGTGAACAGTGAGGTAGGTTTACCGTTTGCCTATTTCTATGTATGAATTTATGAAATGATGTGCTCAATATTGGATGTTGTGTAATGCCTTCGAAGTGAAACGTATTCCTCCTCTTATTGACAGTGTTGTTTATTCATGTAGCCATGATTATCTACTTGGTGTTTCCCTTAAAGATTTCTTTGATATTCGAGAGCAAACTGCATTTTTTTTTTAACTTTCAAATACACCCTCTTATTGTCATTTATGGTTTTTCATTGAATTTTCAATTTTCAATTCACATTGCAAAATTGCAAATAATGTAGCAAAAAAACTATTTTGTAAAATGATGTGGTTATTACTTATTAAGTTACTAATTCCAATTTTTTTTTTGGTGCCCTAGGTTTGAGTTAGCCCACTACAAAATACAAATATGCCAAACGCCTTCGACCCATTTTGGGAGTATGGGAACCCTAGTGGTGGGACAAATCGTGCATATCTTACATGCAAATTGTGTGGAACCAAGATGACAGGTGGGGTTACACGACTGAAATACCATCTTTCTAGACTCAGTGGACATGATGTTGGGAATTTTACAGTTTCTAGTCCATAGCTTATACAAAAAGCTCTTGAGACAATTGATGAGAAAGACAGAAAGAAGGAAGAGGCAGAAAGAAACAAAGTTGAACGTGCAGGTAGATCTTTCGGGATATCTTCTCCTGATTTTGATGTTGAGGGTAGTGGGAGGGGCTCCACAGCTGGTACTAGCACATCATCACCTGCTACTACTAGTGCGAGGTCATAATTTTTTGTTCCACGAACAGGACTTGGAGCACAACCTGGCATAAAATCGCTTGTTAGAAAAAAGGAGAAGCAAGAAGCAGATAGAGTCATGGGGAGGTGTATTTTCTGGAGTGACTTACCTCTTAGCATCACCAAAACCAATCCATTTTGGTAGCCAATGTGTGATGCTATCGCTGTTGTGGGCCCAGGGTACAAAAGTGCCACATATGAGGAGTTGCGGGGGCCAATTCTTCAAGCAAAAAAGCAAGACATCAACTCTAAATTGGCGGAGTTAAAAAAGACATGGGAAGTTACTGGATGCACAGTGATGTCTGATGGTTGGACAGATAGGAAGGGTAGGACCCTTCTAATTTTCTTGGTACATTTTCCTAAAGGTACCATGTTTATTAAATCATTGGATGCATCAGAACATATCAAAGATGCAGCAACGATATGTGAGTTGTTAGATGGGTTCATTCAGGATATTGGTGTGCAGAATGTGGTGCAAGTCATAACAGACAATGCAACTAATTATGTGTCTGCCAGCAAGATGCTTATGGAGAGGCATCCCACATTGTTCTGGACTCTGTGTGCAGCACATTGTCTCGATTTGTCTCTTGAGGATATCGGGAAACTCTCCTTTATCAAGGAGGCAGTTGATATGGCTAGGAGTGTCCCCAAGTTTATTTATAACCATGCTTTTGTTCTTAGCCTCATGAGGAGGTTCACTAGAAACAAGGAGTTGCGGCGTCTTGTGATCACACGTATTGCCACAAACTTTATTACTCTTCAGTCTTTTCTTCGATGTCAGTTCGAGTTGAAGAAAATGTTTATGTCTGATGATTGGCATAATTGTAGATACAACAGGAGACAGGACGGGAAAGCCATTGCAAAAATGGTGTACTCTGAGACATTTTGGCATGAAGTAGAAGAAGCATGCGCAGTTAGTGAACCTATAGTAAAGGTTCTCAGATTGTTGGATGGGGAGAAGCTTGCAATGGCTTATTTGTATGAGGGCATGGATAGGGCCAAGGAGGCCATTCATTCTTATTATGCAGACAAGGGTTCTGTTGGCCTTAATAGGCAGATGATATTATGGGATGTGATTGATAGTTGGTCGACAGGGATGCTTCATCGACCCATTCATGCAGTAGCACTCTTCCTCAACCCCGCATTTTCATACAAATGCAACTTTTATTTTGATGGCGAGGTGATGGAAGGGCTCCATTCCTCTATTCAGAGGATGGTACCTGATCCTGAGCTTCGTAGCAAAATCAATCGCGAGATACAGTCTTATCGAGATTTTGTTGGCCTATTTGGCTTTGATGATGCTATTAGGGAAAGGACCCTCTTCATGCCATGTAAGTGACAAGTCATCACTCATTAGAAATTAGAATTTTCAATTTAGAATTTCCTTACTTATAATTCTATTTTTTTTAAATTCAATTACGTAACTTTTATTTGAAAGTTTAATCATGTTTTAAGTTTTTGAATTTTTTCTTTCATTATTTTGTTGTAGATATTTGGTGGCGAAGCTATGGTGCAAGGGCACCAAATTTGCAGAAATTGGCCATACGAATCTTGAGTCAAACATGTAGCTCTTCAGGGTGTGTGCAATTGGAGTGTATTTGAGAAAATACACACAAAAAACGCAACAAGTATAACTTTGAGCTCCAGTCTTCAGTTGAGCAATTACACTTATTGTAATTTTTAATTTTTAATTTATGACCTTCAAGTGTCAAGAGTCAAGAGTCAAGACTCATGACTTTTTTTGACACTCTTACAGGTTGGAGTTCGCATGCCTCAACGATTTGGTGTATGTGCATTATAACATCAGACTTCAAGTGAGGCAAATAGAATCACCAATGGATCCTGATGCCATTTCCTTAGACAATATTGATGTATTGTCTTAGTGGAGGGTGGAGTCTGAGGAGCCCATCTTGGAGGAGTCACCTTCATGGTTAGAGCCAATGGTAGATGATCCATTAGAATAGGGGTAGCAAGAGGAGGAGGACTCGGAGGAGCAGCAACACTCAAAGGAGGAGCAGGAGGAGGACACTGTGGGAGCATCAACATCAACACCATCTGCTATAGATATAGGAGAGCATAGCCCCATACCTAGCACTCATTATTTGACATTAGGTGCAGAGGCAGGGTTAGGACCTACTACTAGGGGCAGGCCTGGCAAACAACCCATCATGTTTTCTCGTAAATGGGGGAGAGGGCAGTGATTTTAGATAGATAGTTGCTAGCCTGCTAGTTTTATTTGTTATGGTACATATAACTCATGGTGATGAGATACTTTTATAAATGTGATGTTATTTTGTATTGGTTCTCCACATTTGAGTCCTTGAATGGACAATTATCAGGGATCAGCAGGATTTGGTATCGCCTTTGATGTATCATTTCTATTTGACATCATATATATCAGTGCTTTCTTCATATTTATGTGTCAATGTGTTTATTTCATGTTGTTATTGCTTTATAACAAAAAAAAAAAAAATGAATACATTATGCATTTTTTAAGCTTGCCGATATTTGCTGATATTTTCGCCAATATTGCCGATAAGATATTTTCTGGACCCTCGCCGATATTTTCAACACTGCTTTTAGATTTAAAATTTCAAAATAGATATATATATATATATATATTTTTTTAGAAAATTGAAGTCTAGTTATTAATTATCATTTTAAAGTTTAGCATCGTTTTCCAATTTCTTTTTGGAAGGATTCGTGTTTGGAATTGAAGAAATCCTTGGTTAAATACAAGTTTAGACATTTTTATCCATTAAAATTTAATTAAAATTTAAAGTTATGATCTACTATGTTTGTGTTGGATTTAGGAATTGACTTATCTTTATCATCATTTTTCCTTTTGTCCATTTTGTTTTTAATAATCACGTTCTTTGTACCTAATATCTCATTTTTTTATTAAGGTATGTAAATTTTTATGTCACTCTAATCTTCTAAGTTATGCTTTCATTTGAAAGGAGAATAACTATTTTGGGTGTTTCACTGATAGTATGCTGAGGAAAATTTCTATACGATGACCCAATTGACCTAAGATGTTGTTACTCCACCATTTTCATGATGTTGTTACTCCATGGTTTCACGATGTTATTACTCCAAAAATTCATTATGTTGCTACTCCAGGGTTTCACGATGTTATTACTCCAAAAATTCATTATGTTGTTACTCTAAGATTTCACAAGGTTGTTACTCTGGGATTCTACTTTATTGTTACTCTGGCAGACCTAGATGTCGTTATTCTACCAGGTCATTACTCTTAAAGTCTCGATATTGTTTTGATTTGTTATTATGAACAATGTCACTCAACATGATAAACACGGTTCGTTGTGACAACAAGGATTCGATTCATCCTAAATGACGTGGTTGACTTGGCCACAATGGTTATGATCCCTATCTTTTCCCTTATTCACTAACTAAAGTGATTGTTCTAGAAACAACTTTATTTGTATACAATATGTTTTAATCGGTTATTAAGAACCCTTAGTTGACTTTATTTGAATAGCTTGAGAATCGAAATATTCTCAAGACTGTTTATGTCTTGATTTATTACTAAGATCATATGTAAGGGAAAAACTTGGGATCTCCCTGCCCCGAGAAGGGGGTTATCATTATTTTTCTCAAACTATGCATTTGTATGTTTCTTTTACCATTAATGCAAGACCCAATAAGTTCGTGGATCATTTTATGATTTTTTGTGTAACCTGTAGGTTGTGACCTTTCCTTTACCTCCCTACTAAGAAGGAAGGGCCTTCCTCTTTAGCAGAGACTGTTGTGACTATATAGGTAGCATAGTTATTTCATTTCATTAGCTTGTGGGTTGTGAATTATATTTATCGAATTGAAGTTGATTGTTGTTACTGAATTCCTGTGTGATTAACACATTGTTGTTACTTATGATAGTTTACATAAATTCCTAAATGCAGGTCACTGTTACTCGACCATAGCCATCATATATTTTTACCAAATCGTATCATTATTATTGATATATATTGTTGTTACATATTGTTGTTATTTGTTATTGTTACAAAGTGTTGATTGGATTGTTGTTATAGATTGATGGTCTTTGCTTGTTGTTACTCGGTTATTTTTATTAATTGTTTCCATAGGTTACTATTATGCAGTGTTGTTAATGATAGTTGATATAGTTTAATAATGTTATCCTTCATTGTTTTAAACCTAAAATTATTAATGCAATTAAGTAGTAATATTTTATTTCTGATCAGTTATGATATTTGAAATTAGTGACCAATTTTTGATTGGTTGTGGTGTTGTTGTGATTTCATTTATGCAAGTGAGGATTTAGTTGCATGTTGAGAGTTATTTTGTTTTGGCAACAATGACTGAATGTTGTTTCCTTCCTACAAAGAGTGATTTATATTTTCAAAATTGTGTGCAAAGTGATTTTTTTTCATTCAAGTGTGGCTTTCAAACAGTGAATTTTTAATCCTAGAATTGAGTGAAGAGTGATTTCAATTCCTGCAATCAAGGAATAATTTATAGTAAGGATTGGGATTTCATTAAGGGTTATTTTATTGTTGAGGAAGTGTTATAGACATTTTTGGGCACTGCAACCCCAAGCATAAAATGTCCATAAACTAAGGGCTCCTAAGTCCCTAAAAGTGTTGTTCCAACCCCTAAAGGAACAAGGTCAACTGATTACAGCTTCTCGTAGAAGTTCCCCATGAAAAACTACTCAGAACTGGTCAAAACTGGATCATTTCACCTGCTTCATAGGCAAAGTGCGTTGCATCTCACCTAAGTACACTCAGTGGGTGCGTTGCATTTCAAAAAGCCCTTCTATGGGGTGGGATGGGCGAGAAGAGACAAATGGCAGTGTTAATCCGTGAGGTGGAGAAGCATGGAATCTTCCAGAAACTTCTCCTGTGACACTTGCCTCTATGAATTCGACCAAGGATGAGTAAGAGATCATCAATCTCCAAGTGTAAGAAAGAACTATCAGAGGGAAGACACTAATCAAATCACAAGCTTACTCATCTCCCTTACAGACATCTATATATGGATCCCTCATCCCAGAGATCCAGAGGCTAGAATTTTGCATCTTGTAAGGAATTGTTGTTGGTTTCTTGAGGCAACATCATAGTGTTGGGTGATCTAATCTTTGCATGAGGTGAAGAAGGGCTTACTTGCTGAGAGGATGATGCTGGGTTAGAACAACTGGTTGTAACTCTCTTGGCTCTTTCTTGATTATCAATAAAGCTATTCAAGTTTTCCTCCATACTCTTGTGTAATTTATGTTTTGTGCATTTGTATGGTCAATTTACATCTGATCCTAGATTGTTTATGATAATAGATCCATGTTCTCGTATAGTGTTATGCTGCTTTGATTCTACAAGTACTCTGTGAAGCTGGGTATACAAGAAAGCAAGTAGCAAAAGGCTATCAGAAGAGAGAGGAATCGAACAAGGAACCAAGCACAAGACAGAGGTTGGTCTCCTTTATTCTTCTTTCATCTATCTTTCATAAAGGAAAAAGAAAGTAGTTTTACTTTGTTTGTTTCTAAGGTAGCTACCCACCTTAGTGGGATTAGCAGTTCTGCATAGACACTTTTCCCTGTAACAAAATGGAGACTCTGCTGGGGAGAGACTAGGTTGTTTATTTATCTACATTTGTTTAATTTATAAACTTACAGACGGAGCCTGAAGTTGAGCCAGGTAGCAACTGCATTTGCTCTGCAAATGCAAAGTAGATAAATATCACTTCAGTCAATCTCCAGGTTTTTTTTATGAATTAAACGACTGATTTACAAACTCTCTAATTGCCCTTGTGGTGGCTCTAGTAACCTCCTTGGATCTACCCCTATGATTGATTTACTGACTACCACTTGCTCGGCCAAAATCCCTGAACTGAACTGAAAATTGTGACCCGGAACCCAAGCAAAGTCTCGTCCCTGGCCCAGCGCACTGTCTGTTCTGTGAATCTCAAATTCAGTGCACTTCCCGAGTGTAGTAGGTGCGCTGCATTTCAAATTCACTGTGTTATAGGTGCGCTGATCAGACTAGGCATTGTTCCTAAATTTTGGTTTCTGTGTTCACTCTTTTCAGATCTATTCAAGAATTTTGCTGCCTGTAGTCAGTACACCTCTGTTTGAAACCCCTTTCCTTGTTGTTATTCCGCCTCCATTGTGCAAAGAACTGTAAATGTTTTTGTGTATTTGTTGAGTCATTTTTAGTTCTCCTTTGCAAAAAAGTAACGTAATTGTACTGTCGTTTCTTGATTTGAAAGTGTCGCAAGTGTCATTTTCAGTCATAGAAGAGAGTCTGATTGCTCTTGATAGTCGATTACCCTGTTACTATTGTATTTGATCTGAATTAGTAGTTTTTCTAGTGTCGAAAGCAAGTTTTCATTTCCAAATCACAAAGTGTCGTCATTGTCTTCATTTTGATTTTGAAAAGAAACTTGTTAGTAATTGTCACTTTGAAAAGTAATTCAGATTTGCGCATTAGCTTTCTTTTTATCATTCACATATTAAGAAGGCTGAAACAAATACATGCATGTGCATTTGCATTTAGACTGTTTGATTGGTTTGATTTAGGACGGTGCATATAGTGTGTGCTCTTTGCTTTTTGGTGAAAGAATATTGTCTCTCTTTCCTTAGTAGCTAGGATTTTCATTGCACAAAGAAGATAAAAAGATTGTTTATCATCTTAGATTGCATTTTAGGAATTGTACATCTACATCACGCGGTGAACCTGAAAGGCAAATTTCTTAAGCAAGATCAACTATAAAATAAATTTAATGAATCTAACAACGCTTTGGAACCTAACGCACAACATCTAGAAGTCTAGGCTAGAGACATATTCCAGCGTCGTAAAGCCTGGTAACTATTGTTCTCACTGTTGGTTGGGTGATTCCTCCACTTTGAGATGATAAGTGCCAGTACGGACTTGTGCTCCCATGTACCGTCGAGTATATTTTGGGAGACCACAATAGGCTTAATCATTTATCCATAGGAAGCCGTGTCTGCCGCCTTATCGATCGCAATGCACTGAACACAACATTCGGGAAGATTGACTACCGTACCGTAAAAAGTATTCTGCAGTTTTGCAATTGGTTTGGTAATCCCTCTACCTAGATTTCCAGATCAGTCCATTTCGTTCCTTTTCAGACTCCTTAACAGAAAAGGTCCATCTGAGCACTTGTCACTTCAGGCTCATTAAAAATCGAAGGCGACTAGAGTCATCTTTTGTTTTTTCTCGACTCTTTAAAATTGAAAAACAAGTTGTGTCAAAGCGTCTAAAATTTATTTTAAATGGAATAATCATCACCTTTCCTATGTTGGTCTTAGGTTGAGAAAATGGAGTCCACCAACCAAGGAGTTCCCCTTGGAGGAAATCCTAGTCCCCTCTCCTCTTGGGGAGATGTTGGTGCACCCCATATGGCCAAATTGTCGCTTCCAAGATTGATAATTGGTTTGCCCGTATGGCTCTTCTCAACCTCCGTCATTTAGAACACCGCAATTCCTGAACAATCAAGTCAGCAACTAGACAATTACAGAGTTACCCTCCAACCCTCTACTTCGTCCAATTCTTCCTTTCTTCCTTCCTCTTCGCTTGATGGGGCTGGTAAAGCCAAAAATCAAGTACCAGAGAAGAAGTAAGAAAAGAAGAAGAAAGAGAAGAAGAAGAAGGAGCCAAAGGCGAAAAGGGGAAACCAAGCGTCGTCTAGCGAAATCCACACACTGCACCGACCAGGCCTAAATCACCATGTGTCATTTGTAAAGGAGACCACTATCATAGAGATTGTCCTTGCATCCCTCGGATCTTGAGGGACTGGTCTCCTCATTTGCACAACCCGGTGTCGTCAACCTCTGATGATCATGTTGAAAGCACACCGTCGACTAGTGAAAGTGAAGCCCCTGGACAAAAAGGAAAGTGCAAATTTCCTTGTAATCTATGTGAAGGCGATCACGCTGTCCACTGTTGTCCCTTCTTAGACGAGGCTAAAACATTTTTGGACAATCGTCCGGTTTCACCGTTACGACTTCCTCCTAGATATAAGAAACTCTTGCCGAGTCTGTCACTAGTTGAAAATCCGGCTGACCCGCCCAGGTGGTCGGTCGAAACATCTATCATTGAAGATAAACCATCTGAACCCATACCAGATGAAAGCCAAAAGGTCGAGGCGGCAGTTGACCCGGTCTTGCCTTCAGAGGTTCCATCTTCAGATGATACAGTCACCGAAGAGAACAAGGATGACACCGTCCAAATTCTTTTCGTAAACGCAGACTCTGATGAACATGGAGGCAATTTACCCATTCCTTTACCGCAAGAAGGAAGTTCGTCATAGTTGTACCCGGCCGTCTATTTGGTCCCACCTCCAAGCAACCTAGTTGTTTCCTTTGACTGGAATCAGCTAGGCAGACCCCGTTTACCAGCTAGTGTACCATTCCGAATCATTGCTCAAGTATATAGAATGGTTATGGCCGGTACCATCATAGATGAAGGGGCTTCTATGAGTATCCTTTCCTCGACTGCTTGGAAAGTGCTTGGTTCACCATCGCTTTTGCCTGAGATGAGAAATCTAACAGGCTTTGACAAAGGAACCAGTCGACAGTTAGGGATCCTTCCCAATGTGCCCATAACATTGAGAGGGAAAACCGTTCACATGAACGTAATGGTAGTCCAAGGACCCCTGGATTATAATCTACTCCTTAGACGAGACTATATTTATTGCATGGGAGCCATTGTCTCATCACTCTTTAGAGTAATGTGTTTTCCGCACGAAGGAAGAGTGGTCAATCTCATAGACCAGCTTTCATTCCCCGGTTCACGCATAGCAAATAGTCGTATACCATCCCTGAATGGTCTTTTCATGCAAGGAATGTCTCGTCAATCTCCAGTCCGTCCACCTGATGAGCGTGAGTAATTCGGGGGACATGACTGAAACCCAGGGGGCATGCACCCTGGTCTACTTCGGCAGGAAAACTTCAGGTATAGGATAGGTTTCCGCAAGAGATATATGACTAGTCTGACACTCCCGTCCGTGATTGGAAAAGGGGGTTAGACTGGAACAAGATTCCCATGTCAAAGTTATGTGGGTGGAGGCATCTGCGCCACTCGCCTTTGTCTATTTCGGTAGGCATCGCTGAAGAAGTGTTTTGTTTGTGGTGCAGATAAAACAATCTTTGGTAACCTAAAAGAGTAAACCTTTCCCGATAAAAAAAATGTTTTGTTGGTAGATTGAAGGGTGACCTTGAAACTCTATTTTATACCTGGGGGCATGCAAACCTTTTGGCGTGCAAGCAAAGAGCGACCATTTATTTTTTAAATTTGTAGGTCCTCTAACCCTTTAAACTCGTAGGATTGGTCGTTTCCTAACTTGCATAAAGAAAGGATGTGGGGCAAAGATTTGAAAAATTGTCGTTTTAATATATGAGACATCCTTATTATACGACTGGATATATCGAGCAGTTTTAACGCGGACTTCATGCTCGTTAAAAAATAAACATAAGCAATGAGCAAATGTTTCCCCCAGCGTTTAAGCTCAATAAAAAATGAACCAATTTTTGGTAAATAACCGTCGTGAATGTAGTACTTCAACCTTTGAAGCCGTGGTCGTGTTCTCATCATCACCTCCACTTGGTATTGGCCGATCATTCACCTCCATTTGATTGTTTACCCCTTTTGAGGAATAGCTGCGAAGAGTGATCCTGTTAGCCATCCTTGTAACACTGCCGTGATTGGAAAATTCCAAACCTTACCTGGAATCAACTGCTACCCAAATTTATCACTCGTTCCTCAAAGACGAGTCTCCTTTAAGCTCTTTTCAACTGACTCGTAAAATATGAAAAGATTGCCGAGACATTGGCCTCTCTAGCTCGTTAAAGGGACCGGAAGTGCTATCCCTCCTTTAGATTTTAATCTTTTTGGACCTGAGGGATTATTACACAAAAAGATCGAGCGCTTGTTTTGTTCGGCTCGTTAAAAGTATCGAAAATTCATCCCTTCTGTATTGTTTTATACTTTTTCGGACTTAAGGGATTAGATGACGAAAAAGGATTTTTTGGAGTCTCCTTTACATCCCTTTTCAGACTCTCTAAAATTGAAAAGGACCGAGTTATCTTTGTTGTTAAACTCGTTAAAACATAATAGCGACAAACTTGTCCATAGCAGACAAGAACGAGTTTCACTATTGCTAGGCTCGTTAAAACATAGCGATGGGTTTGCCCGAAGGAAAAATTATAGAACAAGCATATGTTATCCTCCTCAAGCTTGACAAAAATAAAGAGGTACCGGTCAGCAATGACTGGGGAAAAATTGGGAAGAAAACTTGAAGAAAATTTGTTGGTAACAAGTCGCTCTTGAACATGACACTTTCACTCCGCATCTAAGTCGAGTTGGGTTGTTTCATTCACTGGTCACATCACCATGGTCACATCACACCATCCACATTTGGGGTTAATGCTACCAATCCATCATGTCAGTGTTACCGGTATGTTCAAGAGAAGTCACTCAGAGAATTCACCTGTGTCTCGCCCGCTGCAATACATTTATGCTCCATTCTTTCATGACCGCCACCCTGAACCTTATATCACCAGACTGTTTTCACCTCCATTAAAATCATTTCCTCTGTTCCATGTCATTGATGTGGGATTCATTAAGGCCCTCCTATGACGGATCACTTCTTGTCGACATCAGCTCATTATCCAAGAAGTCGATCTAGGAACACCCATTTCAGTACTTTGAAGCTTGCATGCCTCAATGGCAAGTTTCTCACTTCCGGCAACAGGTTTACATCAATGACCTTCGACCGAAAGATTTTGCGTGGTGTTCGACGCCAAGTCCTTTATTCACACCACGTGAATTGTACTGCAGTACCTTGAGGGTCATTATCATTATCGGTGATTCCTCTCGTGCCTGTTAACAGCTTATATCATTGGCTGGTAATCAGGCGATGTCTTTCCATGTTCGACTCCAGAACATCTCTCACATGGATCGACTTGTACTTTGAGTGAAGATCGAACGAGATTGAAGACCCCGGATCTAGTTTCATCCATTCGGGCTGCGATATATATTCAGGAAAATAAAGACATCAAATGTACATCATTGCTGCACAAATAATCATCCAATCAAAGGGATGATGGCTCTACCAGAATCATCAGTCTACACTCAGACGATTGTCTGTCCTATGTACATGAAAATGAATTTATAAAGTTGAGCATGGGAATGCCCGCCTCAGCTAGATCATGAAAATATTATGAAGATAATGTATTGTATTGTATCTTATTACAGGTCTCCTTCCAGCTTGAAAGAACTTCGGATCCTCATGATAAATCATTTCACCCGACATCAAAAAAGATTAACGACCTCATGCTTTAGGGGGCAACTGTTATAGACATTTTTGGGCACTGCAACCCCAAGCATAAAATTTCCATAAACCAAGGGCTCCTAAGTCCCTAAAAGTGTTTTTCCAACCCCTAAAGGAACAAGGTCAACAGATTACAGCTTCTCCCAGAAGTTCTCCATGAAAAGCTACTCAGAACTGGTCAAAACTGGATCATTTCACCTGCTCCGTAGGCAAAGTGCATTGCATCTCACCTAAGTACACTCAGTGGGTGCATTGCATTTCAAAAATCCCTTCTATGGGGTGCGATGGGCGAGAAGAGACAAATGGCAGTGTCAATCCGTGAGGTGGAGGAGCATGGAATCTTCCAGAAACTTCTCATGTGACACTTACCTCTATGAATTCGACCAAGGATGAGTAAGAGATCATCAATCTCCAAGTGGAAGCAAGAACTATCAGAGGGAAGACACTAATCAAATCACAAGCTGACTCATCTCCCTTACAGACATCTATATATGGATCCCTCATCCCAGAGATCCAGAGGCTGGAATTTTGCATCTTGTAAGGAATTGTTGTTGGTTTCTTGAGGCAACATCATAGTGTTGGGTGATCTAAGCTTTGCATGAGGTGAAGAAGGGCTTACTTGCTGAGAGGATGATGCTAGGTCAGAACAACTGGTTGTAACTCTCTTAGCTCTTTCTTGATTATCATTAAAGCTATTCAAGTTTTCCTCCATACTCTTGTGTAATTTATGTTTTGTGCATTTGTATGGTCAATTTACATATGATCCTAGATTGTTTATGATAATAGATCCATGTTCTCATATAGTGTTATGCTGCTTTGATTCTACAGGCACTCTGTGAAGCTGGGTATACAAGAAAGCAAGTAGCAAAAGACTATCAGAAGAGAGAGGAATCGAATAAGGACCCAAGTGCAAGACAGAGGTTGGTCTCCTTTATTCTTCTTTCATCTATCTTTCATAAAGGAAAACAAAAGTAGTTTTACTTTGTTTGTTTCTAAGGTAGCTACCCGCCTTAGTGGGATTAGCAGTTCTGCGTAGACACTTTTCCCTGTAAAAGGAAGCATAATAGAAGGATGTACATTAGGAATAGTTAATGTCAATTAATTATCGCTACTTGCACATATTTTTCATGATAGCCTTGAAATAAAAAGTTTTATCTTGGTTGAATTTTTTTGTTAGCGTGGATGCATTATTTTTAAAATGGCAGTGAAAATCCCCAACATTTTGGTGTTGTTACCGAGGAGGTTATTAAAGGTGAAAAAACATAATACATTGTTTTTTATTTAAATAAAGGATGCATGAATAAAGAAGAATATAAATGTGGAGCCCCCAAAAATACTAACCATGTGGGAAGAAGGGGACGTGGATGAAGGACAAATAAACACATAAGATGGGTGGCATTTATCTAAGAACTAATTTTGAAAGTGGAAGTTTGGAACATTTTATTAGAGAACAGAATCTCAAGGGTCATATGCCTTGGGAAAAACATTTGGGAGACAAAATCCTATGAACCATCAACCTCAGAGGAAAGTATGAGGATATTTGAGTCATCTGCATCAGTAGTAAAAGGTTAATACCAAGACTTGTCAAATAGATAGGGTGATACAGACGGATAGAATTCAAAAGAACAAGACCCAAGTCCATAAAATGTGCGACCCCTTGATAAGTTTATGTTGGACTTAGGAAGTGGTATAGGGCAGCTTGAGCAACCACCAAAGGACCCTTCACAGTTAGGAAAACTTGTTGGTGGATAGAAAGTTCCTAAAGTAGCTTTACAGAACCTCCGAATTTTGTGGAAAAGCCAAATGGAAAATGAATATATAGTTAGCACATTTGAATTCCCTTTTGGGAACCTTCTAGGACAAGCTCTAATGAATAACATTCCTCTATCGTCCCTCACAAATTTACATGGCATGACTAGTGAAGACCCAGACACTTTTCTCTTTGAATTTGAAATTTTTTTCCAAAGATCTAAATACACCTCAGATGCCCAAAAAATGAAGTTGTTCCCTAATACTTTGAAGGAAGTTATGTTAATATAGTCCATGGGACTTGGTGGTGAGTCTATTTCTTCCTAGGATGGCATGAAGAAAACATTTTTGGAAAAACATCAAGACTATTGCAGGACCAAAGACCAAAGGGAGGAACTCTTTAGGATGTCCTAGAGAGAGGATGAAATTTTGGAAGATTATATTGAATGCCTCCAATACAATTTACAGAGGTTTAGACAGTGTGATTTGGATTAAGACATTTTAAAGACAATTTTGGTCCAGGGAATGAGGCATTAACGTGTGGATATGTTGAACCTAGTGGGAAATGGAGCTATATCAAAGGATCTATGTGATGACAAAGTCACACTCTGCTTGGCGAGCTTGAGAGGATTACCAAGGGGCGGGACTTTAGCTTGAGATGCTTCTACAAGGGTACATAAGTCGGCAATGGAAAAGTAATGAGGGCATAAATTAGTAATTTATTTGAAATTTTTAAATTTGACGTTATTAACCTTTTTTTTCACGTTGGATTTTTTGCAGGCAAAATAGAAGTAGACTAAAGTTGAAAATGCATTGGAAATATTATGCTCCAACTGTAGGAATAAAAATCGCCTCCGGAAGCACCTGCTCAATAATGTGGAAGTTTGTGGTATCTATGAGTAGGGACATTTAACAAAGGATTTCTCATAATTTCCATGGATAAAAGAAATATTCAAAGAATCAAGTGAGGATACCAAGCCAACCTATTATATTGGCTTAGAAAATCCATGGCAAGCCCTACCAAAAGGTATAACTTTAGGCCCATCATCATCTTTCAATACTTGGAGTAACATGTATAACTCTTAGCAGGTTTCATAGAAAATACATTATCCCCCAATCTCGTGGTAGTTTCCTAGCAGTCCTCCAATCTAGTACCCCACACCATGGCCATAATGGACCTCTTCTTAGAGTCAAACATTTCTATGGCCCCAAGGATGGTGTGGAGCCTATTTTCTAGGATAGTTCCCTATCCTAAAGCAGTTGTTTGTATAGCAACAACAGTTGCAATTGCTGTCCAATAGACCACCAAGTAATCCTCCCACGTGACCCTAACTACTTGTGTAACCTAACCCAAAAAAATTAAGGCCCTAACTACTTGTGATCAGGCAGAGTAATAAATTTGGGAACTTCCCCTCTCATTATATAACATGAAGAAGAGAACTCACTTTGGGAAGAAGTTGCAATTTATGTAAGTTTTAACCCTATGCAGAAATTACTTGCAAATGAACTCTTAAAATAGAAAAATAAACAATGGCGAAAACATAAAATGAATATACACAGATATTTTCCCCTGGATCCCAAACCCGAGACTACCAGATTGATTTTTCATTATATTCCTTTCAATGTTATAATACATATATATACATGTTGAAGCATTCATAAACCCCAATCTATTTTTGGAAATAATGATAATACTGAGAGGTAGGGGTGAATCAACATTAAGGCTAATTTTAACATTTTATGCCAATTTACTTTTCTAATTCAAACTTCACAACCATGCATATAATGAGAAGCAATATGAAATCAACAATCAAGCACACACCATGAGCATCATACATATGAGACACAAGGTTTTATGTGGAAACCCTTTTAGGAAAAAACCACCAAAGCATGTTGTTGTTATTGATGTAAATAAGAGCACCTACTCTATTACATTAATCTATTTTGTGAGCACCCACTCACAGGAGGCACTGACTCCCTATGATTGTTTTCTAACACCACCTAGCAAGAAGCACCAACTCCCTCCTTTTGTAGACACATGTCCAACTTACTAGAAGCACCATGTCAGGCACTGGCCTCACAGATTTTTTGCAACCACCAACTTGTATCTCCTTGTATTTTTGCAAGCCAACTTGCAGGAGGCACCAACCCCGAAGCCTTCTCAAGCACCCACTAGAGATGGAAGCACCAACTTCCTGTATGCAGGCACCAACCCACACTTAAATAGGAACCGTATGTTCACTGTAAATGGCAACCACTCTACCTAATCTCATATTTGTTCTTTACTCACTCTGCAGTAGCACCCTGATCTGCTCAATAGTAGTCATTCATCGCAATCCATGCAACTTTTTCCTCTACTCTCCATCAACATGCTCTGAGCTCTTGGCCTTTTAATCTCCTCAACACAGGATTAGCTCTCGGCCTTCTTTCACTTCACATACACCTTCTGCCTTTCTCACAACACAGGCAGTTTCAGCCTTTCTCACACAGCACAGGTGACTACGGCCTTGCTCACAATAGTGCAGAGACAACTTCTGCCTTACACACACACACACAGAAAACTTCCGCCTTTACTCACAATAGTGCATCTCTTGGGTTCTCTTACCTATGCATAGGCACTCTTGGCCTCACTCTACAGAACTGGATCTCACTCAGCCTTACACAGCAATGCACACACTTGGAGATTTTCCACTTAGGTCACTTGCAACTATGTTGCTTTCTCCCACATTGCTCATCTGAGCTCTTGGGTTTTGTTCCTTTGTTTCCCCCCCGACGATGTTGCCTCTTTGTCCAGCATTCAGACTACATGAGTGTACCTTGGCATGGCTCTTCCATTCTGTTGTGGTGTCTGACTTGGTCTCTACCACTGCATTAATCATGAGAATGGGCACCTAATAGTTTCTCCATATTGAATATGAATTCTCAATCCACCAGTTCACACCAACCAGGCACAGTCGTCTCTGTGTGCAACTCTCCCATCACTGAGGGTCTTCATGCTTATTCATGGTTTTGCATGGCTTGGTTGTACTTTGGCATGGCTTCTCAACTATACTCAGGCATGGTCTTCCTTTCCATTGTTGTGTCTCATGTATGTTTCTTGTCACAGTGCAGAAACAGTGATCGACCTTGCAGTCCTTCATCGCCTGACTACATGGAGCTCCATGCTGAGAAATTAATTCTCAAATGACCTCAAGGAAAACCCGACACTCTTTCCTTAAGATTGCGGTCCTTTCTTCCTTGACCCAGTGATCTTTAACCGTCACCATTTACTCCTAAGACCAACTCCTTTGCCTCTGCATTCAATCTCACAACTACCAACCCATACGTCTTTACCTCTCTATACTACAATATAGGAGAAATTCCACATCGCAACTTCATAGTAGTGCAATGTTCCTGTTGGAGCCAATCTTCCTTTGCTACATGTTGTGTGCTTGGCTCTATGGATTTACATGACCAAGATCCTACCCAATATCGGAAACTCCCTCTATCGGAACATTTTCAATAACCAACTATTCTAAAGTTCTGATATCCTAATCCTCTTATTTCCAAGCTCTTTTTGCTTAGCCCTCACATTGCACTTCTCACCATAGAACTACTGCATGTGACCTGTTGCTTTGCATTATGGGGCTTAATCCTTCAAACTCCTATCGAGGGCCATTCTCCTTTTGTTAACTACTCTGTGCCCTTGGTTCTTTGACCTCTCATGACCATGCGTTGGCCCAATATTGGAAGCTTGTCTATATCGGAACTTTTCCAAACTCCAACCATTGTAAATTTTTTATGTCTTCAACCTACGATTTTCGACTTTCGATATGACATCATCGCTCCACCTGGCGACACCTTAGTGGTGACATGTGTCACCCGGTTCTGGCCCATTAGCCTACCCAATAAGGTTGATATGCATGCCATGTGTCCTTTCGTACTGCCACGTTATGATGATGTCAACTGCCACTATACATTATCGAAGTCAATCATATGCTTCCATGTGTCCTTATCAGATCCAACCAGACACTGCCATGTGTCCTTATCGAAGCCAATCACATGCGGTCATGTCTCCTGCTAGAGGAGAGAGAGGAGGACTCGTCAACCTTGGTTTTGCACCGAAATCCTTTACCAATTCTCTTTTGGCATTCCTCGACACTTTGAAAGGCTTATCGACACTTATCTATATGGCAATATTTTAAAGTTTCCTAACTTGAAAAAGTTCTAATATTGCGATCTCTGATATGTCGATGTTCTGATATGCCAATCTCTAGGATTTCGATATCCTCCAACCTCCGATACGGCTTGCTCTGACGTATCGTGTTACTGTCGGTATTTGCATGCTTCCATCAAGGATCAAATTTGCTCTTTGCATTTTCATTTTAGGGGTCCCATACTGAAATTTCTACATCATTTCATTAGGTCATGTCAAACTGATCCACTGATGGTTGTCTTCTCTTCAGAAAATCTACTCTCTCCCTCATAAAGTATACTTGCTGACTCATCTTCAGGTTGTCTTCAGTCATGGTTTCATGGTCAAAATGCAATCATATTTTCATTAAATCATGGGGTATGTTTTCATTAGGTCTTAGGGTTTCATTTCCAAGGTCAAGAGCATGATTTAAAAGTATAAATAAAAGGCAGCAAGGGTATGAGGATGATAAATAAATCAAGAATGATGGCTAGTAAGTCATAGTCGCTATATAATTATCTTTTTAACTAATGTAATTTTCACCTCAAAAAACATGTTTTTGAGGTGAAAATAGAGCATTTTGAGTTAATTTGTATTTCTTATGTAATTTTAAGTCACTTTATGTAATAAATGATCCCGATTGCACCAATGCATCTCTCCTTGCTACAAGACAAAGAAACACTGCAAACATCACTTCAAATTGAGCATCGTCCATCTAAAAGGAACAAAAAAGAAAAGGCATTAAAAATAGAGATTTGAAAAAGGTCAAGAAACATTAGAAAGTGGGTTTTCTAGTGAAAAATCAAAATCTACTCCTATATAAGGTGTCACATTTCATTTTCAAATTCATCATTCTCATTTGGCAAAAAAGGAGTCAAAAAGTGAAGAAAAGAGGAGAGGTTGAGTGAGTTTTGGGCCAAGGAGAAGTGGCACTGCGCTTCTGGAGTTTGGCACTGTGCATTTTAGGCAATGGAGGTGGCACTACGCATTCAGGGGGTGGTGTTGCGCGTAGGGCGTTTTCAGTAGTCCAAAATAACACTGCGCTATGCATTTAGGAGGGCATTGCACGCCTGTTGCAGGTGCTACACGTTGAGCAGCAAAGACCAAAAAGGCCTTCAGCTTCATAAAAACTTCCAAGAGCACCCTCTCATCTCTCAAACAAGTAAGTGCCCTCACTATACCTCATCATTGAGTTTCAATTGAAGTGTTTGAAGGTAATTTACCATGACAAAAGTGAAACCCTAGATTCTCCCTCAATTACACCCTAGAAACCCTAATCCACTCTATTTCTCCCACCATCTATTACTAAAGCCCTGAAACTCTCCCCTATATCATTCCATAACATTCTATACCCCCTCATCCTTCATCTCACAAGTTATGTTTAAAAAAAAGGACCTAAGCCCCTCTCCCCCATTTTCATGATTCATACCCTCCCCTTCATTTTCAAGCCAAACAAAATAACCTCACAAGGTCATCTCCCATTCCCTCACTCCTAAATCATTCTCACTCACTCCCTTCATCCCTTTTCTAAGAGTGCACAACCTCAAACTTTGGAAACATGGATAGAGAAGACATGGACTGTGAGGAGGAGGAAAACACTGACAGTGAAAGTTCGAAAGATAAACCTCGGCATCGGAGAAAACCACAAAAAGGAGGAAAAATTATTAGGGAAGAGCCATCAAACCTCAGAGAATTTCAAGCCTCTCAGTTGGATGTCACTTGTTTCAGACATCTAGGGTGCTATGAGTTATGTGAGCAGGTAGAGAGAGTTCAACACGACCCTAATCTCACCAAGATTTTTGTAGTCAATCTTCGGGACAACAAGGTGACTCTTGTTGGGGTGACATTTATAGTTTCACCTTCCCTTATTGTGGATGCAACCAGGATTCTGAATGTAGGGGAGAGGTGGTACAAGGCACAGGACCTGGATTAACACTATTATGAGCCTTATATCAAACCCTGGTACAAAAATGAGGTGAAAAGACTATTTCCTTTCAGATTTCTTCAAGACAAGTATGTCCCCATGATGAAAATCATCATGAAATATTTCACTTGTGAGGGAAAATTTTCCAGACTATACACCTATCACATCAGGCTTCTCATGCATTTTACCAGGGTGAGGATGTTAAACCTCCCTTATTTCTTGCTCAAGAATATTGAGAAGATGGCCCACTTTGTATAGAAAAAGTCATACCCTCAGCAAATGAGTAGTCTTTATCATTATTCCCTGATCAAGAGGATTATGCTTCATCATCTTAGCCTCCTCAACATCTCCTAGGAGACATTTATTTCTCATGACATCTTTAGGGGTCCTCAAATTCCTCCACCAGTGTCTCAAAAATCAGGGGGACCTTCTAGCAGTGCTCAGGTGAAGATGGATGAGAAGGCTAAAGAGACTACAGCTAGTGAGGTGCCCGAGACCTACATGACATATCAGAGGGGCACAAGGAGATTGTTTGCAGCTAATAGGCAAGTGTTTTCTCCATAGGATGTGGAAGGGACCTTGCCTTCTTCATCAACTCATAGGCAAATGCTTGCTCCACGGGATGTGGAAGGGGCTTTTCCTTCTTCATCAACATAGTAGGTACAAGTGTAGCAGCTGCACAAAAGGAAGGAAAATATGCAGGTGGAAGATCTTGATGATGAGGAGGAAAGAGACTTTGATTTGACAGAGCATGATGATGCGAAGCAGCATTATACTCATCATGGCATGGAAACAATTGACTTAGAGGCTTAGGATGAAGAAACAATAAAGGACATCATCATACAAGAAAAGGAGGCTCAAGTCCAAGCATTGATGGAAAATTTGGAGAGAGCCAAGTATGTCATCACATATTTGGAACAAGAGAACAAGTAGTTGAGTGACAAGCAGGTCCTCATGGAGCTGGAACTTCTCAAGATAAAATGACAAGGTGACAAGGAGGCACTGGTCACTTTGACTCCTATTGAGAAGGAAATTGAGGATGATAGAGAGATTTGGCTTGAGAGAGTCAATTTCCACCTAGAGAAGCTATTGCAGAAGGAAAATAGGGACAACCATATGATCACGCACATGGCCTACCACTACAGGACCTGAAACAAAATTTGCAACATGAGGGTCAAAAAGGTGAAAGCTAGGCTAAGGCGGGCTCTAAAGGGAAAAAAAGAGGAGGATAGGCTTAGGTTGTTTGCTGAAGGTTCCTTGGCTCATCAAGATGCTTGAGGATGGTGGTTCTCACCAATTTTAGTCAAGTTTGGAGGAGATTTTGTTTTTTGCAAATTTTGGAAATTGCACACATAGAAAATCTGGATCAACGGTGGCGTTGCGCTTTTCCTAGGGGAATACAATGGACAAATGCTTGTATTTTTGGATTCATAGAGATGAGTACATGCACCCTATGGATTTGCTAAGTTTTTGGGGCAGAACTGGTCCACCAAAAAGTAAAAAAAACACCATAAAAATGACCTTTCTGCCACTTTTTGAACACACAGAAGCAGTCTTGGGAGAATCAACTTTTGAGGGGTCAAATGAGCTTCAAATGATGAAATTATAGGTTTTTTGGAAAGTAGACTTGAAGACCTTTCCAATGACCTATCATGAGCTCAATTTGGATGCTAGGAAGGCCTCCCAAAAGGACCTAAACGTGGCATTGCGTGTAGGGAAAATTTTGCACAGGATGGCTATTTTTCTGTGTTTCGATTGTGTTCATAGATTTTCTCTCATGGAGGATGTTTTAATATTGCAAATGATAACTTGGTTTGTAAATATGATGGATAATTAGTAGTATAGGGTAGATTCATTAGATTAAAAGTCAATTTGAACTCAAATGAATCCGTTTTTCACTTTTAGAGGCAAGTTGTTAAGATGCCTATATTCCAGTTTCTTGTTCAGTGTTGGTTAGATTAGTTCCTAATCTTAGGGATTCGACCGCTGAGGATGGGAGGAGGTTGAAATAATGCCTATATCTTCTTCTTCTTTCTCATTGTAAAGGGTTGGACTCAATTGGATGCTTATGCCTTGATTGTACATTTGTAGCAGTTTAATAGGAGATTAATAAAAATTGCAGATATTTCTTTCGGATTCATGTGGTATGGAGTTTAGTTCAGTTTCTTCTCTTGTGATCATATGTTAATATGTTTTGTGTACTTCATTAATCATTTCATAGCTTCTAAGTGAATGTTTTCAAGTTTATAGGCAGAATCCATAACATCACTGCTCTGCTTTAGGGAAATATTCACCATTATATGTTTTCTATAGTTTAGGAAGGATCCATGGTGATCACATGCTCTTCCTAGCTTCTCACCAGTCTTAAAACACATAACCCATCAAGTCCTAGAGTGCTAAACCTCATGCCTACCTTGCCCCATTAAACACCTTGCAATTTTGACCTAATTCCCTAGCCCTAACTGTCCAGCTTTTCCTGATCCAACAAAATCCCTTAAAAATCAAATCAAACTTTGTGCTACTATACCTAGCCTAATATCCTTTTCCTGATCTAGTCATCTTGGCTAAGATCCTTATGGAGAGAGCCCTCTCCTGGCCTAGTAGGGCTAGCTACTTGGCTAAGCGTGGTTTGTGGTTACCCTAGAATTGCCTCCCTTCACCCTAAGGTTAATCCAGGTGATAACATAGTGGCGACCATACTAGGGAGTGAAAGATTAATCACCCCGGTAGTATCTTTCATTTGAATTCTTAAGCTTGTGGATGATGAGTTTTAGAATTTACTAGGCTGAATTGGAAAGTTGTAAAGCAATATATAAAATTTTGAAATTGAGCATTATGGCTTCGCAAAAGTACTCCAAATCCGAATCCTCTAGCCATTGTTAGTGATCCTCACAAAATTAGGTGGAAATCTAAGAAAGCTGCAGAGAAATTCAGTGTAGCAGAAGAACAATCAAGTGAAGTTTTCATTCCTCATGTTCATTCACTCCCGGAAAGGTTAGACACTCTGCAAGATATTGATTTTGATGTCCATTTTGAGCAAAGATTATTTCGCAGTAAATCTTTGAGTTGGATTGATCAAATAGTTGTTGATTCCTTCATATCTCTTGAATACCCTGTTGAAGACTTGTTTACACAAAGTAAATCAAGGTCACAACTTATTCATGCTCTCGATCAGTTGTAGAACCTTTCTTCAAACGTAGACACTTGGGTGGAAAATAGGCCATCTTTTAATTTTCGAAATAGTTCCTTTACATCTACTGCAACTCAAACAATTCCTTACCCACTGCTTTCATCTTTACAGATAGTTCATACTACTCTAGTTGTTGTTAATTCCCCTTTGAATATACTGAGTACCCCAATCCTTGATTTAAATCCACCTCCCCCACCTCGAGTTATGGCTGCCCGGTATGTACCCCTTGTTTTATCTCAGAATCTTGGTGCCATGCCCGCTAATTATCAAACCAAAATACCTTTCTTTGATGCCACTCAAACCATTACAGCGCAACAACATGTAGATAAAATGAATGATTTCTTTGACCTCCATGAAGTAGAAATTGAAGATTTGATGATGAGATTGTTTGTACAAAGCTTTGGAGGTGAAGTTCAGAAATGGTTTAGAGCTTTAGCAGTAGCTTCTATCACCACTTTACCAATCCTCCATAAACAATTCCTGGATCGATGGTAGGTGAAGAAGAATCCACTTCATATTTTGTCCGAGTATGAGAACATCAAAAGAAATGTTGGTGAGAGTGTGCAAGACTATTATGTGAGGTTTAATGCAGTATATAATGCTATTCCTGCAAACATTAAACCATCGGAGGGATTGGCTTTGCTCAAGTTTCCGGATGGTTTCGATACTAACATGGCATATCAGTTGTGGGAACGTGATCCTATAACACTAAAAGACATGCAAAAGAATGTCGTGAGTGTAGAAGCAAACTTGTTGGCCAAAAGAGCAAGAATGAGATTTGAGAAAAGAGTGACCATGAAAGAAGAAGCATCTACTTCAGATGTAAAGTTGGATACATTGATTCAAATAGTGGAAAAGATGGTTGACTAGTTATCCATCACAGATAGACCTAAACCTCAAATCCAAAATCCAAATTTTAGAGGATAGCAGTAGCCCCAATTCTGAATCAAGCAAAGAGAACAAAAAGCACCAGGGAAACTAACACAACAACAACAGATCAAAACTCCCTTACAGCAGAATTATGTTCAAGGAATGGAAGAAGAAGATGAGGAAAATCTGGTAATTGGAACAAATCACTTTTTTACTGCTGATGGTATTCCTATATTTCTGACCAAAGATGAAGAATACGCAGAAGTTCTAGACATTCAAAGGGATGAGAATTACATCTTAGCAAATGATGTGGTTTTGGAGGCTGAATCTAATGATTGTCAGCATGCTTATATGAATGCTTTGACTGCACAGCAGAGGCAGTACTCTTTAAGGAGCAAAGATGTACCGGTCAATCCCATTCAGAAAAGAAAGGATGGGCAGTCAAAGAATGATTCCTCAAACACTCAGAAGAAAGGAAAAGAGATTGCGAATTTGAATCCTAGCAAGATACCATCAACAAGTACCAATGCAAACGAGAAGAACAATCAGCAAAAAGATAGTGCAGAAAGAGAAAATAGATAAGAGGGACATTGGTGTCAAAGAGGTAGATAAAGTTTCATCCTTTAATTTAGAAAGTGAAATTGCTAAATTAAAAGTGTCCATTCCTTTGACTGAGCTTGTTAAGAATAGCAACTATAAACACCATGTATCTATAATATTGCAAATAGATCCTTTGTCAGACATGGTGAATGTCGAGGATGATCATCCTGAACTCATTTTTGGTCTAGCCATAGAAGGTCAGCCAGAAGATAGTGAAGACCCTCCCTTTTATCTGAGTCTTAGATTGCATGAGTACATTCTCCATAATGCTATGTTAGATTTCGAAGCTTCTCATAATTTGATGCCCAAAGCTATTATGAAAAATTTGGGCCTAGATATCACTTGGAAATATCATGATTTGTACTCATTTGACTCTGGTAGAGTTCGTTGCATTAGTCTCATCAAAGATTTGGTGGTTTCTTTAGATCAAATCCCAGCCAAAATTGTCTTGATGGATGTGGTAGTTGCTAATATACCACTGCAATTTGGTATGCTCTTATTTATATCGTGGGGAGCTAAACTCAAAGGCACTTTACAACTTGACTTCTCTTATGCTACAATCCCTGTTTTCGATCAATTGAGGAAGTTGTACCGGGAAAAGAAAATGAAGTATATGATCACTAGTAAAGAGAAGCCCGTGAATCATCCGATAAATGTTGTACATATTGATTTAGAGTCCTTTGTTTTGTACTATGATAGTGGATTGAAAGATGTAGATATTCAGCTTGTAGAAGTAGATGATGTAGCAAAAATTTTCGAGAATTTTAGAGCAATTCTTAATCAAGAAAAAGAAAAAATAGCAATTTCTTCTGAGCAGCTTACACAACAGCAAAAGATCAGTGAAGAGCAGAAAAATGAAGTAATCAGCAAAGGTAAGGTTGAGAAAGAAACAAAATTCCAGCATCTAGAAGATGAAGCTGGCCTTTGGAGCATGGACTTCGATGGTGCTGTGGGTAAAGACGGTGCTGGTATTGGAATTTGGATTCGAAGCCCTACTTTCCAGCCTGCCAAGGTAACAAGTAATGTTAGGTATGTTCTTACAAGTTATCTTTTGATTGCTCTAATAATGAAGCAGAGTATGAGGCATTGATTACAGGTCTAAAAATTTTGAAGAAATTGGGCGCGAAAAGGATTTCTGTGTATGGTGATTCAGAGCTGGTGATTAAACAAGTAAAAGGAGAATATCAAGCAAAGCATCTGTGGATGAGAGCCTACAGAAATGAAGTTCTAGATATTTTGAAGATGTTTCCAGAATACACCTTAATAGCGGTACCCTAGACTCAAAACATCATTGCAGATTCACTAGCCACTGCAGCCAACAATTTGAAGATTCCCATGAACTCTAGCAATAAATTTGAAATTCATGTCAAAGATAGGCCTATTGTTCCTTATAGTTTGAGGTATTGGCAAGTTTTTTGGGATGACAATGAAATTAATTCCTTTTTGCAGAGTGAAGGAAAGTTTAAGAATGTTTTCATTGATGATGTTTGTGATTCCGATGAACAAGATATTGACGTAAATTAGATGGAGGTTTTATAGCTAAAGGATAATATTATTTGTAGAGGTCTCATACATTTAGAGGAGCTCTTTGATCAGGATGATGTGGCGAGAAAACTAACCTTAGTTCCTACGGACAAAGGAGTTGAAGATGTAAATCTTGGAACAGCTGACTAGCCCAGGATTGTAAAGTTATCAAAAACATTGTCTCCCGAAGTAAAAGCTAAGTATGTTAAGTTACTTTCTGAATTTTTTGATGTTTTTGCATGGGATTATTTAGATTTGAAAGTGTATGACAAGAATATCATTCAGCATACTATTCCTATCAAGCCAGATCAAAAACCTTTTGGACAAAAATTGATAAGAATCAATCCAAAGTTGTTGCCATCCATCGAGAAAGAGGTAAATAAATTGTTTAAAGATAGCATCATAGTTCCAATTAGATTTTCTGATTGGATTTCAAATTTGGTCCCGGTACGAAAGAAGACTGGAGAAATAAGGTTGTGCATAGATTTCTAGAACCTCAACAAAGTGTCCTTAAAGGATAATTACCCTCTTCCTAAGATGGACCATATTCTGCAAAGAGTAGTTGGAGCATCACGGATGTCACTACTAGATGGCTACTCAGGCTATAATCAGATCTTGGTGCATGAAAGAGACCAAGACAAAACTGCCTTCACAACACCATGGGGAACTTTTCAGTATGCCAAAATGCCATTTGGGTTGAAGAATGTCGGAGCCACTTTTCAGCGGGCGATGGACATAGCTTTTGCTAATGAGAAGGATGTTTTCTTGGTAGTTTATTTAGATGAATTGATGGTATTTTCTGGTTCTGGTGATGAGAATTTTCACCACTTAAGGATTGTCTTTCAGAAATGTAGGAAGTTCAGGATTTCTCTAAACCCGAAAAAGAGTCTTTTTGCCATGGATGAAGGTAAACTCCTTGGTCATATAATTTCTAAAGATGGTATTCGCATTGATCCTTCAAGGGTGGAGGCAATCCATTAAATAGACTTTCCATGCAACAAAAAGGAGATTCAAGCTTTCAATGGTAAGATGAATTTATCACGTAGATTTATACCAAATTTGGCTGAGCATTTACATGAATTAACTAATATGTTGAGAAAGGACAACACTGTGAAATGGACTAAGGATGCCATGAAATCGTTCAACTTGGTATAGTTTGCTTTGACCACAGCCCCAGTCTTGATCAGTCCTAATTATGCTCATGATTTTTTTATATTTTCATTTGTGTCTGAGCACACTATGGCTGCGGTGTTGATGCAAAAGAGGGATCAGGTGGAGCAACCCATTGCTTTCTTTAGTAGGGCTATTTGAGATGCTACCTTGTGTTACAATATCATTGAAAAACAAGCTATGGCTGATCCAGGTGGATATTGGTGGCCACCTGCCAAGTCCACTTGGACCCCCACCATTGTTTCTTTTAGCTTTTCAGTTTCCTTAATTGTAGCATAGTTTACTATTTTTAGCAATTTTTTGGGTCATGAACTTCCGGAGCCGTTTTGAGGCCCTAAACGATGTTTTTTGGGAAAATTGGGAGCAACATTGGTCCATGGACCATCTTTCTCTTCCCAAAGTTGTAGTTCTTGGATAGATCTTTCTAACGAGATACTTTGCGCGTCAAATGAAGATCGTATGCCAAAGTTACGACCCCGAGAAGTTGATGTACCAATTTACCCAAACGGGGCCCACAGTTTGTCGTTTCATCTTCTAGGGTTAGGTTTTTGGATGTTTAGGGTTTTCCATTGTTTCTCAACAATAAATAGGCCTTCGAGCCTCATTGTAACACAATTCAGAGGCATGTAGCCACCACATCTCTTCTCAAAGATAAGCTACCATCACCCTAGTTGGTTTATTTCCATTTCTGTTTGTAAGCATATTTCAGTATTTTACATTAATGAAATGAAGTATTATTTCCGCTGCATCTTTGTGTATATGGTTATCTTTGTATTTTTTTGCATTCCTGTTTAAATCTGGATCAATGGTATTAGAGCGGTCTGCTTTTTTTCTCTGTTTTTCTTTGCATGTCCCCAATGAGGTCAGGATATAAGGAGTTAGGGCTTGAACTGGTCGAACCTTTGCAAGACCAGCCTCGCAAATCCCGACGGCCTCCAATGGCATATGAAAAGAAAGAAGAGGGGGTAGGAGATCCTATCAAAATCTTGCTTGAAGAAGCCCTTGAGTGACAAAGTAACGCGATGATGGACAACTTTGCCCAAATCCTTCAGCGGCTACCTAGGAGCGACGCATCGGCTTCCAACAGCTACTCTGGAAACACCACACTGTTTAAGGTACAAGTTAATTTTGAAATGCCCATATTTGAGGGTCAGATAGACATAGATGCCGTTGATAAATGGTTAAATCTGCTAGAGGGTTATTTTTCTGTTCATGATTTTTCCAGTCGAGAAAAGATTATATTCACTCTTCTCAAAGCAGATACCCACATCAAGGACTGGTGGGAAACCTACTACAAGCATAAGGATGATTGTACAGGCTCACTATTTTTGGCCGTGCCCACTTGGAATTCATTTCGAGATGCCATCAAGGAGCAGTACTACCCTGTCGGAAGCTATGAGGATCAATACATAAAGTGGACCACGTTGTGGTAGGGAAGGGACCAAGATGTGCTGGAGTTCACCAATATTTTCCATACCCTTCGCACAAAGTTGGGTATCAAGGATTCAAAGAAACATTTGGTACTCAGGTACCACGACTTCCTGCACAAGTACATCCAAGAAGAAATAGAATTTCTAAACATCTCCTCACTTGGCACTGCATACCAATATGCCATCAGGGTCGAGAAAAAATTTAAACAGAAGAAGCAATACTTTGGATCTGTGAATCTGAAGCAAGGGAAAGGTGCCCCCAAACTGCAGAACAAAGGACAAAGCCAAGGTGGGGTAGCCCAAGACAACCCACCAAAGTTGCAAGCAAAGAAAAGCGCCGCAAAGCCGAAAAAGGACACAAGAAAGTGGTGTGAGTTCCATAAGAGCTCCACTCACAACACAAGTGAGTGTCAGGCCAAGCAGTCACTAGTGGTTGAGCTAAAGGTTTCGGAATCGGATGCAGGTTCTGACTCTGAGTTATAACCCAACAAGGGAAATGACAAAGGGAAGCAGATTATCGACACGGAGCCCAACGCCATCGTTGCCACCATGAAGATCCAGAAGGAGGAACCAAAAGATCCAGAGGAGGAGGAGCATCTCTTCCACTCCCAGATGTGGGTAAAAGGCTCCTTGCTACAATTCATTGTCGATAGCGGGAGCCAAAAGAACCTCATTTCGTTAGAGGTCATGAAGCGGCTGGGCTTACCAACCATAGCACATCCACAATCGTACACCATCAGGTGGCTTCACCAAGGACAGGATCTTCGCGTGAGCCAGCAATGTCGCCTTCCATACAACATCAAGCCCTTCACGGATGAGGTATTATGTGACATTGATCTCCTTGAAGTTTGTGATGTATTACTAGGACAACCATACTTGTGGAAGCGACATGCTGTGTATGAATCAAGGCCTCGTGTTGTTATTGTTACTTTAGGAACTAAGTTGTATAGGATACCGGAGGTAGTACTGCCTATCGCCATCTCTTTGATTACTGCAAAACAATGTAGTAAGCTTGTTTCCAAAACCGAGAAATTTATTTTCTTGATGATACGCCCTCAAGGAAAGAAGAAGACGATGGCCACAACCTCCAGACAGGGCCCCTCCACACAACAACTACAGATGGACAAGGTCATGGAGGAGTACAAGGACATCTTCACCTCCCCCGCAGGGGTTCCTCTGAACTGTCAGGTCAAGCACTCCATCGATCTGACCCCAAGTGCGTCGTTACCCATTGGACCAATATATCGGCGCTTCATTCTGGAGAATGATGAAATCAAGAGGTAGATTCAGGAGCTACTACAGAAAGGTCACATCCGTCCAAGTTCATCGCCCTATGGGAGCCCGATCATGTTGGTACAGAAGAAGGATGGGACTTGGAGACTCTATATTGACTATCGGGTGCTGAACAAGATCATTGCCCGTAATAGGTACCTGAGCCCACAGATTGATGACCTCTTGGACCAACTGAAGGGGGAAAATATTTTAGCAAGATCGATTTGAAGTCAGGATATCACCAGGTACCAATCGAACCCTCCGATGTGTGGAAGACTACCTTCAAAGCCAAGGAGGGCCTGTTCGAATGGTTGGTGATGCCTTTTGGATTGATGAATGCTCCTAAAACCTTCATGAGGATAATGGATGACATCTTGCAGCCATTCACCAACTCATTTGTAGTTGTATACTTGGATGACATCCTGATCTTCAGCCAAAGTTGGGAAGAGCACCTCCACCACATCTGACAGGTTCTCCAAACACTGTGGCAACACAAATTATGTGCCAATTTGGAGAAATGCACTTTTGGCATGACCCAGGTTCAGTATCTGGGATACATTATTGATGAACAGGGGGCGCATGTGGATCCATCCAAGATCCAAGTCATTCAAGATTGGCCATCTCAAACCACTCTAACAGAGCTCCGCAGCTTCCTAGGTCTTGCCAACCTCTATCGCAGGTTCATGTTGGGATTTTCTCATATCGCTTGACCCTTGAGTCAAGTCACCAAGGGAGGAGCGAAAGCAAAATTCTTTTGGTCTAAATCTCAACAGAGGGAATTCCCATAGTTGAAAGATCGCCTCTACACGGCACCCGTGCTCACATTACCAGACTTACAACAACCATTTGAGGTCAAGACAGATGCCTCTAACTATGTTGTTGGGGTAGTCCTTACTCAACACAGGCATCTAGTGGCATATCACAGTGAGACACTTTCAAACACAGTCTGGAAGTATCCCACTTATGACAAAGATATGTATTCCATTGTGCAGGCCTGCCGACAATGGAAGCATTACATTTTGGGGAAGGAAATGGTCATCCACACAAACCACCAACCCTTACAGTTCATACAGACCCAAGGGAAATTGCAGAATGATCGCCATCAGAAGTGGACCACATACCTATAACAATTCCATTTGAATATCAAATATAAGAAGGGTAGCACCAATAATGTTGTAGATTGCCTCATTCGACCACCGATAATGGCGTTAACCACTGTGCTCAACTCTTGTGGGCATGAGACTTCTAACTGGCCACTTCTCTACAAAAGCAACCCAGAATTTGGCCACACATACCAAACACTCTTGGAGGGTCAGCATGTTCCAGATTTTCACCTCCAGGATGCCCTGCTATGCCACCTGGGTCACCTTTGTGTTCCTTCAAGTGAGCGTGCCAAGATGATTTGGGAAGCATACTATAGTCAGGCTGCTGGACATTTCAGGGTCGAGAAAACGGTGGCAGTACTGCAGAAGTATTTCTACTGGCCGAATCTTTGACATGATTTCGGGAAGTACATCAGATCATGCATTGCCTGCACCATTGCTAAACCGACCATCAAGAAGCAAGGCCTCGATACCCCGCTGCCTACCCCTAATCGACCTTGGGAACCCATCTCCATGGATTACATGTCAGGTCTTCCTTCCACTAAGCATGGAAGCGACTTTGTTTTTGTGGTCGTTAATAGGTTCTTGAAGATGGCCATTATGGCTACCTGCAAGAAGAATATCATAGCCGAAGCCACTGCTAAACTCTTCTTTGAACGAGTGTGGGTACACTTTGGGATCCCATAGTCTATCATCTCAGATCAGGACAATAGGTTCCTTAGTACATTTTGGTCCAATCTCTGGTCGATGCTCGACACCAAACTCACTAAGTCCACAACCTTCCATCCTCAAACTGATGGCCAGATAGAGGTTGTCAACAGGATGATTGTACACATTCTGTGCATGTACAACTCAAAGCATCCATGCACATGGGATGAGAGCCTCCCCTATGTTCAACACAGCTACAACCGGGCTCTCCATAGCTCGACTGGCCACACCCTTTTTGAGGTGGGCTTGGGATTCCAGCCACTATGTCCCATTGATGTGGCCATGCCAGTTGCAACTACTCACGCAGATTCAGCTCATGTCCAGTTCGAAACAGATAAGGCAAACAACTTTATTGAGCACATCCAACATATTTTCCAGCAAATCCATGACATTCTGGAGAATCAAATGCCAAGTACAATCAGCGACATGATCAACATCAGGTGCCACACAAGTTTCAGGTGGGCGACAAAGTCTAGTTGCATTTGAAAAAGGAACGCCTTACCGGAGCCTATCGAAAACTCAGACCACTCTGATATGGTCCTTACACCATTACCAAGGTTGTGGGAGACAATTCATTTGAGCTCAGCATTCCCCCATTCCTTAGCCTGCACCCAGTGTTCAATGTGGACCGCCTTCGGCCATACTTTCCACCATTACTAGACACATCCAACATTGCAGAACAGCTCACACTCACAGAGTTAAATCCAGATTGCATAGAACAAGCTGCAATTGATCGGATCATGGACACATAGATCAAGCACACTCGCCAACAGAATATCCAATTGTATCGAGTTGTCAAAGCAAGCCAACTCCTTCACCAGGGCAAGTGGCTCACCAAGGACCAAGTTCAGCAGAAGTTTCCTCATCTCATGGAGGAACTCAACGCAATGGGGACCATTGCTTCCTAAGGGGGGAGGAATGATCCAAGTGGATATTGGTGGCCACCTACCAAGTCCACTTGGACCCCCACCATTGTTTCTTTCAGTTTTTCAGTTTCCTTAATTGTAGCACAGTTTACTATTTTTAGCAATTTTTTGGGTCCTGAACTTCTGGAGCTATTTTGAGGCCCTAAACGACGTTTTTTGGGAAAACTGGGAGCAACATGGGTCCATGGACCGATGTTTCTCTTCCCAAAGTTGTATTATTAGGATAGATCTTTCTAACAAGAAACTGTGCGCATCAAACAGAGATCATATGCCAAAGTTATGACCCCGGGAAGTTGATGTACCAATTTACCTAAACGGGGCCCACAGTTTGGCGTTTCATCTTCTAGGGTTAGGTTTTTGGATGTTTATGGTTTTCCATTGTTTCTCAACAATAAATAGGCCTTCGAGCTTCATTGTAACACAGTTCAGAGGCATGTAGCTGCTACATCTCTTCTCAGAGATAAGTTATCATCGCCCTAACTGGTTTATTTCCATTTTTGTTTGTAAGCATATTTTAGTATTTTACATTAATGAAATGAAGTATTATTTCCGCTGCATCTTTGTGTATATGGTTATCTCTACATTTTTTTGCGTTCCTGTTTAAATCTGGATCACTAGCTCTTATAAAAGCATTGAAGGATTTTAGAGTATACATTCTGCATTCACATACTATAGCATATGTTCCTAATGCAGCCGTCAAGGATGTTCTCATGCAAACTGATCCAGAGGGAAGAAGAGGTAAGTGGATCACAACAATGTTGGAGTATGATCTTGAGATTAAGCCTACCAAACTGATCAAAGGACAAGGCTTGGCAAAACTGATGGCTGAATCAAATTTGCACGCTCTAGACATAAATCTCATTGCAACAATGTCAGATGATGAAGATGGTGGCTCACTCATTCAAGTATCAGAAATGTTTCTCAAATTGCCTTGATATTCCGATATAGTTTATGTTCTTCAGCATCTTTCGCCACCTCCTGGAATTTCAAGAAGTAAAGGTAGATCATTAAAACTAAAGTTTGCAAAATTCTGCATTTTAAATAGTGCTCTCTATTGGAAAGATCCAAGAGGGGTTCTTCTTAATTGTTTGGTTGAAGATGAAGCTCAGCAGGTAATGAATGATTTTCATAGAGTTGATTGTGGCGGTCATTTGTTTTGGAAAACAACAGCTAACAAAGTGTTGAGAGCAGGTGTTGTGGCCACCAACAACCCCCCTCTTTGTTTAGTATTAGCAATAACACTAAGCAAATGGGGACCCTTAATAAAAAATTCAAAAAACATTTTATAAAACTTTTTGTATTCTACTCCTTGAAATTATGTCGCATTGTGTGGAGAAGATAAAACACCCCCTTATGAGCATAATAAAAACTGCGAAGAAGCGACGCGAAATTCATCGCATTGCACACATTAAGAAGCGCTCTTAAATGAAAATCTTAAGAAATCTCCGACGGCCGATGTGCGGCGTCGCATATCGCAATATCGCATAAGCAGCACACAATGATTTAATGACTCATGCAATCCGCGATGCTGCGATCTTGCGATATCCGCGATGCTGCGATCTTGCGATATCTGCAATCTGCGATAAACGTGATCTGCGATTTGCGATAATCCGATCTGAAAAAATTTGCGATGACACATCTAGGTAATGCGATGACGCGATGCTGCTATCGCCCATCGCAAATTTCCTCGGCTCAACATTCAAGAAAAGCTATCTATAAACCGAAATTAGGCGTGCGCCTTAAAGGAAATTAATGAACATATGCCAAAGTGTCAGTGAAGGACAATTTTGTGTTTTTCGAAGAGTCAGTTCACGATGGGTGTCATGATTTTATACATTCATAGAGGTTAGAGCTTTCGTATCAATATTTATTATCATTACTCTTTTCCTTTGCGTGAACTACAGGAATGAAAAACAGGAAACAATATGAAGCAATGAGCAGGAAACATCTAAGGAAAAGGGGAAAGCGTCAATGCTCGGAGAATAGAGAAGAGATGCCTTCATGAATGGATGTCGCATGCAACAGAACCACAGATTCCAGAGTATCACTCAACAGATGCTGAGGTCGATAGGTGATTCAACATTCAGGGTCAGAAAGCTCACAAAAGCAGCATGTTTACAAAAAATCCTGAAACTTCTACCCGGTAAAGGAAAAAGGCGCTAAAGAAGGAAAACGCACCAAAAAAGCCCGGATCAAAGAACAGAGGCAGTTTTCGACCCACGATTAGCGCCTAGTGCTAATCGCGCATCACTAAGAAAATTGTTCAGAAAGCAAAGTCCCTAACTTGCTTAGTCATTCGCAAGTCCGGAAACTGAAATAGCAAAAGCAGAAGCAGTTTGAGGGAAATTTGGGTTGTTGCCAAGTATATACGCAGTAAATTCGCCCAACCAGAAGATAGTTCTCAAAAATATCTTCTAGTGTACTAAAAAGTGGTGCCAGCGCTTGCCGTTTCTGTTTGCATAACTCAAACAAAAGCACAAGGCAACCAACCGACTCTTCCCAGGAAAATGTTGAATGCTCGCAAAATTTAAGGAGCAAATGCAGAAATAGTTAGGAATTAGATTCAGTTTTTAGAAATAGTTTTGCTTTAGAAGAAGGGCGGTCATTCAAACCGTATCCTAAATTTATGTAATTAATTTAATTAGTTAATAGTATTTAAACCCTTCTCATGCATTTAGAGAAGGGTCCAGAAATTTGTCAAAAAACTTGTCCTCAGAACATGCACTTTTGCACCCTCGGAGGGGGTCTTTGATGAATGGATGGATCAAGGTTTATTAATGTTTGCATTTGATATCTGCTACTGATGTTGCACTTCTGTACTCTTAGTAGATGTTAGAGCAAGGAGAGATAAATCATTGTTGCTTGAAGCTTATGAGTAGGATCAGTCATAAATGGTACTTTTATCTCTTGACCATTTCTGCTTATATTCTTAAAGTGATATACAGTTTTAGTTGTTTATATGTTATTGCATGAATGTGTGAGTTACCATTTGGCACTTTTGTATGGTGGAGCCATTTATTTATGTCTGATATATGAATAACTTATTATGCGATATGATGTTCACAACTGTTTTGCCTAATTTTTTATGCAAAGTAGTTCATCTTAATTGATTTCTATTCTTATGATAGCTGAATAATCTTTATTACCAGTTATTGTTTGAAATCTTTTTAGATCGCATAATAGAAGAAATACACCCCGGGTTAGCATAGATTAGATGTGCTGTTTTTCATTAGATTACAATAGCATAGATTTAGTTTAAAAGTTTGAATTAGATTAGCTTTAAGTATTCTTAGATCAGCAACATCCAACTCTGCACACACACACACACCCTTAGATTGGGAAACTGGTCCCATTATCCCTAGTCGGACTCGTTATACCAAACGGATAAGGAGTTGCCAACCAAGGTCCGGACCAGGTGGGTATCCCCCTTGTTGTCGACTAGATTTTCGGGGCTTCAACAGCAGGATATTATTGGCCAACTTTGTTTTCAGATTTATATAAGACAGTTATGAGTTGCCATGAATGCCAATCTTTTCAAGGAAAAAGGAAGTTGCTTCCTCTTCCTCTGAAGCCAGTTGAAATAAATGCACCTTTCTAGTAGTGGGGACTTGATTTCACAGGAGAAATCCATCCTACATCATCAACACAACACAGATGGATTTTGACAGCTACCGATTACTTCACCAAGTGGATTGAGGCCATTCCTATAAGGCAAGCCACGAACATGGTAATTATCCAGTTTTTAGAATCTAATATCTTGTCTCATTTTGGTTTCCCTCACAAGATTATAATTGATAATGTAGCAACATTTAAGTCAAAGATGATGATCAAGTTTTGCAACAAGTACAATATTACATTGGGTCACTCCACGGCATACTACCCGCGAGGTAATGGATTGGCTGAGTCATCAAATAAATCTGTGTTGAACATTTTCAAGAAAATGTTGGAGGCAAATAAGAAGAATTGGCATCAAAATCTTGTTAATGCCTTGTGGGCTGACAGAGTGAGCAACAAGAAATCAATAGGTATGTCACCTTTTGAGTAGGTTTATGGTACTGATACAGTATTTCCCACATCACTTGCAGTCCCGATCATGAGATTATTGCAGGAAGTTGGAAGTGAAGAGGATGATATTCAGCGCAGAATTAATCAAATGATTCACCTTCAGCAAACAAGGGAAGAGGTTTCCCATAATACTTTATGATTGCAAGAGAAGATAAATAAAATTTATGACCACAAAACCAAGGCATAAAAGTTTTAGCTGGAAGATGTAGTGTTGCAATGGGATGCACGAAATGAAGAAAAAGGAAAGCATGGTAAGTTTGACAATCTATGGAAAAGAATGTATAAGATCTCAGCCTATCGAGGACAGAATGCTTTTTTGTTAAAGGAAATGGATGGTCAAGAATGTTCAGGAGGACTAGTGAGTGGTAGGCTCCTGAAACACTACTAATTTTGATGTTGTTCCCTGAAGTTGTTTCACCGTCATTGTATATACCGGTTCACTTTTTATTGCAAGATTTCAAGTACACTGTCATCTGAGCTTGGGGCCCAAAGTGAAGGCTATAAAGCTTGAATGGTTTGTGTCAAGTTTGGTTGATTTGGTTTATAGTCAAGTTTTAGAGTCGGTTGTGAGTCAGTTTTTAGTGTGTATTGCGTCATTTTTCTTTAAAAATTGTAAAAAAATAGGGTTTTTCTTATTTTAGTCTTCTGTTTATTTGACCGTATTGGTCCAATCAGCTAGGCACTTGGTCTACAGTGTTCTTGACACCTCCAAGGAGCTACCATCCCCAATAAGGCCAAAGTTAGTGTCAGTATTTGCATGCTTCCATCAGGGATCAAATTTTCTCTTTGCATTTTCATTTTATGGGTCCCATACTGAAATTTTTACATCATTTCATTAGGTCATGTCAAACTGATCCACTGATGGCTATCATCTCTTCAGAAAATCTACTTTCTTCCTCATAAAGTATACTTGCTAACTCATCTTCAGGTTGTCTTCAATCATGGTTTCATGGTCAAAATGCAACCATATTTTCATTAGGTCATAGGGTATGTTTTCATTAGGTCTTAGGGTTTCATTTCCAAGGTCAATAGCATGACTTAAAAGTATAAATAAAAGGCAGCAAGGGTATGAGGATGATAAATAAATCAAGAATGATGGATAGTAAGTCATAGTCACTATATAATTATCTTTTTAACTAATGTAATTTTCACCTCAAAAAACATGTTTTTGAGGTGGAAACAGAGTATTTTGAGTTAATTTGTATTTCTTATGTAATTTTAAGTCGCTTTCGGTAGTGCAAAATAACACTGCGTTGTGCATTTAGGAGGGCGTTGCGCCCTTGTAGCAAGATCTGCGTGTTGAGCAGCAAAGACCAAAAAAGGATTCAACTTCATAAAAACTTCCAAGAGCACCGTCTCATCTCTCAAACAAGTTCCCTCACTATACCTCATCATTGACTTGCAATTGAAGTGTTTGAAGGTAATTTACCATGACAAATGTGAAACCCTATATTCTCCCTCAATTACACCCTAGAAACCCTAATACCCTCTATTTCTCCCACCATCTATTACTAAAGCCCTAAAACTCTCCCCTATATCATTCCATAACATTCTATACCCCCTCATCCTTCATCCCACAAGTTATGTTTAAAAAAAGGACCTAATCCCCTCTCCCCCATTTTCATGATTCATATCCTCCCCTTCATTTTCTAGATCACCAAATTACCTCACAAGGTCATCTCCCATTCCCTCACTCCTAAATCATTCTCACTCACTCCCTTCATCCCTTTTCTAGGAGTGCACAACCTCAAACTTTGTAAACATGGATAGAGAAGACAGAGACTATGAGGACAAGGAAAACACTGGTAGTGACAGTTCGACAGATAAACCTTGGCATCAGAGAAAACCACACAAGGGAGGCAGAATTATTAGGGAAGAGCCATCAAACCTCAGAGAATTGTAGGCCTCTCAGTTGGATGTCACTTGTTTCAGACATCTAGGGTGCTATGAGTTCTGTGAGCAGGTAGAGAAAATTCAACACTACCCTAAGCTCACCAGGCTTTTTGTAGCCAATCTTTGGGACAACAAGGTGACTCTTGATGAGATGACATTTACAGTTTCACCTTCCATTATTGCGAATGCAACCAGGATTCTGAATGCAGGGGAGAAGTGGTACAAGGCACAGGACCTGGATGAACACTATTATGAGCCTTATATCAAACCCTGGTACAGAAACGAGGTGAAAAGACTTTTTCCTTTCAGATTACTTGAAGACAAGTATGTCCCCATGATGAAAATCATCATGAAATATTTCACTTGTGACGGCAGATTTTCCAGACAGTACACCTATCACATCAGGCTTCTCATGCGTTTTACGAGGGTGAGGATGTTAAACCTCCCTTATTTCTTGTTCAGGAATATTGAGAAGATGGCCCACTTTGTACAGAAAAAGCCATACCCTTAGTAAATGAGTAGTCTTTATCATTATTCCCTAGTCAAGATGATTCTGCTTCATCTTCTTAGCCTCCTCAACATCTCCCGGGAGACATTTATTGCTCATGACATCTTTAGAGGTCCTCAAATTCCTCCACCAGTGTCTCAAAAATCAGGGGGACCTTCTAGCAGTGCTCAGGTGAAGACGGATGAGAAGGCTAAAGAGACTAGAGCTACTGAGGTGCCCAGGATCTACATGACATATCAGAGGGGCACAAGGAGATTGTTTGCAGTTGATAGGCAAGTGTTTGCTCCACGGATGTGGAAGGGATCTTGCCTTCTTCATCAACTCATAGGCAAATGCTTGCTCCACAGGATGTTGAAGGGGCTTTGCCTTCTTCATCAACACAGCAGGTACAGGTGCAGCAGCTGCACAAAAGGAAAGAAAAGATGTAGGTGGAATATCTTGATGATGAGGAGGAAAGAGACTTTGATTTGATAGAGCATGATGATGCAGAGCAGCATTATACTCATCATGGCATGGAAATAATTGACTTAGAGGCTCAAGATGAAGAAACAATAAATGACATCATCATACAGGAAAAGGAGGCTCAAGTCCAAGCATTGATGGACAATTTGGAGAGAGCCAAGTATGTCATCACATATTTGGAACAAGAGAACAAGAAGTTGAGTGACAAGCAGGTCCTCATGGAGCTGGAACTTCTCAAGATAAAACGACAAGGTGACAAGGAGGCACTGGTCACTTTGACTCCTATTGAGAAGGAAATTGAGGATGATGGAGAGATTTGGCTTGAGAGAGTCAATTTGCACCTAGATAAGTTGTTGCAGAAGGCCAATAGGGACAACCATATGATTAGGCACATGGCCTACCACTACATGACCTGAAACAAAATTTGCAACATGAGGGTCAAAAAGATGAAAGTTAGGCTAAGGCGGGCTCTAAAGGGCAAAAAAGAGGAGGATAGGCTTAGGTTGCTAGCTTAAGCTTCCTTGGCTCATCAATATGCTTGATGATGGTGCTGCTCACCAATTTTGGTCAGGCTTGGAGAATATTTTGTTTTTTTTTTAATTTTGGAAATTGCACACACAGAAAATCTGGCTCAACGCGTAGCGCCGCCGTCACTGCGCTTTTCCTAGGGGCATCCAATGGACAAATGGCTTGCATTTTTGGATTCATAGCGATGAGTACATGCACCCTATGGATTTGCTAAGTTTTTGGGGCAGAACTGGTCCACCAAAAAGTAAAAAAAAAACACCCTAAAATGACCTTTCTAACACTTTTTGGACACACAGAAGCAGTCTTGGGAGAATCAACTTTTGAGGGGTCAAATGAGCTTAAAATGACGAAATTCCAGGTTTTTTGGAAAGTAGACTTGGAGACCTTTCCAATGAGCTATCATGAGATCAATTTGGATGCTGGGAAGGCCTCCAAAGAGGACCTGAAATTGGCATTGCGCGTAGGGAAAATTTTGCACAGGATGGCTATTTTTCTGTGTTTTGATTGTGTTCATGGATTTTCTCTCATGGAGGATGTTTTACTATTGTAAATGATGAATTGGATTGTAAATATGATGGATAATTAGTAGTAGAGGGTAGATTATTTAGATTAAAAGTCAATTTGAGCTCAAATGAATTAGTTTTTCACTTTTAGAGGCAAGTTGTTAAGATGCCTATATTCCAGTTTCTTGTTCAGTGTTGGTTAGATTAGCTCCTCATCTTAGGGATTCGACCCCTGAGGATGGGAGGAGGTTGAAACAATTCCTATATCTTCTTCTTCTTTCTCATTGTAAAAGGTTGGACTCAGTTGGATGCTTATGCCTTGATTGTACATCATTTTGTAGCAATTTAGCAGGAGATTAATAAAAATTGCATCTATTTCTTTGGGATTCATGTGGTATGGAGTTTAGTTCAATTTCTTCTCTTGTGATCATATGTTAATATGTTTTGTGTACTTCATTAATCATTTCATAGCTTCTAAGTTAATGTTTTCAAGTTTATAGGCAGAATCCATAACATCACTGCTATGATTTGGGGAAATATTCACCATTATATGTTTTCTACAGTTTAGGAAGGATCCATGGTAATCACATGCTCTTCCTAGCTTCGCACCAGTCTTAAAACACCTCACCCATCAAATCCTAGAGTGCTAAACCTCATGCCTACCTTGCCCCATTAAACACCCTGCAATTTTTACCTAATTCTCTACCCCTAACTGTCCAACTCCTCTTGATCTAGCAAAACCCCTTCAAAATCAAATAAAACTTTGTGCTACTATACCTAGCCTAATATCCTTTTCCTGATCCAATCGTCTTGGCTGAGATCCTTACAAAGAGAGCCCTCTCCCAGCCTAGTAGGGCTAGCTACTTGGCTAAGCATGGTTTTTGGTTACCCTGGAATTGCGTCCCTTCAGCCTGAGGTTAATCCAGGTGATAAGATATCGCACCTCCGATATTTTGATATCGTTGATATGTCGACCTTTGACATTACAATGTGCTGATGTGCCAATCTTCTAGGTTCCGATATCCTGATGCATCGATACCCTGACCTCCAATATTCCTATCTCCTAATGCACTTATACGTTGACCTTCAATTGCCAATGCACCAATACATTGAACTCTAATCGTTGATGCATCAATATGTTGACCTTCAATCATCGATGCACCGATATGATGACCTCTAATCTTCCAATCTTCGATATGTTGAGCCTCCAATATTCCAACCTTCTTAGGACTTCAAGTCCATGATCATCGGTAGGCCATAACTTTTGAACCAAGAGTTCATTTTTGGACTTCCGCATATTACGGGAAAGCTCTTCGAGAGAACTTTCGATTAGAAAGGGTATAATGTAGGCTTTGAGCCCATATGTTACCTATAATATGGCTCCAAACTCTCTTCCATTATTTTTTTCCTTGACTCTCCGAACAGATGAACTCACAACCACCAAGGTGATCCTTTGCATGAAGCCTGTAGCTACCATGGACTTCCATTGGGTTCATCACTATAATCATCAGTTTATGGCTTCTCCAATAAGTCTGCTACTATGATGATTCTCTACATGAATCCTGTAGCTACCATGAGATTTCTCATGGTCCACTACTTCCAACATCTGATGTGACAAGCATCCAAGCTAGTCTGGTTGACATCAATGCCAACATTCCTCCCAATAGTTAGGTAATTCCAACTTCCCAACACATCTTCCCAGCATGACTATTGTCATCAATGCCAACACACTTGTAGATGCCTTCACTAGGCCACTAGACATCTAGACAATGCTAACTATCCAACAATCTCCCCCTTTGGCATTTATGGAAACACTCCATCCTTCTCTTCATGTGATAGCCAAACCTCATGCTTCTTCCACACATCTCATTACATGAGACACCAATGGCCTACTTTCTTCTACACTGACCATCACATCTTCTCCACAATTATCTCCCTCTTTGACATCAATGGCAAGGGGCTACAAGCTGCTTTTCTCTCCCCATGCAATCACTTGGTTGTGAAGACCAGAGCTTAGTTGTTTGAGATGTGTGTTCTTCTTCGTGGAAATCTCTTCTAGGACAGTTGTTGTTGCTACTCCAAAAAATGGGCATATTTGATATGCTCCCCCTGAACATATATGACCTCTTCTTTGTCCTTCCAGTTTGGACACCTTATGGATGCTTGTTGAGCACTCTCTCCACTAATGCATCTTTTGTATCAAAAATATTGATACCCATTAAATTGCACATGGTATTGTTGTTGCTGCAAATACCAATTAGTGATGATGCATTTCAGCTTGCACTTCTTCGTTGTTGTTGCTACTTCTGAGACTATGTTCAAATTATTTGAGCATCTCCACTTCTCCCCTTGAGATCATACACATACAATAGGGACTGTTTTTCAAATAATACCAATTGCTCCAAATGAAATGATACAATTGGAACAATGTACCAAGCAAACTCTAATATTTCTTTCTCAAAAAGAAATGTCCATTTGCACACAAGATTACTGAACATCAACCCAACACAACCAATTGACATAGCGATACCAATTGAGGGTTAAGGGACATGAAAACCTTGCACAAATTGTGTTTCATGAATACAATACTGCTATGCAGAATCAAACTTATAACTTAAATGAAGTAAGGGTATTTCACCAAAGATGCAAACCTTTCATTTTCTCAACAATCTTCCTTTTTGAGGTTGTCAGTTGTTGCCTACTACTGCTTATCAAATCAGTTCCCCCTGAGCCAATTCTCTTTTATCTCCTACAAAGACTTTCTTACCTTTGCATGGGGACTGATCTTGTGGACCTAACTTAACTGTGAGCTTCCTATCATTCCTCTTCACCCCATATTCTTCCCAAAACATAAGATATTTTTGTGTACTTTTCATGATGGCTGCACTCCTCCTTTCAATGTTGATACATTCAAAATAACCAATTCATTCTTGTAATCAGTGAGAAAATATAGCCATACCTTCATCAATCAGATGCACATTTTTGTTCATTCTTCTTGGCTTCCTGCATTTGACTTATTTAACCTATCTTGAGGCCCTTCTCTTCCTTTACTGAAAAGAAACAGAGGATCTACTCCCCCTAAGCAGATCATCCCCCTTCTTACTCCAGACCTTCAATGGTCGAGTCTTGATAGAAGCATTACCATCCTTCTTCTTCTTTACCCATGTTTGGGTCTTCTCTTGACTGTGCAAGACTAGAAGAAACTTCTCTTTCACCTCTTCTTTCTTTACCCAAATCCACTTGGAGCCTTTCTTCCTTATAGAGGGGTCCATTACACGAGTAGGAGGATCATTCTTCTAATTTCTTCCTCCTCTTTTCATCTTGCTCTTTTGACACATCACATTCAAGACACATTTGTATCTTTCAAGTCTATTCTTTCTCCTTGTCTTCAAATCCCAAGTTGTTGCATTTGCATGCATATGCTAAGAAGAATTTTGTTTCTTCTCATTTGTGCATCCATCTCTCTTGTGACTAAGATTGCCACAGTTGTATCATTCAACATGGATTAAGACCGAGGCAGAGGAGTTACTCTTTTTGACAACTCTTTTGTCAAAAATCCTCTTGTGGTCAGCATTCCTTCTCCTAGCCTTTATGTGCATTCTTGGGTTGCTACTACCCAACAAATCTTGTTTCCTTGCATGCCAACTATAGTCTATGGCTTTATGTCCAAAATTATTGCAAGAAAAACAAAACCCATAAAAAGGATTTTGATGATAGAGGTTACCTTTTCTTTGAAGGATTTTTCCTTAAGTAGGAAAGGACTTATGTTGGCTCTTCATGTGCCTTCGGTGACAGCTTGCATTGCTATCATACATTATCTCTTGCAGTTGCATTGCCCTCTTTTGTAGTTGCTTCTTAGCCTTTTGTTGCATTATCGTTTGTTGCTTCTTAGCCTTTTGTTGCATCCTAGCCTTTTGTTACTACCTTTCCTTCTTTCGTTGTTGTTGCTACTGTCCAACAACCCTTATTTCTTTGTTGTTGTTTGAACCTTGGAATCCCTTTAGCTTATGATATTGAGACAATTCTTTATTTGACTTTTCTAAGTCATGTCTCAATGAGACTACCTCAATTTGTAGTCTTTCACAGTAAGCTTCCTTCTCTCTTGGTAGATTGGTTAACATCCCAACCAGTTTTCTAGCATCTTCTTGTTGAGCATTTATTTCAACCATTGTTTTTATCAACTTCTCATTATCAAGCTCATAGATTTTCAGTTGCTCTTCTCTCTTGATATTTTCCTGTGATATGTCCTTGATCTCCTTTAGAGTCGAGATCAACATATTTTCAGAAAAGATCCTTTCATCTAGATCCTTTTCTTTAATACAAGAGGTGATAGCTTTTGAGCAGCCTGGTCTCTCTTCTGATAATTTTTCTCATCAATAGGAGTGTGATGAGTAGCAACTTCTCCATGTTCTAGTTCATTGCTAGGGTAGCGGGGCTCCTCAACCTCTTCTTTAGCCACATGGCTATCTCCACCATACAAATATTGTAGTTTGTCCAGTACTTCCATTGTTGACACACAATGCCTCACTTTATCAACATCCGTCTTAGCTAGCCCTTTCATGATGAAACCTTGGCTTTTTCATTATCCTTGTTCATTTCTCCATTCAATACAGAGAGCCACATATCAGCATCCAAGGCCATTAAGTAGGTTACCATTATGATATTCTATAGTTCATACAAGAGCTCATGGCCTAATCTATATAAAAATGGAACTCCTTCTGTTGTTATCCAAGGTCGATTATCCATTGTTTCCCTTTGATCTACCTTCTAGCGATTAAGTTATTTATGAAGGAACGTGGCTCTGATAGCAATTTTTGCAAACAATGATAATACTGAGAGGTGGGGTGAATCAGTATTAAGGATAATTTTAACTTTTTATGCCAATTTACTTTTATGATTCAAACATTGCAACCATGCATATAATGACCAGCAATATTAAATCAATAATCAAGAACACACCATGAGCATCATACATATTAGATACAAGGTTTTACATGGAAACCCTTTTGGGAAAAAACCACCAAAGCTTGTTGTTGTTATTGATGTAAATAAGAGCACCTACTCTATTACATCAATCTGGTTTGTGAGCACCCACTCACAGGAAGCACCAAATCCATTTGATTGTTTGCTAGCACCGACTAGCAGGAAGCACCAATTCTCTCTTTTTGTATACACATGTCCAGCTTACTAGAAGCACCATGTGAGGCACTGACCTCACGAATTTTTTGCAAGAACTAACTTGCAGCTCCTTGGATTTTTGCAAGCCAACTTGCAGGAGGAACCAACCTCCAAGCCTTCCCAAGCACCCAGTACATATGGAAGCACCAACTTCCTGTATGAAGGCACCAACCCACACTCAAATAGGAACTGTATGTTCATTGTAAATGAAAACCACTCTACCTGATCTCAGCTTTGTTCTTTGCTCACTCTATAGTAGCACCCTGATCTTCTCAACAGTAGCCACTCATCGCAGTCCATCCAGCTTTTTCCTCTGCTCTCCATCAACATGCTCTCAACTCTCGGCCTTTTTCTCTCCTCAGCACAACCTAATCTCTCGGCCTTATTTCTCTACACAGACACCTTTGCCCTTTCTCACCGCACAGGCACCTTCGACCTTTCTTACACAGCATAGGCAACTACTGCCTTGCTCACAGTAGCGCACAAGCAACTTTTGCCTTACACACAGCACACAAGAAACTTCCACCTTTACTCATAGTAGTGAATATCTTGGGGTCTCTTACCTATGCATAGGCACTCTTGGCCTCACTCTGTAGAACTGGCTCTCACTCAACTTTACATAGTAGTGCACACACTCATAGATTTTCCACTTAGCTCACTTGCAACTATGATGCTTTCCTCGACATTGCTCATCTGAGCTCCTGGGTTTAGCTCCTTTGTTTCCCCACGAGTGATGTTGCCACTCTATCCTGCATTTACACTACGCGAGTGTACCTCAGCATGGCCTTCCATTCTACTATTACATCTGACTTGGTTTGTGCCACTGCATTAACCATGAGAATGGGCACCTGACAGTTTCTCCATATTGAGAATGAATTTGCATTCCACCTGCTCACAACAACCAGGCACAGTCCTCTCTATGTGCAACTCTCACATCACTGAGGCTCTCCATGCTTATTCATGGTTTCGGACAGCTTGGTTGTACTTTGGCATGGCTTCTGAACTATACTCTGGCATGGCCTTCCTTGTTGTTGTTGTGTCTCCTGTATGTTTCCTGTCACAGTGCAGAAACAGTGATCAGCCTTGTAGTCCTTCATCAGCTGACTGCATGGAGCTCCATGCTGATAAATTAATTCTCAAATGACCTCAAGGAAAACCCAACACTCTTTCCTGAAAATTGTGGTCCTTTCTACCTTGACCCAGCAATCTCTGACAATCACCATTTACTCTTGATACCAACTCCTATGCCTCTACATTCAATCTCACAGTTGTCGACCCATACGCCTTTACCTCTTTGTATTGCACTATAGAAGAACTTCCACATCGCAACTTCACAGTAGGGCCATGTTCCTGTTAAGGCCAATCTTCCTTTGCTACGCTCTACGCACTTGACTCTATGAATTTACAAGACCCAGATCCTACCAAATATCGAAAGCTTCCTCTATCATAATTTTTTCAATAACCAATTGCTCTTAAGTTCCAATATCCTAATCCTATGATTTTCGTGCTACTTCTGCTTAGCCCTCACAGTGCACTTCTCACCATAGGACCATTTCATGTGACATGTCGCTTAGCATTATGGTGCTTAAGCCTTCAAACTTCTATCAAGGGCTATTCTCCCTTTGTTAATTGCTCTACACCCTTGGTTCTTTGACCTCTCATGACCATGCGCTGGCCCAATATTGGAAGCCCTTCTATATCAGAACTTTTCCAAACTCCAAGCATTCTAAAGTTTTGATGTCTTCAACCTCTGATTGTCGAATTCCAATATTATGTCTTCCCTCCATGTGCCTACCACATTTTTGACCGTACTGCCACATCATGTTGACATTAGCTGCCACTGTACTTTATCGGAGCCAATCAGATGTTGTCATGTGTCCTTATCGAAGCCAACTAGACGTTGCCATGTGTCCTTATTGAAGCCAACCTGATCTTGCCATGTGTCCTTATTAGATCCAATCACATGCAGACATGTGTCCTGCTAGACGAGAGAGAGCAGGACCCGTCAACCTTATTTTTTCACCGAAATCCTTTGTTAATTCTCTTTTGGCATTCCTCAGTGCTTTTAAAGGCTTATCAACACTTATCGATATCGCAATATTTTAAAGGTTCCTCACTTGAGAAAGTTTTGATATTGTGATCATTGATATGTCGATGTTTCAAAACGCTGATCTTTAGGATTTCAATATCCTCCACCCTCCAATATATCCTGCTTTGATGTATCGCACCTCTGATATTCTAATTTCACCAATATGTTGACCTCTGACATTCCAATGTGTCGATACATTTACCTCTGATCATCGATGCATCGATATGTTGACCTTTGATCGCCAATGGCTGATATGTTGACCTTCGATCTTCTGATCTCTAATATGCTAGACCTCTGATATTCCATCCTTCTTAGGACTTCAAGTCTCTTATCATCGATAGGCTATAACCTTTGAACCAGGAGTCCATTTTTGGACTTTTGCATATCGTTGGAAAGATATTCCAGAGAACTCTCTAATGGAGACGGTCCGATGTAGGATTTGAGCTCTTATGTTACCTCTAAGATGGCTCCAAACTCTCTGCCATTATTTTTCTCCTTGACTCTTCAGAAAGATGAAGTCACAACCACCAAGGTGATCCTTTGCATGAAGCCTGCAGCTACCATGGACTTCCATTTGTTCTATCACTATAATCATCTGTTTATGGCTTCTATAATAAGTCTGCTACTGTGATGGTTCTCTACATGAAGCCTGCAACTACCATGAGATTCCTCTTGGGCCATTACTTCCAACATCTGTGGTGACAAGCATCCAAGCTAGTATGGTTAACATTAATGCCAACACTCCTACCAACAGTTAGGAAATTCCAACTGCCCAACACATCTCCCCAGCATGACTATTGTCATCAATTCCAACACACTTGCAATACCTTCAATAGGCCACTGGTCATCCAAACAATGCCAACTATCCAACATCCATAACCTTAGATTAGAACATAATAATAGTTCCCTTGACAAATCTAGAAAATACCATGGGCAGAAAACCATCATGCCCATACCATGTGCAAAACCCATGAAAAAAACCATGGATAGGTTTTCCCACTATCTGTGGGTCTTCCCCCCATCCTTCGGTCCACCCAACTATTATTAGGTTCGCATAAAAAATTCTTGGGGCGCTACCTTGAACCCGTGCAAGGGGGTTGTCACCCCCCTACAAACCTCCAACAAGGGGGCCTACTGCCCCCCTGTAACCCCCCCATTGTGCCCGGTGCAATGTACGACACATCTATCTAGTCATGGAAGGAATATAACACACACCCAACAATTTAGAAAACACTAGAGGAATAACATGTTGAAACTATTGTGGTAGTTGATGCTTCTGTTATTTCTAGAATACATGATAGAACCCTTGTATCATTCGATGTTGTTGTTGCTTCTAAAATTATTTTGAATCCACCTTACCCAAAGCGATTGGAAATGGCCAAGACCACTCCACAACCTAAGACTAATTTCTTGAAGGATTTAAAATTTTGTATGTTAGAACTCCATTGTTGTAAGAAATTAGAGAAGTTCGAATTTATGCAAAGACAATGAGGGAACTTTGTGTTAAAATTCTTAGGAGGAAACCCTTAGACCCTCCCACCATTCATGTGGTAGGAAAATTATCAAAATTAATGAATTCTAAAACCCAACCTACCAAATATGACGACCCTGGAATCCAACAACAGTTGTCCAGATTGGGAAAAAAATTATCCCAAATATATTGGTCAGTCTGGGTGCTAAAATAAATATGATGACTAGAGAAACCCCAAATTTTCTTGGATTCACCAACCTAAGGCAAACCCCCACCATGCTTGAACTAGTTGATCAATCCAAAATGTGATCAGAGGGATCCTAGAGGATTTTGTCATTTCTATAGACTCCTAGGAATATCTGGATGAGTTTTTATTGTTACATCCCAAGACTCACTTAAGAGGGAACCCCTTAATTTTGGGCATCCCATGGTTGTTCATTGGTTGTAAGTTACGCTTTATGACATTTTTTATGGAAACACCACAAAGAACCTTGTCCTCTATCCTCCTACCAAACCAAATATGAAGAATGAAAATCCTTTGTGGGTTGAATTTGAACCAGAAGAGGATGGCACACAACCACTTCTCACCATTGGTAAGGCTCTCTACTTCAAGGATGAGACGAGGAATGATACTATTAGTAGTTTTATTAGTGGTCCCTTAGCTATTACTATACCAACATTTCAACTGATGAGATCTATAATGAATGAATTGATCAGGATAATCATTTTGACAAATTAATACCCATTGTCCCCAACCACAGAAGTATCCCAATTGAAATTGATCCCAAAAATACTTTGAATATAAATCAAAATCTATCCCTTCTAGAAACAAAATGATTAATTCAGTTGTTGTGAGACAAAAAACAGGATTTTGTGTGGGACTATATGGATATAAGGGCATTCCCCCTAATCTATGTACCCACCACATTAACATAAAATACAATTGTTGCCATCTTCCCCAACCATAATTCCAAATGAATCCAACATTTAAGGATGTCATCAAAGAACTCCAAAAAATATTAAATGCTAATTTCATTTATTTGATCTCTAAGAATCACTTGGTTTCCCCACTACTCATTGTTCGCCAAAAAATGGTAAGTGGATACAACCAAATCCAAATCACTCCTAAGGACCAGGATAAGACCACCATTTGTTGCCCCTAAGGCATGTCTGCATACCAAGTCCTTTTTTTGGACTTTGTAATGCACCTGCCACTTTCTAGCAAGCTCTATTGGGAATATTCTTAGACTTTCTTAATGATTGTATTGAGTTATATATGTATGATCTTATGCCATATGGTGACATATTTGAAAAATCTATAGCTAATCTTGAGAAAGTGCTCAAGAATTACATGTAAGCTCATTTGGCCTTAAGCACAAAAAAATGTCTTATGATGATGAAGGAAGGAGTTGTACTCAACCATTATCTTCCATCTTTAGGGATCAAAATTGATCTAGTGAAAAGGTAATCTTAAAAATTCATCCTCCAAAATAAAATTAAAAAAGGAGGTGCATAGCTTCCTAAGGCATGCAGGTTATTACCATCATTTTACTAAAAAAATTTCTAACTTGCATCCCATTTGTTTTTGCTACTTTCAAAAGGTAAGGAATTTATATGGTCTGAGAAGTGTCAAAATCCCTTTGTAGGTCTAAAAAGTGCATGTCTGAAGCTCCAATCTTAAGAGGACCCAATTGGACCTTCCCATTCCATATTTATATAGATTCCTTTGACACTAATATTGGGGTTGTATTGGGACAACAAGAGGAGAAAAAGCCAATTTACATTAGCATGAATTTGACCCCCACAAAGCTAAATTACACAGTAACTAAAAAATAATTTATGTTGTTATGCATGATATCAATCAATTATGGCATTATATTATAGTTTATTATGTTTTTGTACATAATAACCACTCCACCATCAAATTTCTTATGAATAAACCTGTTACTAATGGTAGAGTTACTAGGTTGTTACTTTTAGTACAAGAACTTGATATCAATATTGTGGATAAACTTGGGAAGGACAATGTCATTGTAGACTTCCTTTCTAGGCTTATCAACAACAATGATAGTGTGATCTATTGAGGACTCTTTTCTAGATGAGAACCTTTTTGCAGTATCTACTTACTTGTTGTAGTATGCATATCTCACTAATTATATTTTTGTAGGAAAGCTCCTACACCACCTCTCTTCTAGGGAAGAGTGAAATATTATTTAGAAGAGTGCTCAATACTCTTGGGTATATGCTTATCTCTTTTTCACTAGGCCATATCATGAGATCTGGTGTTGTGTAAGGGAAGATGGAGTCTATGACATTTTGAAGGCTTGACATGATGATCCTTGTAGTGTACACTTTGTTGATAAAAGAACAGGGTATAAAGTGCTTCACATGGGCTATTTTTTGCCTACATTGTTCCAAGATGCAAAGAATCATGTACAGGGGTGTGACAACTGCCAACGGATGGTCAATCAATTAAATTAGATGAAATTTTGTTGCAAACTCAAATGGCCATTGAACCCTTTGAGAAGTGGGCTCTTAACTTTGTGGGGCATATCAATCCCCCATATTGTTAGAAGTCCTACGTTTTGGTTTGTACAAATTATGTCACCAAGTGGATCAAGGTCAAAGAACTCACTAAAGTCGTTGAGCAAGACGTTTTATGCTTCCTATTTGAAGACATCTTTGTTCATTATGTGGTGTTGACAGAGATAGTTACAGATGGATGGCCACAATTTGCTTCCTAGTTGTTTGAAGAGCTTGTTAAGAAGAACAATATTTTCCACTAGATCACTTGACCTTACCATATGCAAGCCAATATACAAGTGCAAAGCACAAACAAAGTCGTTGAATTTATCCTTACCAAGAATGTGGCTAGTCAATATCAAGATTGGGTTGAGCGACTTCTAGAGGTGTTTTGGGCCTATAGAACTACATGGCAGAACACCACATGTTTTTCTCCATATGAGCTTGTGTATGGAGAGGATCCTATGTTTCATATTGAGTTCGAAGGAAATACACTTAGGACTTCTCTAGAATTGAATTTGGATTTAACTGCAGCACAGAAAAATTTCTCAGACCAACGCAATGAGTTGAATGAAATGCGCTTGGCTACCATCCAACACACTAACATTATTCGGCAACAATGCACCAAGTGGCATGATAGATTTATCAAAAAGAAGGTGTTCCAAAAGGGATATTGGGCATTATTGTATGACTCAAGATTCAAGGATTTTAAGAGGAATCTTCGCACCATGTGGCTAGGTCCTTACGAAATGGACACGGTTTTTAACAATGGGATTGTTAAGTTCAAAATCATAGATGGATCGCAAAACCTTTTGTTTACTAATGGACATTATATTTGGTCATATTATAAACCACTCTCTAAGGATTCATTTTCTCACATTTTCTCATATTCAAGTCTCAAAATTGTTGGGGTGGGGGAGTATCATCACGCAACCACATGATTTATTTTCTGAGATATATATAGATATATTGGTGAAACCCCTTTAGGTGTGGTTAGAAAATTTTCAACTAAAAACCATCTTGCTAGCGGTTGACAACCTTTTCTTTTCTACATTATATCTTGTTTTTCCTAACAGTAACCTTCATATTCAAATCATCGGATATTACCCAATTGTTGTTACACTACTTGTTTTTGTTGTGGGCACAATTACTTCAACTTACTATTACTGTAGTTGTTGTTACACTGGTTACTGCTACACTGGTTGTTGTTTTTGATAACACAGTTACTCCAACTTTTTTTTATTGTAGTTGTTACTAGACTGGTTACTGTTACTGAGGACACAGTTACTCCAACTTGTTGTTACTACAGTTGTTATTACATCGGTTGTTGGTACACTAGTTGTTGTTATTGTGGACATGGTTACTCCAACTTGTTACTATGTCTACCACTGTTGTTTTTTTTGTTACTACTATAACCACACATTAAATTCCATCATTTTCACCGAAGGTACTAGTTGATGTTGTTTTCCATGAATCTTGCTAGCATTGTATTTTTTCTATCACATCATCATTGTTGTAGTCATATCTTCTATTTCATACATGTCACATGGTTACATCATATGGTAAGCACCCGACAAGTAAGCCCCTTCTCCATTTGCTTGCATAACGATGGTTTGAGTGACAATTAAATAAGTTTATGTGACCCTCCTACCATGTTGGTTGAAGACGACCTCCACTTCAATTGGGGGGTGCATCATAACATCATCACCTAGCACCACAACATATATCATGACTTGGCATGACACATCCTTACTTCGAATATGCACTTTATGGTTTTCTTTTCACATCATTTCACCATTTATTGCATTTTTTCATCCTATCGACACATCATACTTCCTTTGTCTTGACATAATCCTCTTTAAATCTCTGACCCATATCACTATTATTTATGTTTATGGCATATGTATCGAAACCAACAACCTGCTAATTCTTCCAAAATCAACAATCCTACTAATTCTTCCAAAGTCAACAATGCCCCCCTCGTGAATATATGTTGCTTATGTTGCAACAATAATTGCACTCAAAAATTCAGCTCTGGGGGAGGGGGTTATTTTTCGACATGAACCAGACTCACTTGACTTACTACACAACCACTAGAAAGTTTATCAAATTTTCTAGGATGCAATATGGTGGGTGTATCTCGAGATATTGAAAGGGTTTGATGACATCTTCAGCCTAAACTTTTCTCAAATTTGACTAAACAAAGTTTGAAAATGAAGGGGATGATGGTTGTAGTCATAGAGGAGGTAATTTCTAGGGTGACTAGTTTTCCACAAACAAGGATGAGATAGTTTAGTAGAAAGGCATTGATCTTGATAGAGAAATCTAATTTTCTAGAAGGAAATAAATAGGTAAAGAGTAAGGGAGGCAGAGGAGAGAGGACTTCATTTCCGCCCCCTTGTCAGGCATTATTTATTTTTTGAAAAAGTACATTACTTGTGAAGGTGGGTTCGGGGTGATCTTCAACTACCATTTCATGTTGTTGGCTCACCTTCATCATGGATAATTGGTTAAACTCCCACACTTCCTATTGGAGTCCCTAAAACATATGGCTAATTTGGTTTGAAATTCTAAGAATCTAGGTAGTTTTGTAACAAACCATGGGTTGATAAAGCTCATGGTTTTTATGAACTAGAACAACAAGGGAAAGTATGGTCAAAATTCGTGATCCCTATTGCAAGTTTAGTCCAGGAGAGTTGCAAGAAGGAATCATAGAATGAAGAGAAGCGAATAAATAGAATTGTGGATGATGATCCAAAGATGATCAGGATGAGTGGGAAGGATAGTGCAAAGATAGATAATATCCATGTTGATACATTTCGAAGTCCTTCATGCTAATACAATGATTGAGGTGACCAACGAATAATATAGGAGCCCGAGAATTAAGGCCTTCCCCATAGAGGAGGAGGATCAACTACAACATATGAATGGAAAAAAGTGGTTGTCAAAGGAATATGTGTCGGTCGTCTCCCAAGAATGAGGACTAGATTTTTTGTAATAGTAACAACAACCCAGCCATTGGAAGCCTCAATCACTTCCAAGGAATTGATGGAGTAAGTTATTATTGAAAGGAATAATCCTAAAAAGAAGAAGGTTGATAGCTCTTTACTCAAAAATCGTAAATCCAATTATCTTTCTAAATATCATGTTTGTTTGAAAGAAGAAAACACTAAACATAAAATACATCTTACAAACCTGAAAAATAAATCTCTAAATGAGGAATCCCGAAGATTGGGAGCCCCCACTAAGGCTACCCAAATGATGGGTACATCATTATCCTCTCATAAGACTAAGAAGTGTAAAACTAGGGAGCCTGAAAACAAGTTATGTATATTTTGTGGAGAACTCCTTGCTGAGTCAGGATATCTGTAGGACATCACAAGAAAACCATATCTTATCTTAGTCGAGGTACAAATAGATGATTAGGATGCTACTATTCCACAAGAACTAGTAGCATCTAACCAGGAGAACCTGGTTTCAAGAGAAGTTGTTAACTTGTTGATATTGAGGGGTAGAGTAATGAGAATGAAATGCAAGATGATACACAAGAAATTGTCGATGGTGTTGTTATTACTCAAGTAGCAATAGCTGAGGTAGTCCAACTTGAGGAGGAACAAATCATGGATAATACACAAGAACTTGTTAACAACATTGTTAACACACAAGAACCAACAGTTGAGGTAATCTAGCCTGAGAAGGAAAAAATCATGGTTGACATAAAAGAACCTTCAAACAACATTGTTGACACACAAGAACCAGTAGTTGAGGTAGTTCAACCTATAGAAGAAGAAGAAGAAACTCAAACTAACCCGGAAGAACCAATAGCTGGGGCAGTTTAGCCTGTAGTAGAAGAAGAGACCCTGGTGGATTCACAAAAACCTAACAGTTATGTTGTTGTTACTGAAGTGACAACAACTAAGGTAGTCTAAGCCAGCAAAGAAGAAGCCTAGGATGTCAACTCTAATATTGATGCTTTGGTCACTGAAAGATATGAATGGAAGAAATTAGCTCTATTATTTTAGTCATATATAATCCCCCTTAGTGAGCATACGAAGATCATTTGTGATCTTAGGGAGGCTTGGGTAGAAAAATTCACATTTAGAGGTTCAAATCAGAGGAGCTCAAAGAGAAGAGAAGGTAGGAAAAATTGAAGGAGATCAAGAATGAAAATCGGGGACTACAGTAAGAGAAGAAAAAATGTATGATATTGCACATGAGTTTATAAGTTGCAAAGGACCTTTCCTTTCCTATCCCTATTTCTTCATGAACATTATGATTTTTTCCCAAATGGCAATGATAAAGGAGAAAAGATCTTATGAGCTCACTACTATCATGATCTTTTTAGAAACTTTTTCTCAAAGAAACACAATACAAAAACATTTATTATGTGATTTATATATGCATGAGTATGTTTGGTACAAAGAGAGGAAGTTTAACCTCTCACTATATGTCGAATATATTCAATTACAAGCCTTTTTCTCATTTGTTGATAACTAGATAAAATGGGAATTGGCTCATAATACTGTAACAAAAGACTAGGAACAAAATAAGTTATGGATTAGAGGAGAAGCAACTCATATTTATGTAGTGACAAGGACTTATGATGGTTTTCTTGGATCCACAAAGCAAGTTAATACTATGGACATTGTTCGGTAGAAATTCTTGAGCCTTTGCTCTCAATCTATTGACCTTCAAAAACAGGATGTTGTAGAGGGTATCAAATTCATATAGGAGGTCTCCCAAGAGTGACAAGGTATATTAATTATATTAGGAGATGAAGAATTAATTGGCTTTGTATTATACTATAGTTTCCTTTAATATGGCTCCTTGTGGCAAAGTATCAACATTACTACAAGCTTAAGCCAAGAGATGTAGAAATTTGGTGGCCAGAGTTAATTGTTTCCAATGGATATAGAGTTGTTGTGGATGATACTGCAAATGCCTACGATTTCACATAACTTCATTTACAACACTCCCATTTCGAAGAAGAGTTTGATTGATTAATTAGTCTACATGGGGACACGCAATTGCTTCAGCTGGGGGGAGATATTGGGTTCATGAATTGGCCTATATTTATCACATTTTCCTTATCTTTTTGTCTATTTTGTCTTCAATAGTCACATTATTTCTAGCTAATATTCGATCTTTTGATTCAAGTATTCCAAATATTTATGTCACTCTAATCCAGTAAGTTTTTCTTGCATTTGAAAGGAGAATACCTATTTTAGGTGTTTTATAGACAATATGTTGAGGAAAATTTCTATAAGATGACCCTGCTAACCCAAGATGTTGTTACTCTAGTGTTTCACGATGTTGTTACACCATAAATACATTATGTTGTTACTCTAAGATTTCACGATGTTGTTACTCCAACATTCTAGTTTTTTGTTACTCTGACATACACATATGTCGTTATGCTGTCATGTCATTACTACCAAAGTCTAGATTTTGTTTCATGTTGTTGTTATGAACATTGTTACTCAACTAGTCAACATGGTTCATTATAACAACACAGATTTGATTCTTCCTAAATGACGTGGTCAATTTGGCCATGGTGGTTATGATCCCCAACTTTTCAACCATTCACTAACCGAGGCAGTTGTTCTTGAAACAACTTTATTTGCATTCAATATGTTATAATTGGTTATTAAGAACCCTTCATTAACTTTATTTGAATCGATCAGGAATCAAAATATTCTTAAAATTGTTCATGTTTTGATTTATTACCAATATTGGATGTAAGGAAAAAACCTATAAAAGGGGATATCCCTACCCTGAGAATAGGGTTGGCATTATTTTTCTCAAGTTATGCATCTGTATCTTTCTTTTACCATTAATTCAAGACCCAACAAGTTCGTGGCTCATTTTATGAATTATTGTGTGACCTGAAGGCTATAATATTTCCTCCATCTACCTACTAAAGAAGGAGAGCCCTTCTCTTTAGGAAGGATTGTTGTGAATGTACAGGCAACATAGTTGTTTCATTTCATTAACCTATGTGTTGTGAATTAGATTTCTAGAGTTGAAGTTGATTATTGTAACTGATTTCTTGTGCGATTAGTGCATTATTGTTAGTCGTGATATTTTGTAGAAATTCTTGAATGCAAGTTACTGTTACATTTTTAACAAATTGTATTGTTATTGTAGATATATATTGTTGTTACATATTGTTGTGATTTGTTAACATTATAGAGAGTTGATTATATTGTTATTATAGATTGATAATCATTGCTTATTAGTACTTGATTCATGTTATTAATTGTTGTCATAGGTTATTATTATGCAGTGTTGTTATGGATAGTTGATGTAGTTTAACAATGTTATCCTTTATTCTTTCCATCATGACATTATTAATATAATTATAATAGTAACATTTCATGTTCTGATTAGTTATGATATTTGAAATTAGTGATTGATTTCTGATTGGTTGTGGTGTTGAGTGATTTCATTTATGCAAGTGAGGATATGATTGTGTTGAGTGTTATTTTCTTTCTGCAAGAGTGGTCGAGTGTTGTTTCCTTCCTACAAAGAGTGATTTACATTGTCAGAATTGTATGTAGAGTGTTTTTTTCATGAAAGTGTTCCTTTCAAACAATGAGGTTTTAATTCTATAATTGAGTGAAGAGTGATTTCAATTCCTACAAGTGTGGAATAATTTATAGTAAGCATTTGGATTTGATTGAGGCTTGTGCTCTTGTTGAGGAAGCATAATAGAAGGAAGTACATTAGGAAGTAGATAATGTTAGTTAATGATTACTTCATGCACATATTGTGCACGATAGCCTTGAAATAAAAAGAGTTACCATGGCTGATAATTTTTGTTAGAGTGGATGAATTATTTTTAAGAAGACAATAATAATCCCCAACAGTTTGTCTTTCTTGTGTTTTTGAAAATCACATGTATTAGATAGTAAGGTTACATGTGCATGGTCCTTTTATCATGTTAGCCACATATTTATTTGCAAATTCTATTGACATTCAAGCATGGACTAGATTGTTATTGTAATATTTGTAATTTTGATTTGTTATCTTGATTAGTTATATTATTATCCAATTAGGATTATGTATGAATAATTAATGTACATCATTAATTGGTAATTAATGTGCAACATTAGTAGCTAATTAATGTACTCAACCATTGTTTGTTGATGGTTAACCCTAATGGTCCTACCAATTAGGCTGAAAGCTTGCTAATCAAAGTCTAATACTTATATGTTGGGATAATATGCTTAGTGATTAGAACAAAGGTGAGGACATGCAAATATCCTAGATTAAAACCATGACACATGTAGAGCACTTTTGGGTATGTCTGTAAGGAACAGTTATGACCTCTCAAAGTTGGTTTCCCTCATCATTAAAGGGCTTAACACATGTTAAACATAACAAATTAGTATACGTGAATGTCAATATGATACTTTATCCGTTGCATTGACTTATTTTTCCAAAGAAAATATCATGCAAAAACCTGAGGGATGTTTACACATAATTGTGGATGGAACCCCTAGTAAACCTATCAACATATACCGTTGCACCTCACCAAGGGCATTCAATTTGGCACTATTAATGTGGAACTTACCAAATACCTAACAACATCGGAAACAATTAGATGAACTAACCCCTTGGGATTAATTTATCCTTTACACACACAAATATGTATGTACATATATGTGTTTGTAAACACACACACAAATGTATGTACATAATCACATATGTATGTACATATATGTTTTCTATACACACACACACACACATATGCAACCCCAAGGATTAGTTGAAGTGGTTTGACTTGCCATGACAAAACTATATTGGCCAAGGAAGTCATGAAATCAAGTCCACTTAGGGAACTTGGGGTTACACATACAAGTTATTAGTCATCTAGATTGGCTAGCTCCAACAAAAAATCCCAAGCTTGGATTTGTCAATGACTAACTCTTCAATCTCTCTGCTTTTATTTTGATTTGCAAAAATTTTGCAACATGATTGACATGATTCTTATGGGACATGAAAGTGTATTCATTTATCTATTTCCCATAGAAACATATTTTCAAAACATCAATAATTGATATTTCAAACAAGCTAATAATAATATAAGATGAAATTTGCTTAGTATTGTAGAATTTAGGAATAACTAATTTCAAAATAACTTTATATATATATATATATATATATATATATATATATATATATATATATATGTATATGTATATATGTCTATATGTATATATACATATACATACATATACATACATATATATACATATATATACATATATCCATACACACACACACACACACACACACATATATATATATATATATATATATATATATATATATATATATATATATATATATATATATATATATATATATATATATATATATATATATATATATATATATATATATATATATACTCTGTATGATAACGTTGTTTTTTATTTGCAGCATGGACCAAAAATCTCTATTTTGAGTGCAAAATAGTCATATTTGCGCTCAAAATAGAGATTGTTGGTCCATGTTGCAAATAAAAAACAACTCTATCATACAGACTATTTTTTTAAATAAAAAATATTTTGTATAATAGAGATATTTTTAATTTGCAGCATGGACCAACAATCTCTATTTTGAGCACAATTACTATAACGATGCTAAAAACTCACATAAATATGGTTGTTCTATCGACCTTTGGGTGTGAAACACCATGGCTATTCCAACTCAATGGTATGCCCACACTAAACTTGGACTATGCATGCACTTCTTTCTTTGTTAGATTAAGTATTATTACAATAGTTCAACACTCAACCATTTATCCATGGCCATCACAAAGTGCATAACACAAATATGGAACAAAATTAGTTTTTATGTGTGGGTATTCCAACCAACATAACTGATGCAGGAGCATCAATCCACCTCCAAGAAAATCAGCAAGAACGAGTTACGGAAGGTGCAGCTATTAAAAAGCAGGGTACTGTCTATTTTGTAAGAGATTAAAAGTGTGAAAAATCCAGATCTATGAGAGATCTTAGGGATTATGTTGAGAGATTTATGGAGAAAATAATGGATCCAAAGTGATCCATGACAATGTATTTTCGTGTATAAATTTGTAATCCTTTGAATAATGAGAGGGGTGATTCATGATGTAGTCAAGCTGAGGAGCGGTCAGGCCCATAAAGGTCATATGTAATGTGATAGAGTTTGAATATTAATAAAATTAAACATTTTTTATGTATTTTTCAAGTGTATGTGCCCTTTAATCTTATGTGTGCAACCCTGATGATTCATAAATATACGTAAATTATGTTATCTAGTGAGGAGATTCATTGTCGATCGTTGAAATGATCGATGTTGATTGTAAGTTGTATTGGCATTGCATGTAAATTAATGACCATGTGAGTTCAGTGTGAGGAGAATCGTTGCGGCTCCTTTCAGCCTGTGGTGTTTGTTTTCTCCCTTGGAGACTGGTCCTCAGATAGAAAAGGATAAGGAAATCCTGATTTCTCCCACCCCAGTGAACTCTCCGAATCTTTCTCCCACCAACTCCATAGGGAGCGATTTGGATTTCTTGCTGTCAAAGAAGTCGTTAGAGCTAAAATTCCTCACCATCCATAAACCTGAATCAAAGAAATCTCCCCTCATCAGCCCAAACTCTGCCAGCAATATCACAGTAAGGAGGAAAAATGGTAGGGGCAGCAGACATTTTAGAGGAAGGGGCGAGAGTGCGGAAAGAGGTTTCCAGTCCTTGTCGCTTATTGATGTTCCAATAGTAGATATGAATGATGACAGGCCTCTTAGAGCATGAGGGGCGAGAATTTTCCAAAATGAATTTTGTGATATCATGCTGCTGAGGTTACTATATCTTACTTCAGGAAAATGTTTCCCTCATGGTACATTTCGGCTATAGAATCAAATGGAGTCTCGGGTGGCTTAGCAGTCCTATGGGATCCGGTCTGGATCATGGCAAAGACTTATAGTTGCATGGCGGGAATTTTAATCTCGGCCAAAATTAGGGGTCAAAAGTTTCCCATAAATATTTTAAATGTCTATGCTCCTTACAGGAATAGAGAGCCTTTCTGGGAGAAACTTTTTATTTCTGAAATTCTTGACATTGAAAATTTAATGTTTGCAGGGGACTTAAATTTCACTCTGAATATGGATGAAATCTGGAGTTTAAACAAGAGAAAGGATCCTTTGGCCGATAAAATAAAAAATGAGATGCTGTGTAGAAATTTTGTGGATGTTCTCCCAGCTCAGATGTTTCTAACATGGGAGAATGGAATATCGGATAAGGATTATATCGCAAAGAGGCTTGATCATTTTATACTTCATGTCAGCTTAATCGACAAGATGGGCATGCCTTTTTCCTCCATAGAAAAGGTTTTTATTTCAGATCATAGGCCGATAGTGTTGGGATGGAAGAATAAAGGTTTCAGGAAGGGTTATACCTTCAAATTCAATAGGACCTTTTTGGAAGACCCAGCTTTCAATGAACTCTTTAAAAACCTCTGGTGTGAGTGGCTGCCTTCCAATCCACACTATCTTTTTATGACTTTCAGAGAAAAAATGGATCTTGTAAGAAAAGAAGTTAAAGAATGGCAATATAAGAAAATACAGTCAAACAGGATGGACCTTAGGAAAATCCAAAAGGAATTGGACTATGTTGCGGACGTCATGGCATCAAACAACATATCTTTCAAACAGAGAAATCACATAAAGGAGCTTCAAAGGAAGAAGGAAAAAATTCTTGAACAAGAGGAATTATCTTGGAGGCTGAAGAGTAGGGCCTTATGGCTAAGAGAAGGGGACAAAAACACAAAGTTTTTCCAAAAATTCGCGAATGCAAGAAGGGAAAAAAATTCAATTTGGAAAATCAGTGATGGAAAAGGAGGGTTTTTGTATTCCCAAGAGGAAATCTCAAAGGAGGCTAAGAGGTTTTTTGAAAATCAGTATAAGAGAACAGGAACCAGGTCTTTTCAGGATATACTATGGGGCATCGATTTGTTTCCTCAGATGTTCAATGAGGACACAAATAATCAAATCTTTCAACCTGTTACGGAGGAGGAACTGTTGAGAACTCTAAAAGCTTTCAAAAAGGATAAATGTCCTGGCCCGGACGGGTGGACAATAGAGTTTTTCTGTCATTTTTTTGACTTCATCAAATCTGACCTGCTGAAAATGGTGGAGGGCTCCAGGTTATCAGGCAGCATAAATCAGAAAACTACATCTACCTACATAGCTCTCATCCCAAAAAATGAGAATGCCATCTCTTTCAAGGATTTCCACCCAATTTCTCTGTGTAATATATCCTACAAAATAATATAAAAAATAATCGCTGACAGGATCAAAGGTACTTTGTCTCAATATTTAACAAAGAACCAACATGCCTTCTTACAGGGGAGAAACATATTAGACGCAGTTGCTACAACACAGGAAGCTCTTTTTGCCTGTCAGGGGAAAAAATGCGATGCTGTCCTTCTAAAAATAGATCTCTATAAAGCCTACGATTGCATGGATTGGACCTTCTTGAGATGTATGCTAGCAAAGGTCGGGTTAAGAGCAAACATGATCAACTGGATCATGGCGTGCGTTGAACAGGTAAATTATGCAGTCATTGTAAATGGGATGCCATCGGCCTTCTTCCTAGCTTCGAGGGGCCTTCGACAGGGATGCCCTCTGTCTCCCCTGTTATTCATTTTGGCCATGAATTCTCTGAGTCTTCATATTAACAAGGCCGTTGATGAAAACAGATGCTCCCCCTTGAAATTATGCAGGAATATTTCTATCTCTCACAATCTTTTCGTCGATGATGTCATTTTTTTCGGCATTTTATGCAGAATAACATGGATGTGTTATCACGATATTCTTCAAAATTTCCAAAGGGCGTCTGGCCTTCAGATTAATAGTTCGAAGTCGGTTATTTATCACAGCGAGATTAACCAAGAAGAGCTGGACTGGTTAATAAATCTGTTTGGTTATGAAGTGCAATCCATCAGCGGGGGAATCAAGTACTTGGGTTATAGATTAAAATCAAATGGTTACTCAAAATCTGATTGGTTGTGGTTATCTGAGAGATATTTCAAGAAGATTTCAGCATGGGAGAACAGAAGCCTCTCTCTGGCCGGGAGAGTTGTTTTGGCCCAATCGGTTTTAAACCAGCTGGTGGTTTACTGGGCGCACCTGTTTTTTCTCCCAGCAAGCATCATTCAATCTATGAACAGACTCACCGCCAACTTCATCTGGGGTGGTCAGGCAGGGAAAAGAAAGTTTCACCTCTCGAAGCTTTCACATATATCTGCTCTGAAATCTATGGGTGGCTGGGATCTTATAGACCTTAAGTCCTTTGGAAAAGCTTTCCTTTGTAAAACGTTATGGCGGGGGATCTTCGAGAAAGGTATTTGGAGTAACATTATTCAGGAGAAGTATTTGCGCAGTAAGAGTTTATCCTTTTGGTTCAGAAGATGTAGCATAGGCCTTTCACGCAGATCTCCGATTTGGCTGAGCCTGAGAAAAATTGAAAATATGTTTCGGAAGAATCTCTTATGGCGTTTTCAAATGGGGGAGCAGATTCTGGTGGGAAAAGACTCTTTTTTATGTGGCAGTGAGGAGATCCATGTCCCTGTTCCCCTGTTAAAGTTCTTTCATAGGAAGGGTATCTTTTTTTGGGATGGGCTGATTGAGAGATGGCATGGCCCTATCCCAATATGGCGGGAAGCTGAGAGTATGGATATGCCGCAAGACATTGGTGGCTTGTGGATGCAGATCTTAACAATACTTAGAAATGGTGGCATCTTCCGCTCTGATGAACAGGACTGTCTCATCTGGGGAAACTCTCATGGAATGGACAGCATCAGGGTAAAGGACATATACCGTAACATGAATAGTGGTAGACAGCATTAAAATGAATGTTCCTTCCCGAGTATTTTCTAGAAAGCAGGGTGTCAATTAAAAATGGTCTTTTTTTCATGGCTATCGTTCCACAACAAAAATCTAACGTGGGACAATTTAAAAAAGCGTGGTTGGCAGGGTCCTGGTATATGCCCCATATGTTGATCGGCCGAGGAAGACAATTCTCATTTATTCTTGAATTGCAAGGGCTCCTGCCAAATTTGGATGCTCCTGGAGATCTGATATGATTTTAAATTCATGTCTCAGTTGTTAATCATGGATGCTTTTACTTGGTATAGTAAACAAAACGCCAAATGGAGATCCATCTTTATCATTAGTTTCTGGTGTATTTGGAGGTGGCAGAATAATTTCATCTTCAATGACAAAAATTCTCCGATGCTGGAAATTTTTTCCTCCATTTGTGATCTCTATGAGGAATTTCAGCCCTCCTCACCCATGCTCTCAATGCCTCCTGTTTCAAATTTTCCTCTGGCGTCCTCATCTCTGCCTAGAGCATTTTTTTGCGGTGCTTCATAGAATGGGGTTTGTGGCTATGGTTTCCATATTCTAGCAAATGAAGACGGTCTTTTCTTCGCTCACTGGAATGGGGGGAGGGGTTCTAATATGATGGCTGAGGCGATGGCCCTTGCTGGTCTCATGAGTTTCTGCCTTTTCCTAAATCTACAAGACATTCCCATTTATGGTGACTCAAAAGTTCTAGTGGATTATATGGCTGGGAAAATCTCCATTTCCAGGCCTCATCTTGAGGTTTGGCTTAATCACATCAGATTCTACTGGTCATCCTTTAAAGGTGCCTCAGTCAATTTCATTCGTAGGGAAAAAAATCAGACGACAGACTCCTTATCAAAAAAAGGCCTTCAATCTGCTCCGGGAGCATGGCATCTACAGGTTACCTCTGATGGGAAATGTTACTCCATCCAGGACTTTTACCCTCCCAATTTCTAGTTTTTTCTTGCAAGTTTCTCTATGTTTTGCTTCTGTGATTAAAGATGCTAGCTGATTCGATCAATATGCTATGGGCTTTCCGTTTTTTGAACAGGTCTACTTCGGAATGTAGTTTTGTTTTCTGTACAGGTTATTCTCTGGATGGTTTCTCCTTGCCTTCGGGCGAATGTTTGTTCCGAATCTGGTCTATGCGTCGGTCCTTGTGGATGGATACCTGATATATTTTTCTTCTTCTTTGGATCTGGCCTTCTGGCCTCTTTTCACCAGCTCATGGCTTCTTTGTTGTCACAGATCATTGGAACATTTCCTTTATTGTATATTTGGACTCTTTTATATTTCTGATATAAAAATATTATGCTTTTTCTGTTGAAAAAAATGTAGTTGTTCAGACCTTGCAGCTTTGAATGAGATCATGGTCATTTGTATGAGTGTGATCTGATGTCATGTGCGTAGGTCTAAATTTTACAAAGTTGTGTTATCTTTATTTGGAATTGATCGGTGTCATTATTAATATGTTTTCATGTTTAGTTAGAGGATCCAAGGTTAAATTTTGGCGACTAAGTACTTAGTCGCATGCATGAAGAAAATATGTGTTGCTCTTGAATCATGTACTTGAAACCAGAAAGTTGACCAGAGGTGAAGCATTAAATTCTAGGAATTTGGATGATGAGAGATTTAATGGTTGCACATTGTATAGGGTGAACAAATTTTGTGGGCTCATAACCCATAGGTCTAGGAGTGAGACTTGAAAAAGACTAAAAATGGAAGACACCGTAAATTGTTTTCATCAAGTGGTATCAGAGCATAGAAGATTCTTGCGTATAGTATAGAGGATAAGCAGTAAAAGAAGGTACAAGTTGATTGAAGATCTGGTAGGAGATTTTTTCTAGTGCATGTGACAGCAAAGGAAGGTGAGAAGATTTGTAGCAACCTAGTGTAAGAAGTGCGTGTAAGCTTCTAGAGAAGAGAATCGAGAATATTCCAAAAGCCCAAAAGTCAAGAGAATGTTTGGTGAGGTATCATGTAGCAAGGTGGAGACTTGTTACTGCAGAGGCATGTTGCAGCTCATGAATTAAATTTGTTACAAGAAGACCAGATGCATATAACCAAGAGGTCATAAATTTATGTACCTTGGGAGTCTGCTGCAAGATTATTTACCCACCTCCAATAAAATCAACGAGAACAAGTTATGGAAGGCATAGCTGTCAAAAGTCATGGTAATATTTATTTTGTAAAAGATTAAAAGTATGAAAGATCCAAATCCGTGAGGGATCTTAGGGATTGTGTTGAGATATTTATGGAAATAATGGATCCAAAGTGATCCATGACAATGTATTTTCCTCTATAAATTTGTAAGCCTTCGAATGATGAGAGGGACGAGTCATGGCGTAGTCAAGCCGAGGAGCATTCAAGCCCATAGAGGTTGTATGTAATATAGTAGAGTTTGAATATAAATGAAATTATTTATTTCTATGTATTCGTCAAGTGTATGCATCCTTTAATCTTGTGTGTGCAACCTTGTTTATTCATAAATATATGTGAATTGTGTTAGCTAGTGAGGAGATTCATTGTCGATCATTGAAAAGGTTGATGTTGATTGTAAGTTGTATTGGTGTTGCATGTAAATCAATGAATGTGTGAGTCTGATGTGAGGAGAATCATTGCAATGCCTTTGGACTTGTGGTGTCTTTTACCTGCACATATATGTGGTTGTTCGGACCTACAACTCTGAATGAAGGGGTCCCCCTTAGACCAATAGTTAATACTATTGGTTCCCCAACCTATGAGCTTGCGAAATATGTTGCAAAAATTCTTAAGCCCCTTGTCGGAAATATTGATTCCTTCATCAAGGACTCCTAGGACTTTGTGAATCTTATTAGAAATGAGAAGTTGGAACATGATGATATCCTTGTAAGCTTCGACGTGGTATCCTTATTCACTAAGATCCTTCTTGATGAAGCCATTCAGGTTATGATCCGGGGACTGCAAAGCTGGCTGAGATCTGCCTAAGGTCGACTGTGTTCACCTTCCAAGGAGTATTTTATGAACAAACATCCGGTGTGGCAATGGGGTCCCCCCTTTCGCCAATCGTGGCCAACCTATACATGGAATACTTTGAAAAGAAGGCCCTAAATTCATATCCTTTGAAACCAGCCTGGTGGAAGCGATTTGTCGATGACACCAATATAAAATGGACTCATGGTAAAGTAGAACTCAAAAAGTTTTTCACTCAATTAAATTCGATCTCTCCAGATATAAAGTTTACAATGGAACTTGAAGAAAACAAGAGCATTCCTTTTTTAGACGTCCTAATCATTAGAAAAGAGGATGGCTCTTTGGGTCATAAGGTTTTCAAGAAATCAACCCACACAGAAAGTTACCTCCATGCTGATTCCCACCATCACCCAGCCCAGAAGTTTGGTGTTCTAAACACGCTGGCCATCGGAGCCCTTCGAATTTCCGACTCAGAGCACCTGGACGAAGAGAAGAAGCATCTAATTTTAACTTTTAAAAGTATAGGCTACAAGGAGCAGGAAATTAAAAAGGCCATTGAGAAAGCTGAAAGAAAGATGTTGTCTCATGAGCCTAAGGCTCAAGACCAACCTAAATGTGGTATTGTTTTTCTACCGTATATCCATGGAATTACAGACAAAATCGCTAAAATCCTAAAAAAGAAAAACACTATCACACATTTCTCAGCTCCAGGTACTATCAGACAAAGTTTGAAGTCTGTTAAAGATGACATCGACAATCATCAGCTTAAAGGAGTATATAAAATAGAGTGTTCCTGCAGAAAAAGCTACATTGGTGAAACAGGTCGCTCCCTCCAGACAAGACTCAAGGAACATGGCGCTGATATTAAGAACGGAAGATCTCGTACTTCAGCCCTGGCAGAGCACTCCTTAAAGACTAAGCACCATATCTGTTTGGAAAGCGCATCAATTATCGCAAGGGAAGAGCAACATCAGAGACGAAAGATCAGAGAAGCGCTTGAAATCATCAAACATCCTCATAATTTGAACAGGGATAATGGTGTGGAGATTAGTGGGAGCTGGCTTCCCTTGATCAGGGAAATAAAAAGCGCAAGCACATCCCCTGGTAAAGGCCTCAGCAGGTAAGTTATCCCTCTCCCTTCTCGTGTCATTAGTCTATGTTTTCATTTAGATCTAGGTATAGAATTTCCATTAAATACTAGGATATATTAATTCCTATATTGCTATTAAGTAATATATTAATCATTATATTAATTAATTATAAATATTAATTATTTATAATGGTTAATATAATTTGATTAATATTTTAATTATATTTTAATTAAATTATATAAGAATTAATATTTCCCTAGTATTTAGTGATTTTTAGTTTCTTCAACCTATTTTTGTTTTAGTTATAGCCCTTAAAAATTTATTAGTTAGCATTATTTTCCTTAAAATAAAATAATTTCTATATAACAATTAATTAATATATTAATTATTATATTAATCAATTATAAATACTTATTATTTATAATTGTTAATATAAATTAGGTTAATACATTATTTTAATTTTATATTGAAATTATTTCTTCTTTTTAATTTATTAGGCTTTCTTTAGTCTTAGTTTAGTCCCTATTTAATCTTTAGGTTTGGTATTAATTTATGAACTTTTCCAAAAATTTAAAATAATAGTAATTTATTAAAACAAATTAATATTAAATTATATAAAATTAATTAAATTAATTAATGATTATTACAGCCGACAGTATGTTGTTCTAAAAATTTCACTATTTATTACTTCTTTGTTGCTCTTCTGTTATCATCATTCTCATATCCTGATGATGGATCCCATTTGGGATTTGAAACGTTGGTACAAAAATGTTAAAACTGTGGATTCTCCGGTCAATGATTCAAAAGATTCAAGCCACAGATCTCTGAAATCTGAATGAGATTGTAGTCATTTGTATGAGTGTGGTACGATGTCATGTGCATAGGTCTAAATTTTACAAACTTGTGATTATCGTTATTTGGAATTGACCAGGGTTATTCTAAATATGTCTGCATATATAACTATAGGAGTCGAGGTTGAATTTTTTCCACTGGGTACTCAATCGCATGCATGAAGAAAATATGTGTTGCTCTTGAATCATGTTGAAACCATGAAGATCGGAAAGTTGACTAGAGGAAAAGCATTAAATTCTAGGAACTTGGATGGTGAGCGATTTAATGGTTTCATAGTGGATAGGGTGAACAAATTTTGTGGGCTCATAACCCACAAGTTTAAGAGAGAGACTTGAAAAAAATTGAAAACGACAGGCCCCATAAATATTTTTTATCAATAACACCCAATAAATAGTTAAATAGTGTTACAAATTTTTCATGTGAAATAACCCTTTGAATGAGAAATGCACCAATATAACAATAACTTGACATGATTGTGTCAATACATCAAGTTATGTCAATATTTTGGCATGCACACACTGCTAGTCCACCTAGCTTAAATGATGAAAACCACAACCAATATGTTGTTTCCTTCTTGTGACCTACTCCAATTAAACCATGTGCTCTCATGTGCCTCACCATGTGACCAAGTCATGCAAACTTCTTCTCCATTTTATTTGCACACCCCTTGCAACCTATGGTACTACTATACCTCACTTGAGTCTCATCTCCTTGCGACCTCCACCTTGATTTGCTTCTTTGTCTACTTGAACTATGCAACACCTTTTATATATGTGCTTTGCCTCTTGCTTGGGTGATCATTTTTTTCTTAGGGATGAGTCAAAGTTCATTCCGTTGTGCATGATAGTTGGAAACATTTTTTTTTGTGTCCATTCCTAATTGATGTCTCACTAATGTGTGCATGCCCATCCATTTGTGATATGAGTTGATCTAACCCCCTTGCCTTGTGCTTTTGTCCATCTTGTTGTGCACTCTCACATATCTTGCCAACACAACCAAATTTTGGTAAAATTTGTCAATTTTGTGTGACTCTTTCCAACCAAAATGCAATGGGTGTGTCATTCTCATTGTGCATGCCATCCCAAAATTTATCCCACACCTTGTTTATGTGAACTATGTGTAACAGTCCTTTTTATTGCCCCTCTTGTAAGTATGACTATGAATTGTAATTCATGTAAATGGTTTGGAAATATAAATGATGCCTAGATTGAGGAGAGCACACATATTCAAAGTCTATGGAAGAGGAGTTTCTTAGGAAATGATTAAACCTAAGCCATTTCATTAACTTACCACCTATCTCCCTGTTGAATTTATGACCCTATTGATACAAGTAATGAAGGGGAGTATGGGTTTCCTGGTTGAGGAGGACAAGATCATGTAGTCCATGTCAAGGAGAGACATGTTGAGAAGTCAACACACAAAAAGAGAATATATATACAGATAAGGAATTCCAATATCAGGGGCATCGAATACATGAATGGGGGGATGTGTAGACAAGGAAACTGAGGAGAGTATGCATAGACATCTAAGGAAAGGGCTCACAAAGGAGAAAGGAATAACAAGTAGAGTCACTAGAAAGTGCTCTAGATTCTTGTGTCATTTATCAATTGGATACCCAAGCTCTATGTATTCCCGTGAAGCTTATCATGTGGAGGCATGGTGTGCTCTAGATTATTGTAGATAAACCCGTGGAGGTACCATGGGCTTTAGACTCTTAAAGTGTGGAATGGGTGTAGGCATTTTGGGCTTTGAATTCCTATGCCATTTAGTAGGTGAAGTCACTGAAAAGTGCTCTAGTTTCATGTGTCGTTTATTAGGTTCAGTCACTAAAAACTGCTCGGGATTCTTATGTTTCTTATTAGGTGGAGAACCAATTTCTTTGGATTCTTGTGAACCCTATCAAGTGGAGACATAGTGTGTTCTCGATTCCTGCAAGTTGACAAGTGGAGGCATTGTGTGCTATGAAAACCTAAAGTGTGAAGTGGGTGGAGGAATTTTATGCTCTATATTCCTATTATTTTTGGTTGGTGGAGACATTTTTTACTATGGACTCTTGATTTCAGGTGGAGGCACTATGTTCTCTAGATTCTAGTGCGATATGATTGTCCTATATTGGTGTGAATTCCCTTGAGCACTTAACTCCGTAAACTCTATATCTGGCTCCAGTGTACAACTACGAAAGATTGTAGTGTGGTTGGTCTATGGTTGGGTGGAGAGTTGACGTTCATCCCTTAGTTTTCAATCATCAAATGGATCATATAAGTATATTTACATGCACATGTGTTACCTTATGAATAATGATTGATGATGGTGAATGTATCAGCATGATTGATGGAGGAATGTGATATTCCTATTTGTCTTTGATGAAATATCTTATGTGTATGATTTCATGATTAAGGGGGCCTTAGAGCCTCTGTAACTTTTGGTATTGCATGAGCTGCACAGCTATTCACATAGTTACATATGATTTCTTATAATTCTCAATTGATTTTCACTATAGGTGATTTACATTGTGTGATAAGTTGTAAATATCATGGAATTATTTGTTGCTTAAAATTTTTTGAAAGCCAATGGTCGGTGTTATGCATAACATGATATATATATATATATATGTCTGGAGCATTAGTTTCGGAATGAGAGTTTCATTCTGGTCGCGGATATTATTCTTAGCGATAATAGACTCTAATGACAGGGTCATCACAAATCCTCAGAATCTCTAAATCTCAGGGTTGTACAGATTTGGACTTGTATCTTTGCTGCACAAACCCTGGTTAGTTTTATACAAGGATACAAATTTTGACGTAAATTGGAGAATATCATTAATATCAATTAATTATCATTAAATGTTCGAGTTAACACTTAATGATAGTGAGTAGCGTTAATACATGTTACACCATCCTTGCCAAGTGATATGCATTGGTCGTTATGGAGACTTGGAACTATTGATGGAGGTCGTTGATGGGGAAACCTTAACAATTGGAGATGAATAGATGTCTCCATAGGACAGGTAAACCTTGACACTTGGAAACAATGATATGTTTAAGAGATGGAAAAATGTTTATCTCAGGCAATGGATACATAGAGTGTCGTATAATACGGAAATCACATTTTGACCCAAAATTGATTATAACGTAGAGACATTGAATTTCACAAAGGGGTGGAGCCCTAATGGGAATCCCTGAGTTAGTTTGAGGTGGCAAGTGCCACATGTGTTGGGTAAGGTTACATGGATGCCACATGGGATTTTTGGAGGACGTGGACATGTGACATGGAAAATTTGATGATGTGGCACAATAATGGTGTGATAGATGGGGGGGAAATAACTCCTTTGGATGGTAAAAGGAAAGGAATTTGGGTGACATGTGGCATTGTGAGGGGATGTCATGTGGCAGGGTGGCATCTCCTTTACATAAAAATGACATCAGGAATATGCATAGGAGATGGGTGATGAGGAATTGGATTACATGGATGTCAAGTGGCACCACGAGTCATGCCACGTCATTCTGAGACCATGCCTATCAGAGGATTCTTGAGGGTGTTCTTCGCATATGGGCACAGTCAACAGAAAGCACGATGCCAAATTTGGTGTCCATAGTTGAATAAGTTTTCATTTATGCCTTTTATCTAGCATCGGGTCATTTGTGGTGATTTTGAGTCAAGGGCACGGACTAACAAAGGTTCTAGATGGGGACTTCCCCAAGTAACTTAATGAAAATGTCTATATCGCACCATGGATGTTTGGAATGGAGAATAATTAAAGGTGTGGTGTGATGGTGAAAACATGTGATGACATGGTGGGAACCACATTGGACCACAAGTGATGTGGCAGTGTCACATTGACACTTAGGGTACCGCATGGTGGTACTTGCTAATGTTGCAAGTGTTAAGGGGCCAAATTTAAAATGGGCATAACTTTCAATCTAGAGGTAGGATTGAGGTAAAAGTTATGTCATCGAAAATATCTTAATGAGCTAGATGTAATGGTGTTATCCAAAGTGATATTTGCACAATTTGGGTGGGAAGGAATTTCGCAACCCCGCTTCCATAATCAGATCATGGAGGTTGGGTTAGTTAAAAGTAACACCTCCCATTCACCTTGGACTAATCCAAAGGGGGTGGGGACCTAGTATTATTGTGTGCTATTGGAGCACCCTGGGTTCAACACTTTGACTGAATGGGCTCAAGAGTAGATTAACTTAGAGCAATATTTAAATATAGGACCCTTGAGAGAACAAATTTGATCCATGTTACACTATGGAATGCCACAGTATGTGTTATTTAAAAGCTAATTGTTTATTTGTGCAATTGTGTATTGATTATAGAGTTTTGACTAGTGATGATGTGATGTATGCATAAGCATGTTAATCCCAAAATTGTGTATTAATAGAGACAGTTGGCATGGCAAATTTTCATATGTTAGTTTGTTCTCTAACTGGCATGCTAATCCAGATTGAATGTTTCAACTAGCTTCAGCATACCTATTGCAAACACACGAAGCTCACAGGTGATGAGAGAATATATTTAGTGTGATCAATTTCAACTAACAACTATATATGTGTAACAACATATACGAAGAGACCAAGAAACAACAAGAGAGTTAATGAATGAACTTCAAAATGATGCAGTACAACACCGATAAATTGTAGCATTACCAGGAAGGAGAGTTAGTTGGAAAAAGGAGAGAGGAATATTTTCCTGACTGGATGAACGCCCTTAGAAGTATAAAATATGAGGTGAAAAGTTAGAAGGCTGACAATGAGAGGATTATTGTACTCAAGAAAAGAGTTACATAGAAACAAGCTACCCATATTGAGTTTGATTTTATAGCTGAGCTTAAAAACATGTGTGTATGTATACTACTATAGGAAATCAAACATGCCCCTATATATTCAAAAGTGGTAAGGGAACTATTTCTAAGGAAATCTAGTAGAAAGAGAAAGGACACTTAAATTATTCATGTTATGGGCAAGCTATCAAACTTGATGATGGGGGGGGGGGGTGTGTGGTTCTCCCAACCAAATATTCAGACCCTGGAATCGTAGTGATCAATGTGCATAGTGATTGACCTCAATTCTTCCATGAATATGATGACTCGTGAATCCATGGAGTCCCTTTGAATTTCTAGTCTCAGGCAGACCCCCATGGTATTACAACTTTCCCATTGATCAATTATGAAATTAGATGGAATTTTAGAAGAGGTAATGATCTCAATCGATTCATCAGAATACCTCACCGACTTTATGGTCCTACAACCCAAATCCTCTCGGAGGATATCCTTTAATCGTGAGATGGCCATGGATGACTACTATAGACACTTAAGTTGGTTGCAAATCAAGTAACATGACCATTTCCCATGGGACCTCGACAAAACAACTCACCTTGTATCATCCTGCCAACCCCAATATAGATATTGAGACACCATTTTGGGTTGAATGGGAGGAAAGCAATGAACAAGAAGTTTCCCATCAAATCCTCACTATTAACCAATATCTGACCATGCGAGATAAAACTGAGGACAAGAAATTAGTGACTTCATAGGTTCATCCTCCTCTTCACTTGGCACACATGATCTTACTTGCATGTGACCCACAAGTCCATGATTTTATTGATTTGAATGAACCACTGCTAGAACATGAACCCTCTTCCACATAAAATATAGACCAACCATAGAGACTATAGAAATTAGCCCCAAAAGACCTTTGAAATTAATCAAGGTCTAATTGAATAATGAAAGGAATGATTGATAAAAGTCTTATGGAGGCATAGTGATGATTTCACTTGGGATAAACTAATATGAAGGGAATTTATCTTGACCTATGCAATCATAATATTTATATAGAGGAAGGATTAAGAGCCATTTAGCGACATATGAATTTGGCACTAAGGGACATACCTAAAGGGGAGTTGTAAAAACTATTATGATCCAACTTTATGTATCCAATTTATGACATCCAGTGGATATCTTGTAAATATACCAAATAAGATGGTAAATGGAAAATAGGTGTTGACTATCGGGAAATTGATAAATCAACACACAAAGACCATTTCCCATTGTCTTCATTGACCAAGTCTTAGATATATTGGCAAGAAAGAAATATTTTTCTTTCCTTGACATATTCAATGGATATAATAAAATATAAATCACTTTAGAATACAAAGATAACACATTATTCACCTAACCTTAGGGAATATTTACTTACCACATTTTACCCTTTAGGTTGTAATGCTCAAGCTACTTTCTAGTGATTTGTAATTAGGATATTATTTGATAACTACGTGGAAATATATATGGATGACTTCACAACATATGGTGATATATTCAAATTCCTTAATATTATTCAAGTTTTAATAAGATGTAAGGAAAACCATGTTTCCCTTAATAATGAAAAATGTAACATAAGTTTAACTAAAGGCATAGCGCTAGGGCATCACATCTCAGAAAAAGGCATTCAAGTGGATCCAACAAATACTAAGGTAATATTAAACTTTTTGATTCCACAAACAAAAAAAGAGGTATGGAGTTTTCTAGAACACATTGGTTACTATTGTTGTTTCATTGAAGAATTTTCACAAGTAGTTCTCCCCTTGTTTACTCTGCTTAATAAAAATGTTGAATTTGTGTGGGCAGAGAGTTGTTAGTGTGCCTTTGAAGAGCTAAAATCCTTAGTGTTCAAAGCCTCTTTTAAGAGGGACTAAATCATCCCTCTCATTCCATATATCCCTAGATGTGTTAGACACTGCCACTGAAGTTATCTTATGACCACAAGAAGTAAATTATTGATATGCAATTTATTTTATCAACAAAAATATATCACCCATAGAATTAAATTATACAGTGATAGAAAAAGAGTTTATTTTGATAATAAATGCAATTAAAAAATTCCAACATTATATAATAGGTTATATGTTAATCTTGCACACTGACCAATTTGGTATCAAACACTTATTGAATAAGCTAATCATAAATGGTAGAGTAACTAGGTGGTTATTATTATTACAAGAATTTGGTATAACCATCCTGAATAAACCAAGGAAGGAAAATGTAGTTTATTTTCTTCCAATACTAACATCAAATGAGAAAGAGCCTCCTATAGAAGATTATTTCCTTGATGAACATCCCTTTGCAGTATCTACTAACTTTCCTTGGTTTGCAAATATTTCTAATTACTTGGAGCAAGAAAACTTCCTCATCACTTGTCTTTGAAGGAGTGATAAACTACCATCAAATAGAGTTGGATATTCTCATGGATAAATTGTTGTCTTGTCTACACAAAACCATATCTCACTATCCAAATATGTGTATAAGTGAATGATTTCTATGAGATAATGAAGGCATGTCAATGGTCCTTGTGGAAGCCACTTTGTAGACAAGTGGACCAGGTATAAATTACTTCATCATGGGTACTACTAGCCCACTATCTTCAAAGATGTCAAGAAATATATGAAGATATGCGACAATTATCAATGCATGGGAAGACCGATGCAATCAAATGAGATGTCATTATGGCCACATATGGTGTTAGATTCCTTTGACAAATGGGCCATTGATTATATGGAATCTATTAATCCTCCTGTTGGAAATAATACTGAGAGGGGGGGTGAATCAGTATTATCTAATTCTTTTAATAAATCTTCTTTATTTGTTCTTTGAATTAGTTTTGCATGTCAGTACCATAAAATAATGAGCATGAACAAAGAAAACAGATAGTCACACCAAAGAACACAAGATGTAAGGTGGAAACCCAATGTGGGTGAAAACCACCTGCTGCAATATGTCTCTATCTTCTTTCAAATTAGAAACTCCTTTTACAATGGTTTTGTACTGGTGCAGTCCTTTACCAGTACGCAGGCTGCAACCTGCAGAGAGCTACAACTCTCTCTCGTTTTCCAGTCTCTCCTGGAAGGGAGCTACAACCCCCTACTTCTTTTCTTACAAGGACCACTTTTCATAAATTTTCAAACTGGATCCATAAGCATCAAATGATCATCAAGTATAAGAGAATCACCCAGTCAACTGTAGTAACCAGATCAACAATAATAGAACCAAACCCAGAACACAGCAATGATAAACAGAGATTTTAAGAGAAGTAAGCAGCTTCACCCATGTACTACCTGCTTACAGTAAGCACCCTGCTCAACTGCTCGCCTGCTTACGTACGCACCCTGCTCAACTGTTCGCCTGCTTATGTACGCACTCTGCTCAACTTCTCGCCTGCTTACATACACACTGTATCCATTGAACTGCCTGCGGACCTCCGCACCTGCAACCCTTCTGTGCCTGCGTACCGGCACACCTGAAACGCTTCGTTCCTGCGTATGTACGCACTTTTCTTTCACTGTACCTGCGTACCTTCGGGCATAGATGATTTCAAGACTTCAGAAATAACCCAGACAGTCAGATCTACAGATCTGAACATGCGCCGAAGAGATCTCAATCCATCAGTAGATTCGCCTTATTTAGATCTAGACATTACTCCCAAGAGATCATAATATTTCAGATCTAGCCCTCATAAGATATTCAACTCAAAACATGCTCAAGCCAAATGATCTCCTTTGCTTTATATAGGAAAGCTCTTCCTTAAATCATGGATCAATACCACGGGCCGACACCATAATAACACAAAACCGTCGGCTAAATACCAAAGGTTAAACATAAGAAACCCCACGTGTGCTTTTCTCTGCCTTGAAATGTGTGCACTGGGGGTACGCACCTCCTGAACGGGATAACTGCGGGTATGTACGCACTTTATGTAACACCGACCTGCGTATACGCACCTTATGTAAGGTGTACCTGCGTACCCCTTATTTTCTTCAATATTTGATAGCTGATCATCAATCTCTGCTACAGACTTGAAGTACTGTGATCTATCACCTGAATGGGTTGCCATCAAGGACAACACTTTAGCCATAATGCCAACAATCTCCCCCTTTGGACTTGATGGCAACCTCAAAACTTCAGCTTCATTCTCCCCCTTTGACATCAAGGGCAAAGGGTTATGCTCCCCCTAAGAACATGCTCGCCCTGAATATGAACCAGATCTACAACGAAGAACCATAATCCACCATGAAAGAGATAGAGACATATTGCAGCTACTTCCAAGATCTCCTTTTGCACATCCTCCATAATGCCAACAATGCATTATATGCTCCCCCTAACCTGTACCATCAATCAGAAGAGGTTCAGCAATAAGATGATGCATCAACAACCCCCAGCTTTTGCCTGAGGTATTCAAAAGTGTCCCTGGGCAATGGTTTGGTGAGAATATCAGCAACTTGTTCCTTAGAAGGAACATACTCCAACTTGACCTTCTGTTCAAGCACTTGTTCCTGGAGAAAATGGTACTTGATTGGTATGTGCTTGGTTTTTGAATGCATAACAGGATTCTTTGAGATGCTGATTGCACTTGTGTTATCACATAAGATGGGGATTGGTGGTGTACAAGTGATTTGAAAATCCTGCAAAGTCTGCATCATCCAAAGGAGTTGGGTGCAACAAGATGCAGCAGCAACATATTCCGCTTCAGCTGTAGACAAGGCAATTGAACTCTGTTTCTTGCTGAACCAAGATACCAGTCTGGAACCCATGAAGAACGCACCACCACTTGTGCTTTTCCTGTCATCCACGCTTCCGGCCCAATCTGCATCTGTATAAGCATGAAGTGTAAGATCTGTATCTCTAGGATACCATAAGCCATAATTTTGAGTCCCTTGAAGATATTTGAAAATTCTCTTCACTGCCTGAAGATGAGTCTCCTTTGGATTTGCCTGAAATCTTCCAACTATTCCAACTGCATGCATGATGTCCGGTCGGGTACCTATCAAATAAAGTAAACTTCCAATCATAGATCTATAGGTTGGTTGATGTACTGCTGCAGATTCATCATTTGCACTGAGGCTACATCCTGTGACCATGGGTGTACATACTGGTTTTGCATCTTCCATACCATATTTCTTCAAAATCTGTTTGAGATACTTGGTTTGAGATAAAAAGATTCCTCCTTCTTTTTGTTGGATTTGCAAACCAAGGAAATATGTCAGTTCTCCTAGCAAGGACATTTCAAATTCTTTCTGCATGACCAAGGCAAAGCTTTGACTCATAGCTTCTTCATTGCTCCCAAAAATAATGTCATCTACATACACAACAAGTATTAGCAATTTGTCATTTTCAACTTTTATATAAAGATTGCTATCTGCTGATCCTTTTGAAAAACCTTGTTGATGAAGATATTTGTCCAAACGGTAGTACCAAGCCCTTGGAGCTTGTTTGAGACCATAGAGAGCCTTTTTCAATCTGCATACAAGATTTGGATCATTTCCAAGAATGAACCCATCTGGTTGTTCAATGTATACTTCTTCTTCCAAGTCTCCATTCAGAAAGGCTGATTTCACGTCCATTTGAAATAATTTGAAGTTTTGAAAACTTGAGAGAGCAAGGAACATTCGGATGGCCTCAAGTCTTGCAACAGGAGCAAAGGTTTCTTCAAAGTCTATTCCTTCTTGTTGCGCATACCCTTTACAAACAAGTCTGGCTTTGTTTCTAATTACTTCTCCATTTTCATTCAATTTATTTTTGAAGACCCATTTTGTTCCGATAACATTCTTATCCTTTGGTCTAGGAACCAGCTCCCAAGTGTTGTTCTTTTCGATCTGCTCAAGTTCTTCATCCATTGCTTTCACCCAACATTCATCTTTGCATGCCTCTTTCACATTTTGTGGTTCAGTAGAGGAGAGTAATGCCAAATAGCTTGAAGCTTCTGCAACTGTTCTTCTTGTTTGTACACCTGCTTCTTTCTGCCCCATAATCTGAGATTCTGGATGATTCTTCTGAACATATCTGGATGGAGTCTTTTCTTCTATTCTTGTTTGCTCCTCTGGTTCTTCTTGAGGTTCTTCTTGAGGTTCTTCTTCTTCATCATTCTGTCGTTGGGGGTAGCCTTCATCTTCTTCGATGTCTTCATGATGTACTTGCCTAGGAATGTATCCCTTCTCATCAACCACTACATCAATGCTGTCAACAATTCTGCCAAGTCTTTTATTGTAGCATTTGTATGCTTTGCTATGTGGAGAGTAACCAAGAAGAATGCCTTCATCTGCTCTAGGTTCAAGTTTGCCAAGCTGCTCATCAGTATTCTTGATATAGCATTTGCTCCCAAAGATTTTGAAGTGCTTTACCGAAGGAGTCCTACCACTCCAGAGCTCATGAGGAGTTTGAGTGCTGTTCACCCGGACATTTGTTTTGTTGAGAATAACAACCGCAGCATGTGCAGCTTCACCCCAGAAAGTTGCGGGAGTTCCTGACTCATCAAGCATAGCACGAGCCATTTGTTGGACTGTTCTGTTCATTCTTTCCACAACTCCATTTTGCTGAGGGGTTCTTGCTGTAGAGAATTCTCTTCTTATCCCATGTTCTTCACAGAAATCGAAAAATTCATTTGAAGTAAATTCCCCACCTCTGTCGGATCTGAGGCACTTAATTTTGTGACCTGATTCATTTTCAACCAAGGCTTTGAAGGATTTGAATTTTTCGAATGCTTCATCTTTGTGCTTCATAAGTCCTAACCAGACAAACCTGGAGAAATCGTCAATGAATAATATCAAGTATTCTTCTCCTCGAGGTGTTCTTTTCCTGAAAGGACCGCATGTATCTGTATGTACTAGCTCAAGAGGCATGCTAGCTGAACCTTCTTTCTCTGGAAAGTTAGTTCTGGTTTGTTTTCCAAACTGACATGATTTGCATATGGTGTTGTCAGGAATTTTGATATCTGGAAGATCGCGAACTGCCTGATATTTGCATGCTTTCCTTATTTGTGAAAAGCTTAGATGTCCCAACCTCCGATGCCATAACCAGTGCTCATCATCCTTGCTCAGATAGCATTGTTGTTGTCCTTCTTCAAATATGTACAGATTATTTGGAGTTCTTTTGCCTTTGATCACTGTTTTACCTGTATCAAGATCACGAACAAGACATCCATTTGATCTGAATATAACCTCGGTTCTTTGATCACACATCTGGCTGACACTTAGAAGATTATGCTTCAATCCATCAACATACAAAACATTTCCAGCCTTGACCTTTTCTTTTAACTGAGCAATGCCTTTTCCTTTTATAGTTGCAGGAGTATCATTTCCAAAAGAGACTTTCTTTCCTTTTTCTAGAGCAGAATATGACTCAAGTTTTTCTTTATCACCTGTCATATGCTTCGAACATCCACTGTCAATGTACCATAGATTTTCCTGTCCCTCTGCATAAAATGCTATCCCACATCTTTCTGTTTGTGGTTCCTTTATTCTCCATGTTTTGGTGCTTGAGGCTTGTTCCTTTTTCTGCTGAAACCTGCTCCTGCATTCAGAGTCTTCATGACCAAAGTTATTGCAAATAGAACATTCAACTTCATTTTCAAGAACCGAAAAGTTGTTATAGGTCCTTTTTGTAATCCCGGTCATACTTCTTTGTTTTTGAGCTTCCCTAGTCATGATTGTTTTATATGCAACACATTGAGCTGCTTTGTGACCAAAGTTATGGCAAGAAAAGCATTGTCCATTGAAGAAACTTCTGCGGTTATCGAATCTACCAGCCAATTGATTGTAATTTCTATTGTCATCTATTCTTGAACCAAATTGAGAAGATTTTACCTGTGGCTGGTTGTAGCTTTTGTTCACCCTTAAGATGGATTGCCCCTGATAGTTTCTGTTTGTAATTCGTCCCTGCTTTACCTGATGATCTTCATTGTGCTTTTGCTCATTTCTTCTTGCTGCATCAAGATAACTTTTTGAGGTGGATGCTTGAGAAGTTTCTCCATTATAGCCCAGACCTGTCTTGTTTAGTGGAGACCGCTGCACATTGATAATCTCATCCAAAGTTTCAGATCCTTTGACAAACTTGAGATTAATAGCTTTTGTTTTCTCAATCTCTTTTCTAAGACCAACAATTTCACCTTCTAATTTTTCAAGATGTTTTTCCTTTTCATCAATTTGAAATTGTAGAGTATCAATGATCATGTTCTTTTCTTCTATACATCTCTTGAGTCTAGTAATTTCATCATAAAGGTTATCCACATCTATAGCATCCATATAATCATCATCTTCAAATGCCATTAACAACTTATATTCATTACCTTGTTCATCTTCATCACTGTTTGATAGACCATCACTATCTTCATGAGTGTAGTAGCTTTTCTTATTTGCGTTCTGTTTCTTGTTCCATCTAGTAGGTTCCTTTCCTTTATCCTTATAAGGACATTTTGCAGCATAATGACCTACTCTTCCACAAGCAAAGCATTTAAAAGGTAACTTACCTCTGAACCTTCCAGAACCCCTTTGAAGATTTCTAACAAAATTTGATTCTTCTTCCTCTTCTTCTGGGACGTGGCTTGCTTCATAATAATCTCCTTTGCCTGATGCCTTGAAAGCAGCTTCTCTTCTGTCTGATGGACCTCCCTTTCTCATTTCATAAGCAGTTAGAATTCCATGTAGCTGAGACATAGTAAGAATTCGTAGATTTTCCTTTTCTTCTATTGCAGATACTTTAGATTCAAACTTGGGGGACAATGATCTTAGAACCTTTTCAACCACAATAGCCTCTTTTATTTCTTCACCCAAATTTTTCATACAATTAACAACCTCATCTACCCGAAGAAAATAGTTAGCCACACTTTCATCATTATACATTTTGAGAGTCTCATACTGAATTCTGAGAGTTTGAAGTTTAGCACGCTTTACCTGTTCATCTCCTTCATAGCTCGTGACAATTTTGTCCCATATCTCTTTTGCGGATTTATAGTGCATTACTTCATGAATTCTGATTGAGATATACATCCTAATAGAGTACTGACTGCTTTCGCATTTGTTTCATACTTCTTTTTCTCGGTTGCATCTGTAGGAATAGCTGAAGGAAAAGCGTAGCCTGTCTCTACGATGTCCCAAACTTCTGTACCAAGAGATTGAAGATAGGCAGTAACTCTTACCTTCCAATAATTGAAGTTTGTCCCATCAAAAACTGGTGGCCTGATTGATGCTTCTCTCTCGTAGTTGCTCATGATGAACGATCTACCTTCAAGTGATCAAGCTTCTCTGAAGGACCTGCTCTGATACCAATTGTTGGAAATAATACTGAGAGGGGGGGTGAATCAGTATTATCTAATTCTTTTAATAAATCTTCCTTATTTGTTCTTTGAATTAGTTTTGCATGTCAGTACCATAAAATAATGAGCATGAACAAAGAAAACAGATAGTCACACCAAAGAACACAAGATGTAAGGTGGAAACCCAATGTGGGTGAAAACCACCTGCTGCAATATGTCTCTATCTTCTTTCAAATTAGAAACTCCTTTTACAATGGTTTTGTACTGGTGCAGTCCTTTACCAGTACGCAGGCTGCAACCTGCAGAGAGCTACAACTCTCTCTCGTTTTCCAGTCTCTCCTGGAAGGGAGCTACAACCCCCTACTTCTTTTCTTACAAGGACCACTTTTCATAAATTTTCAAACTGGATCCATAAGCATCAAATGATCATCAAGTATAAGAGAATCACCCAGTCAACTGTAGTAACCAGATCAACAATAATAGAACCAAACCCAGAACACAGCAATGATAAACAGAGATTTTAAGAGAAGTAAGCAGCTTCACCCTTGTACTGCCTGCTTACAGTAAGCACCCTGCTCAACTGCTCGCCTGCTTACGTACGCACCCTGCTCAACTGTTCGCCTGCTTACGTACGCACTCTGCTCAACTGCTCGCCTGCTTACATATGCACTGTATCCATTGAACTGCCTACGGACCTCCGCACCTGCAACCCTTCTGTGCCTGCGTACCGGTGCACCTGAAACGCTTCGTTCCTGCGTATGTACGCACTTTTCTTTCACTGTACCTGCATACCTTCGGGCATAGATGATTTCAAGACTTCAGAAATAACCCAGACAGTCAGATCTACAGATCTGAACATGCGCCGAAGAGATCTCAATCCATCAGTAGATTCGCCTTATTTAGATCTAGACATTACTCCCAAGAGATCATAATATTTCAGATCTAGCCCTCATAAGATATTCAACTCAAAACATGCTCAAGCCAAATGATCTCCTTTGCTTTATATAGGAAAGCTCTTCCTTAAATCATGGATCAATACCACGGGTCGACACCATAATAACACAAAACCGTCGGCTAAATACCAAAGGTTAAACATAAGAAACCCCACGTGTGCTTTTCTCTGCCTTGAAATGTGTGCACTGGGGGTACGCACCTCCTGAACGGGATAACTGCGGGTATGTACGCACTTTATGTAACACCGACCTGCGTGTACGCACCTTATGTAAGGTGTACCTGCGTACCCCTTATTTTCTTCAATATTTGATAGCTGATCATCAATCTCTGCTGCAGACTTGAAGTACTGTGATCTATCACCTGAATGGGTTGCCATCAAGGACAACACTTTAGCCATAATGCCAACACCTCCTTCCCATCACAACTCCTACACCCTAGTATGCACAAATTGTGCCACAAGATAGATGGAAGCCAAGGCATTCCCTACTACAACTAAATAGGAAGTCATAAAGTTTCTATAGGAAGAGTTCTTCACTAGGTTCAAGATACCTTAGGAAATAGTTATTACTGGGGGAGCTAAATTCACTTCAATGCATGTTGAATATCTAATGGAGACATACAAGATCAAGCACAAAATCACAACACCATACCAACCGTAGGCAAATGGACAAGTGGAAGGGATAAATAATATTCTTGAGCCTATTATCACCAATATTACCAAACTACACCTCAAGGATTGGGTTGATAGACTCGCTGAGGCTCTCTAGGTGTACCGAACGACATGGAGAACTAGTATTGGTTTCCCCTTGTAAGAACTAGTGTATAGGAAGATAGTTATTTTGTTGATTGATATAGAGATTCAGACACTTATAAAATCAATACAACATGGAATGGACCTATCCAAAACTCAGAAGTAAGGGGCCCTCTAGGACAATGATCTAGATGAGCTTCACTAAATTTCTTCACACCATATATCAATGATATAACACTAGATAACATGGTGGCATGAAAAGTTCATCAAGAAGAAGAAATTTAAAGTGGACACAGGAATTTTTTATTTGAATCCAAATTTAAGGATTTTCAAGGAAAAGTTTGTGTTCAATGGCTCAAACCATACAATATAGAAATTATATATGATAATGTATCCATCAAACTTCATACCATTGATGAAGAGAGAATTTTAGTAATGGAAAACAAACACGATATTTCATTATATCATAGGCCCTTATCAAAGGAAGCCTTCTTGAGCAAAATTAGATATGGATAACCAAATAATGACTTGGATATTATACGTAAGGGAGAGATCCCTGGAAAGTAAATTATTCTCACATCTTGTTCCCCCCCACCCCCACTCACCCCACAAAAAAAAAAATCCATATATGAAAACACTTAGGGACATAACCTGGGCACATGTCATGTGAAAATATCCTACAATGGCACATGCCATGTTGAAAAAGAAACCAAATTTTTTTAAAAAGGAATAAAAGAAAAAGTAAACTCATGAACAAAGGGGATTCATGGTTTCATGATGGTTATGTTAGGATCCTTCTGCTCACACACTTATAGTTTCTTTACCATTTTTTCTACTAATAAAGTGATTTTCAAGATATGCAGGAGAGGATGTTGTTGTTTCCAAAACTCTATTGTTGCAACTCCATTGTGCAACCCTAATGTTGCAACTCTATTGTTGAACCCCCATTATCGCAACTCTATCAATGCATTTCCATTGTTGTAACTATGATGTTTCAACTCAACCATAAAAATCCAATTTCTATAACTCTGGAGCACCATCGCTACAACTTTGTTATTGTACTCCCTTTGCTACAACTCAATGATGAAAATCTCGTTACTACAACTCTAGAGCGCCATTGTTGAAACTTTGCAGTGTCATTGCTACAACTCCACTACTATAGTTTAGATAGATAGAATGGGTGATGATGATTCCTACTATGACAACATTACCATATCGAACTGCAACTCTAGACGACATCATTGTTGCAACTCTCAAAGCACCATTGCTACGACACTGGAACCCTATTGCTACAACTTTGGGACGTTGTTGCAACTTAGGAATTATGCTAGAACTCTAATGCCAATGTGGCTATGAGTTTCTATGTGGGGATAACATACCAGCATGATGAAGGTACAAGGCATAATGGCCACTAATAGTAAGTCAAAGATGTACATTTCTTGAAATGATGAATAACATTTATTAGCATTACTTGACTTGATCTCCTATTTGAATTCACTTGCATCACTCACTACCACAATCACCCAATGACATGATCACCCTATCTAAAAACCAACCCATTCCATAATTGGAAATCTCCAACCATAGAATTGTCTCATTCCATATATGGGGCATCTTTCAATAGGGAGGTTGGATAGAATATATACACAAACTGCAAAGGTAATATGATGAGGCTGCCCTTGAATTTTCCACAAATTTTAGGAAGGAAAGGTATGCAGTAGTAAAAATATGCAAGTGACATAGGATGTTGTGTCTGAAGTAATAGGAATTGCTTAGATGAGAGAATGATGGTATTATCGCCGCAGGCCAAAAATTGAGTTCATGGAGCAGTTTCTTGAGCTAGGAGAAGCCCTAGTTGGGGGACTGCATTTTATAGACGATCATTTTCGGTTCCATGGAGAGATGTTTCTCTAGTGGTGTAGAGATATATAATTTGTGAAGGCCACCATAGGGTCATGTATTTACAACACACTAGGTTATTGGACCATTTATTGCATAGAAAGCTAGTTAATAAGTCATTTTTCCTTTCAAGTTTGTTGTAGGCTATGATTTTTCTTGTGCAAAAATTTGGACAACCTAAGGATTCTCTCTAACATCATGGGCTCATAAAAAATTTGGTTGAGCATGCATTGCAAAAAGAAGGTTGGGTGTGGATTGAATTTGCAAGAGTAACCATAGAGATTGCAGTTACTACAATTTTGTGTGGAGGATATGCATCTACTACAACTCCACCCTAAGACTATATGACTGCAGCTTTGGAGACTTGTTAACATGTAGAAATATTCCTCCTGCAACTAGGGAGTATTTTCTTGATTAGAGTCCCAATTAGACTCTTTTCATTTAGATGGTCATATAATCTCTAGAACAAAGGCTTGGTTTCCTATGTTAACTAAAACTAAAATTAAACTAAAAAAACTATGATTAATCTAAGGAAAATATAAGATATATTCTAATCATTTAAAAAACATGAACGCAATTCGTTGGTATGATAGGATCAGTTTAAACATTAGAGATTAAAGGATTTAAATGAACATAATACCACGTGAAATGTCATGTGATTTAAAACCCTAAGAGGAATTTGAGTCCAAAATCAGACAGATAATTTTTCCTTGAAGTTTTTATGCAAAAAAAAAAATCCAAAATATATTTTGAGGTTTTCATCCTATTCAAACATTCTTTTTTTGTATTTTCTGAAATATATATATATATATATGCATGCATTACCTAAAGGAAATTAATGATAACTTCTATCTCACAAATGAGACCAATAAAATCCTATCTTTGAATATCATATTCCAACGATCTAGTAGTAATGAACAATTTAACAATTTTTCAACTCCTAGTGATAAAAGGATGTAGATTGTAACATGTCATAAGAAATGTTTAACAGAATAATCAAATATTAATTCAGAATTAAATAGTACAAGTTATAGATAAATACTAGAGGCATCCATTAAGTAATTAAAATGATGTCCTAACATAAATCTCATAGCTCATCACACATTAAAACTGAAAATGGTCTTCAAAAAAGTTGATACTTCAAAACTGATTCAAAAATACAAGTTTGTAGTCTTCACCATTTCTTGACCCTTTGCACCAACACAAAAGGTTCTATAAATACTATATAAAAAAAATAAGATAAGTCTTGAAACAAGAAAATCAACATATTTTCTGAAAGTAAATGCTTAATTCTAAAAATATAAATTCTATCCTTGTTCAATTGATATCTGCTTGAGAAGTAGGCAACATTTCCTCGTCTTCAGAATCTTCATAGTTGATGTTGATAAATGGGAGGGGTGCATGAACTTCGATATATTTTGCCCATTGTGAATATACTTCGGAAACTACAAAGAAATGAATGGAAAGAAATTGATTAATGTTGATTTGACAGTTGGCAATCAATCCTTGGACCTTTTTCTTTATTTTCCAATACTTGATTTTAAATCTAGTAATAATCTTGATTTGTTCAAAAGTCAATTGTAGAAATTTTTGAAAAGTTTGTTGTTTCTATACTTTAATCCTTTTGATTTCTACCTGGTCCTTGATAGAAAGATCTTATGTTGGTTTCTTTAAGTCTCCTGGAACAGTTTCCTTCAATGGCTTGGAACTTGGCAGGTCGAATTCTTCTATAAAGTTTGTCCCTTTCTCCCAGATTTTCAAACATTATCCCTGTTTTTTTTGTTTTATGGGCGGTTCACGAACAGTGAGTGGTCACAACATCCACAGAAAAATACAGGTAGATCAACCCGAAGGGATCTACTCATCAACCAAACTAGCAAGGCTTAACCCCAAGGGCATCGAGGAGATTTGACCCTGTGACCTCCCAATAAGCGAGGTACTTAACAACAGGAACTCAACCAATTGAGCTATCCCTTGCGGCTAACATTATCCTGTTGCTCAAGGATGCAAGCATCGATCTCTTACCTGTCTTTGAAACTTTTGAAATCTCATAAGAATGAAATTCCTTTTCCTATTCAAGAATAGACAAAAAATTGTTTTTAATTGATTTGTCTTCTTCTATTAACAAATCAATCCTTTCATTTAAGTCTGTAATTTCTTGATAAAATATTGATATTTTATCCATCTTTTTATAGAAATTTGATTGATTTTTACTTAAAATTAGATAAATTTGTAAAGCTTGCTCTCTAAAAACTCCCAGACTCTGTGTGGCTTCTTGATTCTAATTAAGTTGACTCTAAAGAGATTTGATTTTCTCTTTTAAAGTTGTGATCATGATCTCATAATTAATTTCAGCTTCTTCCTTCAAAATGTCAGTTTTCTCTTCATGCATTTTTCTTAATTCCTGAATGTGTTGTTCATGTTTTGAATTTACCTCTTTCAATTCTTTCTGAAAATGCTTCTGTAGATTTTCCATTTCTATAGTGAATCCTTGAATTAGAGTTGCAGAATACTTTTGCCAATTTTCTTCTTTAAGCAATTCACTTTTCTCCAATTTTTTCTCTGAACCTTTAATTTCTTGTAGATTGTTATCATATGAGGATGCAAGCTCATTCAAATGATATTCGTTGTAATTAACAAAATATCCTAAGGCCTGAGAGGATACTTGGGATTTTTCTTTCACATCTTCTTGAGCCTGCCAACTAAATTTGAACACGGTCTCTAAAGAATCATGTTTCCTTTTCTTTGTTCTCCTTACAACTGATTTCGTTTGAGAATTGAAATAATAATCTGTCATAGAAGGAATTGTATCTGGAACTGCCTCTAACTCAGAAATGGGTTTAAACATAAATGATTCCCAAGGAATCTTGGTAGAAATGGGTGTGATTGAGGTCTTAGGAGATGTAGTTGAAATAGTATCTATCTTTTTATGTGATTCCATTATCTCTTCATTCTTCTTGGTGGCAGTTTCACCAAATATTTGCTTCTCTTTCTCCTGGTCAACTTTCATTTCTTCTCTTGTTGTAGTTTTTGGTTTCTTCTATTATGTTTCCTCGGGGGAAATAATTAGAATAATTTCTTCTTCAGGTTTTCTTTCCTTTTCTAGTTTTTTTTTTTGTTACTGCACTTTCCTGCTTCTCTTTCAAAATTTCCATTGTTGTGACCTTTGCTTCCTTACCTATGACAACAACATCTTCTACTTTTTCAATTTCAAAATTTTATTCCTTTTGAGAGACAAAAGAAGGATCTAAAGTGATTTGGTTGAAATTAAAATGAAAGACTTCAAAAGCTTTTAATTCTTAAAAAAAAATGTTGAGACGGAGACCCTTTCTTTTAAGAAATTTTCAAACAAATTTTCTCTAAACTTTTGTAATTGGTCTCTTGTTTCAATGTCTAAGAGTTTTCCTCTTTCAATAACCTGTTGGAACTCATCAATATCTATGAAAATCTCATCAAAGGGAGGGTCCTGATGAGTGAATATTTTCATATAGCTGAATGTTATATAATGACTGTTAATAATCCCATTAGGATCATTGTCGTAATGAGGTAGAGAATATAACCAAACTTTTTGAAGCTCTTCATCTTCCTTGAATCCATGTCCTTTGTCCCTGATATTTATGTCACCAAACTTAATTGGAAAACTAGGCCAAATTTTCTTTTGTAATTTACTTAATGTTTTAGCTTGCCCATTTAAAATAGCTTGATTTACATCTTCTCTCAAAGCAATCCTTTCAGGGATATAACGGGGTAAAAGGTGAGGACCAATCTCACTTCCAAAAACTCTTATATAGGAAAATAACTCCCCCACAAAGCAATGACCATATAGAAAATGTGTTTGTATCCAAGGGGAGATTCTAATGACAACTTTAAAGAGTTTGTGATATTTTGTGACAAAATATTGGCCCAATTTAGATGTTTCCTCTCATTTAAAATGTTATGGATTATTGGAATCCATTTTATTTTACAATGTTCAAGATATTGTTCCCCATATAATTTGGTTAACATTTTGATAAGGACTCTGATGGGTTTCTTGAAAATAGCTATGGGATACTCTTTGTTTTCTCTAAGCTCGAAACCTTCATCTTCTTCCCTTAACCAGTCTTCAATCACTCTATCATAATTCTCTCCACATTTCTTGAAGACAGTGCTTCAAAAATTCTTAAGGAAATCAACATTAAGATGGATTTATGGGGTACTAAGCTTATAGATGGTCGATAGGACTTTAATTTTCCATGAGGCTATGACAATTTTGTGATGGTCTAATATTGTTTGGGTTGAAATATCAGCATGAGAAAAAATCCATGAAACCATGTCATAATAAGGAAAAAATTTGGCCCTAGTTGCTACTTTGTGTAACTTTGTTGCTCTTATTGCTTCAAACTAATTGTTATTTGTTTGAGAAGATCTTGTGTTGTTTAGCCATCCTCTTTCTTGAAAGAAATAAAAAATTACTCCTATATCATTGTACCTACTCTTTTTATCTAGTAAGTTGAGTCTAAGATGAGGAATGGGTTGAAGCTGACCTCCTTCAGTTGTGGATTCTCCATTTCTTTAAATTTCTCCCTAATCTACTCCATTTGTTGTTTCGATGTTGGATATTTTCCTTTTTTCCCCATTCTATGACCTGTGAACAAAAAACAAAGCATATATCAACTTCTCCTATTTAAAATTTGAAATTGAATTAAGAATTACGCATAATATCATCCTGCTTACATAGAATTTTTGTAACTGATGTCATATTTTCTCAATTCAATTTTTTCTTTGAATGAGGCTTAAGAAAATTACATGTAGGTGCAATATTCTAAGAAATTATGAATTTTGATTAGAAATCTGAGAAAGGCGTGAATTAATTTGTTCATTAATTTTTCTTAGAGAAATCCAACTGTTTCTTTTCATGAATTGAGAAAGGATTGGAGAAATTTATTGTTGATTTAACAAACAAATCAATTAAACGTGAAATGAAGGAATTTCAAAATCTATTTCAAAAAGTGAACTGCATACAAATCAAGAAAAAAAAATATTTTAATCAGATAGTCGTACAGTCGAGAGGTCGAATGGTAGGGCAGCTTTCATTTATTATTGATTTATTTGATCCCAACCCTGACTACACAATAGTCGAGTTTTGTCTTTAAGTCGGGTAGTCAGATGTTCAAGCAATCAAGTGTAATGTTTACAAATATTTTGGTAGTCACCCCTACCTATTAGTCGAGAGGTCAGACAGTCAAGCGGTCGGATGGTCGGGCATTTTCATAGTTTTATTTAAAATATTTTTGGAAATCCGACTTCCGACCTAAAAAAAAATATTTTTTTTTGTTTTTTTATGAAAAATAATAAAATTTGTTTAGGGCCTTTTTTTTTTAGTTATTATCATTTTTTTTATGTACAAAACAAAAGAAGGTTATTGTAAACCTAAAAACAAGACTGCAAGTATTGCAACTCCTAGATCCATAGTCGAAGAAGACATTGTTGTAACTCTTATAGCAACAAAATACCCTGGTGTTCCAATTGAGGAAGAAATCCCTAAGGATCATGCTACAACTCCTTAGAAATACAAGAGTAATCATGATAGTGTTGTTGAGATAACAAGGATAAAATCCACAACCAATATATTGAGAAGAATGAAAAAGAGGCTAGAATATGCATCCATTCCAAAGAAGAAAAGGACCAAGTATATACTTGTTGCTGCAACTTATAAAATACAAGAAGAAACTCTTGCTGCTACACAAGAAGCAGCAAAGGTGGAAAAAAGGAGTTGTCACACAAGGAGAACCCCTTGTAGCTCCACAATAACAAATAGGGGTAATTGAAGAAAGAAACCCTATTGATACACAAGAACCAATAAAAGTGATTGGGGATGGTAAATATTTTTTGGGCCTACACTTAATGAAGAAATGGAGACACAAATCCTTGTTGCAACACAAGAACTACAAGGGAAATTCTAGGAGAAGGCCTTGTTTGTAATAGCCATGGTCAAAAATCCCTGTAATAAAAGTTAATAAAGGGAAAATAATAACCAAGGTCATGGGACATGTATTCCAAGCTAAATCTTGAGAAAAACATCTTAGTGTGGGTGTTCATTTCATTTATTAAGGCTAAGGAAATTTTCAAAGGCTTTGGAAAGGCATGAGGCATTAATTGTCATTTTATTTATGAAAATAATGGAAATTAGGGGAAAAGGAAGGTAAAAGGTCAGAGGTTGCATGTAAGGAGGAAAATGAAGGAAAATAATGGAAAATTGAAGAAAATAATGGCCTCATTAACAAAAATGATTTTGAGGATCAGTTGGTACCTTTTGTCAGTTCAGTTTTGGAGCTCTCTCTATTCTCTCTCTCTCTCACCCTTTGACAGATAGAGTTTTCTTGGATCACTCTAGAATTGGATCAAGGAAAGCAAAGGAATGACCAAGAAGGAAAAGGAAAGTGAATATCAAGCAAGGAAGAGAATCATCTAGCAGCTATAGTGGGATGATTTACAGGTATCAATTTGCATGTGTGATTTCCTTGCTAGATTTGGCATGCATGTGTGTATTTGGTTCTCTTGTTGTCATTGGCATGGGTTTTACCAGGTGTGACAATGTTCTTCAGCCTTGCCTTTCCATTTTCGGATAGCCATGGTTTGATGGGTTCTCTTGTATTTAGTTGAGCTGGATTTCTAAATGGTTTCGAAACTAAGTGAGGTGGTATTTGAAAGAAAGAACACAAGGTCTAGGAATCCCTGGACTGTAGAAGGTGGGATTGTGTTAAAGTCATATTTTGTGTGCCTCGGCGGCCTAGGAATCCTCAACTGGTGAATGGTGAAATATACGGTAAGCCCTAGAGGTTTTTTCCCTTGATCGGGCCTAGGAATCCTCAATTAGTGAATGGTAGGATATACAGTAAAGACTGGAGCGTGGATTCTTGATTAGGCCTAGTAATCCTCGATCATTGTATTGCAAGATATATAGTAAAGCCTAGATACTAGGAGATAAAAAAATTCCTCATGGTGTAGGTGGAGAAATCCAGTGGCATCCATGTTTGTTTAAGGCCTAGTGATTCGGTGGGCCTAGTGATTCTGTGGGGATTGCGGTAAATCCTGAGGAAACCTAGTTTGGTTTGGTTTTGAGTCCCACATTCATGCTTGGAATATGGCACAGGGGTGATTAGCTGAAATAAAATTTTGGTTCAACCAATCTATGGTCAGGTGGTTCATGGAAGTCCCAAACCTAGTTGGCTTTTGCATTAATTAATAATAGCTCCTTCTCCTTGGTATTTCATGTGTAGATGTATTGGCTTAAATGTGAATTTTATGGTTGTTATATCCTTGTTATTTTTGTTTGTTCTATGTTGGTTATGAGTATGTTTTATGGCAGACTTGATGTATGGTTCTCAGCATGTTTTGATTAGAAAATGAGTGTAGAATGGATATATTACCTAATAGATGATAATGAAACTATTGTGATATGGCAGCAATGCTTCTTTACGAATCTCAAATAAGTATGAGACCCCTTATGCTCAGTATTGTTGTTATGACATGGAGATTGCATATTTCTGACATGTTTGACAAAATGTATGGCATGTCTAGTAGCAATCTGGTCAAGTCCTTACTCAAGCATTTGCATTAGTACCTTCATTTCAATGTCAGTTATCATTCCTAAAAGTTTCATGAAGTTATGGGTAGTGGCCTGAGTCCCGACCCTGAAAATGTGGCATAGGATTTGGGGTCGTTGGTTCGAAACTAATTGAAAAAGACCACAGTCACTAGCATGCCTTGCTGTGGGAGTGATTGGAAAGCCTCAATCGCTTGCATGGATTTTCATGGGAATGGATGAGGGTCCATATCACTGAAATGTCAAGTTGTCTACGGGGTTGGTCACCTAGAAAGGTTTGTTGGTTCCTGAAGTTTTTGCAGCATGTGTGGAAGATCAAAATGGTTTTGTTTTGTCAGTTCCACTTCCTTAATTGTACATGGGGATTTGAATCACATCATAATATCCTCTCGTCAGATGTTTACCCAACAAGCCAGTCAACTTGGGTAATGTGGGAGGAGGTTGTTATAGAGTGGGATCTTTGAATGGTTCACCCCTTGGATTGGATGAATGGTGTGTTGGTCATGCATTCATGTTGGTTGCATAAATGTGTTCTATATTCTTGTGGTATATGTACGTGTTGTTTATCCATGGTCGTGGTCATGGTTGCATTGGTTTCGCTATGTGAAATTGGATGGTGTGTTGTTGGATGTGTTCGTCATGAGTGTATGATCGTTATGCATTGGTTATGCATGTCAGTGCTTGTATATTGTTATGCATGCATTCATATGGTTGTAGTTTTCATGCATGAGTTCATTGTATGCGGTTGGTATGATTAGGCATTGATAACTAGATAGTGGTTAAACTATTATATGTTGATGTGATTATGATTATACATGTGTTGTGTTAATCTAGTTGATCTTGCATACGAGATATCCTCCCTTGAACTATACTGAGGTATGTTGATTATGTTATGTTTTAGTTTTAGCTGACATGGTACACTTGTAGGAAAGAGATCAAAGATGACTAGGAAGATAGATCACAAGATTCTCCCTATGGGATAGACAAGCAGCGTGGTGTTGGGAATTCTTCTGACTTAGCAGACACATTGAGAAGCTTGAAGGTAGAAATAAGGATTTACAAGGCAGATAATGACAAGATAATTCTGGCACAAGAGAAACAAGCAGAAGTTAATGTAGTAATCCTTCAATTTTTTTTAGAATTGCAGAGATAGGGACCACTTCAGATTATCCATGGGCTGAAGAACAGGACAAATGGGGCATATGGCAGTAAGTCTCATGGTGGGCACAAGTCAAATAGAGATGACATGATCAAGGATGGTAGGTTCTTGGATGCTCCAGATAGGGGAGGTGCTAGACACAAGTTCTATTCTAGTTCTGGTTCTAATCAGACTATGATCATCATCGTTATCATCCTTACATGAGGAGTGACAAGGGATATTTTCCAGATGAGTTCGAGAAAACAAAGCCACCTACCTTTGATGGATATTTGAAGAAGTTGGAGGATGAAAAATCATGACTACTTGGGATGAAAAAATTCTTTGAGTTGCATGAATACACAGAGAATATGAAGCCCATAATAGCTATCTTCAGTCTCAAAGGAAAAGCAAGCATCTGGTGAGAATATATGAAGCAAGTTAGAGACATCAAGATATAAGAGTTGAGTTTGCATGAATTCAATAGACTTTTTAGGAAGAAGTACTTATCAGAGAGGTATTATGACAGCAAAGCCAAGGAATTATATGAGCTAAAGATGGGATCGATGATAGATGAGGAGTACATGACTAAGTTCCTGGAGGTATTGAGGTATGTACCATATCTTAAGGATGAGAAGGCCAGAGTTTAGAGATTTTTCAGTGGATTCTGATCAGCATTTAGAGATCAGATTGAGTATGATGAGCCTCAGTCAATTGAGGAGGTTATTGGAAAATTGAAGCATTTTTATGAGTAGTCAAAGCACAAGACAGAATCTCAGCAAGGTTGGAAAGGGAAAGACAAATCTAAAGTTAAATGGCAGTCGAAAAGAAAAAGACCTCAGGATGCAGGTGAGAAAGAAAATGTTGCACCTTACAAGAAGTTTAATGGGTCACAGCATGGAGGGAAGCATAATAAATGTGATGGTACAAGACGGTTTTAGTGTTGGACATGTGGTAAGGAGCATCTTAAGAGGGATTTTCCATAGAATCAAGGTGGTAGGCCTCATATTTATAGTGCACATGCAGCTTAGAGAGTTGGGGATGTTGGGCAAAGCATTCCACAGATTTATGAAGTGCTGGATAAAAAGCAGGAAAATCACCAGGCAACTATTATCGAGATGGACGATAAGATTTGTGATCAAGTTGTTTCCATTTTGATTAACCCTGAATCTAATTATAGTTATTTTAGTCCTCACCTGGTGGATAAGTGTGATTTGAATAAAGAATTGCATGCATAATATTGGTTAGTGGGGTTGGAAAAACTACAAAGAAGAAAGTGTATCATTAGGTAAGATCTTGTGCATTCGAGTTGAATGTTATACCTACCTCAGCACATTTGAATGTATTGTCATTGAGATCATATAGTATGCTTTTGGGTATGGACTGGTTGTATCTTCATCGGACCAAAGTGGATTGTTATGAAAAATCTATTGAGTGTTTAGATGAAAATGGAGAACAGAGAATATTGCAGGGTAAGAAGAAGGAAACATCAGTTAGAATGGTGACAGTTATGCAAGGAAAGCGTAGTCGTAAAAAAGTGTGTGTTATTTGTAGTGCATATTTCTAGTGATAAAGGTAAGGATGTTGAGGATGCAGATTTATTGAGCAGGTACCTGATCTTGTAGCAATTTCAGGATGTGTTTCTAGCCAAGATTTCAGAGTTGTCGCCTCACAGAGAAGTGGAATTTTCTATTGAGTTGGTACCAAGGGCAGCACCAGCAATCAGAAGATACCATACAGGATGAGCACTCCATAGTTAGTAGAGTTGAAGTTGCAGTTGAAGGAAATGATTAACAGAGGATACATTATGCTAAGTGTATCATCCTGGGGTGCACCAGTGTTGTTTGTGAAGAAGAAGGATGTTACTCTCAAATTGTGCATCGATTACAAGCAGTTGAACAAGGTAACCGTCAAGAATAGGTATTCGTTGCCTAGGATTGATGACTTGTTCGATCAGTTGAAGGGAGTAAAAGTGTTCTCGAAGATCAATCTGACATCCAAATATCATCACGTACGCATTAAAGAAGAAAGAATTTACAAGAAAACCTTCTGGACCAGGTATGGGCATTATGAGTTTGTTGTAGATCCATTTTCTTTGACTAATTATCCAGCTACTTTTATGTGCTTGATGAATAGTGCATTGTGTCCTTATCTAGACAATTTTGTTATTGTATTCATTGATGATATCTTGATATATTCTAAAAATGAGGAAGATGTTAGAAATTTATATATTACAGAGCAATAGAACACATAAAATATTTCATAAATATAAATATAGAAAACACATAAAACAAGAGAGACACAGATATACATGGTTCACCCAATTTGGGTTATATCCACGAAGAAACGACCAGTCCTTTCTTTATATTATCCAACAAAATTAAGAGATACAACCTACAGCAAATCTGTTGTAATTTCCTCTTCATTCTCACACAATCTCCTCTCTCATTTGTCGCTCAAAATACACATCTCCATGTTCGCAATACAATTCCCTCATATATAGTGAGGGGTTGCCTTCTAGGGGAAAAAACCCTAAATTAAACATAACTTCTACCGTAAAATCATCTACCTAATGAACGACTTAGATTGACTATGAAATTACAATATTTTACAAGGCAATTTTACATCTATTTTTAGCCTCGAGGGCACTGCCCCCAAACCCCCACCAGGGGGGGGCTCATAAAAATCATCATCGCCCCCCCTAAACCCCCATGGCAGTAAACAAACAGGTGGCGTTTCTGCCCCATTACGAGCTAGGGTCCAATGCGGTGATACCTCTGAATAAAGAAGATAATCAAGCTCCACACCCAACAATCTCCCAATTGGAGACTGATTATAACAACTCCATTGTTGCTTCATTTGTTGGACAATGACACCACTTTGGACCTGGTTGTTTCTCATCTTCATCATCATACTTAAAGACCAATTGAAACCAAGCAGAATCTCAGTTTCCCCCTGGTTAGAACTTTTTTTAACATATCTACAAGATTTTGGCTAGTGTGTATCTTTTCCAACTTCAATTGTTCATCTTTCAACACTAACCGTATGAAATGATACTTGAGCTGTATATGTTTAGTCTTGGAATGAAATGCATAGTTCTTTTCAAGATGAATGGCACTCTAGTTGTCGCTGTATAACCTTCCCAACCCTGCTTCTTACCCAATTCATCCAAAAATCTTTGTAACCAAATAATTTCTTTACTAGCCTCTATAGCAGCAACATACTCTGCTTCCATTGTTGAGAGTGCAACAACACTTTGCAATTTTGAAACTCAACTGATAGTTGTTTCACCTACAACAAACACATACCTTGTGGTGCTCCTCCTGTTATCTCTATCACCTGCCATATCTGCATCAACATATCCTTGTAGAGCAATGTTTGAACCACCAAATCATAATGCTTGATATGTGGTACCTCTCAAATACCTGAGAATCCACTTCACTACCATCCAATGTTTTTTCTTGGATTGTTCATGTACCTTCTTACAACTCCCACTACATGTGCAATATCAAGCCTTCTGTAGACCATTACATACATTAAACATCCAATCGTTGATTCATATGGAACTTTAGACATATAATACATCTCTTCCTAAGTCTTGGGACACATCTCCTTACTTAGTTTGAAATGGCTAGCCAAAGGTGTAGTAACTGGTTGTGCATTCTGCATATTAAATCTTTCTAACACCTTTTATATGTACTCACTTTGAGACGATGTTAATTTGCAATTTTTCCTGTCTCTAGTTATTCCCATACCAAGGATTTGTTTTGCAGCACCCAAATCTTTCATTGCAAACGAATTTTCCAATTTTCCTTTGAGCACATTTATTTCCTGCATGTTAGACTCTGCAACAAGCATGTCATCTACATACAATAATAATACAATATAGATGCCATCATTTTTCCTTTTGAGAAAAACACAATGATTAGAGTGACATTTAGTATAGCCTTGTTCAGACATAAACCTATCAAATTTTAAATACCACTACCTTGGAGCCTGTTTTAAGCCATACAAGCTCTTCTTCAACCTGTACACTAGTTTCTCCTTCCCTTTGACCTCATATCCTTGTAGATGCTGCATATAAATGTCTTTATCCAAGTCCCCATGGAGAAAGGTAGTCTTTACATCTAACTGCTCAAGATGAAAATGTTTTGTTGCTACTAGACTTAAAATAATTCTTATTGAAGTCACTTTAACAACAGGAGAAAATATTTCATCAAAGTATATACCTTTCTTCTATGCAAAACCCTTCACCACAAGTCTAGCTTTATACCTTTTTCTACCTCCATCTTCTTCCTTCAACCTGTAAACCCATTTTTTCTGCAATGTTTTTTTACCTGCAAGAAACCTAATTAAGTCCCAAGTCTAGTTATGTACCAAGGAGTCCATCTCTTCTTTCATGGCTAGCTCCCACTTCTTCCTGGTTTCTACCAGCACTACTTCTTCATAACATTATGGTTTACTAGAATCAGTCAACAATACATAATATAATGAAGGAGAGTATCGTTCAGGGGGTCTACTTATCCTGGTAGATAGTCTAACACCACTTTCAAGTGTTTGAGGTGTTTGTTGTTGTTGTGGTTGTTGTTGTCATTTTGGTTGTTGATCATTATGCTTTTTAGGCACCTTTACTTTTTTTGTGATCTCATCAAGCATTGTGTATTTTCTGTTTTCTTTTTCATATTCCTTTTCCTACATCTGATCTTTATACAAAACCTTTTCATTGAATATGACATCTATGCTCCTAATGATTTTGTGTTTTTCGTAATCATAAAAGTGATAACCAAAATCATTAACACCATATCTAATAGAGGTACATTTCTTTGATTTTGCCCCAAGCTTTTTTCTATTTTCTTTATTAATTTGGACAAAGGCTTCACAACCAAAAGTCTTTGAAAATGAGTAGTTTACCTTTTTACATGTCCATGCCTCCTCTAGAATACCACCATCCAAGGAACTTGAAGGCCCTCTATTTATTAGATAAATAGCAGTATCTACAGCATTTTCCCAAAATTGTAAAGGTAATCCTACATGCAATCTCATGCACCTTTCACGCTCCATGATTGTCCCATTCATCCTTTCTGACACACCATTTTCTTGTGATGTTCCTGGAATTGTCTTCTCTCTACGAATTCCATGCTCTAAACAGTACTTATCAAACTCTTTGCTGCAATATTCACCTCCATTGTCTCATCTAAGACACTTCAACCTTTTTTATGTGTCATTCTCAACCAAAGCTTTCCATTTCTTGAAAGTATCAAATACATCATATTTATTTTGAATACAATAAATCTAGGTTTTTCCAATTGCATCATAAATAAAAGTAACATAATAATGAGAGCCACCGAGATATGATACTTGAGCAAGTCCCCATACATTTGTATGCACAAGCTCTATTTTTTCACTCTTCTTTTCTTTCCCAACTCTGAGGAATTTGACTCTCTTCTATTTTACATAAACACAATTTTCACATAATTCCAAATCAACATGCTTCAAATCTAGCAACAAATTTCTTGAGTGAAGAATCTGCATCCCCTTATCACTTATGTGCCCAAGCCTATGATGCCACAATGTTGTATCTTCTCCTGTAGAGGTTAAAGCATTAACATATTTAGAAATACAATTGCATAAATACAATGTACCAACCTTTTCTCCTTTTGCTATTACCAGGGCTCCTTTAGTGACCTTCCAAGTTTTATCTGTAAAAGTAGTTACACAGCCTTCACCTCCCAACTTCCCTGTTGAAATTAAAATTTTCTTCAAATCTGGTACATGCCTTACCTCCTTCACTAGCCATTGGTTTCCATTCTGTTGTTTTATGAAAACTTTACCCATTTGCAATGATTTTACAAGGTTTATCATCACCCAAACGAACCTGTCCAAAATCTCCTTGAACATAGTCATGAAAATGTTTCCGATCAGGTGTGGCATGGAATGAGGCCCCTAAATCTACCACTCAGGCATCAATAATATTTTCTAATGAAATAATCAAAGTGTCTTGCAACACATCACCTGTCACATTCGCTTCATGATTATTTTCTTGTTGCACGTCTCTTTCTTTTCCCTTCTGAGACTTACAGTATTTCTTCAAGTGTCCTTTATTCCTGCATTTTCAACACATGATCCCTGATCTGGACTTGTATCTGCCTTTCCTTGACTTACTGTGAAATCCTCGACTCTTTCCTTTTTCCATTTTTCTTCCCCTAGTCTCTTCGTTCAAAGCATTACCTGATATCTCACCAGATATATTCCATCGCATTTCCTTGCTAAGGATTGCACCAACAACATCATCAAACTTTAAAGTACTAGATCCAAAGACAAAGTTACTAATGGCCATAACTAAACCATTCCAACTTTCTGGAAATGAGCATAGAAATAATAGAGCCCTAACTTCATCATCAAAATTTACCCCTACAAAATTTAACTGACTAGTAACCGTATTAAATTCATTTAAATGATCAACAACAAATCCACCTTTTGACATCTTCATATTAAATAAACACTTCATAAGAAATACCTTATTTGAGGACGAGGGTTTTTCATATGGTTTAGCCAATGCCGACATTAAACCTTTTGTTGTCATTTCCTTTGAAATATTAAAGGCTATGGATGTTTCTAGGCACTTCCGTATTGTTCCAAGTGCCTTTTTGTCAAGAATATCCCATTCTGTGTCTGTCATATGTGTCATCTTCTTTGTCTTTTTTCTCAATGGTAGGTACAAATCTTTCTTATAAAGATAACCTTCCATCTACATCTTCCACAGCTAGTAGTTTTGGTCGTTAGATTTTTCGACCCTAAACCTGTCATCTTTTGCCATTGCTCCCACCGGAACCAGGGACCCTTCTCTCCTATGAGTTTATCAGCCAAATAGACCTTCAAATTTGATGCCAGTTCTTTAAAATTATATATTACATAGAAATAGAACACATAAAATATTGCAGAAATAAAAACACAAAAAACGCATAAAACAAGAGAGACACAAATATACATGGTTCACCTAATTTGGGCTATGTCCACAGAGAAACAACCTGTCCTTCCTTTATATTATCTAGAAAAATGAAGAGATACAACCTACAGCAAATTTGTTGTAATTTCCTCTTTGCTCTCACATAATCTCATCTTTCTTTTGTCGCTCAAAATTCACATCTCCATGGCCACAATACAATTCCCTCATATATAGCAAGGGGTTTCCTTCCAGGGGAAAAAACCCTAAATTAAACATAACTTCTACCATCAGATCATTTGCCTAATGAACGACTTAGATTTACTACAAAAGTACAATATTTTACATCATCGTTGCCTCCCCCTGGCGGAGAATAAACAGGTGGCATTGCCACCCCATTACGAGCTAGGGTCCAATGCGGTGATACATCTGAATAAAGAAGATAATCAAGCTCCACACCCAATAGAAGAGCATGTCGAGCACATAGCAGCCGTGTTGATGTTACTAAGAGAGCATCAGTTGTATTCTAAGCTTAACAAATGCAGTTTTTTTCAGCTAGGTACATTACTTGGGACATGTTTCCAAGGAAGGCATAGTAGTGGATCGAGAGAAGATAAGGGTTATCATGGAGTGGGAAGCTCCTAAAAATGTGGATGAGATAAGATGATTTATGGGGCTAACAAGTTATTATAGGAGGTTCATCATGAATTTCTCTCACATTTCATATCCTATTATATCACTACAGAGGAAAGGTAAGAAATTTGAATGGACATAGGAATGTGTGTTGAAAATAGCAACAATAAATGATAAAAATAGAATCAAGAAATTCCAGTTTAATTTGTCCTTGAATTAAACCGAGAATTAAAATCGAATTTTATTCTCATGGCAACTTGTAATAGTTAACTAGAGTGATTTGACTTAGTTAACTTAGGAATTTTTAGTTGGAAGTCTTTCTGAAGTCATGTATATGTTCTCCCTATATTATAGGGGTCCAGGATGAGTTCAGTATGAGTGGTAATTAGTTAGCTCTATTTATTGAGTTAAGTCCAGTCAAATTAGTTCCAAACTGTTTGAGGAACTAATAGTGAGTTAATAGTTAGTTGATGCTTTAGTGCACTCAACTAGTGCTACTCTAGTTAACTGAATATTCCCCCATTAGAAACTCATGCATGTTGATTTTGAGAAAGACCCAGTTGAGACTAGAGTGCAGGGGCAGTGTACTATTTGTTGTATAATTTTCTGAGATGTACTGATAGTGCATGCAATTAGGAACTGATCCTTGAATGGATTGCATAGTTTTGGATGAGGAATTTCCCTTTAAACACGGGCTAATTCTCTCAGGATTTGGGCAAAGAATTAGAAGCTTGGAGGCTTGGAAATTTGGCTAAGTATTGGCGAAAGGAAGTCATCAAGCGAAGGATAGGAAATAATTGTGCAGGTTGAGCTCAAGGTTGAGCAGATCATATTGTACTTATCCAAATTATTTGACCAAGGGCACATTGAAATAGAGACTTGGAGAGCTTGTGAAGAGGTTAAGATTTTGCCTTGAGCTTTCTTATGAGTTGGAGATTGAATTTTCTGAGTGTTGGGATTTTTCTAGAGAGAACAGGCATTGTAATTTCATCTTGATTTTCCAGATTAATACAATATAGTAGTGGGGTTTTGAGTTGTGGATTTCCTTGGATATTTATTGTGTTATGTGTCATTGATGTTCTTCCTCTTGTTGATTATTATTTGCTCGATCTTTATGTGCTTCCATTGTAAAGAGTAGAATTAGATTCTTGTCTCTTGTTTTAGTAGATTTCATGAGCTTGTGAATCTATAGGATTTTTTACATGGTATCGAAGTTGAGAACAATATACTAGAGTATATTTCGAAGTTTTGAGTTTTGGGCCATGAGTTTGTAGAGAGTATATGAAAATTGTTGTGTAAATTTTTCAAAAACAAATAGTAGATCTGGATTCCTTGCGAAAAATACCCAAATTTAAAAAAAATCAGCCGAATCGGAATTCGGACGAGGAAGATATTGTTGATTTAAAATCAGCTCTTTTTCTAGAAAATTTTGTGACGACGTGACAAAGGAAGATATGGTGAGCCTTTTTCTTCTTGGACTCCCAAAGAGTTTGCATAGTTATTAGAACTTTGTCAATGGTCAAGAGAACCTACCAGATTGGGAACGACTATGGTCGAATTTGATGCAGGATGAACACCAGAGATGGGACCTCTTCCAAGGAATTGGAAGAGGATTTTGCTTTAGTGAGTAAGGCAAAGAAGGCCAAGGGGAATATGTCCCAAGGCGAGGAGGGCGGAAAGAAGATGGGCTTGATGAAAATCAATTGTTTTCACTATCATGAGCACAGGAACTATGCCAAGAACTGCCCACAGAAGAAATCAAGCAAGAAGGAGCCGACAATAGCGGTAGGAGGTGAAGCTCTAGCTTCACAATTTGAACTTGATTTCACTCTCATTACATGCATGGTCGGCACTTCCATGGGAGGTGTTTGGTATCTTGACAGTGGTGCCTCATTCGAAATGATGGGGAATAGAGATCTCTTTAGTGATTTTGAGGAGAAAGACCTCATGTAGAGCATAGAGTTTGGAGATGACAAGAGGCAAGAGGTATAGAGCTATTGGGATCAGTACGATTACCTTTCAGAGGGAGTTTGGCTCCCCTCTTAGGATCACAGATGTGATCTATGTTCTAGGACTAAAGAAGAATCTTGTTTCAGTTGCAGTATTGGAAGACCGTGGCTATGATGTGGTTTTTAGTAAGGGAAAGGTTTTCCTTAGACACATCACCATGGGACAGGTGAAACAAATCAGTGCACGGGTCAAGAACTTGTATGCTCTTGAGGTTCAAGATGCATGCAAAGCCTTGAGGAGAAAGGAAAAGTTTAGAGACCTAGTGTTTGAGAGGGAGATTAAATTACCTCTCAACATGAAGCCCTTGGAGAAGCCTCAAAAGTAGCTTCAGGAAGTTATGGAGCAACCACAACTAGAGAAGCTAAGAGGAGACCACGTGGAGATATCCACTCAAGCAAAGAACGAGTCTCAGAAGTTGTCTCAGATAATTGTGGAGCAGCCACAATTGGAGAAGCTGAGAGGAGACCGAGTGGACACATCCATTCATGTAGAGACCTCCAGTAGGGGGAAATTTCGAGCCAAGTGGGAAGAGGGATCACATGCAGCCATACCTCTAGGTGAGAGGTGGGGCGAATTGAAGTGATAGTCCCAAGAGAGTTGAAATTGGGTAGGGTCCATTGAGTGTTTTTATCTCATGGATCATACCTTGCTACGGGAGCCCAAAGTACAAAGTAGCAAGAGGAATCAGTGGGATTGATGCAGTCAGAGATCAAATTGACAGAGGATAGAGCAGTCAGATACTAAAGGAGGGTAGAGAGGGTTGAAAACAAGTGAAGAAAGGAAAAGTAAATAGAAGCGCAGAGTTTTCAATCGATAGAGGCAATAGTAGTCAGAGACTTTGATGACAAAGGCATCATTCTGATTCAGGTTAGGTGTTTTTTGTTTCTGGAGTTGTTGGAGCAACAACACTCGAGAGAAGTGTTGCATGCAGAACATTCCAAAGGTTCAGGATCGGGATTGAGTTGAATTCCTTTCTTGTTGAGAGGGAGTGTTGAAAATAGCAACAAGAAATGATAAAAATAGAATCTAGAAATTCCAGTTTAATTTGTCCTTGAATTAAACTAAGAATTAAAATCGAATTTTATTCTCATAGCAACTTGTAATAGTTAACTAGAGTGATTTGACTTAGTTAACTTAGGAATTTTGAGTTGGAAGTCTTTCTGAAGTCATGTATATGTTCTCCCTATATTATAGGGGTCCAGGATGAGTTAAGTATGAGTGGTAATTAGTTAGCTCAGTTTATTGAGTTAAGTCCAGTTAAATTAGTTCCAAACTATTTGAGGAACTAATAGTGAGTTAACAGTCAGTTGATGCATTAGTGCACTCAACTAGTGCTACTCTAGTTAACTGAATATTCCCTCATTAGAAACTCATGCATGTCAATTTTGAGAAAGACCCAGTTGAGACTAGAGTGCATGGACATTGTACTATTTGTTGTATAATTTTATAAGTTGTACTAATAGTGCATGAAACCAGAAACTAATCCTTGAAGGGATTGCACAGTTTTGGATGAGGAATTTCCCTTTAAATACAGACTAATTCTCTCGTACATTGGGCCAATAATTAGAAGCTTAGAGGCTTGTAAATTTTGCTAAGTATTGGCCAAAGGAAGTCATCAGGTGGAGGATAGAAAATACTTGTGCAAGTTGAGCTCAAGGTTGAGCGGAGCATATTGTATTTATCCAAATTCTTTGACCAAGGGTGCATTGGAATAAAGACTTGGAGAGCTTGTGAAGAGGCTAAGCATTGGCCTTGAGCTTGCTTATGAGTTGGAGATTGAATTTGTTGAGTGTTGGGATTGTTCTAGAGAAAACAAGAATTGTAATTTTATCTTGATTTTCCGGATTAATACAATATAGTAGTGGGGTTTTGAGATGTGGCTTTCCTCGGATATTTATTGTGTTATGTGCCATTGATTTTCTTCCTCTTGTCGATTATTATTTGCTCAATTTTTATGTGCTTCCGCTGTAAAGAGTAGAAGTAGATTCTTGTCTCTTGTTTTAGTAGATTGCATGAGATTGTGAATCTACAGGATTTTCTACAATGTGCAACTAGTTTTGAGCAATTGAAGCAGTTGTTGACAAATGATCCTATGTTAAATATTACAGATCTAGACAAAGATTTTATGGTGTGTATAGATGCTTGCAAGAGAGGACTTGGTGGAGTCCTAATACGGGAAGGAAAGGTAGTATGCTATGAGTCATAGAAACTAAATGAGCACATGCAAAATTATCCGACACATGATCTTGAGTTGGTAGCGATCATCCATGCATTAAGATGTGGAGACACTATCTTCTTTGCAGGAGGTTTGTATTGATGAGCGATCATAGTGGATTGAGGTATTTATTTGATCAACTGAATTTGAATTCCAGGAAGTCTAGATGGTTGGCCACGATTAGTGAGTTTGACTTTGAGATCAGGTACATCAAAGGTAAGCAGAACAAGGTTGCATATGCTCTTAGAAAGTAGAGTACAGGTGAATCATATAGCAACTAAGGAGTCTTATGGGACAGAATTACATGATCGGATCTTATAGGTAGGACCACAAGATGATAGGTATAGGGAGCTTAGGCACAAGTTACAGTAGTTATAGGTGATCAAGATGTGGATTATTGTCTTACAGTAGATGGTTTGGTCAGATTTAGGGACAGGATATGTGTCGAATGACAGTGACCTCAAGACTACTATCTTGCGATAGTTTCATGCAAAACCATATTCAGCTCACCTAGGATACCAGAGACATTGACAAAAGTGAAGAATTTTTATGATTGGATGAATCTTAAGAAGGATGTGGCAGATTTTGTGGCTAGATGCTTGGACTCTCAGCAGGTGAAATCAGAATGTAAGCATCCAGGTGGACTACTACAGTTGATTTTGATTCCAAAGTGGAAGTGGCAGGTCATTTCCATGGATTTCATCATAGGCTTACCGAGTACATCTAAACAGCATGATTCCATCATGGTTGTGGTGGATAGGTTGAATAAGGTAGTGCACTGCATTCCAATGAAGTCTACTTATTTAGCTAGTGATGTGGCACAAGTAATCATCAAAGATGTAGTGAGGTTGCATGGTGTTTCAAGAAATATTGTGTCAGATAGGGATGCTAAGTTCACTTCCAATTTTTGAAGGCATTTTTTGCAGGTTTGGGGATAGAGTTATCCTTCAGCACAGCTTATCATCCGCAGATAGATGGACAGGCAGAGAGGGTCAACGGGATATTGGAGGACATGTTGAGGATGTATGTGATGCATCATCAAAGGATATGGGAGGAGTACCTTCCATTGGTTGAGTTTTATTATAATAATGGGTATCAGGAGTCACTGAGGATGAGTCTATTTGAGGCACTATATGGGTATATTTGTAATACTCCCATCCGTTGGAGTGATCCAGTGAACAGGGTATTGATAGGACTAGACATGTTGGCAGAGATGGAATAGGAAATGCAGGTTATCAAGAAGAATCTAAAGGCATCACAAGACAAATAGAAAATCTATACAGATCCGAACATGTTGTTTAAGGAGTTTCAGGTTGGGGAACAAATGTACTTGTGCATCAAGCCGAAGAATAGCTCCTTGAGGATTGGATCGTGTGTTAAGCTAGAACCTTGGTTTTGTGGATCTTTCAAGATCCTTGAGAGGATTGGGCTAGTAGCTTATCAACTTGCACTACCTCCGATAGTGAAAGTACATGATGTTTTCCATATGTCATTTCTTAAGAAGTATGTTAAAGATGTTGATCATGTGATTGACTAGTATGTATTGGAGGTGGAGCTAGATGGAGAATTCTAGCCAGAACTTCAATGTATATTGCAAGGAAAGATGTTCTTGCTCTAAAACTGAGCAATCAAGCGAGTTAAAGTGCAATGGAAGAACTTTGGGCCTGATGAAGCTACATGGGAGATGGCAGATCAAATGTGGGCTATGTATCCTTCTCTATTTGCTGGTTGAGCGAATGTTTTTGGTATATGTTTTGGTGTGATATTTTGGTATATGTACATATGTATATGAGTGTAAATACTGCCATGAGTTGTGTTATAAAGCTCCAATCAGGAGTATGGATGTCACGTCATTATGGTTATCATGTTGTTATGTTTTTCATGTTGGTTTACTTCTTAGCAGGTTGATCATTGTAAATATTGCATCGAGCTAAGCTATAAACCTCCATGGGTAGTATGTTTTTCTTCTCAACAGCCTTGTTCATTGTAGGTTTCATTGAACACCGAGGACGATGTTCCCCCAAGTGGGAGAGTTCTGTAATAGCCCTGTCAAAATTCCATGTAATAAAAGTTAATAAAGGCAAAATAATAACTGAGGTCATGGGACATGTATTCGAGGCTGAATCTTGGGCAAAACATCCTAGTGTGGGTGTTCATTTGGTTTATTATGGCTATGTAAATTAGCAAAGGCAATGGAAAAGACTTTGGAAAGGCATGAAGCATTAATTGGCATCTTATTTATGAAAATAATGGAAATTAGGAGAAAAGGAAGTTGAAAGGTCATAGGTTGCATGTGAAGAGGAAAATGATCGAAAATAGTGGAAAATTGAGGAAAATAGTGACCTCATTAATAAAGAGGCTTCTAAGGATCAGTTGGTACCTTGTCTCAGTTCAGTTTTGGAGCTTTGTCTATTCTCTCTCTCTCTCAGTCTTGGGCACTTAGAGTTTTCTTGGAGCACTCTAGCATTGGATCAAGGAAAGCAAAGGAAGGACCAATAAGGCAAAGGAAATCAAAGATAAAGCAAGGAAGAGTAGAATCTAGCAGCTATAGCCAGATTGTTTGCAAGTATCGATTTGCATGTGTGATTTTCTTGCTATATTTGGCATGCATGTGTGTATTTGGTTCTCTTGTTATCATTGCCATGGGCTTTTCTAGGTGTGATAGTGTTCTTCAACCTTGCCTTGCCATTTCTAAATAGCCATCGTGTTATGGGTTATCTTGTATTTGGTTGAATTGGATTATTGGATGGTTTTGAAACTGAGTGAGGTCGTATCTGAAAGAAAGAACACAAGGCCTAGGAATCCCTGAACCGAAGAAGGTGGGATTGTGTTAAAGTCGTATTTTGTGTTCCTCAGTGGGCCTAGGAATCCTCGGCTGATGAATGGTGGGATATACGGTAAATATTGGAGGGTGGTGTCTTGATTATGCCTAGGAATCCTCAACCATTGTATGGTTGAATATATGGTAAATCCAAGAGACTAGGAGATAGGAAAATTCCTCATGGTGTAGGTGGAGAAATCTGGTGGCATCCATGCTTGTTTAAGGCCTAGAGATCTGGTTGGAATTGCAACAAAGCCTAAGGAAACCTGGTTTGATTCGGTTTTGAGTCCCACATTCATGCTTGGAATATGGCAAAGGGGTGATTAGCTAAAAGAAAATTTGGGTTCAGCCAATCTATGGTGGGGTGGTTCGTGGAAGTCCCAAACCTATTTGGCTTTTGAATTCATTAATAATAGGTCCTTCTCCTTGTTATTTCATGTATAGATGTACTAGCTTATATGTGAATTTTATGGTTTTTATATCCTTATTATTTTTGTTGGTTATATGTTGGTTATGAGTATGTTTTAGGACAGACTTGATGTACAACTTTCATCATGTTTTGATTAGAAAATGGATGTATAATGAATATATGACCTAATAGATGATAGTTCAAATATTATGATATGGAAACAATGCTTCTTTATAAATCTCAGATAATTATGAGACCCCTATGCTCAGATCTGTTGTTATGACTTGTAGATTGCATATTTGTGACATGTTTGATGAAATGATTGTCATGGCTAGTAGGGGTCCACTCAAACCCTTACTCAAGTGTTTTCATTATTACCTTTATTTTAATGTCATTTATCATTCCTAAAAGTTTCATGATGGTTTTGGGCGGTGGCCTAAGTCCTTGCCCTAAAAATGTGGCACAGAATCTGAGGTCGTTGGCTCAAAACTAGGTGAAAAATTCCACAATCATTGGCATGCCTTGTTGTGGAAGCAACTGGAAGGCGTCAGTCGCATGCATGGATTGTCATGGGAGTGGATGAGGGTCCACATCAGTGAAATGTCAAGTTGTCTCAGGGGTTGGTCACCTAGAAAGGTTGGTTGGCTTTGAAGGTTCTATAACATGTGTGGAAGGTCAGAATGGTATTTTTTGTCGGTTCCACTTCCTTAACTATACATGGGGAGTTGAATCACATCATAGTAGCCTCTTGTCACATGTTTAACCCATCAGACGGGTTAACTTGGGTAAATGTGGGAGGAGGGTGTTACATTGCTCCAATTCTAGAGGTTTACATGGAAGAAGAATAGGAAGAAGAAGAAGAAGCCACTCTCAGCATGTGTTGGGATGGGATCCCCTAGGTCAATTTTGGGGTTAAAATAACCCAAGTTTTGATATATTTTTGTAAATAATGTAAAGTCTCCATGATTTTTGGATGCAGAGCGTGTAGATGATTAGGAGTCAAAGGTGTTTTAGCCCCTTGTTTATGTAAAATGTGAGTCGGTTTTGAGATCCACCCACGGTCCGCATACCATGGGATTGTATGAAAAAGGCTATAAATAGGTGTGTCTTAGAGAGTCTAAGGCATGTCTATAGATAACTTGGAAGTAATAGGTCAATAGAAGGGAAGTGATAGCACAGAGAAGTGGGTCAGATAGGAGAGAAAGGCTATGCAACTGAGTGCGCAGAGGCCTAGGTAGAGTCTAGTGCTGAGTGCGCGGACCCCTGCAGCTGAGTCCACAGGGTATTTTTGAGTCTGTAAAGCTAAATTGAAGGTAAATAAAGAAATTTACCAAAGAAATCCTGTGTATATATGTTTATCTCTATTTACTTCTGTTTACGATATATGATGTGGATGAATAATGTGTTTATGAAATATTGATCTAATGATACACGATTCTCTTGAATAAGAATTAATAAATGTGTGCAATGCATGTTAAGTACTTTCGCAAAGACTGTGATGAATTGTATTATGTTTACTAAATAACTTAAGTAGATATGTGCAAACACTAATTTAGGATTGTTCTCAAATGTGCGTAAGTGGATAAATCAACTGTTAAGGGTCCGCAAAGGCTTATCATAGACCTTCGCAAGGTCTGAAGGTTTTTTTGGTAGAGTTGTAGTACCGAGCCCTAAGGGCTTATTGATCTACGTGAAGGCATATCTGAGGCACTAAAAGACATCACACTCATCTCTGGATGCAGAAACTTGGTTCTTGCATCCCCCATACTGCTTCGGGTGAGACTGTGGCCTGCACTACGCGGGTTGTTGCCGAAAGGGCTAGTAGTGTAGGGATTTGTTGGTTGGTGCAACTAACTCTGAACCTGGGTCAGGACCCCCCGAGCCAACACCATGCCCACAAAAGAGGCTATTGTTGCCCCAAAATTTAGGAAGACATCTAAAATCAAGAGGCATAGAGTAGTAAGTAATCCTTGTCTCATGCATCCATATGCATCACTTTTAAGGAAGAATAGTATGTTAGAGAAGAAAAGAAAGGAACTTTAGACCACCATTAAATTTTTGAGGGATGAACTCAAGGGGGATATATTTTGAGAAACTATACTTCCTTGCCTAGGAAATAGGTTCCCTTGTTTTAGGGGAACATCTCCCTAAAGCAAGAGAGACAAACCAAACCTACAAAAGGGAAACTCAAGAAGTAGTTGTCCAGATAGCATATACCATACCTACCTTGATTGAGATATCTATTAAAAAAAGGGATAAACCAACATAAGAAAAAGCCACATAAGTAGATATCCCTGATAGGTGGATCATGAATCATAAGAATATGGGTGGAATCAGCTATTAGCATCATATGAAGAAGAGGTGATGCATATCAAATAACATCACTAAATTGTTAGGTGACTGGCAGAGAAGTGGGTTGAGTACTTTGAAACCCATGTAATTAGATGGGAAGAAGAAAGGTTTGAAGAAAATATTTCTTTTGAGTTGGATAAACAAGTGAATAGATTAGATATTAAAAAGATACAACTCTGTGGAGTTACCACTTAGCTACGGGGCTCCCTCTTCACACTATAATATTTTATTATACGAGATACTTGTATTATTCCAAAGGAAAGGCATAATGACTAGTATGTATTTTGAGATCAGCTCCTCAACTACATTTTTGAAGTCTTACTATTCAATTTGAGAGTCACGATCACCAACAAATTCTGGGTTTTGTAGGTTTCAATGTCGTCTTGGCTTCGGCAATATTTGTTAGTGAAAATGGGAAATTTGTTAGTGGGAAAGGAAATTGTATTATTGAGAGGCTCTGACTTCTTTGGTGAGGAAGTAAGGCTCAAACCTAAGTGTGAAACTCAAAAAATTTGCATGGGGTTGCATTCATGGATAAGGGGAAAATGAAATTCACCAATGAGGGATGTTGCGTTGTCTAATTAAATTTATGAGGCTCAAAAAGCAAATAAAAACTTCAAGGGGGTGTGGGTGGGTACACAAGTGTATTCTGGGACTTATACTCAATGGTAAAGGCATTGGTATAGGGCTTAAATATTTTGTTTCAGTGCAATAAATCGCGCTGACGGCGGGTCAAGTGTCAAAAGCAGGACCCAATCATCTCAATTCCAAAGTGAAATTCTCTCACGACCCAAGTAGTCCTCTCCTTTGAAAGAAAGGGTTCGACCTCATGCAAGTGAAAAAGAGTGAGCGTGAGGGTTCGTATATAGCACTCATGCACCCCAGAAGTGAGGGAACGGAGATGGAAAATGAAACTAGTTGCATGGAAGGGATGATCCAATCAGCAAACCCACAAAAAGTTATCCATATTCATTATAGACACAACAACCTGGCGATGGATCGCTCAACTAGTATGCATACCCGTATTCCGTTCAATCCGCATTACCCATTACCGCCTTCCCCATTCACCTCACCTTTCACTTACCGGTACGGAACACAGTGACACAATAAGGTTTTTCCACTAAGTAAGTAGGTGTTTCCGATGATGAGGTGGAGGTTCTTTCCAATGAAGTGACACGATGATGTGAGTTAGTTAGATGAGGTTCCACGACATAAGGGTTCCACGATGAGGTTCAATTAGGTTAGGTTGCATGTACTAATGTGGAAAAGTGTATTTTATGTTAATTATACCAACATAATGTCTTCTTGTTCCAGGATCCAATCTAGAACTCCAACTAAGAGAATATGTGTCTAACCTAAGAAACTATTTTGATTGGGCATATGCTCATAATATTATAAAAACAATCTCAAAAACAATCTATGGGTTAGGGGAGAGTATCATAGGCATTTACAAGTCCTTAACATACACATAAAATGGACTTTACCTCCCCTGCATGCAAAGTTGATGGCCTAAAATAGGCAAGAGCTTATTGCACATTGTAGGGCATATATTGAAGTGTTGGAGAAGTTAACTATGGAAACAAGCCAGGTAGGTCATTCAAAAAAGGGACCTCTTTAATCGCAACAATGTGAAGGTAGAACTAGAGTGCATACATGTATTAAGTGCAAAGAAAGTTATGGAGATAGTTGGATAGGTTTAAATTTTCCCTATCCAATGATCTGGCTACCAACCAGGGAATACAAGAAGTAATACAAGTTATCTAGAAGGGATGAATTGGCCTACTGGAAGGAAATTCAAGTAAGAGGAGGATACCTCTACACACATGAGGTAGGGAAGATTGATTACAGTCTCAACAACCTCCATGGGAACCTCACCTTAAACTTTGATTGACTATTGGTTGCATATGGACGTGGAATGAATTTGGCTAAGGGGAGATGATGGGTGCCCAAAGTGGCATCATTTTATCACCCATATAATACCTTTTTGTCCATTTTTTTCTTGTTTCCATCTCATATTAATACCTTTTTCATACACAATGATGCATTTTTTGTCAAAGTGTGATTACCCTCTTGTTATGCCATTCTAATGCTCCTTCTTGTACATTTTTAGGAAATTGTCACCTTTCTATACTAAGAGTGGTATACAAGTAACAAGACAATCTAGGTACCTTCCAAGCATAGGTGTTGCAACTACCTCAATATTTTTAGACATAAGTGTTGCAAGTCTCAGGCGTAGTTGTTGCAACTCTGCCTGAGCCTAGATGCTACAACTTTGAGTTGTGGTCACAAGTGCTTCAACTCTGGGTTGTTATCATCATTACTACAAGTCTATGTGTTTAAATATCACCTCATTATTGCAACAACCTTTCATGTTTCAACTCTCACCTCACCATGTTATGACTCTCACCTTAGTACAATTTTTACAACTCTCACCATAGTTGTTGTTGCAACTCTTGCTCGGGTCTATTGTTGTAATTCTAAAGAAACAATGTTGCAACTATGCGACAACTATGACAGCACATCATTCAATCGAACAACTATTTCCTATGGATTAGCCATGTAATCAATAACCATATTTTCTCATAAACAAAGTTATACAGGAAAATAGGCACTTAAAAAGGGATGATGACTCAAATGCCACTTGTCACACAACTTATTAAATCATCGTATTGCTGATTTTTTTTATATTTTGGAAAATAAATTTAACAAGATAGAACAACTTAATTCTCATCGTTGTCCATAAAATTCTTTGCTTAATTTAGGTGTAAATCTTTATATATAAAACCATATTGTTGGGTCCCTATAATGCTAGTGATTACCCCATTACTATTGTAGTTATACCCCTTATTTATATTGTTGTGCCCCTATTACCCCCATGTTGTTATTTCTGTGCCCTATAGAATCCCTCTATTGTTATTTTTGTGGCTTTATATTATTATTGTTAGGTCGGCTGGATTATATTGTGACTCCTTAGACTCCTATATATAGAAAGGAGGTTTTGTCATTTGTATCATCCAAGAATTGTTCATTTATGTAATGTAAAGGAGGTTGCCCCCTCGAAGAAGCTGAATTCTAAGGCGTTGATCTATCTTTTCTATCTTTTCTTGAGCTGGTTTCATAACATTTGGTATCAGAGCTTTGGATTCTAGGGTTTCGCTGCTCCAAACAGGTCATCATTGAATTTTCGCTATAACTTTTTTTCTGTGACGTTTCAGAAGTCGCAAAAAAAACCCATTTGAGAATAAATCATGATGAACCTTGGGTCCGAATTTTAGAGCTTTTCGCGCAATATTTGCGGAGATATGATCTAAGGAAGTTGGTCTTTTTGCAGACTCCTGAATTACATTCAAAACAGGTGACCTGGGGAAAATCGTCATAACTTTCTCTCTGGGGATTGGATTGAAATTTCGTAAGAAGGTACAGAAAGAGGACGCACTGTAGTTTCCTGTATGCATGTTTCAGATCCAAAGGTTGAAACAGTGACTCCTAGCACGTCGTACAAGTTCTCTCTACTGAACTAGTCTAAAAGCAAGTCACTGTGGGAGATTTCACATAACTCTTCCTTGGAGAATCCAATTTGGGTCAGACTTGTGGCATTGGAAAGAGGACATAGAAGGCTATTACAGGTCACAATTTCAGAATTGGATGATCCAAAATTACAGAGATACATCAGATTCAATATCAGGCTTCTATAAAGTGAAAAAAGGTGTGTAGTTTTTTTTTAAATTTTTGTGTAAGCTTGGTTTAACAGAATTAAAAGGGCATAGTAAAGCATTATTATCGGTAAGTGATGCCCTGAGGAAAGAAAATGCAAACACCTAGTAAGGAACCTGAAATCTCTAGCATGACTCATGAAGAAGAGGAAGAAATGCTACATGATATATCAAAATTACAAGAACAAGTGCAACAAATGTCACGCTCACAAAAGCTAATAGAAGCTAAGATAAATGGCGTGGAATCAAAGATAAATGGCGTGGAAGCTAAGATGGATGATTTGAAGATAGATTTGAAGAGAGACATGGCAAATTTGAAGACAGATTTGAAGACAGACATGGCAGGTTTGAAGACAGATTTGACAAATTTTCTACAAGAAATACTTACTAATGGTGAAAAGGTTGTAAAGGAAACTCATGATGTGAACAAAAGTAATGTTAATCATGATTCCATAGACTCTAATGTTGGATCGAAGACCCACCATATTCCAAAAATCGATATGAGGAAGTTTGATGGCAAGGATCCCGCCACATGGATATTACAGATGGAGCAATTCTTCGATCTCAATAATGTGCAAAACACACAAAAGGTACGTATGGCAACTGTATATTTGGAACCAAATCAGTTTGTATGGTATCAATGGCTTTGCTCTCGTAAAAAATTTATCACTTGGGAAATTTTTACGGAAGAATTGATAGCACATTATGAAGATACAAAAAGCAACACTTTTTTTAGCCAATTGATAAGTCTCAAACAAAAGGGTTCAGTAATGGAGCACATTGAGGAGTTCCAAAAATTGAACATAAGGGTAAAAGATATTCCAGAGGAGCATAGGATTGATGTGTTCATAGGGTCTTTAAAGGATAATATCCAACATGATGTTCGCCTTTGGGAACCTGATTCATTAGAGAAGGCATTCAGGTTAGCAAGAAAAATGGAAAGCAAAATTATGGCAACCAGGAAACATACCAGTCACAACTATAAAGTCGGAAGAGTTGTTGCCCTAGTCTTCCACAACCTATAAGGTTGACACCAAAACAATTGGAAGAAAAAAGAGCAAAAGGGCTTTGTTACAGTTGTGATAGCAAATACACTAAAGGTCATAAGTGTGCTGAGAAGAAATTATTCTACATAGATTGTGAAGAGGAAGAAGAAAAGGAGCAAGAAAGGTCAAAAGAAGAAGACTCCAGGAACAAAGCCTAGATGAAGAACAAATAAATCCGACCATATCTTGTAATGCATTGGCGGGAATTACCACTCCTCAAACCATCAAGATAGAAGGACAAATCAAGAAGAAAAAGGTAATAGTGTTGATTGATTCAGGAAGCACCCACAATTTTATTCATTGTAGGGTAGCAAAAGAATTGAATTGCTTCCTATATCCAGCACCAGAGTGTCAAGTGATGATTGCAAATGGAGGAACAATAAATTGCTCTGGAAAGTGCCATAATATCAAGCTATCCATGGGAGAATATGTATTGACTAGCCCAATGCTTTCCATTCCAATGGGAGGTGCTGATGTTGTACTAGGAGTCCAATGGCTACAATCCTTGGGTACAATAGCTTTTAATTTTCAAGAAATTTTCATCAAATTTTCTACGGAAGGAAAGGAAGTTGAATTAAGGGGTATTGCAGGGAAACCAGGAAAGATAATCAGCTCTAATGGTATGACAAAGCTTCTAAAAAAGGAGCAAAGAGGTGTAATTGCACAATTATGTTCGCTAGATGTTTCCACATCGGAATCATCTATTTCTCCAGATCTCCAAAAAGTCATGGACAATCATTCCAAGGTATTTGAGACTCCCAAAGGTCTCCCACCTATGCGTGATCATGATCATGCTATTCATCTGATTCCAGGAAGTGTTCCTCCAAACATCAGGCCGTACAGATATCCCTATGTCCAAAAAAGTGAAATTGAACGTATGGTTGCAGAAATGCTAGAGGCTGGTATAATTCAACCAAGTCAAAGTTCTTTCTCTGCTCCAGTAGTATTGGTGCACAAGAAGGATGGATCATGGCGCATGTGTCCGGATTATAGGGAGCTCAACAAGCTCACTATTAAAGATAAGTTCCCCATTCCTGTCATTGATGAATTACTGGATGAATTGCATGGATCAATTTACTTCACCAAGTTGGATCTTCGTTCGGGATATCATCAAATCAGAATGAAGATTGAAGACATTCCGAAAACGGCATTTAGAACTCATGAGGGTCATTATGAATTTTTGGTCATGCCTTTTGGCCTTACCAATGCACCTTCAACATTTCAAGGTTTGATGAATTCAATTTTCAAACCATTCCTTAGAAAATTTGTGTTAGTATTTTTTGATGATATACTAATCTACAGCAAGTCTTGGAAGGATCATGTTGAACATGTTGACAAGGTGCTACAACTATTGGAGGAGAAACAATTATATGCAAAAAGATCCAAATGTTTCTTTGGAGTCCAGGAGGTGGAATATTTGGGTCATATTGTATCTCATGAAGGAGTTAAGGTAGACCCTAGCAAAATTAAAGCCATTAAGGAATGGAAAATTCCCACATCCATAAAGCATCTGCGAGGATTTCTTGGGTTGACAGGGTATTATCGCAAGTTTGTTAAGAATTATGGGAGAATAGCAGCACCTCTAACAACATTATTGAAGAAAGATGCATTTTCATGGACTCCAGAAGCAACAAAGGCCTTTGAACATCTTAAAGAGGCAATGTGCCAAGCACCGGTCTTAGCTACACCGAACTTCACAAAAACCTTTATTGTGGAATGTGATGCTTCAGGAAATGGAATTGGTGCTGTTCTAATGCAAGATGAAAGACCCATTGCTTTTGAAAGTCGTCCAATCAAGGGAAAGTTTTTAAGCAAAGCTATTTATGAAAGGAAATGTTGGCAATACTCCATGCACTTAAGAAATGGCGACCCTACCTAATGGGAAGACACTTCAAGGTAAAAACGGATCATGATAGCCTTAAATACTTTTTAGAACAAAGATTATCCTCTGAAGAGCAACAAAAGTGGGTCACAAAGATGTTGGGTTATGACTTTGAAATCATCTACAAAAAAGGGAAGCAAAATGTGGTGGCAGATGCACTCTCAAGAAAGGATGAGGATGTGGAAGCATTGTTGTGCGCCATTTCTATTATCCAACCAGATTGGATAAACGAAGCAAGGGAGGAATGGAAGAATGATGAAGAAGTGTGGGCACTTATTCGAAAGCTACAACAAGATTCCAGTACGTCTGATACATTTAGCTGGCAAAATGATTCATTATGGTACAAAGATCGCTTATACCTCTGTAAGAATTCCCAGCTAAAACAAAAGATTCTTATGGAATTGCACACTTCTCCCTTAGGAGGGCACTCAGGATTTTTAAAAACTTACCACAGGGTTAAGAAGGAATTTTTTTGGGATGGCCTTAAATCAGATATTCAAAAGTTTGTGGCGGAATGTTTGGTTTGCCAACAAAATAAAGTTGAAACAATTAAGACACCGGGTCTATTACAACCTTTATCCATTCCAAGCCAACGTTGGGAGGAGGTTTCAATGGATTTTATCACAGGTTTACCCAAGTCTGAGGGAAAGAGTGTCATCATGGTGGTAGTTGACAGACTTACCAAGTATGCACACTTTTGTGCATTATCACATCCATTTAAAGCCAGTACAGTTTCTACTGCATTTATGGAAACAATTCAAAAGCTACATGGAAACCCAAAGATTATTGTAAGTGACAGAGATCCCATTTTCACTGGAAATTTTTGGACAGAATTATTTTCTTGTCTTGGTACTCAGTTAGCTCATAGCTCATCTTATCATCCTCAATCTGATGGGCAAACTGAGATAGTAAACAAATGTTTGGAAGGATATCTTCGTTGCTTTGTATCTGATAAACAGACACAATGGGTCAAATGGTTGCCTCTGGCTGAATGGTGGTATAACACTTCCTTCCATACAGCAACAAAAATGACCCCATTTATGGCACTTTATGGGTATCAACCACCATCCATCACATCATATTTAAGAGAAAATTCTAAGGTTCAGGCAGTGGAACATCACATCGAACATCAACAACAAGTCCTCCAACTCTTAAAGGATAACCTCGTGTTGGCACAAAATAGAATGAAACAACAGGCAAATCAACATCGCAGTGAAAGAAGTTTTGATGTAGGTGATTGGGTATTCCTACGGCTACAACCATATAAGCAAATGTCCCTAAAGCAAGCTAAGAAGGATAATAAATTATCACCAAAGTATTATGGTCCGTACAAGGTGTTGCAAAAGATTGGTACTATGGCATACAAATTGGAGCTTCCTGCAGCTTCTCGATTGCACCCAGTTTTCCATGTTTCATGTTTAAAGAAGGTTATAGGTGACAAGCTCCCAGTTCAAACAATATTTCCAGAACTTGACAAGGAAGGAAAAATTATATTGGAACCGGAAGCAGTCACAGAAACAAGAACTCGACAGCTATGAAATCGATCAATTTCAGAGTATCTTATCAAGTGGAAGAACTTATCCGTTGAAGATTCCACATGGGAGGATGAGAATTTTATGCAGAAGTATCTAGAACTACTCAAGCGTTGAGGACAACACTTTTTTGAAGGAGATGGGCATCCATTACTATTGTAGTTATACCCCTTATTTATATTTTTGTGCCCCTATTACCCCCATGTTGTTATTTCTGTGCCCCATAGAATCCCTCTATTGTTATTTTTGTGGCTTTATATTATTATTGTTAGGTCGGCTGGATTATATTGTGACTCCTTAGACTCCTATATATAGAAAGGAGGTTTTGTCATTTGTATCATCCAAGAATTGTTCATTTATGTAATGTAAAGGAGGTTGCCACCTCAAAGAGGCTGAATTCTAAGGCGTTGATCTATCTTTTCTATCTTTTCTTGAGCTGGTTTCATAACACATATCCTCTACTTGAGCTAGTTAATCAGAAGTAGGATCAGAACTAGTCCATTGGTTAATTAGTTATTGTAATCATATTCCCAATTTCCTGCAATATAAAGTTCCATTCCATTCTTGTTCAATTTATGGTGTCCTGAGTATCTAGCATTGTATTGCTTTCATAAATCAATGCCTCTTCTAAGGGGGTAGGCCCCCCTTCTTAGCCAAGTATTGTTTTTACTCATATTACAACATTGGTTTTTTTATTTTATTTTTTTGAGGAAAAAATTATAGTTCATGTTATTTATGCAATTACTTTATTTTTCCTATTAATGCAACTCTAAATTTTGATTGTTACAAATCTAATATTTAATATCATTGCAACTCTCTAGCATAGGTTTATTGCTACAAATCAATCATTAATAATGTTATTAATTACAAACTAATCATTTCATGAGATTTATATAGTAATGTGTGACTTAGCTTATTGTTACAACTTTGCACAAACACTAGAATACTTTAATTTCTAGATTTGTGATTGCTTTGTTTTCAATTTGGTTTGGTTTTATTATTTCGTTTATAACATATGATTCATCATTCTATTTCCTTTATAAAAAAAGCATGGTTTGATAATTTTTTATCTACTATATTATATTGCACTTGCAATTTCATTTCTTTTATAGGAACCAAGATCACCTTAATACTAGAGAAAGTCATAGTTGATGCTTGTGTGATTTACTTTTTTCATGTGTGAATCTATTTTCTTGCAATTTAGATTAAGAAGTGTGATATTTACATTCCTACAAAGTGTGCATTAGATTACAAGTGTGGTGTGGATTTCTCTTGATGACTTGTGAAAGAATTTCATTATCTTTCGCTATGAAACACATTTATAATACTACAACTACATTGGAAAGAGTAAATAGCTAGGGTTTCGTTGCGATAGGGTTTTGCAGTGCTAGGGCTCAGATCTGTTGCCTGCACTCTGCAGTACTCAATATTCAGTCCAAACATGTCTCCACTGACGTCCCTGACATAGCCCTCTGACTGGTTAGGATTGGCCCCCTCCTTCAAAGCAATCCTAACTAGTGGCCAACACTCGAATGCGAGCTCTGCAGCAAACACAGGAACCCTACAAGGAAAGCAATATGAAGCACTAGCACAAGGAGATCTATGGAAAACACATATGAAAGGGCGATTCCTCCCTAAGGCAATGAAAAATCCAAGAGTAGTAATCCCAAACCATCGCCTGGAGAAATCCAGATAGTTTATGCAGGATCACGCCATCATTTGCAAATTCATGGGCATTTGGCCTCGAGAAGCAGACATACTCCGGTGGATCCTATTATCACTCAAGTTTTCCCAGAAGTTGTAAGAAGGGGAAAGGAGGCCGAGGTAACCACAGACCAATCTTTTAGATACAGAATCTAGCCAATTTGTATTCAGAGAGGGCTCTCTCTTTATGATTTAGATTTTTTTTTTAAAGGTATTAGGCTAGTTATGAAATTCAAGGGTTTTGTTTGAGTTTTGGGTGGTGAGATTCAATAGAACAAAGAGGTAAAACAGAGTAGTTCATTCCATTGGGCTAATGGATTCAAAGAAGATGGTTTTCTGGATTTGGTTTCTTGACAGAGGATGGCTTCATAGAGCAAGGAAGTCAAATAGGGAACAAATCAAGGCTTGAAACAGATGGAATGGGCTCAAATGGGTGAAGGGCAGTTAAGAATCCTTCAACCTATTGAAAGAGGGAAAATGGATGATTACTAATAAGGAGCAGTTAAGAATTCTTTAGCAAATAATCAACATGAAAGAATCAAGAAACCGGAGCAATTAAGATTTCACTGTTTATACTAATTCTGAAGAAAACACAAAGAATAATAAAGACTGAAAACAGAGTGCAGTTAAGCAAATTCTGAAATTAACCTTTTTCTTTACCATTCAGATTATGAAACACAGATGATATAATAAACAAGAAAACTATAAAACACAAGATATAGAGGACTTATTGGTCCGGAGGTTGATTCAAGAATTCTGTGACAAATCCTCTGCTTCAATTCTTCATCCAGTAGGCCATGCAACAGTTTTATTTCCAACAGCTCTTTATTCCAAAAATTCAGTATTACAACAAAGTCTAAGGAAATCTACACACCACCCCCAATACTCTCATGGAGGGGGTATTTATATGTACAACAAATATCTCATAACAGCTGTGAGATAATACCTAGATTTTAACCTCAAATAGTTTACAAGAAAAACAGAAACAACTGACTGTTGTTGTGCTGGAGGCAGGCCTTTAGGGTTCGGCTTGCAGCTGTCCTGCAATAACTCTGCGTTAGCTACCTATCTTAACTTATAGTCTTTAATTCTGATCTACCTCATTTAATGCTGCTCTGCTGCTCTTTAATTCTGACCTGACACCTTTATCGCTGATCTGATACGCTTTAACTTGTCTTGAAACCTGCTCTCATATTCTTTGATGCCGTGTTTTTGAACCTTGTTCCCAGATTCATCCTTTTACCTATGGTAATTGTGTAGCTTTGGATGAACACCTATTGGTGGGATGCTGGAGGTTGTTCTGCGCCTTCCAATTCCTTTCCTTTAGACTTTCTGTGGCTGGTATGCTAATTTTCTGCGGCGATTTGCTGAGAAGTACTGGCAATTGATGCACTGATAGCCGATTGTTGGAGATAGCTGAAAAAGGTACCTGTGTTTATAGAGGAAAACTACATACTGCAGTTTGAATGGCCATGAGCTCATCGATGTGGCCTTTCTGGTCAGAAACTAGAGCGGATTGTTTTTTCACGAGAGCGTGATATGCAGAAAATATAGCAAAAAATGATATTTTACCCTTTTATTCGACAAAATGAGGATTTGGTAGGAATTTTTTATTTGAAGGACAGATGACGTTAGCGGAAGTACAGGACAGATGATGTGGAGGTGACGTGGTGGGTGACATAAGCAGTAGGGAGGATGACATCAGCAAAGGGTGACATGGCGGGTAGCGTCAGCGGGCCGGGTGGTAAGCGGTTTTGCCCGCATCGCTTTTGGGGCTGGGCGGTTTCAGGTGAAGGGCGAGCGATCATAGCGGAAGCGCAACTTGTGTCCTTGGTACGGTGGCCAAAACCACCGGCTGATCGCACGTTAACGCTCGGTGGTTAGGGGGAGCACAATACAGTTGTGGACCGTTGGATGGAAGAGCGAAGATCGGATGGCGAACGCGCTTCGAAGATGGCGGGAGTTTAAGCTGCGGGGCCGACATAATAAATTGTGTTTTTTAATGGTATTGGGGTTGGTTTTAATTAACCCGGGTGGCTAATTAACCCAAGGTTTGCGCGGCGGGAAGGTTCTTAACAGGTTTCAAATAAACCTGTTAATCCATATTAAACAATGATATGATCATAATCGACCACGGTGGGGATATTAAAATTTTTGGGGTTTTTTATGTATTTACACATAATACGAGAAGGGTTTATTTGTATGGGAATTATATAATAATAAAAGTTAAAAATCAATATGACTTATGATATGAGAGCGCTAAGTTAATGTTAAAAAACTTAGGCTAAAAAAGGGGGGAAAAGAGGGGTTTTGAAGTGATATTTGTGCATTCTCCTAAGTAAAATAGGGTCGGTCGTAGGCAATGTTTATCAAATGAGATGAGCGATTTATGAATGATATTAAGAACAGATCTTAATACTTTGGTGGGAAATTAGTAAATGATTAGGGAAAAAATATGAAGGGGAGTTAGTTATGAAACCTTGCCTCACTTGAGCTGCTTCAAGTATAATGTCCGCCATTACATTTGTGATGGAGATAAAGATTAACACTTTTGGAGACACAGTCTACCAATGGTATCATTCTGCAACACCATCTACCTACCCAGCCTACTTTTCCTAGCATTTTTTCTTCTTTTTTCGGATACACTTGGACTAGCAAACCCTTATCAACTTTACTTTTCTTTTCCTGGTAAGCCTACCTAAGTCTGCACTTATTACATCCAAGGGCTCAAATTTAACTGTTGAGCTCCTTTGCTTCTCTACCTATCTACTTATTTGCCAAGATTAAACAGTTTGGTCAGATTTTATTCTCTATCTCTAAAACATGAAATTCAAACATGAACTAGCCAAGATTAAGTTGTTTGGCCATTCATCAATTGTGGCACAGATTACAGGCTACACACAATGCTTTATTTATAGAAAATGAAAAAAGTAGTGGCATTTTGGACTTGCGCACTTTCCTGGTCTTTCTTTATTTGGGGTTCATTTCTTTCACTTTTTTGACCATTTTATTCTTTTTACCCTTTTATTTTTCTTTTAGGGCATAACCTCTTTGCATTTTTTACATTTTTTTATTTTTTTGATAATATGGAAAACCTTTGCAACAAGGAAAGGGATGAACATATTACAGAGCCCAACAAGTCAATCATGAAATATGACACCTATTGGTATAGGAGTATAACAGTGGCTCCACTTGGGGATGGCTTTCCCTGGTGGAAAGTGAAGAACAGTAAGTTAGATGGCCTTCTGAATAGCTTTTTACTATGTTCTGAGATTTCCCTTTGCTGGTTGCTTGATTGTATATATGATAGCACACTTGCGAAGCTTAGGACCTTCTTCTTCAAGCTTCAACTGCAGCAAGTTACTATCCAATCCAAATTGTGACATTATCAAGGATATAGTATGTACATGTTAGAGTCAGAATACATCAAAAAACTGGATTAAAGTAATGTTTCAGAATTCTACCATTCACTGGTCCTTCTTCTATTTCTGTGCCATCCAGGCTCTTCAGAAAGTAAGTATTGTTCCCTTGCAATGCTCGGATGATAAATGGCCCTTTCCACAGGAAGTCAAACTTCCCATGTTTTCCTTTGTCCTCTCTCCTAGAATCCCACTTTAGAACTTTGTCTCCAATGTAGAATTCTTCTACTTTGGTCCTTTTATCAAATATTTTCTTGAGTTTTTCTTGTAACACTTGGGATCTTTGGTGCACTTCTTCTTTGGTCTGCTACAAATGGATGGTCTGATTTATTCTCCTTTGAATTTCATTGGGTTCCACCTGAGCTTCTTGCAGCAATTTCATTACAGGAACTCCTAAAGATAAAGGAAACATAGCCTCCATGCCATAAACTAACTCATAAGGGCTAGTTCCAATAGATCTCTTTGTAGTAAGTTTGTCTGCCCATAGTGCATTTGTAAGTTTCTTGTGCTAGTTTTTCTTGTTCTCTTCCAACAATTTCTTAATAATATTAATCAGGTTTTATTGGAAGATTCAGCCAGACCATTACCTTGAGGGTAATAGGCTGTGGAATGGCCTAAAGTGATATGATATTTATTGCAAAAATTTATCAGTTTTTTGGACTTGAAGGCAACAGCATTATCGGTTATGATCTTTTTAGGACACCCAAATCTAGACAGTATGTTGGTTTCTAAGAATCCTATAATCATTGTATCAATGGCTTGTCTGGAAGGAATGGCTTCTATCCATTTGTTGAAATACTCTGTGGTAGTAAGAATCCATTTGTGTTAGCCAGAAGAGGGAGGGTGTATTTCTCCAATGAAGTCCAAACCCCATTGTTGAAAGGGCCTTTCAGTGGAAATTGGTCTCAAGGGTAAGGGTAACAGTTTCCTTTTGCCTTCAAAAATTTGGCATTTGTGGCAAGCAGTGACAAACTTCTTTACATCAGCGAACAATATTGGCCAGTAAAATCCAGCCCTTAGGATTTTGTCTGTAGTTGATTTCCAGTAAAGGTGTCCACCGCAGTCCCCTGCATGAAATTATTTGAGAACTTTGTTAGCTTATTCTTTTATTAAACAATTCAATAAAATACCTTCATGATTTTTCCAAAAAAGAGCATTATCCAAAATACAAAATTTTGAAGCTTTCATCTTTAAAAACCTTTTCTTTGTTCTGGATAACCCTGGAGGAGCCTGCGGGTTTAATAACACATAAATTATATCAGCATACCAAGGTGATTCTAAGAAGGCCTGGCTGATTTGTGGAGTCGCCATCTCCTGTTCATTATCCAATTCATTAATATCCAGGTCTTCAAAGTTTGTTTCAGTCATGAGTTTAGCCAATCCTTGTCCTTTTATAAGCTTTGTAGGTTTTATTTCAATATCATACTCCAATATATTAGCTATCCATTTACCTCGTTTTCCTTCAATTCCATCCTGAGTCAGGATGTTTTTAACAACAACATTTGGTACATAAGCTACTACATGGGAGTACAATATATAGACTTTGAAGTCTTGAATAGCTTTTACAAGTACAAAAGCCTATTTTTCCATGATTTTGTAATTCAGAGGTGCATCTCTAAGTGCTTTACTGAAAAAGGCTATGGGTTTTTCACATCCTTGATCATCTTTTTGCAGTAAAACAGTTGCTATAGTGTGTTCTGATGCAAATGAAAAAATTATGAAGTCTCTATCGAACTTTGGACTGGTAAGGACTAGTGTTTTGGTCAAAGCCATTTTAATGTCTTCAAATGCTTGTTTGGCTTATACTGTCCATTTAACCTTTGAATCCTTTTTTAACATATTGTTCAGCAATATAATTAATTCAGCCAAATTAGATATGAATCTTCTCAAAAATTTAATCTTTCCTAGGAAAGCTTGAAGTTCTTTGACATTTCTGGGGTGGGGTATTTGCATAATAGCTTCTATTCTAGCAAGTTCAATTTTGATGCCATCTTTGGAGATGATATGGCCTAAGAGTTTGCCTTCTTCTAGACCAAACAAAGACTTTTTGGGATTTAATGAAATACCATACTTTCTGCATTTTAAAAACACTTGTCTCAAATGATCTAAATGTTGTTGATCTGATCTAGAAAACACAGTGAGGTCATCTAGATATATAACCAGAAAATCGTGAATTTCTTTTGCAAAAGCTATGTCCATTGCTCGTTGAAAGGTTGCCCCTGCATTCTTAAGTCCAAATGGCATTTTAACATATTTGAATGTACCCCATGGTGTTGTAAATGCAGTTTTTTCTTGGTCATCAGGATGAACCAGAATCTGATTAAAACCTGAAAACCCATCCAAAAGTGAAATCCTAGAAGCACCTACTACTCTTTGTAAAATGTGATCCATCTTAGGTAAAGGGTAATTGTCCTTCAAAGAAACCTTGTTTACATTTCTTAAGTCAACACATAATCTGATTTCTCTTGTTTTCTTCCTGGTAGGCACTAAATTAGACACCCACTTTGAAAATCTAATTGGAGCAATTATCCCTGCATCATGCATTCGTTTGATTTCTTTTTCAATTAAAGGAAGCAGTACAGGGTTAATTCTTCTGAGCTTTTGTTTGAATGGTTTTTTATTTTCCTTGAGGGGTATTGTATGTTGAATTACAGAGGTGTCATAAGATTTCAGGTCTTCATAGCTCCAGGCAAAAACATCCTGGAATTCTTTGATCAATTCAACATACTTAAGTTTTTGATCAGGGGGCAAATATTTGGACAATTTTACCATTTTTGGATTCTCTTTAGTTCCTATGTTGTAGTCTTCAATGTCTACCTTTAGAGGTTCCATCTGGGGTTTCTTTGGAATGTCATTGAAATCAAAAAGATCTTCCAAAGGAGTTAATCCTTGGGAAAATGATTGTCTTTCAAATTGATAAATTCATATTCTCCTTCAATAATCTCATTAACATCTATTTCTTCAAGATCCTGTATTTCCTTCTTGGTAAATTTCGTTGGATGAAGCATTTGAGTTGCAATTTCTGCTAAAATGTCTGTTTCTATCAGATTTGTTGGATCAAACTCACTAATTGTATCTCCATCTATGTTAGTGTTGGAAAATTCTTCTTCTTGGGTTAAAAAATTGTTGATCTGATTATCACTGTCAAACACTTGCCAGTTCTTTACATTATCAGGTATGGCTAGCCTGTGTCTAATTTTAGCTGTGAATTGATGATTTGGTTCAAATGGTAATTTACAGGTGTTGGCAAACATTGCTAGGCTATGAGCTTGCAAGTTATGTTTTCTTGAGATTTTAGCAAGCTGAGTTTCTAGAAATGTATTGAGGATCTCTATAGCTGTCCCTCTGTATTCTCTTAATCTGGGATCATTTGGTAAGAACTTTCCTTTTATCTGTTGAATGATTAAATTAGAATCTCCTAGGACTGACACTCTAGTTGCTTCCAATTTCTTGACCAGTTTGAGACCTAGCAATAGAGCTTTATATTCAGCCATATTATTAGTGCATCTAAAGTTTAATCTGTAGGCATGGCCTTCAGCATGATTGTTTTCAAAATTGTGCACCCAGACTCCGGCTCCTGCTCCTAATTTGTTCATAGAACCATCAAATTCTAAGCACCAAAGGATTTCATTTGTACAATTAGTATCTGGAGTTTCAGGGATAGGGAGATCTGGTTTTTCAATTTCTTCTGGTTTATCTGATGTTTTATGATTTTTAGAAATTTCTTGGATTCAGACACTAGACCTCTCATTTGCAGTTTTTTCTGTTTCATCTACTAGAAATTTTACTTCACGTGGGGGATCAATTTCAGCATTGTAAAGGATAAAAGAATCCATATCTGAATGCACTGAGTAGATAGGGAAATTTTGAGGTTTCTCTTGACTACTTACTACATACTTCATTAATGTTTCTCTGTATAGTCTCTTGGGTTGACCAAACACTGAAATAGTAGCGTAAGACATGTCTAACTGTAGAGACCCTTGAAGCTTTGCACCCCAAGATCTAGACAATAACATGCCATACTTTGGTGGAATATCAACTACTACTATGTCCATTAAGATGGTTTTAGCAGGATATTGGACTAGTGACACACATAAGTCTTTGATTAAACCCAAACATTTGACCTAACTTGAATCAAAAGAGAAAAGGTCTTTATATGGCCTCGTGATATCAAGGTTTTGTCTCTCCATTACAGATTTAGGCATTAAGTTATGAGAAGCACCATAATCAAACATGGCATTATGAAGTATTTTATCATGTATGTTTAAACCTATATAGAAAGGAGGAACTTCTCCCTCTACTGTTTTTCCATTTACTCCAGGGCGAAATATTAATTCAGGTTGGTCATCAAAAACATTTACTGAATCTTCGTTCACAGAAATTTTGAGTGATCTGCTGATTTGACTTTTGTAGACATCATGTTAGCTAATTCTGATAATGGAACAGCTATCTTTAGTTTACCTACTTCTGTCTCAAGATTAAAAGGTTTTTCAGTCTGCGTTCTTGTATTTCGAATAGCTGGATTTTCTGAATTTCTATCCTCTACGGGAGTGGGATTATGGGTTGAAGTTGTTTCCAAATCAAGTTCTAGAGGCTCTCATGCATTTTCTTTAGCAGGAATAGAAGTGGAAGGTTGTCTATTATGTGGTTGATTATCCGATACGTCTTCAACAATTGGATTATCAGGGTTAGGATCTGGTTTAGAAAGAATATGTACAAGGGGGGCACTGATCTTACCTTTGTTAGGCTAGTTAGTATCTTTCTGTTTACTGGTTTCAGGGACATCTATCCTTCTGCTCCTCAGATTGTATTGTTTGTGGACTTCATAAATGGCTGTATCATATCCCTCCCTAAAGTCAAATGATTCACCTGACTGAGTTTGGAATTGTTTAAGAATGTGAGCTTCTTGATCCTCTTGAGTCAAGAAAACTTGTTGTTCATTGTTGAGTCCCATCAAATTAATTTGAGTGTCTTCGGTTGGCTCATCAGAAGCTGAGGCTTCAGCATAATTTTCTTGAAATGGGGGCCTAATATTTTGGTCAGGACCTATCTTCCCAGTGTTAGAATTTTGGTTCTTCCTGAAATTTGGATTTCTCCCAGTATTGCTTGGTTGACCATCCCAAGTGGATTTTCTCTCAATTGTTTCTACTCTATCTCCAAGTCTATCCATTCCTTTAATGATAGCATCTAATTTTTGTTCAAAGGCAGAAGGTTCTTATTTGAAAGGTGTCCTCCTTTCAGCTCTGACTCTAGATCGTTTAGATATCAGGTTAGCCTCAACACTGATAGCTATACTCTACATATCTTCTAAGTTTTGAGGAGCTCTTTCCCTAAGTTGGTATTCCATATCAGAATCAAAAGCATCAAGGAATTTGATCAGGGCCAAATCTGGAGGAGGTTTGAGATTTTGAGGAATAACATTGTATACATTATTGAATCTGGTACAGTAATCTTGGACAGTTTCCTATGTGCCTCTTCTTAGGTTTTCATACTCTGATAAAATGTGGAGAGGATCTTTCTTCTTTTCCCATCTGTTCAAAAAGGTCTAATAAAGGGCTTGTGGGTCATTGATACTATTTGCAGGGAGGGCTCTAAACCAGGTTCTAACATCTTCAGTTAAACTTTGAACAAATACTTTCATTCTAACATCATCAGCATCAATCTCATAACTTTCAAAATAGTCGGTCATTTTCTTGGTATGTTGTTGAGATGTGTAAGTGCCAGTACCTTCAAAATAAGTGATTTTACTTTGATAGTCTTGGGGCATAGCCCCTGGGTTGGCAGGTAAGTTTAGGGGAGTATATCGGTTTGCCATGTTTGCATAAATAAATGTGACAACTGGACGAGTAGGGATAACAATGGGAATGTGTGTTGTGGATGGAGGAGTGGAAAGGGTAATTTGAGGTGCTGATGGTGAACTTGGAGAAGCGGTAGTAATCACAGAAAGGTTTGGGATTCTTCCAGAGGTAAGCTCAGATTGAATGGATTTCTTCAAATGTCAGTCAAGGTGTTAACTAGCAGAATTTCTTGGCTCGCTTGTCTTCCAAGGATCCTTGGAATCAGGTCAGGATTTTCAAACACAGGTGGGGGATTAGGATCAGGATTTGATCTGGTGTAATAAATCTTTTCTGAAGCCAGTTTCTAGATGTGTTTTTGGTTTTTTCTTGAAATAGGTTCTACAATACAACATTAACAGTCTCTTCTAGGAGGTTTTAGATGTGGGAGTTTTGAACTTTCCTAAAGACCTTTCTGAACGGAGGAACTGATCAAGTATTTGAAACCAACTGTCCAATCTATAAGCTAGACCGGAGATAGACTGAAGTAGCATTTATTTACTTCTGCAATTGCAAAGCCAAAGCAGTTTCAAAGGCTACCTAGCTAACTTCAGGCTCCATCTGTAGCTTATGAAATAAACCATAGTAACAAACAATTATTCAGGTCCCCAGTGGAGTCGCCAATTATGTTATCACTCAGGTTTTCCCAGAAGTTGTAAGAAGGGGAAAGGAGGCCGAGGTAACCACAGCCCAATCTTTTAGATACAGAATCTAGCTAATCTGTATCCAGAGAGGGCTCTCTCTTTATGATTTAGCTTTGTTTTTTAAAGGTATTAGGCTAGTTATGAAGTTCAAGGGTTTTGTTTGAGTTTTGGGTGGTGAGATTCAATAGAACAGAGAGGTAAAACAGAGTAGTTCAGTCCATTGGGCTAATGGAGTCAAAGAAGATGGCTTTCTGGATTTGGTTTCTTGACAGAGGATGGCTTCATAGAGCAAGGTAGTCAAACAGGGAACAAATCAAGGCTTGAAACAGATGGAATGGACTCAAATGGGTGAAGGGCAGTTAAGAATCCTTCAACCTATTGAAAGAGGGAAAATGGATGATTACTGATAAGGAGCAGTTAAGAATTCTTTAGCAAATAATCAACATGAAAGAATCAGGAAACAAGAGCAATTAAGATTTCACTGTTTATACTAATTCTGAAGAAAACACAGAGAATAATAAAAACTTAAAACAAGTGCAGTTAAGCAAATTCTGAAATTAACCTTTTTCTCTACCATTCAGATTATGAAAAACAGATGATATAATAAACAAGAAAACTATAAAACACAAGATATAGAGGACTTATTGGTCCGAAGGTTGATTCAAGAATTCTGTGACAAATCTTTTGCTTCAATTCTTCATCCAGTAGGCCATGTAACAGTTTGATTTCCAACAGCTCTTTATTTCAAATATTCAGTATTACATCAAAGTCTAAGGAAATCTACACACCACCCCCAATACTCTCATGGAGGGGGTATTTATACAAAAAATATGTACAACAAATATCTCATAACAGCTGTGAGATAATACCTAGATTTTAACCTAAAATAATTTACAAGAAAAATAGGAACAGCTGACTACTATTGTGCTGGAGGCAGGCCTTTAGGGTTCGGCTTGCAGCTGTCTTGCAATAACTCTATGTTAGCTACATGTCTTAACTGATAGTCTTTAATTATGATCTGCCTCATTTAATGTTTCTCTACTGCTCTTTAATTCTGACCTGACATCTTTATCGTTGATCTGATACACTTTAACTTGTCTTGAAACTTGCTCTGATATTCTTTGATGTTGTGTTTTTCAACCTTGTTCCCAGATTCATCCTTTTAACTACGATAACCGCACAGCTTTGGATGAACACTTGTTGGTGGGACGCTAGAGGTTGTTCTGCACCTTCCAATTCCTTTCCTTTAGACTTTATGTGGCTGGTATGCTAATTTCCTGCGGAGATTTGCTGAGAAGTCCTGGCAATTGATGCACTGATAGTCGATTGTTGGAGATAGTTGAAAAAGGTACCTGTGTTTATAGAGGAAAATTGCATATTATAGTCTGAATGGCCATGAGCTCGTCGATGTAGCCTTTCTAGTTAGAAACTGGAGCGGATTGTTTTTTCATGAGAGCGCGATATGTAGAAAATATAGCAAAAAATGATATTTTACCCTTTTATTCGACAAAATGAGGATTTGGCGGGAATTTTTTATTTGAAGGATGGATGACGTCAGCGGGAGTACGGGTCAGATGATGTGGCGATGACATGGCAAGTGATGTAAGAAGTAGGGAGGATGATGTCGGCAAAGGGTGACGTGGCGGGTAGTGTCAGCGGGTGGGGGTGGTAAGCGGTTTTGCCCACACCGCTTTTGGGGTTGGGCGGTTTTGGGCGGAGGGCGAGCGATCATAGCGGGAGCTCGACGTGTATCCTTGGTACAGCGGAAAAACCATCGGTCGATCACACGTTAACGCTTGGCGGTTAGGGGGAGTGTGATACAGTTGTGGACTGTTGGATGGAAGAGCGGAGATCAGATGGTGGACGCACTTCGAAGATGGTGGGAATTTAAGCTACAGGGCCAACATAATAAACTGTGTTTTTCAATGGTATCGGGGTTGGTTTTAATTAACCCATGGTTTGTGCGGCGGGAAGGTTCTTAACAGGTTTCAAATAAACTTGTTAATCCATATTAAACAGTGATATGGTCGTAATCGACCGGGGTGGGGATATTAATATTTTTGGGGTTTTTTATGTATTTACACATAATACAGGGAAGGGTTTATTTGTATGGGAATAATAAAAGTTAAAAATCAATATGACTTATGGTATGAGAGCGTTAAGTTAATGTTAAAAAACTTAGGCTAAAAAAGGGGGGAAAAGAGGGGTTTTGAAGTGATATTTGTGCATTCTCCTAAGAAAAATAGGGTCGGTCTTATGCAATGTTTATCAAATGAGATGAGTGATTTATGAATGATACTAAAAACAGATCTTAATACTTTGGTGGGAAATTAGTAAATGATTAGGGAAAAAATATGAAGGGGAGTTAGTTATGAACCTTGCCTCGCTTGAGCTACTTCAAGTATAATGTCTGCCATTGCACTTGTGATAGAGATAAAGATTAACACTTTTGGAGACACAGTCTACCAATGGTATCATTCTGCAACACCATCTACCTACTCAGCCTACTTTGCCTAGCATTTTTTCTTCTTTTTTCGGGTGCACTTGGACTAGCAAACCCTTATCAACTTTACTTTTCTTTTCATGGTAAGCCTACCTAAGTCTACACTTATTACATCTGAGGGCTCAGATTTAATTGTTGAGCTCCTTTGCTTCTCTACCTATCTACTTATCTGCCAAGATTAAACAGTTTGGTCAGATTTTATTCTTTATCTCTAAAACATGAAATTCAAACATGAACTAGCCAAGATTAAGTTGTTTGGCCATTCATCAATTGTGGCACAGATTACAGGCTACACACAATGCTTTATTTATAGAAAATGAAAAAAGTAGTGGCATTTTGGACTTGCGCAATTTCTTGGTCTTTATTTGTTTGGGGTTCATTTCTTTCACTTTTGTTACCATTTTATTCTTTTTACCCTTTGATTTTTCTTTTAGGGCATACCCTCTTTACATTTTTTACATTTTTTTATTTTTTTGATAATATGGAAAACCTTTGCAACAAGGAAGGGGATGAACATATTACAAAGCCCAACAAGTCAATCATGAAATATAACACCTATTGGTATAGGAGTATAACAGATCTAAATCAAATGGTAGCCAAAAGCCCCATTTGACATCCACCTCTAAGCCAAGGGCTTCTCACAGTCATCTTTGAAGACCTGGAGGATAGCAAGCGCATTCTGGTAATGGGCCATATTTTATGAACAGTATTGGCCTCTTTATGTTCCATTGGGAACCCTGCTACAATCCTAAGAAAGTGCAGTTCCTTGCAACCCCCATTTGGGTATGTTTGTATTCTCTGCCCAAGGATTTTTGGAATATGGACATTTTGGAATCAATCGACAACTCAATTGGGTATTTTTTGCAAGTCTCATAGATCACCATGCATTGCAAATTCTCCTCTTATGCTCGCATTTGTGTGTATATGAATATACCCCAACCCTTTCCTGAGTCTATCAAAATATAGTACCAGGATGAAACTTGGTCTCGACCTTAGGAATATGAAAATGTCCCCTTCATATGTTGACTCTACCATGAGGATGGCCACCTGTTTTGGGACTGCCCCCAGGTTGCTGCTCCCCCCTAACTCCCTCCCTGGATGGCTTTCGAGAAGTCCCTAGGTGACGTCCTCCTCCTAGAAAATCCCCTCCCTCACATTCATGTTCCAGCCCTGCTGAGACTACTCCAAAAGCTTCCTTGTTGGCCCCTATCCATCCCTCCAGCAAGCATTTTACATTCTATCTTACCCAAGCATGACAGAGCAGTCAACAGCACAGGTAGAAGAACCTCCACCCCAAGCAGAAATGGAGGTTGAGGTCGGCCCAAAAACCCTAAGCAAAATAAGCCAAGCAAACTAAATTCCCTAGGTGCACAACCAACATGTAAAGAAATATAGCAAGTACTCGCCCAAGTTCTCCATGCCCTGGAACATGATGTAAAATTTGAAAAACTCAATTCTGATGAATGAGTAATGGTATCCTACCTTTGCAATTGGGCCAAGGATGGATTGGCTGAAATCCCCCAGGACCAACTGGACAAATTTCACCAAATATACAAGGGTTAGGAGGATCTCCAATCTCAACCAGATCCCCCCCCCCCCCCACAATCGGCCCTTGTAATCAACGAGGGTGATACGTCCAACAGAAGGATAGAACCAGGATTGAACTCTAGGAAGAAAGGGCGGTGATCCACCAACGAGGTTATTCAGGAAGCAGGGGCAATCTTGGTCAACTCAGGGCAAGCCAATGTGTGACAGAGTACTACCAACACTCTACCCTTTCCACTCCTCAATGAAGTTAGTCTCTTGGAACATAAGAGGCCTCAACTCCAAGGATAATTTGAGGTACTTGAAAGATCGTATCCAGAAAGATAAACTGAACATCATAGTTCTCCAGGAAACAAAACTAACTAGGGACAAGCTTAACAAAATAGCTCGTAAAAGTTGGCCCTCGACAGAATGTATGGCACTGGATGCAAGGGTTGTGCAGGTGGGTTGGGAATCCTTTGGGATTCCAAAGTCATTTCCTTCTAGCCTTAGATCACCTCCCATAATACCCTCTTAGGTGAGTTTCAATGCATTGGATCTACGGAAAAAATATGGGTACCCAAGGTCTATGGCCCAACTTTGCCTGGGGAAAAGATGGGTTTCTTAAGGAATCTGAGGTACCTAAAGGACCTGTTGGATTGCGCCAACTGGATTATAGTGGGGGACTTCAACTTGATCATGCTCCTAGGAGAAAAGAAAGGAGGAGTTAGATGATTAGACCCAATCTTCCTATCTTTCAAGGAGACAAATTAGGATCTCGGTGTGGAGGATGCAGACTTTATGAATGGTTCCTACAGATGGAACAACTGGCGGAGAGGGAAGCAAAAGATTTCTTCATGCCTCAATCACTTTCTTATTTCTGATAACATCCTTCAGTAGTATCACTTTTTTCAAGCCTTGATCCTTCCATGTCTGGGGTCATATCACTGGCCCATCTATTTGGAGATCAATTTGTGGATGGCGCCAAGAAATCGCCCCTTCCGGTTTGAGTCCTTATGGCTAGAAAGGCCAGACTTATTGGCCAAACTGGAACCTTGGTGGAAATAAATAAGATTCAATGGTAGGAACTTAATGGAAACTTTCCAACTGTAATAAAGGAACTAAAAGGGAAAATCAAGGAGTGGAATCATAAGGACTTCAGCAACATCCATCGCAAAAAGCAAGGTTGGAAAACAACATGTGGGAAATCCAACAGTAGATCATTCAGGAAGGATGCTCGAAGGACTTGGGTACCCAAGAGGGGATGGATCTAAAATACCTTGAGCAATGAAGAAAACAGGAGGAAATACTTTGGAGGCAAAAATCCAAGGTCCAATGGCTTAAATATGGGGAGTGCAACACAAAATTATCTCAATAGACCTAATGGAAGGTGACTTGGACAGCATGAGGAGATAACCAATGAGTTGATTATGTACTTCCAACAATTTTTCACAGAGCCAGTTGTAGATAGAAGTGATGTCATTGATTGCATCAAGTAGTGTATCTTGAATCTAATCTCGGGTGACCAGAATGAGGCCCTCATGTGAATGGTCTCATATGCAAAAGTGGAGGAATTTTTCCAGGCTCGCCCATTGAAAAAGCTCCAAGCCTAGATGGGTTCACCTCTGATTTCTATAAAGAAGGATGGAATTTCCTCAGGTTGGAAATTCATGAGTTGGTAGAAGAGTCACACTGCTCTCAAAAGCTCTGGTCGAAACTTAATGCAACATTTCTCACGTTGATCCCAAAGAAAGGCATGGCCTTAGAACCAAGTAGATTTTGGCCCATTTGTCTATGTAGTGTGATCTATAAAATTATCTTAGGTATCCTAATTCGACGATTGAAGCCCCTCCTAAATGGGGTCATAGGGCCTGTGCAGTCAAGTTTTGTGGAAGGTCGTCAGATAATGAAAGGTATCCTAGTTTAACATGAAGAAGTTCACTCCTTATCCACTTCAAAATCCCTAGGTATGTTGATTAAATTAGATATTTCAAAAGCTTATGACCGTCTGAACTGGAACTATCTTTTGACAGTCCTGGAAGCATTTGGGTTTTCATCCTCGTGGATTAGCTGGATCAAATCTATGATTGAAACCCCTTTCTACTCCATTCTTGTAAATGGGGCTCCCTCGCGCACCTTTAGGGGATCTAGGGGTCTGAGGCAGGGGGATCCTATATCACCCTTCCTTTTCATCATTACTACAGAAGGACTGAGTAGGCTTATAAATATGGTGGCGGAGAACAGATCCCTTCACGGGCCAAAACTCGCCCGAGTAGCGCCTCCCATCACTCACCATTAATTAGAAAATGACAACATGTTGTTTGGAAATTCCACCCTCAAATAAGCAAGAGAATTCAGATCCATTCTGGAGAACTTTCAACAAGCATTTGGACATTGATTAATGGTGACAACTTTGATATGTTCTTTTTCAATACTCACCCTCGAGTCCGGAACCATCTAGCTTAAACTCTTGGCTTTAGAATTGGATATCTTCCAAACACTTATCATGGTGTCCCATTGGTGTCTAATTCCTTGAAACTCTCACACTGGAAGGACCTGCTAAGTTGTATCAATCGGAAACTCTCCAACTAGACCTTTTGAGTTTTAAAATCTCCAGGATTATTAGTCCTCATGAACGTTGTTCTACAGGCCATCTCGATTTACCATCTCTCGGCCCTTTCGTCACCCTGCATCATATAAAAAGATATACAGATAAGTTGAAAATGGGCCATGATTGCATGGGACAAATTATGTAAACCAAAGGTCTACGGTGGCCTTGGTTTGAAGGACCCAGAAATTTTGTCTCAAACCCTCAGTGCTAAAGTCTGGTGGCAATGGCTGCAAGGTGGGTAGGAGATTTGGAAGGAGGTGTGGTCATCTAAATATGGCTCAGATGGTTGGCAGGAGCCCCTAGAATCCCATAATAACCTGTTGAGTGGATCCTCAATCTGGAATAGGGAAAAAGATAATTGGGCGTTGATTCAAGACCATGGCTTCTAGGAGATAAGAAATCACAACAGAGCTAGATTTTGGGAGGATGCCTGGATGCAGCACCCCAAACTCAGTTTGGAGGATAATCTATGAGAAATTCAAGCCTTCACCAACCATCTGGGTGTGGAAAACATTATATGTTTTTGGCAAGACTCCACTGAATCGTCGAAGTGGAGAGTTTGGAAACCTCCAGATCTTTGGCCAGTTCGGGATCCACCTCTGGATTGGGAAGCCCTCACCCTGATCCTGTGACAATGCGCCATTCTGAAAAATGGTGAACTAGAGAAACTCTGTTGGCAGCACCTCCCAAAAGGTATGTTCTCTCTTAAAGAATCTCATTCGATTATTTCCACTTCTTCTAACCAGGCTCCTAACCCATTATGGAAAAGAATGTGATAATCAAAGTTGTGGCCCAAGATTTATTTCTTTCTTTGGCTTATCTAGCATGGTAAGCTACTCACTTGGGATAAAATTAGGAAAAAAATTCTTGTATGGCCCCTCTCATTGCCCCTTGTGCATTAGGGAGGAGCAATCAGTCGATCACTTACTGAAATTTTGTTCTAAATCGCGATAAATTTGGGATCGGCATGCTACATTATTTGGAGTAAGTGATCGGTCAGAAAGTAGTTTAAAAGACTCTTTAGAGCAATGGCAATGGAAACTCTTCAAGAACACCATTTTCAACAAAGCATGGTGTATCTCACAGGGATTTTTCCTTTGGAACATTTGGAAAGTAAGGAACATAGCAGTATTCCATTCAGAGAACATCTAGACTGACCAGGTCTGGAAAACGATGATGAGTAATATTAAAGAAACTATTTTAATCTCTTGTTGGTCAGATGAATATTGGAAAGCGGAAGATAGGGAAGGGGAAATATTAATCGCGCTTGACCTCAATCCGACCCTCTCCATCCCTAGCCCCATAGGCCTAAGTGCTCTTAAAGCCCTCTCCCCAAATGTTTTCAGTTCGCCACAAGGATTCCTCAAACTTCAATTTTATGGAGCCTCCAAGGGCAACTCAGGTCTAGCTGGCTTGGGGGAATACTTCAGAACGACAAAGGGCAAGCTGTGAAAATTTATGCAGCCTCATGTGGCAGCACCACCAATAACATGGCAGAGTTCTTGGCGTTGGAAAAAGGAATACAAGTTGTAGTGGATCTAGGTGTGGCTAAGCTGCAGGTCAATGGGGACTCTTGAATAGCGATCGCCATGCTACATAAATTAATAAATGGGTTCCCCACTAAACTGGGTGATTAAGAATTAGAGGCTGGAACTCATTAGTGAACATATTCTCTCAAGGACCACTTATTTTGAATATGTAATTACAGAGCATGTTGACTGAGAGGGAAATAAGGTGGCGAACAAGCTTTCTAATTGGGGTTATGATCATTAGGATGAGGAACTCATTAGGGACTAGCCCCCACCCATGCAGGATACATCCATGGAAGATCTCAGCAGTGGCCTCAATGGAGGCCTCCCCGATTAGGGTGAGGAATGGAGAGGAGGATGCTCCCGAGGGAACGTGCAGGCACCTATGGTAAGCACATGGCTACAGGATGGCGGGATGGCCTCATGACCCTCCCATATTACCTTGAGTATGAGCTACAATAACTACCAGTGTGGGAAACCTCAAGTCACATTGGGTCTTGTAGAGGGTGGTGAGATTATTAATGTTATGGAGGGTGGTGGGGGTGTTCGAGGGTCATTCTGCAGTGAAGAGAGTTTTGGAACCTATGTGTGGAGCGCTGGGAGAAGAGGAGGGTGTTGCAAAGGTTCTTTGGGCCAGCCGAAGGGTCAGAATTGCCGTAGAAGGTTTTTCCCTGACTGGTGGGTGTGGGTAGTTATCAATTTTTTAATTGGGATTAGTAATAGAAAGTCTGCAAAGAATGTGTTGTATGTGTGTCTGACGGGGGTGGTTTCTTGTGGCTTTTGGTTTTTTTGGTGTGGTTTCAGTTCGGACTGGTTGCGAATTTTCCTTTAGTGGAGTAGGATTATTGAAGTGTGCCTCCCCAACCAATTCACAAGGTCCTAAGTTGCGGGTTCGTGCCATTGGCGAGCTTGCCGTGCGTTTTTGTTTGCTGGAATTGCGAGGGGTCACTTCAGGGGGGGTGTATGCAACTGGCTTGAGGTGGAAAATAGATTTGTAAGTTGTGGATGCCTGAAACCAAAGGGAGAGGAGGTTTAGCCAAATCTGGTGGTCTTGACCCCTACGTGGATTGTTTGGGAGCTATTGGAAGGGTGGTCTTCATCTCGCTTAGGTGGTGTCGGGGTTTCAAGCATGCAGCTGGTTCCTTGCTCAGGGAATTCCTTAGCCTAGGTGCCAGCTAATTCGGGCAGGCCATGCATGGCTAAGTCCCGACCTCGGCTTGACTTAGTGTCTGACAGTGGTGGAGGGAGTCCAGAAGGTCTAAGTGAAGATTGTTTGAGCCGCTTGGCTTTAGGAGGCAAAGGTGGTGGTCGGTTGCGGTGTTCTAGATGCACAAGGTGAGCAACTTGAGGCAGTAGACGTTGGGGCTCAGCTCAAAGTCGGGGCCACCTCACTCTTCTTGTTCTGCAGCGAGGGGGTTCAGTTCGCCATGGTGGTTCCGGGCATTGTGTGTCGGTGTGTGAGGGTGGTCGCAGTCAGTGATAACATTGCTACGTGGAGCATTGCTGAGATGTGGTTCAGTCAATTATGGATCATCTGGAGAATTCATAGCGGGATAGATAGGAGGAGCATGCCAAATTGATAGAAGCTCTGAAAAAAATGCATTATTTCCAATGTCATACACAGGAGTGTGTTGTGGTGGTCTAGCATGGCCAGAATGTTCTATTAGAGAACATCGAGAAACTGGAAGCCTAGATAGCCTATTTCGAGGAGCATCTCCAATGCTCATTTCCTCCTTTGCCACCTCTTGGTACAACTCCAGACAACCCAGCCTCCATCACTTCTGACGACTAGCATGGATACAGGTGTTTTATATGTTTTGTTTGTTTATTAGGACCTATGGCCTTTGAAATTGTGGACTGTGTCTCTCTTTGGTTTTTTGTTTCATTGTCATATGCTTTCGATGGTAGTTAATAAACCTGGTCGGGGTCAGGCTACCTGCGTTTTTCCTCTGATGTATTTCCTTTTGAAACTATGAATATAAATTTGACTTATAAAAAAAAAACTACAACTACAGATTATACTAGCACAAACAGCGAATGATAGTTCATAAGTTCATACGAACCTCTATTGAGAATAATTAGATGTATAGGTTTTTGCTTTCATTTATGAACAATTATAATGGTAATTGAAAGGCTTGTTAAGGGACTAAAGGATTGGACTTAGTTCCCTCTACATGATTATTATTTCTTGCAACAATTGTTTCGGTGCCCCCATTGGATGATTTGATGCCCCAACGTTAGGTATTGGTGGGGGGAGGGGGGTGCAGTTTTGGTGTGTATAAAATTTGTGCCACAAAATTAGGGTTGGATGTGAGCATCAAGACCATAGAATGGATATTTAGATACCACACAAGAATTCCCAATAACATGTTTGGAAGCATTAATATAGAAATCACTTGTATCAAGATAAATATCAATTGATTTGGGTTGTATGTAATCTTAGGCACTGGTGTTGGCTCTAGTATAGGTGTTCTCTCTGATACAAAAGTCAACTCTAGGGTGGGTAATGAAACTAAAGGTTTTTTGTCATAGATGTAACAATGTAGACATTGGTCGAATTGGAAGGATATAATAGAAGGGGATCTCTTTGGTAAGTGTTGGGAACTATGGAATCTTTAATAATTCTTAGGATGATCTCCATGAATTATGGGAGACTTACCATGCCCTCAAGATACAAGAGAACATTGTCCAACATTGAGGTTGGCCATGACTCAAAATGGGTGAATTGATTGATGGTGATAACCTTCTCATCAATGGGGAATATCGTCACATGAAAGAAAAAAGAAGTTCCTACTTTCATCGAGTGAAGATAACTACATCTAAGGAGGATGTTGTAGCCTAGAGGTGCATCAATGACCTTCATGACATTTAAGATAGTTTTTTTTGCCACCTTGATGGGGAAATTTTGATAAAAGCCTTCTAATTGGGATGAGCAAACATCATAAGTTCAATAGGTGGTAGCCAATGAGGTGAGCTTAGAATGACTTATTGTTTTCTAGACACTCTTGGACATAATGCATGAACATATGCTTTCATATATAATGCATTAGGGAATGGTGATACTCTAGATTATGATTGGTATCTAGAAAGAAACTAATGATGGTAGTTGGATTTTGGATTTGTCAAGATTAAATGTGAATATATGTGAATCAATAGGGTTGACTTCCCAAAAAATAGATAATAGAGCCTTTTGTTGGCAAGGGCATGTTGCAGAACTTTTAATGCAGACATATTTCTGGGTGATTGATCTAGATTATCCATTACACTATAACTATGTGATACCATTGCATGAGAGTTGCGAGTGGTACATCTTAGAGGTAGTTTTGGTACTTATAGTGTAAGATTGCTACTAGAATGTGGGATCATTAAAGGGGAACCAGAAACATATTGGGGGATCCGAAGTGGTTAGGAGTGGGTACATGTTTGTAGATTAATTCCTACAACATTTGTTAAGCACATAAAACCCCTTATTAAACCATTGATATTGAGTTTTTTCCCCAAGGAAAAATCGTAACTTTCATTATGTGAAATATTAAAAATTACATATTGTAGATGCTTCTATGAAGCATATGCCAAAATTGGTGGCCTTGCCACATATTGTGAGAGTCTATGATGGTATGTACAATGTTGTAGCTGATATGCTGACATAGTATCTAAAACAAAAAGAGTATATAGTCTAAAATCGATACAGAAATATTCATAAGAACATCAAAAAAACCCAGGATCAAAACTACAAGTTAGGGTGATGTTTCCCCCTGTTGTTGTTGTTATGGAAAAGGTCTATGGAAAAATTGGTAAAATCCATGCCCATTGTGCTCATGGATCATCCAATAATCACGAGGTTGTTATGCTACCTCCTTGGAAAGTATATCAGAAATCTTATTCCTTTCCCCAAAGAGGATGATGTAGCAACTGCATGGTCTCTGGTGATCATAGGAGATAGAGGGCAAGCACCAGAGACGTTCTACACTTTGTCTGATTCAAGGAATTTAGATTTGCGAGGAAATGGCTTATGAGGCATCTGGTTCTTGAAGGTGGAAGTTGTGACTTGTCCAACATCCCCAGTCGCCAATTCTTCACCCGTATTATTTTTGGAAAGCAGGGGGCATTCCTTATAAGTATATCCAACCTCATGGCATCTATGATACCAAAAACAGACGCCCTCGTAGTCTAATTTCTGCAGATATATATTTCTCTACCATTACAATCTTAGGCTTCAACCAATACCTTGCGAGTGTCAAGATGTACCAGAATGCAATCATAGGCCATCTTGCCTGATTCTTGGAAAGATTTTTCATAGTCCAAGAACATGCTCAGATCATTTCCAACAGATTTGAACACATCTTCAGTCCAGAATTGTAGAGGGAGTCTAGGCATTATGACCCAAATTGGTCTCGCTCCCAATTGTTCATGCTTCGTGTTGTAACATCCATCGTCATTTAAATTTCATTTTCAATATTATCACAAAAAATAAAAATAAAAAATCAAATATTATGTTTTAAAAATCGAAAGAAAATGTGAAAGTCCAAAAACAGTGATTTATTTTTTATGGCATTCAAATCCAATATAAGGTGGGGCCCCCACCCATATATTAAAGTTCGAGCGATATCACAAGATATAAGCAAGTGTGGGCTCAAGAAGAGAGTAAATTGCTCTACGAGGGAACAATGAGCATGAGTTATAACTCAAGCTCAACCCCCATAGTTGACCATGACGTCAAGGTATTTGACTGAGATCTACGACCTGAGATTGTTGCGGGAGTTTAAGCTTGATGAACCTCCCATACACTCACTACCCCCGCAGTGGGCCACCCCAATCGTTTCACTTCATCTCATCCCCTCCACGTCATCCACCACCCTCATTCATTACTATCCACCTCATCCATCATACCCATCACCTCATATGCCACTCCATTAATTAGCTACATTAATTACATGTTTTCCCTCCATTTGATTATCATATATATAAAAGACAAGCAAAACCTCGTTGCATTAGTCTTTTGTTTTAGTACTAAGCAACCTTGCATCCAGTTCAGCAGTCTGAGTCAGCAACCATCCCGGCAACTATCACTAGCAACTGTCACCTACAGTCACCATGGCCAAACAAGTAAGTTCCTCATCAGTTATCCATACCCCATTAATGGATGTCAAATGAGATATTTCTGATACCCTCTGCACAATTAGACATCTTTCATTGTATCAAAAGGTCATCCTGAACCATAAAAAGTCTCATATATTCATGGAAATGGTTACGTCAGGTGTTTTAGTTGCTTTTTTCCCTAGAATTCATTTATTCCCTAAATTTATTCAATGGATAACCTTAGCAATGTACCCCAAGAAAAGTTTTGTAATGAATCAGTCAGGGGAGAGTATGTTTCAAGTAACCTCACAATTAATACACCAAGCTTTGAATTACCCTATGTCTGGAATTTACACCACCTTTACTGAAGAATCTCTGATTTCATATTATGATAATATGTCTCCTCAATAACTTTCTCATGTCACCTCTTTCCTGGCCCCTAAATCTGGTCAATTCTCCCTAGATGGGAATCTCTTCTCTTTATAAATATTTGCAGTTGACATAAGACCTGTTTTGCAATTAACTGCCAAGATTATAGGAAAAGAAGACTCCAAGAAAGTGGATAAAGTTGTGCTAGGATTTTTCACCTTAATGATGAAGCCATAGATAGTACTAGACATTCCAACATTTGGGTAGATACATTCAATACCCAATTTATGACTTTGCCTCTCACTAGGTCCTTCAAATTCCCTTCAGTCATTACTTATTTATTTCTATACCAGAATGCTCAACATTTTTCTGATTTGGGTCCAAATGTTGTTGATATCAATAAAAAGAAGCAGTCAGTGGTATTCTGGATAGACCTGATAAGGGGTGATATAGGAGATAGTGGTTTATTTGAGTTTACTTCTTTATTCCTTCCAGTGGCTTATAAAATCTTGAATGGAACCCTACCCCCAACTTTTCTTCCTAAAGCTAAATAATTTCTTCAATTGAGTAAGGATGTGAGATGTGGGGATTGGTTCATCTTTGAAGACCATGTAGAGATTAGGCTTTATGGAGCCTCTGTCAAGCCTTATAGGGTACCTAAATTTGTGCCAATGAGGATTTTTGCCCTTGAATTTATCAAGCAGAGCTTGAATGTAGATCAAGTTCATTTTTTTCCTATGAAGAAAGGCTTTTTCTTCAATTTGCCTAAAGTAGTGGGACCCTTCATTGTAAACACCAGATAGACTGCCCAGGAGGTTGAAAGATTGTTGAATGACATGTGTCTTTTACAAGTGGTTGAGTGGGCTTATGACCCTCATCAAATTATTTCAAAGAGAATACTGGAGAATGGATATTCAGCCTTTGTACATGAAAGTAGACCTGAAACAAAGAATTTGGCAAATGGAGGTTTGCAAAACACTCAGAGGACAGAGATTGAAACCCCTAGAATTACAGAAAAGTTTTCAAGAGGGTTAGAGAGGAAGTTATTGATCTAGATGAGGAAGAATCTGAAACAACAAAAAGGACCAAGCTTCAATACGCAATGTCTTCAATACAACCTGGTTTGGTGATTCAGTTAGGAGAAACAGAAGGTGCCCCAACTTCCCCATCTTCCAAAGAACCTATTCATGATCAGGTTCCTTTAATTCAAAGTATGTTTTCTCAGATAGCTGAGAGAAATCAGAAGCTAAATTCAAATATGGAGGCTCAAGTTGAGTCTCAAGTTTCTCCTGAACAAACTAGATTGCTATCTGCTATGGATTTTGAGAGGAACCAAATTAAAATCATTTTTCCTCATCCTACTAAAATATCAGTGGGGACCACTAGTAATTTCAAGACTGTGAATTTAACTATTGATACTCATAAGCTTCCAATGCTTGACAAGATCAATTTTCACATGCAAACTGGGCAATTGATTGTAAATGATCTACATAAAACAAATACAGCAACTATTAAGGCAGAAAAAATGCTAAATAAGGTAATTCAGCAATTAATGTTGGAGAAATCCAACTCTAGAGCTTTGAATGCTCAGGTGGATGAGCTAAAGAAACTCATCATTAAAATAGGTGTCAATCTTGATGACCAACCTGTTGTTCAGAAATTATTGCAATCTGCCAAGTCAAAGATTGGGGTTTTGAAAAAGAAGTTGAATCTACCTGCAGGTGAGCATCCCATAGCTACAGGGATAGCTGAAGTAGAAAATGAAAAGGAGAAGCTCCTACAAGATGTGTTGCAGAAAACTAAAGAAGTTTCTTTACTTAAAGAATCTTTGGACAAGCTGCAACGACAGGTGGACACTCATGTTTGTATAATAGTAATGCCAGCCAACACAGATGATCCAACAGCATAGGTTTTACAGTTGGGAACAGAACTTAAAATGGCTGAGCATGATGTAAAGAAAGCCCAAAGAGAGTTGGAAACAGCTTGCAAGCTATTGAATTTGAGTGAAGAAGAAGCAAGAAGGGAGAAGGATAATGCAAAGAAATACAGGGAAGACCTCCTAAGGGCTGAAGATGAAATCAAAAGGCTAAAGGAGAAAATGAAGGGAAATATGTCCTTAATTCAAGCCAGAGAAATCCTATGGGATGAAGTCATTGAGGTTATCAAGGGTATTTGGGAATTTCTTGTTATTATATCTAAAGAGAAAACACTAGTTCGAGATATGGAAGAGGTAGTCATGAAAAATAAACAAAAAGATTTAGATAGATCAAAGTTTGCAAAGAGGATGATAGATTTCATTAACTCTAAATCTACTGCAGAACTGAAGGAACATGACATGCCAGATAGAACATCATGTGCAATAGATTTTAACAAAATGATTGTCAGAAATATCTACAGGAATACTGCTGAGAAGAAGATTAATGAGATGAAGGAAGCAGTTTCCAAGTTTAATATCCTGTTTGATAAAAGAGTCAGAGTTGGACTTCCTTCTTGCTGGGATCTACAAGGAAACTTGCTGCCATGGAAGACATATGAGACTTTGCTAGTTGAGGCAAAGAGCAAAGTGGATAACACTCATGAAAAGACAGCAGTATTAAAGGGAGCCACCATTGTAAACTACCTTAACAAAGATTTTAAGCTTCTCTATATGGTGAAGACTTTGTTTACAGATAAGCCTACTTATAGTAGGATTACAGCTTGCAGAATAGCACTTGACAAGTTATAGGAAGCACCAAAGTCAAATGTACCATTATGGAGAAAGTGCAAGGAATGGATGATATAGCAAACCAAGGATGCATCAGCAAGACCTTCTACTCAAGCCACAGATTCAAACAACAGGCATGATCCGGATTTAAACAGGAACGCAATAAAATACATAGATAACCATAAAGACAGATATGCAGTGGAAATAATACCTCAATTCATTACTGTAAAATATTGAAATATGCTTACAAACAGAAATGAAAATAAACCAGCTAGGGCGATGGTAGCTTATCTCTGAGAAGAGATGTGGTGGCTACATGCCTCTGAACTATCTTACAATGAGGCTCGAAGGCCTATTTATTGTTGAGAAACAATGGAAAACCCTTCACATTCCAAAACCTAACCCTAGAAGATGAAATGCCAAATTGTGGGCCCCGTTTTTGGGTAAGTTGGTACATCAACTTCCCGGGGTCGCGAATTGGTCGTACTATCTCCGTTTGACGTGCATGATAGCCCGTTGGAAAGATCTCTCCGAGGACTACGACGAAAAAGACAATTTTTATTAGAAAAATCATTGGCAAGTAGATTTCCCAAAAAACGTCGTTTAGGGCCTCAAAACGGCTCCGGAAGTTTAGGACCCGAAAAACTGCTAAAAATAGTAAACTGTGCTATAATTAAGGAAACTGAAAAAACTGTAAGAAGCACTAGAAGGGATTCAAGTGGAATTAGCAGGTGGCCACCAATATCCACCTGGATCATTCCTCCCCCCTTAGGAAGCAATGGTCCCCATTGCGTTGAGTTCCTCCATGAGATGAGGGAACTTCTGCTGCACTTGGTCCCTGGTGAGCCACTTGCCTTGGTGAAGGAGTTGTCCTGCTTTGACAACTCGATACAGTTGGATATTCTGCTGGCGAGTGTGCTTGATCTGTGTGTCCATGATCCGATCAGTTGCAACTTGTTCCATGCAAGCTGGATTTAACTCTGTGGGTGTGAGTTGTTCTGCCATGTCGGACGTGTCTAGTAATCGTGGAAAGTATGGCCGAAGGCAGTCGACATTGAACACTGGGTGCAGGCCAAGGAATGGGGGAATGTTGAGCTCAAATGCATTGTCTCCCATAGCCTTGGTAATGGTGTAAGGGCCATATCGGAGTGGTCTGAGTTTCCGATAGGCTTTGGTAAGGCGTTCCTTTTGCAAATGCAACCAGACTTTGTCGCCCACTTGAAACTGGTGTGGCACCCGATGTTGATCATGTCGCTGCTTGTCCTTGGCATTTGATTTCTCCAGAATGTCATGGACCTGCTGGCGAATATGTTGGATGTGCTCAATGAAGTTGTTTTCCTTATCTGTTTCGGACTGGACATGAGCAGAATCTGCGTGAGTAGCTGCAAATGGCATGGCCACATCGATGGGACATAGTGGCTGGAATCCCAATCCCACCTGGAAAGGGCTGTGGCCAGTCAAGTTGTGGAGAGCCCGGTTGTAGCTGTGTTGAACATAGGGGAGGCTCTCGTCCCATGTGCGTGGATGCTTTGAGTTGTACATGCGCAGAATGTGTACGATCATCCTGTTGACGACCTCAGTCTGGCCATCAGTTTGAGGATGGAAGGCTGTGGACTTAGTGAGTTTGGTGTCCAGCATCGACCAGAGGCTAGACCAAAATGTACTGAGGAACCTGTTGTCCCAATCTGAAATGATAGACTGTGGGATCCCAAAGTGTACCCATACTCGTTCAAAGAAGAGTTTAGCAGTGGCTTCTCCTGTGATATTCTTCTTGCAGGCCGCCATAATGGCCATCTTCGAGAACCTGTCGACGACCACAAAAACACAGTCATTTCCATGCCTAGTGGAAGGGAGGCCTGACATGTAATCCATGGAGATGGATTCCCAAGGTCAACTAGGGGTAGGCAGTGGGGTATAGAGGCCTTGCTTCTTGATGGTCGGTTTGGCAATGGCGCAAGCAGTGCATGATCTGATGTACTTCCCGACATCCTGTCAAAGATTCGGCCAATAGAAATATTTCTGCAGTACTGCCACAGTTTTTTCGACCCCAAAATGCCCAACGGCCCGACTGTAGTGTGCTTCCCGGATCATCTTGGCACGCTCACTTGAAGGAACACAAAGGTGACCCAGGTGGCATAACAGGTCGTCCTGGAGGTGAAAATCTAGAACATGCTGACCCTCCAAGAGTGTCTGGTATGCGTGGCCGAATTCTGGGTCGCTTTTGTAGAGCAGTGGCCAATCAGAAGTCTCATGCCCACAAGAGTTGAGCACGGTGGTTAACGCCATGATCGGTGGTCGACTGAGGCAATCTACAACATTATTGGTGTTGCCCTTCTTATACTTGATATTCAAATGGAACTGTTGCAGGTATGTGGACCACTTCTGATGGCGATCATTCTGCAATTTCCCTTAGGTCTGTATGAACTGCAGGGGTCGGTGGTCCGTGTGGATGACCGTTTCCTTCCCCAAAATGTAATGCTTCCATTGTCGGCAGGCCTGCACAATGGAATACATCTCTTTGTCATAAGTGGGATACTTCCGGACTGTGTCTGAAAGTGTCTCACTGTGATATGCCACTGGATGCCCGTGTTGAGTAATGACTGCCCCAATAGCATAGTCAGAGGCATTTGTCTCGACCTCAAATGGTTGTTGCAAGTCTGGTAATGCAAGAATTGGTGCTGTGCAGAGTCGATCTTTCAACTCTATGAATGCCTTCTGTTGAGATTCAGACCAAAAAAAAAATTCTTTCGCTCCTCCCTTGGTGACCTGACTCAAGGGCCAAGTGATATGAGAAAATCCCAACACGAACCTGCGGTAGAAGTTGGCAAGGCCTAGAAAGCTGCGAAGCTCTGTCAGAGTGGTTGGAGATGGCCAATCCCGAATGACTTGGATCTTGGCTGGATCCACATGCACCCCCCATTCATCAATAATGTATCCCAGATACTGAACCTGGGTCATGCCAAAAGTGCATTTCTCCAAATTGGCACATAACTTGTGTTGTCGCAGTGTTTGGAGAACCTGTCAGATGTGGTGGAGGTGTTCTTCCCAAGTCTTGCTAAAGATAAAGATGTCATCCAAGTATACCACTACAAATGAGTTGGTGAATGGCCGCAAGATGTCGTCCATTAGCCTCATGAAGGTTGCAGGAGCATTTGTCAATCCAAAAGGCATAACCAACCATTCGAAAAGGCCCTCCTTGGCTTTGAAGGCAGTCTTCCACACATCGGAGGGTTCGATTGGTACCTGGTGATATCCTGACTTCAAATCAATCTTGCTGAAATATTTTTCCCCCTTTAGTTGGTCCAGGAGGTCATCAATCCGTGGGATTGGGTACCTATTACGGACAGTGATCTTGTTCAGCGCCCGATAGTCAATACAGAGTCTCCAAGTCCCATCCTTCTTTTGTACCAGCATGATCGGGCTCCCACAGGGCGATGAACTCGGACGGATGTGACCTTTTTGCAGCAACTCCTGAATTTGCCTCTTGATTTCATCGTTCTCCGGAACAGAGCGCTGATAGATTGGTCCATTGGGCAGCAGCGAACCTGGGGTCATATCAATGGAGTGCTTGACCTGATAGTGCAGAGGAACCCCTGCGAGGGAGGTGAAGATGTCCTCATACTCCTCCACGACCTTGTCCATCTGTAGTTTTCGTGTGGAGGGACCCTGTCTGGAGGTCGTGGCCACCGTCTTCTTCTTTTCTTGAGGGCGTATCATCAGGAAAACAAACTTCCCAGTTTTGGAAATGAGTTTACTACATTGTTTTGCAGTAACCAAAGAGATGGCGGTAGGCGGTGCTACCTTTGGTATCCTGTACAACTTATTTCCCAAAGTAACAATAACAGCACGGGGCCTTGACTCATACACAACATGTCGCTTCCACAAGTATGGTTGTCCTAATAACACATCACAAACTTCAAGGGGAGCAATGTCACACAATACCTCATCCGTGAAGGGCTTGATGTTGTATGGAAGGCGACACTGTTGGCTCACGCGAAGATCCCGTCCTTGGTGCAGCCACCCAATGGTGTATGGTTGTGGATGTGCTGTGGTTGGTAAGCCCAGCCGTTTCACGACCTCTGCCGAAATGAGTTTCTTTTGGCTCCCGCTGTCGACAATGAATTGTAGCGGGGAGCCCTTTACCCACATCTGGGAGTGGAAGAGACGCTCCTCCTCCTCTGGATCTTCAGGTTTCTCCTTCTGGATCTTCGTGGTGGCAACGGTGGTGTTGGGCTCCGCATCGATAATCTGCTTCCCTTTGTCATTCCCCTTATCGGGTTCTGACTCAGAATCAGAACATGCATCTGATTCTGAAACCTTTAGCTCAGCCACCAGTGACTGCTTGGCCCGACACTCACTTCTGTTGTGAGTGGAGCTCTTATGGAACTCACACCACTTTCTGGTGTCTTTTTTCGACTTCGCGGTGCTGTTCTTTGCTTGCAGCTTTGGCGGGTTGTCTTGGGCCGCCCCGCCTTGGTTTTGTCCTTTGTTCTGTGGTTTGGGGGCACCTTTCCCTTGTTTCGGATTCGCAGACCCAAAGTCTCGCTTCTTCTGTTTAAACTTTTGCTCAACCTTGACGGCATATCGGTATGCCGTGCCGAGCGAGGAGATGTTCAGGAATTCTATTTCTTCTTGGATGTACTTGTGCAGGCAGCCACGGTATTTGAGTACCAAATGCTGCTCTATATCCTTGATACCCAACTTTGTGTGAAGGGTATGGGAAATATTGGTAAACTTCGGTACGTCTTGGTCCCTTCCCTGCCGTAGCGTGGTCCACTTTATGTATTGATCCTCATAGCTTCCGACAGGGTAGTACTGCTCCTTGATGGCATCTCGGAATGCATCCCAAGTCGGTGCGACTGAAAATAGTGAGCCTGTACTTTCATCCTTCTGTTCGCAGTAGGTTTCCCACCAATCCTTGACATGGGGGGCTGCTTTGAGAAGAGCGAAAATAATCTTTTCCCGACTAGAAAAATCATGAACAGAAAAATAACCCTCTAGCACATTTAACCATTTATCGACAACATCTGCGTCTATCTGACCCTCGAATATGGGGATTTCAAAATTAACTTGTATCTTAAATGGTGTGGCGTTTCCAGAGTTGTTGTTGGAAGCCAATGCATCGCCCCTGGGTAGCCGCTGAAGGATTTGGACAAAGTTGTCCATCATTGCGTTCCTTTGTCGCTCGAGGGCTTCTTCGAGCAATATTTTGATAGGATCTCCTACCCCCTCGTCTTTCTTTTCATCCACCATGGGAGGCCGTCGAGATTTGCGAGGCTGGTCTTGCAAAGGTTCAACCAGTTCAAGCCCTAACTCCTTATATCCCGACCTCGTTGGGGACATGCAGAGAAAAACAGAGAAGAAAAGCAGACCGCTCTGATACCACTGATCCGGATTTAAACAGGAACGCAATAAAATACAAAGATAACCATAAAGACAGATATGCAGCGGAAATAATACCTCAATTCATTACTGTAAAATACTGAAATATGCTTACAAACATAAATGAAAATAAACCAACTAGGGTGATGATAGCTTATCTCTGAGAAGAGATGTGGTGGCTACATGCCTCTGAACTATCTTACAATGAGGCTCGAAGGCCTATTTATTGTTGAGAAACAATGGAAAACCCTTCACATTCCAAAACCTAACCCTAGAAGATGAAACGCCAAATTGTGGGCCCCGTTTTTGGGTAAGTTGGTACATCAACTTCCCGGGGTCGCGAATTGGTCGTATTATCTCCGTTTGGCGTGCATGATAGCCCGTTGGAAAGATCTCTCCGAGGACTACGACGGAAAAGACGATTTTTATCAAAAAAATCGCTGGCAGTAGATTTCCCAAAAAACGTCGTTTAGGGCCTCAAAACAGCTCCAGAAGTTTAGGACCCGAAAAACTGCTAAAAATAGTAAATTGTGCTATAATTAAGGAAACTGAAAAAACTGTAAGAAGCACTAGAGGGGATCCAATTGGAATTAGCGAGTGGCCACCAATATCCACCTGAATCAGGGCAGCAATCACCAATCATACTTTAAAATCGGTTACTTCTTATTATCTTATTTCTTGAGGAAAATGAGGTGTCTTTTACCCTATAATGTAATATTCTATAATGACTTTTACTTTAGACAGTTAGAAGATAGTAAGTAGTTTGTTAATTTTGGTAGTTACCAACTGCCCCATGATGTATAAAAAGAGGCAAAATTATAGAAAAAGGTCTGAATTTTGAAGAACCTGTAGACTATGCTATTGTATTCTTGATAAATTGATGATTAATGAAAGAATCAGGAATTCTCCACACATTGTTGGGTATGATTTTGTAATTTCTCTCTTATGTGTCATCATGTTTCTTCCTTTCTTTAAATATGGTAATGAAGTTGCATGTATTTGTTTACTTATGTGAATGAAGTTAAAATTCCTTAAAAGAGCGCTCCTATATTTAAAGTTCCTACCTCTATATTTATTCTAAGTTACAGATAGTAGTTCTTGTCAAACAAAGCATATTATCTTTAACTTCCCTAGGCATTCTTCACACAACATTTATATCCAGCATCACATGGCATTTTGAGATTTTCATATCAGTTAAATATTAAGGGTTAGAAGTCAGGTCCCTCAAGCCCTTCCCATGAGGATACATTATACAAATAAGTGACATACATAATAAAATTTAATGTCTTAAGCACAATTTCTACAAAGCTAGGAAATTGGTTTCTTAAGAGACAACATTAATTGGGGTCGTTGCCGGGGACGAAATCAAGAGCTTTTTTCCTTGGGTTTTTAATATTTTCCTCTGGTTTTTAAGTGAGGAGGAAATATTTGGATTTATTAAATAGAAAACAATAACTCTGGCTTCAAAAAGGCCTCACACGAGGTCATATACCTCACAACAGAAAGCTCAAGCCCTTTCAAACGCTAAGAGATTAGTTTCCAAGAGGGTTGGAAAACCAAAAACTCCATTTACACCAAGTCCTACACTATTTGCACCTGGCAGCAATTCAACACATCTTTCATCCAAACATTCACCTTTTATTGACCAAGAACTACCTTTTACATCCACCTCATTTCAAGAACCCAACTGTCAAGAACAGTCTTTAAAGTCTGTTTCTTTCTCAGTATTCAAAAATATATCTACTATAGTTGTTCAACCTGAACGTATAATTACATTGCCACCTTTTCATACTCCATTTACCCTTCAGACAGGTTCTACATTTGTTGGTACTCAAGGTTCAGTAAGTTTAGTTGCAAACATGGCAACACCTGCATTCTTGTTGAATAGGTATGCATCTATTCAGTTGCCACAACAATTGAATCCAATGCCTCAAGAATACTTAAAAATTCTTCCTCGTTTCTTAGGGAAGGATGAACAAATAGCAGAGAAGCATATAGCAGTGTTTTGTAATTTTGCAGAAAATCTCAATGTTGAACGCCCGGATGTTGTTTTAATACTTTTTGTGCAATCCTTGGATGGTGAAGCAAGAAAGTGGTTTAAAGGGCTTCCTAATAACTCTATTCCTACATGGGAAGAGATGGAGCGCCAGTTCACCCAGAGATGGGGAGAAAGGAGATCATGGGTATTCACTTACAGAGTTCAATGCTATTAAAAGGAAATCTAATGAAAGTGATGTTGAGTTCATCAAAAGGTTCAACCAACTTTACAATAGTCTTCCAGTGGAGATCAAGCCCCCTCCTACAGGTGCAAAAATAGCTTTTGCAGGGCATTTGAATCAGATTTTGGGTTCACATTAAGGGAGAGGAGATCCACAACCCTTGATCAGATCCAAACTGATGCTTTATAAATAGAAGCAAATTTGGTGGCTGTAGGTAAAGCACCAAAGGCACAGCCTACACAAGATAAGGGAAAGGCCAAAGTGGAATCCTCTCAAAGTCAAATATTAGAGGATATGAATTAAAAATTTGTCTAGCAAATTGATTAAATTGGAATTGGAGAGTAAGAATTCTCAAAGGAAAGTACAACAAAACAAAAAATTTAAACCCCAATATAGAAGACAACCTCTGCAAATTTTGCAGAAGGAGAGAAAAGACCAAGATCAGGTTCAAGCACCACTTTACTTAGAGGCAGATCTTGATGAAGTACCAGAGCATTCCAAGGATCATGATGATCATATTTCCACATTGTATGCAAGAGATGAAGATGAACTAGGTGTTGAGGGAGAAGAATATACTGAAACAAATTCCATTTATGATGAGAATGAAATTGATGAATATTGGAAGCAATTTACTGATTTTATGCGGGTAGAATTACATAAGAAATATGACTTAAGATCAAGGAAAAGATCTAGAATTCAAGAAAATGAAGTTGAGCAGCAAGTTCTTGCTCCCGTACAAAAGGTGACTCCACAAGAAACACAGCTTGCAAAACAATTAAATAAAGGAAAGCAACATCAAAATACAAATAGCAAAACTCAAATACTTCAAGGTGAGTCTTCTCAAGATAAAATTGATAAAATTCCTTTAGAAAAAATTGTTTCCATTCCACAAGAGATTTCAATGATGAAGAGAAGTGAAGATGAAACTGAAAAGAATACCAAACAGGTCCATGTATTTAGTCTTACTAAAGAGTTAGAAAAAAATAGAATTCAGGTGCCCCTCACAGATTTGGTCAAAACACTAGTTTATCAAAGAGAGATTGTTGAGTTTATCAACTTGTCTCAGAATGTGAACATAAATGACACTGTGAATATACAAGAAGACAAACTAGTAGTGGTTTTTGGTCCACATGTGGAGGAGGTAGATTCTTCAACACCTCCTTTGTACATTTGTTTATTGATTCATGATTTCCTCTTGCATAATTGTGTGTTTGATTCAGGAGCTTCACACAACCTTATGCCACTATCAGTAATGAAACAATTAAACCTACAAGTTACTAAACCTTACAAAGACATGTATTCATTTGATTCAAATAAAGTCAAGTGTCTCGGGGTCATTAAAGATATGGTGGTGTCATTAGCCCAAATCCTAGCTAGAAGCTTGGTAATGGATGTAGTGGTAGCAGATATCCCTGCTAGGTTTGGAATGTTTCTATCTAGGTAATGGGGGACTAAATTGGGGGAGTTCTGAAATTGGATTTTACTTATGCTATCATACCAATTTTTGGTGGAGAAGAGAGAAGGTTGTACAGAGAAACAATTTTTTTTAAAACAACCACAAAGAACGGAGCAAGTAATTCACCTGTGTACAACCAAGAAAAAGATGACTTTTCTTGTTTCATGTTGCATGACAATGCAGAGTTGGCTAAAGATAATCAAAGGCATCTTACTTCAGCCTGTGTAAATAAAGAGCTGCAAACAGAAGGGATGTGGAAGTTCTTCTTTGATGGAGCCTATTCTAAAGAAGGAATAGGTGTTGGTTTCCTTTTAATTACACCTGGAGGTAATATGATCCATTTTTCTTTTAAATTGGAGTTTGAAGGAACTAATAATATGGCAGAAAAAGAATCCTTGATCATTGCTCTTAAAACAGAAAAACAAATGGGAGTCTAGTCAATTTCCGTTTTTGGAGATTCAAAGCTGATTATAAAGCAAATTAAGAACCGTTGTCAAACAAAAAACTAGGGTTGAGGCATATAGAAATGAAGTGTGGGATTTAGTTGAGAATTTATTTGAGGCTTTCAACATACAGTTCATTCCAAGAGATCGGAATAGGTTAGCAGACTCCTTGGTTGTGGCTGCTAGTGCCTTTAGGCCTCCTATAAATCCAAAGTTGAGATATGAGGTTGAAATGAGGCACAAGCCTTCTATTCCATATAACATAATACACTGGTAGGTTTTTGAGGATGATCAACATATTAACGAATTCTTGACTATGATTGAAGATTTTCAAGGCACCAAAATTGATCAAGATGGAGATGGAGTAACAGAAGGTGCAGAAGTAAGTGATTTTAAAAATTCCATAGTTAATCAGAAAATTATTCAATTGAAAGATAATATTTTGCCAAGAAGACTTGTCCCTCTTGAAAGACTTTTTAACTCCAATGATGTAGTTGTTAGTTCAGAGAAAGTTTCACAAGATGAGCAGATTAAAGTTCACAATATTGGAACCAAGAAGGAGCCCAAGTTAGTCAAACTGTTTAAGGGAGTTCCATTTAATTATAAGGAGAGATATATTGAGATTTTCAAGAAGTACACTGATGTTTTTGTTTGGTCCTATGAGGATCTCAGGACATATGATGTAAGCATTATTCAGCACAAGAATCCCTTGAAAGAAGGGATTAAACCATTTAAGCAGAAACTCAGGCAGATCAATCCTTTACTTTTACCATTGATTGAGAAAGAAGTTAAGAAGCTTCTTGATGCCAAGATAATAGTTCCACTCCGATACTCTGACTAGATGGCCAATTTAGTACCTGTAAGGAATAAAAATGGAGAAATAAGGTTATGTGTGGATTTTAGAAATTTGAATAGGGCTTCCTTAAAATATAACTATCCATTACCTAAGATGGATCATGTGCTACAGAAGGTAACTGGATCATTCAAAATGCCAATGCTAGGTGGGTTCTCTGGGTATAACCAGGTGGTTGTTGATAAAGAAGATCAGAAAAAGATTGCATTGACAACTCCTTGGGGAACCTTCATGTATGCTCGAATGCCCTTTGGGTTGATGAATGCAAGTGCAACATTTCATAGGGCTATGGACATTGCATTTGTGGGTGATAAGTTTGTAGTGATATACTTGGATGATATCACTATTTTCTCTAACTCGGATGAGGATCATTTGGACCATCTTAAAAAGATTTTTGAGAAATGTAGAAAATTTGGGCTTTCTTTGAATCCTAAGAAGTCTAGTTTTGCTCTAGAAGAAGGCAAAATGCTAGGGCACATTTTTTCTAGAGATGGAGTAAAGATAGATCCAACAAGGGTGCAAGTTGTGCAAAAAATACCCCGGCCCAGGAGTAAGAAAGACATTCAAAAATTTATGGGAAAAATATTTTTTTAAGGAGGTTTGTGTCCAATTATGTTGAAATTGTAAAAGAGATTACCAATATGTTGAAGAAAGAGAATGAAGTACATTGGACCAAGGAAGCCAGAGAGTCATTTTCCAGGATCAAAGAAGCATTACAAGCAACTCCAATTTTGATTAGCCCTGATTATCAAAATCCCTTTCAAATATTTTCATTTGCATCACTCAATTCAATAGTTGTTGTTTTGTTACAGAAAAATGATGAAGGAAAAGAGTAGCCAGTTGCTTTCTTTAGCAAGATTCTTAGAGATGTTGAACTCAAATACAATATTCTTGAAAAATGGGTATATGCCTTGGTAAAAGCCCTAAAGGCCTTCAGGACTTATGTGTTGCAGTCATAGATCATTGCTTATGTGCCAAATGCTGCAGTAAAGGATGTCTTAGTCCAGAGTGATGTGGAAGGTAAAAGAGGAAAATGGGTAGCTAAGATCCAAGAGTATGACTTGGAAATAAGGCCCACAAAGCTGGTGAAAGGGCAGGGATTGGCAAAGATGTTGATAGAGTCAAATTTTCAGGCATTGGGAATCAATTTGCTAACACCTGTAAATGAGGAAATAATTGAAGAGGGTGAAGAAAAATCAAATCCAGGTATGAAGATCCGATATAATTTTTTATTTTCAGAATGGTACAAGCACATAGTTCATTATTTATGTTTTCTCTCTTGTCCCCAGTCATTGGATAGAACAAGATATAGAGCATTAAAGATCAAGGCATAGCCATATGTGATTGTGGAGGGAAGATTGTATTGGAAGGATCCTGTGGGAATTTTATTGTTATGTTTGACAGAAGATGAATCCACAGAGACAATTAAAGATTATCATGAGATGTTGTGTGGTGGACATTACAGTTGGAAAGCTACTGCACATAAAATACTCCAGGCATACTTTTATTGACCCACCTTATTTGGAGATATATATAAGTTTGTCAGAAGCTGTCAAAAGTGTTAGCTTTTTGCTGAGAAAAAGATGTTAGCTCCCTTGCCATTGATCCCAATCTTCATAGAAGAACCATTCAGACAATGGGGGCTAGACTTTGTTGGAGAAATTAACCCACCTTCAAGTGGACAGCACAAGTGGGTTCTTGCAGCTACTGATTATTTCACCAAGTGGGTAGAAGTTATACCTACTAAAAAGGTAAATGACCAAGTGGTGATGAAGTTTCTAGAGGAAAACATTTTCAGCAGATTTGGATGCCTTGTCAAAATCATAACTAACAATGCTTAAGTGTTCAGTTCAATTAAGTTTGTTGTTTTTTGTCAGAAGTATAATGTCATTTTATCTCATTCAACAGCTTATCATCCTTAGGGAAATGGATTGGCTGAATCCACTAACAAAACATTGATGAAAATTCTTAAGAAAACTATTGCAGAGAATCAGAAAGACTGGGATTCGAAATTAAAGTTTTCTCTTTGGGTTGTCCGAGTGACTACAAAAAGGTCTACAGGCAAATCACCTTTTGAGTTAGTGTATGGAACTCAAGCTCTGTTTCCTAGTCAGCTTGTGAAGCCTGTGATTGCAATGATTCGGGAGGAAAAATAAGAACCCAATGCTCTGATAAGAAGGATGCATAAGGTAGTGGAGTTGATTGAGAGCAGAGATAATGTAAGAGATAATTTGATTATGTATCAATCAAAAATTAAGGGCATTTTTGACAGAAAAGCCAAATAAATTGATTTTAAAGATCGAGACTTGGTGTTAAGTTGGGATACTAGAAGAGAAGATAAGGGCAAACATGGGAAGTTTGATCCTCTTTGGTATGGCCCATTCAGGATTATAGAAGTAAGGCCAAATAATACATTCTTCCTGGAGAATCTTGATGGTGAGACTTTACAGCTGCCTGTCAATGGGCAGTACCTCAAACATTATTTCCAATTCTGAAGCACAAGCATCCTATCATTTTAGATACCAGAGTGAATTCATTGTACAAATTCCATAGAATTAGATTTAGCAAAGAAATATATGAATCCATGCCCAAGGTGAAGGCACTAATCTGCGGTTCTTAGTGCTTCTATGGCAAAATAACTATCCCCAGGTGGAGCTAGATGTTGTAGCATCCATCGTCATTTAAATTTCATTTTCAATATTATCACAAAAAAAAAATCAAATCAAATATTATTTTTTAAAAATCGAAAGAAAATGTGAAAGTCTGAAAACAGTGATGTATTTTTTATGGCATTCAAATCTGATATAAGGTGGGTCCCCGACCCATATATTAAAGTTTGAGCGATATCACAAGATATAAGCAAGCATGGGCTCAAGAAGCGGGTAAAGTGCTCTGCGGGGGAACAACAAGCACGAGTTATAACTCAGGCTCAACCCCCGCAGTTGACCATGACGTCAAGGTATTTGACTGAGATCTACGGCCTGAGATTGTTGTGGGGGTTCAAGCTCGATGAACCTCTCGTACACTCCCTACCCCCGTAGTGGTCCACCCCCATCGTTTCACTTCATCTCATCCCCTCCACGTCATCTACCACCCTCATTCATTACTATCCACCTCATCCACCGTACCCCGTCACCTCATCTGCCACTCCATTAATTAGTTACATTAATTACAGGTTTTCCCTCCATTTGATTATCATATATATAAAAGACAAGCAAAACCCCGTTGCATTAGTCTTTTGTTTTAGTACTAAGCAACCTTGTATCCAGTTCAGCAGTCTAAGTCAGCGATTGTCCCGGTAACTGTAATCAACAACTGTCACCTACAGTCACCATGGCAAAACAAGTAAGTTCCTCATCAGTTATCCATACCCCATTAATGGATGTTGAACGAGATATTTTTGATACCCTCTGCACAATTAAACATCTTTCACTGTATCAAGAGGTCATCCTGAACCATAAAAAGTCTCCTATATTCATGGCAATGGTTAGGTTAGGTGTTTTAGCTGCTTTTGTCCCCAGAACTCATTTATTCCCTGAATTTCTTCAATGGATAACCTAAGCAACGTACCCCAAAAAATGTTTTGTAATGAATCAGTCAGGGAAGAGTGTTTTTCAAGTAACCTCACAATTAATACACCAAGCTTTGAATTACCCTGTGTCTGGAACTTACACCACCTTTACTGAAGAATCTCTAATTTCATATTATGATAACATGTCTCCTCAGGAACTTTCTCATGTCACCTCTTTCCTGGCCCCTAAATCTGGTCAATTCTCCCTAGATGGGAATCTCTTCTCTTTAGAAATATTTGCAGTTGACATAAGACCTGTTTTGCAAGTAATTGCCAAGATTCTAGGAAAAGAAGACTCCAAGCAAGTGGATAAAGTTGTGCTGGGATTTTTCTCCTTAATGATGAAGCCAAAGATAGTACTAGACATTCCAGCATTCTGGGTAGATACTATCAATACCCAATTTATGACTTTGCCTCTCACTGGGTCCTTCAAATTTCCTTCAGTCATTACTTATTTATTTCTATACTAGAATGCTGAACATTTTTCTGATTTGGGTCTAAATGTTGTTGATATCAATAAAAATAAGTAGTCAATGGTATTTTGGACAAACCCGATAAGGGGTGATCCAGGAGATAGTGGTTTATTTGAGTTTACTTCTTTATTCCTTCCAGTGGCTTATAAAATCTTGAATGGAACCCTACCCCCAACTTTTCTTCCTAAAGCTCAAGAATTTCTTCAATTGAGTAAGGATGTGAGATGTGGGGATTGGTTCATCTTTGAAGAGCATGTAAAGATTAGGGTTTATGGAGCCTCTGTCAAGCCTTACAGGTTACCTAAATTTGTGCCAATGAGGATTTTTGCCCTTGAATTTATCAGGCAGAGCTTGAATGTAGATCAAGTTCATTTTGTTCCTATGAAGAAAGGCTTTTTCTTCAAGTTGCCTAAAGCAGTGGGACCCTTCATTGTAAACACCAGACAGGCTACCCAGGAGGTTGAAAGATTGTTGAATGACATGTGTCTTTTACAGGTGGTTGAGTGGGCTTATGACCCTCATCAAATTATTTCAAAGAGAATACTAGAGAATGAATATTCAGCCTTTGTACATGAAAATAGACCTGAAATAGAGAAATTGGAAAATGGAGGTTTGCAAAACACTCAGGGGACAGAGATTGAAACCCCTAGCATTACAGAAAAAGGTGTCAAGAGGGTTAGAGAGGAAGTTATTGATCTGGATGAGGAAGAATCTGAAGCAGCAAAAAGGACCAAGCTTCAAGATGCAATGTCTTCAGCACAACCTGGTTTGGTGATTCAGTTAGGAGAAATAGAAGGTGCCCCAGCTTCCCCATCTTCCAGAGAACCTGTTCATGATCAGGTTCCTTTAATTCAAAGTATGTTTTCTCAGATAGTTGAGAGAAATCAGAAGGTAAAGTTAAATATGGAGGCTCAAGTTGAGTCTCAAGTTGCTCCTGAACAAACTAGATTGCTATCTGCTATGGATTTGGAGAGGAGCCAACTTAAAATTGCTTTTTCTCATCCTACTGAAATATCAGTGGGGTCCACTAGTAATTTCAAGACTATGAATTTAACTGTTGATACTCACAAGCTTCCAATGCTTGACAAGATCAATTTGCACATGAAAACTAGGCAATTGATCGTAAATGATCTACATAAAACAAATGCAGCAACTGTTAAGGCAGAAAAAATTCTAAATAAGGTAATTCAACAATTAAAGTTGGAGAAAGCCAACTCTAGAGCTTGAATTCTTAGGTGGATGAGCTAAAGAAACTCATCATTAAAATAGGTGTCAATCTTGATGACCAACCTGTTGTTCAGAAATTATTGCAATCTGCCAAGTCAAAGATTGGGGTTTTGAAAAAGAAGTTGAATCTACCTGCAGGCAAGCATCCCATAGCTGCAAGGATAGTTGAAGTAGAAAATGAAACGGAGAAGCTACTACATGATGTGTTGCAGAAAACTGAAGAAGTTTCTTTACTTAAAGAATCTTTGGACAAGCTGCAATGGCAGGTGGAGACTCATGTTTGTACAATAGTAATGCTAGCCAACATAGATGATCCAACAGCACAGGTTTTACAGTTGGGAATAGAACTTAAAATGGTTGAGCATGATGTAAAGAAAGCCAAAAGAGAGTTGGAAATAGCTTGCAAGCTATTGAATTTGAGTGAAGAAGAAGGGAGAAGGATAATGCAAACAAATACAAGGAAAACCTCCTAACGGTTGAAGACGAAATCAAAAGGCTAAAGGAGAAAATGAAGGGTAATATGTCCTTAATTCAAGCCAGAGAAATCATTGAGGTTATCAAGGGTATTTGGGAATTTCTTGTTATTATATCTAAAGAGAAAACACCAGTTTGAGATATGGAAGAGGTAGTCATGAAAAATAAACAAAAAGATTTAGATAGATCAAAGTTTCCAAAGAGGATGATAGATTTCTGATGAGCCCCAAATTTGGTAACATTTTTGGCTCATTTGGCCTAACTACCCTTGCTCAACCCTTCATTTTTCATAACTTATGCATCATTTTTTAGTATATTCATGTCATTTGTACGAATGAGGGCAGTCACTATTCCTAGGTGGCTAACACATGTTTATTTCAGGTTTTTTGACATTTAATGGAGCAAAACCACGCAGATGAGGGCTAGGAGACAGCCAAGATGGGATTGAGGTTTTGTAGGAAGGTTGTCCACAGAATTGAATGGCCTTCCTCGTGATCTCCACCCCCAACTCCGAGCTCCAACAGCCACCACCACCGAGCTAGAAGGCAGCCAAACGGATTTTGAGGAAGCAGCAGATTACTCTTAGTTTGGTCAGCCAAACCCCACTAATTTAGGAGGCCAGCTTGGCCCTCGTAATGTATAAATGATGGGGCTGTAGCCTTCGATGGGGACTTTTGAAACTTTGTTGCATATTCTGAACTACGAGCTGATAGCTCTGTTTTGCTCTTTGTAAGCCATTTTTGGCATGTTATTTGACTTATGGCTATTATCTTTTAATGAAAAGCAGGCAGATTTGAGTTCAGTTCTGAGTTCTTAGAGGATCCATAGCTCTCGGGGTTGGGCCCAACCTGAGAGCAATAGGCCTCCTTCCTTTGTATTGTTACCTTTCTTACAGCATTGTATTTCTTTTCCTTTACATGCATTTGGAAACACAGTTTGTTGAGTTGAATTTCTTGGTGTGGTTAAGTAGATTAGTTTTATGAACAAAGTTTCTTTCAGCAGTTTAGATTAGAGTAAGGAGATTGGAGTTAATCAGAGTTCCAAAAAAGGTTGACTGCACACTCACTTCCACCTCTGTTTAGGGACTGGAATTGCAGACCGTGCCACCCACCAAAAACATTGTTTTACATGTTCATGCAAGCTTTGATGCAATGTTCTCGTTTGTAGCAGCATCCATGCGTTCAGATCTTGTGGAATGAATCTTTGCTTCAGTGCCATGCAAGAGTTTCCTTACAAAATCACGTTGTTGTTCTGTGGTTTCATAAAAACAGTTAGAATAGGTTGATGAAATTTTGGTTATGTGCAAGACATGGATGATTTGTTTCATTTACACTGTGCAGTCCTACTCCCTCACTCTCTTATCCTTCTAATCCATGCCTAGGCTATCCACTCATCTCTCAGTTAGACCACTTGCCTCCTAACTCTTCTATCACCCACGTGACTCTACCTTTTTGGCCTTCCATTTCCTCTAACCTCTTCTAGACCAACCAGCTTTGCACACCCCCCTCTTCATCTCATCTCTCTATCCATAAGCCATCACAAGCTCCCCTCCTACCTCCCTGTCCATCCATATAGCCTCTTCCACTCATCCATCACCCAAAAATCCTATTGCAATACATCCTGTAGGAATTACTGAACTTCCTGTATAAATTCTGAACATCCTGTAGAACCCCTACAGACTTCCTGTAGGAGCTTGTAAACACGGTTGCCAGGCATCTAAACTTTATGAACTTCTCTGAAAGGATGTTAGGGATTCCTTAGACCCTCTCTGAGCCTTCCTGACCTTTTCCAAGCATTTGCCTCCTTGATCTATCCCTGCACAGTCAAGACCCAGTTAGAAGCACACACATAATAATTCCAACAACTTGAACAAAAATACAAAAATATGCTTTCTATAGATCAAAGTAGTCTAGACACATGCATCTCACCTTCCTAGAAGTAATGGTACCTCTTTCAGTAGTTTGCATTCCCACCTTTGCATCAGTAGGACTAGCTGGTAGAATTAGGGTTTGCTAGGGTTTTCATTTCTTGTTGGCTTTCAGTTCCTTCCTACAGTAGATTAATTTCCTTTGAGATAGCTTTCGTTCATCGGTTAAAAAGCTTCTTCTGAGAACTCATAGAAGTTGGCTTGAGCCCTAGCGGACTTGTGCCAGCTGACCAAGTGACAGCTGCGACAAGAGCTAGTACTTGTGCATACAGCACCGTTGCTTCCAAGTTTGTTACGAACTATTGGGTTGATAAAATTAGAGAAGGAAGCTCCAGGAGTTGTAGCATTATTACTACAATACTGGAGCCCACCATCTTTTTGGCGCCGTTGCCGGGGAAGCGTCAGAGTATTAGTAATTGTTGCCTTTCTTCTATTTTCTACTCTCGCCTTCTGCCAAGTAGTTTATTTTATTTCCATTCTGCACAAGTAGCATAGACATTTCCTGCTTTCATAGATTAACATTTCAATTCCGCAATTTCATTTTTGCAAGCGTAGATTAGCATTTCAATTCTGCAAGCGTAGACTAGCATTTCCATTCCTGCAATTTCATTTGAGCAAAGTAGATTAGTTCTTTCCTGCTTTCATTTCAATTATGCAAGATAATTAGTCGTAGATCAATCTGTTTCAGTTTTTGCAGGTACCAGAAAAAAAAACAAAAGCAATCAAAAGTCTTTCCATTTCATGCCTCGTAGGAATCGAGATAAAACAGGCAAATTCTTACCCAACACCCCCACTACATCACTGAGTCACCCTTCTCTCTTCTTTGGTGACAGTGATCCAAAAGAACCTATAGGTGAACCTCCTGAGATATACGAAGATCCTATAGCAGAAGAAGAGTTAGAGACCATTCCATCTGAAGCTATGGCTGACAATAGGGGAGAAGATGAGAGAATAGAAGGTGCCTTCCCCATCCGAGAGACCAATGGAGACATAAAAATGAAGAACATTAGCCCCTCCGCTTTACCTCACTTCCATGGACTGACTACTGAAGATCCTGACACCTTCCTGTTTGAGTTTGCTATCCTTTGTCGAACCTATGACTATACTGAAGATGAGCAGAAGCTGAAACTCTTCCCCTCAACCCTTAAGGATGCAGCATTACGCTGGTTCATGGGCTTACCTGGGAACAGTATCACCACTTGGGCTCAGATGCAGCAAGCTTTCAATACCAAGTACCGGGACTATTGTAGGTCCAAGGAAACCAAGGGAGAAATCTTTCGGATGACCATGGGAAATGATGAATCCTTAGAGGATTACGAGGAAAGGTTCCAACTTAGCTATAAAAGGGCCAGGTGCACACTTGACCCTGAATCCCTCAAGTTGGTCCTGCTCCGAGGAGTCCCTGAAGACCTCTTAAATACCCTTCACATGTTAGCTGGAGGAGATATTTACCAACTGTCTTATGAGGACATAAAGACTGTGTTTAGAAACCACTCTAGGGCAGCCCGGAAACGAGGTAGAGGAAACCTCCTCTCAGTTGGTATTCCTTTCTCCAAACATGAGTTTGCAAATCAATTAGAGGATCTCAAGAGTGAGGTGAGACAGACCATTGCCATGCAACTTGATACATTCAGGATCCAGCAGAAGAAGGAAGAAGCTTAGAGGGCCTTGGCTATATTCTGCCCTAGGTGTACAAGGAAACACCCTAAGAACGAATGCCCATTACATTCGGTTGAAGTATGTTTTGTTTGTGAGGAGGACCACCCCACAAACCAATGTCCAACCTTACCTGGGCTTAAAGCCATGTATCAAGGGACAGAAGCCCCCACCGAACCTCTCTATTTCCTCAACCAAAGGAGGCCACAAGGACCTAGACCTTACCAGCAGGGGATGCAAGGGGCACCCCAAGCTTATTACAGCCCCAACCAATCTATTCCTATGCCTTCCTGGGGTCCCCCTGCTCATCCTTCCTGGTCTATGCCTCCTCCATGGTCTTACCTACCTCAGTACCATACTCAACCCACTACTCATTCGTATCACTCACATGCCCAGCCACAGCCTCAGTGGAATGCACCTCAATCGAGGTGGAGGCCCCAGTACAACACTCCTCCCGCCATTTTGCCTCCACCACCAGCTCAACCGCAACCATTACCTCCTGCTCCTCCAAGGCAACCTCAAATGCCTGCTCAACCGAACCCGAACCCCAACAACAGACAAGCCCAGCAGGTATATACTGGGGAAACATCATGCCCTACCTATGCTGTGGAGATCCAGGAGATCAATCTGCGATCTGGAAAGACTCTTTCGGATCGCCAACCTCCTCCCCCAGAGGACGAGGAAGACAAACAGGAAAGTGAACCAAAGGCTATTCCACCCTTTCCTGAGAGACTAACAGCCACCACACAACCCAACCCAGAGGAGGATGAGCTTCTGGGAGAGCTTAAACAGTTGTGTGTGAAAATACCACTTCTCCAAGCCATCAAAGATGTACCAATATACAACAAACTGGTTAAGGAAAAGTGTTTCAAACACCCAGGCAGGCGAAAGAGGGATGCTTCAACCATCAATGTCATAGGACAACTGTCTGACCTTATGTTGGGACAAGTCATCTGCCCAAAGTATCTAGATCCCGGGAGTCCTGTAGTAGATGTCCACATCAATGGCACCATCATACCTCACACCTTGGTTGATCTGGGGGCTGCCATTAATGTGATGACCAGAGATACCATGCTCAAACTCAACCTTCAGGGTTCCTTGAGGAAGACCTCGACAGTCCTACAACTAGCAGATCGCTCCACCGTGACTCCCGAAGGGATTGTGGAGGATGTCTTGGTCTCTGTTGACTCTTGGGAATACCCTGCAGATTTCTTGGTTCTGCAACCAAAGGCAAAGCTCACTGGATATCCTCTTATTTTGGGAAGGCCTTGGTTAGCCACTGCAGATGCTTACATAAGCTGCCGTGTAGGAAACATGACCATCAAAAATGGTCCTATGTCCAAGCAGCTAGTCCTATACCCTCCTGCCCAACCCTCATTAGAGCATGACTTACCACTTTGGTTGGAGGAAGGAGAAGAGGATGAGGTGTACTCAGCACCTTTGTGCACCCTAGACACCACTAGGGGAGACCCCCCAACCGAGGATGATTTGATTGAGACCTTGATCCAGAATCCACCTCCCAGTGCACTGTCCTTAGAGGAATTGGTGGAGGATGCCCAAGCCAGCACCTTAGTGGACCTTTGTGCGACCAACCCTGTCACTCCCAGAGTCAAAAATGTGGAGTTCGGCCCTGAGAGAACGTTAAAGATCAGCTCCTCCCTATCTCCTTCCCAGGAAAAGGAGCTGTGTAGTTTGTTGGCAAGTCATCTAGATGCTTTTGCTTGGAGCTATAAGGAGATGAAAGGAGTCCATCCTTCGGTCTGTACCCATCACATCTACATCAAAGAGGATTGTAAACCGGTTAGGCAACCCCAGAGGAGAATGAATCCAGCCCTTAAGGACATCGTCAAGGAAGAATTGCAAAAACTGTTGGATGTCGGATTCATTTACCCCATCTCAGATAGCGAATGGGTGTCCCCTCTGGTGTTGGTTCCCAAGAAAAATGGGAAGTGGAGAATCTGTGTGGACTACCGAGAACTGAACAAAGCTACCAAGAAAGACCATTTTCCTCTACCTTTCATAGATCAAGTGTTGGATGGACTGGCAGGAAAGAATTTTTTCTCTTTCCTAGATGGGTTTAGCGGGTACAACCAAATCCAAATCAGCCCGGAAGACCAAGATAAGACCACCTTCACTTGTCCTTGGGGTACCTTTGCCTACCGAGTTCTTCCCTTTGGGCTATGCAATGCTCCTGCTACCTTCCAAAGAGCCGTCTTGAGCATCTTTTCTGAGCTGGTCCATGATGCGGTGGAAATCTATATGGATGACTTCACTCCTTATGGGTCCAACTTCCAAGAAGCATTGTCCAATCTGGGAAAAGTCCTAACCAAATGCATTGAGATGAACCTGTCCCTCAATCCTGAAAAATGTGAATTCTTGATGACTGAAGGGACCGTGCTAGGCCATACCATTTCTTGCCAAGGGTTACAGGTGGATCCTAACAAAATTGCTCTCATCAAGAAGGTTCCACCTCCTCAAAAGGTAAGGGATGTTCGGAGTTTCTTAGGATTAGCAGGGTATTACAGGAGATTCATTAAAGACTTCAGCAAGCTAGCCTCGCCGTTGTTTGGCCTGTTGGCAAAAGATGTGGAGTTTAAATGGACTGACGATTGTTAGAGGGCTCTGAATGAATTAAAGGACAAGTTGGTGTCTGCCCCAATCTTGAGAGGTCCAAACTGGGCCCTACCTTTCCACATCCACACTGATGCCTCGAACAAAGCCATAGGGGCAGCCTTAGGACAAGTTGAACAAAAATTTACGTATGCCATTTACTTTGTTAGCAAAAACTTATCCAAAGCATAACTGAATTACACTGTAACTGAGAAAGAATTCTTGGCTGTGGTCCATGCACTGAACAAGTTCCGACATTATATCACTGGCTATCAAACATTTGTACATACTGATCATGCTGCAATTAGATATTTAATGAATAAACCAGATGTGAATGCTCGTATAATTAGATGGTTACTTTTGTTGCAGCAGTTTGATTTGACTATCGTTGACAAACCAGGTAAAGAAAATGTTGTTGCTGACTTTTTATCTAGATTGGATTTATCTGCAGATGAGGATGGAACAGTGGATGACCAGATGCCCGATGAACATCTGTTTGCTATGTCAGTACTCTCTCCATGGTTTGCTGATATAGCAAACTACCTTGTTTCAGCACAGTTCCCTCCGCACCTATCCTCAAGAGAGAAGAGCAGAATCATCAGAAAAAGTGCCTCATTCATGTGGATCGGGGGCAACCTGTTCAAGCTTGGCCCTGATCAGATCTTAAGGCGTTGTGTAAGGGAGGAGGAAGTCTTTGATATCCTCCTCACCTGTCATGATGGGCCTTGTGGAGGACATTTTGCAGCAAAGAGGACTGCCTTCAAAATCCTGCAGGCAGGCTACTATTGGCCCACACTTCATCAAGAAGTCAGAAGGTATATCAGCCAATGTGACCGATGCCAAAGAATGGGGAAACCGACTCAAAGGGATGAGATGCCTCTCCAACCTCAAGTGACTCTTGAGCCATTTGAGAAGTGGGGTATGGATTTTGTGGGTCCAATCAACCCTCCTTCGAGGCAAAGGTCTTACATCATTGTGTGCACCGACTACCTGACAAAGTGGGCAGAAACTAAGGCAATCAAAGCAGCGACAGAAGAAAAGGTGGCTGAGTTCTTAAGAGAAAACATCTTCTACAAATTTGGCTACCCAGGAGAGCTAGTCACCAATCAAGGAAGCTAGTTCACATCCAACTTAATTGAAGACCTACTAGCTCATCACAAAATCAAGCATAGGACTTCCACCCCCTATCATCCTCAGGCAAATGGGCAAGTGGAAGTCACCAATAGAGCATTGGAAGGGATTTTGACTAAGGTGGTGAGCAGCAGTAGGAAAGATTGGGCAGATCGCCTGGTTGAGGCCACATGGGCTTACAACACCACTTGGAAGACCACAACCGGCTTCACACCTTATGAGCTGGTCTATGGAAAGAGAGCTTTGCTGTCAATTGAATTTGAATACAACACTTTGAGGATGGCACCTCAGCTGGACCTAGATCTCAGCCATGCCCAACAAGAAAGGTTATTGCAGCTGAACGGATTGGACGAGCACCGAATGCAGGCCCTCCTTCACTCAAAAGTGGTTCAACTTCAGAGAAAGGTGTGGCATGACCAACACCTCAATGACAAGCAATTTTAGCCAGGAGATTGGGCGCTGTTGTATGATTCCAGGCATAAAGATTTCAAGGGGAAGCTGAGAACCAGATGGCTGGGACCATATGCAGTGGAAAAATGTCATGACAATGGATCTGTTCTTATTCGGACCATTGATGAGGAGGCCATCCCCATGCTTGTCAATGGGCATCGACTGAAGATCTACAGGAAACCTCTCTCAAGACAAGAGTTCATCAAAACTGTGGAGAAATCAGTGTTGGTCATAGAGAAGGGTTCTGCCTCTGTTTTGGGCATACCCTGAAAGATCTTAAAAATAAAAAAATAAAAAAAATAAATAAATAAAGATCCTTGGGTGAAAACCTTTCTGAGGCTCCCAAGGCAGATGGTAGGGGTGAAAACCTCATTGAGGCGCCCCTGCTGTCTTTCAAAAAAAAAGGGAAGAAAGAGATTTGAAAAGATCCTTGAGTGAAAACCTCTCTGAGGTGCTTAAGGCAGATGGCAAGGGTGAAAACCTCATTGAGGCGCCCCTGCAGTCTTTCAAAAAAAAAAAAAAAAAAAGAAATAAAAAGAAAAAATAATAAGCAAAAAAAAAACAGGGACAGCAAGTTCACAATGTGGCAATGCATGCAGGTTGCAGGTATTCTATGAAGGAGAGGAGGTCTCTCAACTCAAATTCAAGGGTCCTTATCATGCTACCAGGTGACCTCACCAGCACCTCCTCCGAAAACACTCATCTTCTCCAAGGTATGGGCACGATTTCATCACAGCTTAGTCTTCTACAGGAAGCTGCAGACTTTCTACAGGAAGTTCTGTATTTCTACAAGAAACTTCCTGTAGAAGTTTTGGACGGCCCAGAACTAATTGTGTGGGGAGATCTAGCGACCAAGGTTCGACATGGAGGCATGCAAGCTACTATTTTCTCCATCACACACCGCTGTCACCTCCTTCTACCACCCCAGTTGACATGCAATAAAAGTACCTGCACAATCAAAACAGATCATTGAATTATCAAGAGGAAGCGATTCTTAAATGAAAAAAGATGTCGAGATGCCATGCAATACCCATCACAGCTATCCAAGGGCCCTGCGAGCGTGATCGTGATGCCACTGTCTTCAACGTTCAGTATGCACCCGAGGAGGAAAAACTGCTACAGGACATCCTGCAGGAATCCCGTAGCAGTTAAGCCAACTAGAGTGTACACCATTCAATCGCCTGCAACATGCAATAATAACGCGGGCACATGCAGCCGAGTCACAAGCTTCATCATCAGCAGCCTGCGAAGAGGAACCTCCGGGCCTGTGCAATTAAGCAGCAGCAAGCAAATCTAGTCATCGTCGTCCTGAAGCCTGGAAAATCATGTCGCGGCCGCACAGGTAAGTGCCTCGCCCTTTCTTTCGTCGAATTACATGAATACTACTTTGAAATGTTTGCAAGTATGAAATGAATGGGTTGAGCGGTCGTATGGCCATTCGACTGGCCACGTCGACCAGTCAGATGGTCCAATCGGACGTGTAAAAGGTGGTCGTGGCAAGAAGAACGGGTAGTGGACACGTGAGATCCATCCAGTCGGGGAGAAGCGCGTTTTAACAGAAATGACGGCGGCGGATCTGCGGAGAATGATGCAGCAGTCAGGGAACTTGCAGTAGAATGATTAAGTGACGTCGTCCAACGGTCCGGAAGGGACAGCTCACCCCCGCACCACGGATTCCGCCGGATTCAAATCTATCGGCTAGATTGCCACCCCACGCATTTATCATCAGTCGTTTAGAAGTCGAGTGAGCATCCGGATTCCTCTGAAGCTCGACACTCCAAGTCTTTGGCCGTTCGAACGTCTGATACCAGCACAGAGGGCGTAGAACCACTGCAGTGTTCTCCAGAACCCGTGCGCTGCTTCTACAGGAAGCTCACTGCCACGAGGAAAATTGGGCTCTTCACGTCAAAGGTGGAGAATTAAAAAGGTAAGCCTGAACCTTGCCTCCCATGCAATTGGTTTCGAGGGTGGCAGATTCGACGTTCTATAGTCTGCTCATAAAAGAATTGCAAGTGTTGTCTGCCGTTTTCATGAATTGTCGTCGAGGTGTATGTAAGGTTTCCTACAGGATATGATTTGTAATTAAGCTCTGTTAAGGCTCATCTGGAGATAGTCTTCGCGAATTGTATGCGTGGCAGAGGTGTAATTCTACGCTCTGTCCCAAAAGGCTAGTTTTTTGCATCCGCCACCTCCAGCCAACGTAGCAGTTTTTCACCATGCCAAGTGGGTTCATCAAAAAGAAACCAACCGACTCCAAGAAACTAAGAGAGAACCCTGAGGTGGTAGAGCTGTTCACTCGCACGCAATGGATGTCGTTCTGCGACAAATTGCAAGGGTATGATGATGAGGTGGCAGAGGAGTTCTTGCGGGCTCTGAAGCCAAAATCAAAGACATTAGCCACCGTCAATTTCAGGGGTTTGAGTCTCAGACTCACCCCACAGTTCATCAGCCGAGTTACCGAGCTCCCAATGGGGGTACCATGGGACAAAGAAGAGAGGAAATTAGGCCAAAAGGCTAAGAAGGAATTCTTTCCACCAGAGGAGCAGTTCTCAGAAGATAAGAACGAGGTTCGCAGGACTAGCTTACTGCCACTTTGGAGCGAAGTCAGCCTCCAAATTATGAAATACATCACCTGCGAAGGTCAGTTTAGCATTGTGTATGGGTACCATTTTCGGCTACTCACAGAATTAAGGCATCAGATGGACCTACCTGCAGAGAACAAATTAAGTATCCCCTACTTTCTACTGCAGTCTATGACTGAATGTGCCACCAAATTGAGAGAAGGCACACCAGACCAGGTAGCTCATCACGGGCTCATTAAGCTCCTCGTGGAGGATGCACTCCACACATACAAAGTCCCTCTCTCATGGGAAGCCTTCTGAAATTTGACTAAGGATGGCGATATAAAAATGTTGACTGAAGAGCTTGGTTCCTCCAGCAGCGAGGAGAAGGAGTCAGTACCCGCAGGGAAGAAAGAAAAAGGCCAGAGACCCACGGCCAAAGCATCGAAGACAGAGCCAAAGGAGACACAAGAGAAAAAGGGTGCCAAAGAGAAGGATGACACACCCATATTAACGCCCAGAGAGAAAAGATTACAAAATAGGGTGGACAGGACTGAGCCAGTCCACGTCAGTAAGGGCACCTCGACAGCAGCCTCGACCAAGTCAAAAAGTAAAACACACTCAGCAAAACAAACTAAAACGATGCCACCTGTTCCTACAGGAAAACCAAAACCGGCTTCTACAGGAAGCCAAAAATCAGCTGAAAAAGGGCCTTCTACAGGAAGCCCTGAGAAAAGAAAACCCAAGGAAAAGAAAGCCGACGTTCTTGCAAGGGAGGCAACAGCCGTGCTGGCCGCCCTCAGTACACCTCCTAAGCCAAAGGAAAAGAGAAAGAGGGAGGCCCCTCTATATTTTAAAGCTAGGAGAAGTGTGAGAATAAAAACGGGCAAGCCACAGCCTCCATCCAGCAGCCCAATCACTATTGAGGATGCCCCTACTTCGCCCAGGGAGAGGTCCCCCTCAAAGATATCAGTCACCTATGAGAGGGGGAGCCCGAAAACAACCACTTAGAAAGAGAGGTTGGACCAATTGGCCTCAAAAGCCCGGCTACAGGATGCTGAGGCTGCTCTATAGGAAACCTTAGCCTGGCTTAAGGAGACAGAGAGAATGGAAGGAGAAGCACCCTCATCACCACCGAGGGAGGACGAAGTAGAGCCACCAAGAGAAGAAGAGAAAGAGCATATTCCGGAGCCTAGCCCTCAGCCAAGTCTGAGCTCATACTATAACTTCTTAGAAGCTGGCAAAATTATACCACAGAAATTCATTGTGCCACTGTTCTTTGCATTGGAGGAAGAGAGAGTACGAACACACACGTGGATGAAAATAGCCGAATCAAAAGGTGTGGCGGACATAGGCCCCTTGGAGGAGCAACTCAAGGAGGCAAGAAGGGAATTAGCTATGGCTAAACACGTGGCAAATTTCCAACGGGTGTTCCTACAGGAAGAAAACGAAAAACTTAGACTGTAGCTACAGGAGCTGAGGAGAGGAACAGGCACATCCTCATGGGACATCACAGCAGAACAGCAAGGCAGAAAGGAACTGCAAATCGGCCTTGGGGAGCCAACCACTCATCTACAGGAAACAGAGCTGCAAGCACAAATTGAGGTGCAAGCTCTCAAACAACAGCTGCAGCAGAAAGAGGCACAATTGGCCTGCATGGCCAGTTGGGCCATGGATGCCATACAATGCAGACAGCCGGCCAAATCCTATGGCCTGTACCTGAGAGACCAATGGCTACAATTTCAAATCAATACCTTGGCGCAAAGGGGTATCTCTCAGCTCCAAGACCCACAGCAGTTCACTGAATTATGCAATACCAGTTCATCAGAGGATAAGGCCAAACTATCGGAGTTCTACCTCCATAATTTGGCCCTTCCTAATGTGACTTCATGGGATCCCAACACGGTCTTAGGGGATATGCAGTTAATGGCATTTGCCTCATGGTTGAACCATGAAGACAAAAGAGCAGCAGAAGCCAAAGCGGTCATGAACCGAGAGCTGAATGAGCCATTACTAATTAGAGCAGAACCAGGGGATCCAACTGCATTAATATCAGCACACCAACACTTATCCACCGACCCTCAAGCTTCATTGAAATATATGGATCAGCAGGCCCAGGCCATAGCGCATTTCGAGGATATGGAGAGACTGTTAGGAGACAACTGTGTTCAAGCTTGCACCCGCCGATGGAATACATTGGCCCACAGTCTAAAAATCAGAGAATATCATACTCCAACTCGAATGAGGGAAGCTCTAGTACGGGTGCCCCTCTATAAGAAATCTATGCAGAACCTCCAGGCCAGCTGGATTGGCCTCAAGCTAAGCCCACCTCTGCTGTTAGGATTGATGGAAGGCAGCACAGAGAAAGATGAGCATGAACAGTGGGAAGAGGTGGAAAGAAAGGCTGGGTTCCATGTCAGTAAGGAGGACACTACTGCAGAAGCTTGGGATGTGAGGGTGGCAGTAAAGGCAATGAAGGACGAGGAGCTGGATTAGCTGCTCAAGGATGAGCAATCACTTTAGCTGGGGGGTGATGATGAGCCCCAAATTTGGTAACATTTTGGGCTCATTTGGCCTAACTACCCTTGCTCAACCCTTCATTTTTCATAACTTATGCATCATTTTTTAGTATATTCATGTCATTTGTACGAATGAGGGCAGTCACTATTCCTAGGTGGCTAACACATGTTTATTTCAGGTTTTTTGGCATTTAATGGAGCAAAACCACGCAGATGAGGGCTAGGAGACAGCCAAGATGGGATTGAGGTTTTGTAGGAAGGTTGTCCACAGCATTGAATGGCCTTCCTCGTGATCTCCACCCCCAACTCCGAGCTCCAACAGCCACCACCACCGAGCTAGAAGGCAGCCAAACGGATTTTGAGGAAGCAGCAGATTACTCTTAGTTTGGTCAGCCAAACCCCACTAATTTAGGAGGCCAGCTTGGCCCTCGTAATGTATAAATGATGGGGTTGTAGCCTTCGATGGGGACTTTTGAAACTTTGTTGCATATTCTGAACTACGAGCTGATAGCTCTGTTTTGCTCTTTGTAAGCCATTTTTGGCATGTTATTTGACTTATGACTATTATCTTTTAATGAAAAGCAGGCAGATTTGAGTTCAGTTCTGAGTTCTTAGAGGAGCCATAGCTCTCGGGGTTGGGCCCAACCTGAGAGCAATAGGCCTCCTTCCTTTGTATTGTTACCTTTCTTACAGCATTGTATTTCTTTTCCTTTACATGCATTTGGAAACACAGTTTGCTGAGTTGAATTTCTTGGTGTGGTTAAGTAGATTAGTTTTATGAACAAAGTTGCTTTTAGTAGTTTAGATTAGAGTAAGGAGATTGGAGTTAATCAGAGTTCCAAAAAAGGTTGACTGCACACTCACTTCCACCTCTGTTTAGGGACTGGAATTACAGACCGTGCCACCCACCAAAAACATTGTTTTACATGTTCATGCAAGCTTTGATGCAATGTTCTCGTTTGTAGCAGCATCCATGCGTTCAGATCTTGTGGAATGAATCTTTGCTTCAGTACCATGCAAGAGTTTCCTTACAAAATCACGTTGTTGTTCTGTGGTTTCATAAAAACAGTTAGAATAGGTTGATGAAATTTCGGTTATGTGCAAGACATGGATGATTTGTTTCATTTACACTGTGCAGTCCTACTCCCTCACTCTCTTATCCTTCTAAGTCGTGCCTAGGCCATCCACTCATCTCTCAGTTAGACCACTTGCCTCCTAACTCTTCTATCACCCACGTGACTCTACCTTTTCGGCCTTCCATTTCCTCTAACCTCCTCTAGACCAACCAGCTTTGCACACCCCCCTCTTCATCTCATCTCTCTGTCCATAAGCCATCACAAGCTCCCATCCTACCTCCCTGTCCATCCATATAGCCTCTTCCACTCATCCATCACCCAAAAATCCTATTGCAAGACATCCTGTAGGAATTACTGAACTTCTTGTAGAAATTCTGAACATCCTGTAGAACCCCTGCAGACTTCCTGTAGGAGCTTGTAAACACGGTTGCCAGGCATCTAAACTTTATGAACTTCTCTGAAAGGATGTTAGGGATTCCTTAGACCCTCTCTAAGCCTTCCTGACCTTTTCCAAGCATTTCCCTCCTTGATCTATCCCTGCACAGTCAAGACCCAGTTAGAAGCACACACATAATAATTCCAACAACTTGAACAAAAATACAAAAATATGCTTTCTGTAGATCAAAGTAGTCTAGACACATGCATCTCACCTTCCTAGAAGTAATGGCACCTCTTTCAGTAGTTTTCATTCCCACCTTTGCATCAGTAGGACTAGCTGGTAGAATTAGGGTTTGCTAGGGTTTTCATTTCTTGTTGGCTTTCAGTTCCTTCCTACAGTAGGTTAATTTCCTTTGAGATAGCTTTCGTTCATCGGTTAAAAAGCTTCTTCTGAGAACTCATAGAAGTTGGCTTGAGCCCTAGCGGACTTGTGCCAGCTGACCAAGTGACAGCTGCGACAAGAGCTAGTACTTGTGCATACAGCACCGTCACTTCCAAGTTTGTTACGAACTATCAGGTTGATAAAATTAGAGAAGGAAGCTCCAGGAGTTGTAGCATTATTACTACAATACTGGAGCCCACCAATTTCATTAACTCTAAATCTACTGCAGAACTGAAGGAACGTGACATGCTAGACAGAAAATCATGTGCAATAGATTTTAACAAAATGATTGTCAAAAATATCTACAAGAATATTGCTAAGAAGAAGATTAATGAGATGAAGGAAGCAATTTCCAAGTTCAATATCCTGTTTGATAAAAGAGTCAGAGTTGGACTTCCTTCTTGCTGGGATCTACAAGGAAACTTGATGCCATCAAAGACATATGAGACTTTGCTAGTTGAGGCAAAGAGCAAAGTGGATAACACTCATGAAAATACAGGGGTATTAAAGGGAGCCACCATTGTAAACGACCTTAACAAAGATTTTAAGCTTCTCTAGATGGTGAAGACTTTGTTTACAGATAAGCCTACTTATAGTAGGATTACATGTTGCAAAATAGCACTTGACAAGTTAGAGGAAGCCCCAAAGTCAAATGTACCATTATGGAGAAAGTGCAAGGAATGGATGATAGAGTAGACCAAGGATACATCAGCAAGACCTTATACTCAAGCCACAGATTCAAACAACGATCAGCAATCACCAATCATACTTTAAAATCGGTTAATTCTTGTTATCTTATTTCTTTAGGAAAATGAGGTGTCTTTTACCCTATAATGTAATATTCTGTAATGACTTTTACTTTAGACAGTTAGAAGATAGTTAAGCAGTTTGTCAGTTTTGGTAGTTACCAACTGCCTAAATGTTGAAGAACCTGGAGACTATGCTATTGTATTCTTGATAAATTGATGATTAATGAAAGAATCATGAGTTTTCCACACATTTTTGGGTATAATTTTGTAATTTCTCTATTATGTGTCATCATGTTTCTTCCTTTCTTTAAATATGGTAATGAAGTTGCAGGTCTTTGTTTACTGATGTGAATGAAGTTAAAATTCCTTAAAAGAGCACTCCTATATTTAAAGTTCCTACCTCTATATTTCTTCTGAGTTACAGATAGTATTTCTTGTCAAACGTAGCATATTATCTTTAACTTCCCAAGGCATTCTTCACACAGCATTTATATCCAACATCACATGGAATTTTGAGATTTTCATATCATCTAAATATTAAGGGTTAGAAGTCAGGTCCCTCAGGCCCTTCACATTAGGATACATTATACAAATAAGTGACATACATAATAAAATTTAATGTCTTAAGCATAATTTCTACGCAGCCAGGAAATTGGTTTCTTAAGAGACAACACTCTGGATCAAATAACAGGGACCATCACTTCAATAAGACCATCATCATTTTAATTTGCCAGTATTTTGATAGGACCCAAGTCACATTTTTGGGTCGATGGAAACGTAGGGAAAACCAACCCCTATTCATGGTCATTACTAATGGTAAGGTATCAAGTATTTATCCCCAAATTTCAACCACCCATTTCTTCAAACGCGTCGTGGAGTATTCTCTATCACGGACCCTTCCAACTAAGACATTTTCCGCAGTGTCCATAACTTCATCCAACTGAACACCCTCTCCTAACACTAGCAGCCTTGCTTTTTCATTGATTTTGGTACTTTTGGTCTTCTTTCCACGTTTCTTCTAAGGTGCACCTTCCATTGCGACAGGATATTGAGAGGGTAGGTTCAATGAAGTGTTGGCCCTAGCTTCTGGTAGCACTTGGTTAGGGGGATTGACTGGAGGACCTTCAAAGAAGACTGATGTTTGTACCAGAGCAGAGATCTGAACACCCTCAAGGATGTTCATTGCTTCTGTGGGGTAGATTTTTGTTGCAATAGAGTGATAGGGAGCTCTAGATGGGCTCAGATCTGAGATGATGGTTGAATGATCCAATATTCCTGCCTGATATAAAACTCCTTCAGAGAGGGTCAGAGATGAACAGGGGTTGCGGCAAGATGCTAGGAATTGTAGTGACGAAGGTGAAGGGACCAAAAGTTCGGCATGAGATTTAGAGAGTGGATCCACAGATACCCCAAAATTTTGAAACCCTAGTGATGGATGACTGACAAGACAGGTATTATCATATGCCAGTGAGCTATGATTTTCAAACCACTCTTCTGAAAAAACCCTAACGTTCGCTACCTGTGAGACCTGTAGCCCTCCTAATGCCAATGGATCTTTTGTGGGTGGATGAGGTGGCGTGTCCATCCAAATCGGGACAGACGACCTCATATGAGTCAGCAAAGTAATCCACGAGCTCTACATCCATTTTGGCATGCGAGTGTTGACCCGGATCCATCTAAATAACCTCGATACCTGGCAGAAAAACCCCACTCCAACATTCAACCTGTTAGCTTGCAAAATGTGCTCAAATGACGAAAATGCCTAATGTAGAAAACTACAAGACGTAGATAAAAGGATTTTCCAAACTCAAGCAGGGGTCACGAGTTCAAATCCTTGTAGATAGACAGAGCCTTAGTCTCTCAATTTTCCATCTCTCCTCCAAGTTATAAAATATTTAGATATTGAGTTATTACATATTTTTTATTATATTCATCTTCAAAGACCTCCTTTCTTTTGTAGACATATTGATGGCAATTTTTCCAGACTTAAAGTAAAAAAATGTTATCCATATACCATTCAAATTTTGCAACTATCCTAAAAGGAATTGGAACATAAGTGTATATTCCCAAGGGTGTTGTGAAAAATTTCTTGTGTCTATCATATTCTACCACTAGGACCTAATTATACCCTTAGAAACCATCCAACATGGGCATCAATGCAAATCCAGTTACTTATTACAATAGCAATTCCATGTTTGGAAGGGGGTAATTATCTTTCAATGATGCTCGACTAAGATCTTTGAAGTCAACATAAAGGCGAATATCTCCATTCTTCTTTCTAATAATGACCAAATTGAAGATCCACTTAGAATGTCGAATTGCAAAAATGATACCAACTTCCTCCATTTTTTCAAGCTCAAGCTTGACCAAACAGTCTAGTTTTGGATTCATCACCCTATACTTCTATCTAAAGTGTTTGGCTCCTTCCTTTAATGAAATTATATTTTGAATTATATTTTTATCATACTCCTTAAGATCATCATAATTCCAAGATAATATGTCTTGAAATTTCTTAAATAGTTAGACATACCAATGTATTTCTTTTTCAATATAAGTTGTACCATTGTTTGGAATTGGGATCTTGCAAGATACGATAGTGATTTTTTGTGTCTTAGACATTTCTAAGTGAAGGCTCCTCATTCAGTTTTCATTTTTGAAGTTAATCATCCCTTGTGAAAATTGATTTTAGGGTCACATGGCCCTTTGGAAAGGAAATATTTTTGCAATTATCCTAAATAGGTGATTGTGGAAGTTCAACCTTTTCATCGCCCCCTTATATCATGTTTATGCTGAAAGAAAACTTTCAATGTGCTACTTGCCAAAAGTATCCATTATTTGGTACTGAAGGGAAAAAAAATGTTTTCGACTTTAAAGAATTATTTTCTAAGGATAAATTTGGGTTCAAAAGAGAGGTTGAAATTGCTATGGATTCAATGTTTCGATTCCTTTCTCTAGGTATAAAAGTTATATTAAAGGAATTGAATTTTCAATGAAATTTTTACACCCTCCTTGCATAAGCCTTCAGTTTTTCCTTATTGATTTTGTGTGCTTTTCAAGTATCATTAATAAAAAGTTCATAATCACCCATTACCACAAGATCAATAACTCGTATGTGATCAGCAACAATTAATCCATGAATTAGTGTTTCATATTCAGCTTCATTATTTGTACATTCAAATTGGATTCTAAAAGCATAAGGAAAATTTTATGATGTAAAACTTTCAAAAATAACACCAACTTCAACTTCAAACCTAAAGGAGGCACCATTAAAGATTATTTTCTAGAACCCACTGAAAGTTCAGCCACTATCCTTATGCTCAAAAAATTTCACATCATCTTTACTTAAAATAACATAGTTCCCTAATCCAAATTTAATGTAATCTTTATGTTGTAGTGTTTTCTTCTCAATGATGTACAAAAAGAACCCACTTAAGATTGTGGATGACAAACAATCTCAACAACATAAATGATTGCAAAACATTGTAGATATGTAGCAACTGATAGAAACCAAACTTGCCAAAGTCTGGATCTATGCCACAATCATAGTTAAATAGCAAAAAGAAAGAGTAATAGCTCCAATCATCCAATGGAAACCAGATATGTAAAGAATAATTTTATTATAACACCTATCAAGGGAACAAACAAATGTTACCATTCCCCCTCTATGGGATGGGTTCTTGGCTATCCTCAAATGTCTTAATGCATAAAACCAGCAAAAATATGGTTTGCGACAATGAAAATAATCCGAGTTACAACAGTGAGTGCAACAATGAAAATAATCAAAAGTGAATAATGAATGGAAAAACCCTTATATTTATAACAAAATATTGAGTTATCCTCGAATAATGAGCAATAATAAAATATTATTGATCTCATTCTTGGAATAACCTCTTGGAACATTTTATTATATTTGTTTATGAGGGAAAAAGTATTTAAACATTTATTTAGAAATAATAAATAAATAAATTATTTATTTATTATCTCAAGGAATTGGTTAAGGAACAATAAACAAATAAGGATTTATTTAATTATTCCCAAGGGATTTAGTCAAATTTAACCAAGAATAATAATTAATTAGTGATTAATTAATCATTCTTAGAGAAAAATAAGATAAATGATGATTTATCTGTTTATTTTTCATGATTGGGTCAAATTTGACAAGGAATAATAATAAAACAATGGTTTAATTAATTATTCCTAGAAGAAAATCAAATAAATAGTGATTTATTTAATTATTCTTCGTGGGTTTAACTATAAATTACTTAACAAAGGTGGTTTATTAGGTAATTTCTCACAATGAAAACAATTTTACTATGGTAAAATTGGCTTTACATGGTGTACTTCGATCCCTCTAGTAAATTAGGTTAGATGATCAATTTTTTGGTGATAACACTTTAATTATTTCAATTTCTTTTTTTAGAAAAGAAATTAATTTCTTTTATTCATATAGTACCTTAGTGAAATATTGACAAAATATGTATATTCCTCATATAGAATATACAAGATTGGCCCTGTAAAAAAATAAAAATAATAAAAAATAGTACCTTAGTGAAACCTTCATTTTTATCTGGCAACATCATATAACTTCCATAATTCCTTATATATCCTCCAAGTGAAAACATTATTCTCATCTATATACAATACCATAACCATGGTGAATATGGTTTCGATATCTGGTGTAGAGCTTATCCGTGCACAAAAATATTTGATTTCCCCATAGATGGAAACTTCCATAGAATCATTGAAATCAATTCCATAAATACTTTCCCCAACCTCATAATATTTAATAAATTCTAAACTCATTGCCTCCATTATAGAAAATGGCATAATATTGTTCATCATAGCACTATCAAACATACAATTATGTAATATCAACTCATGTGTTTCGAGAGACAAAGAAAAGAGGAACCTCAAAGCTTTGTAAATGGAGAACTACATTGTTTTTGTGTATTCATGATAGTTGCTTCCATCCATAGGTTTTTTGGATTCTCCTTCTATAATACTTTGAGTATATTTTCTCTTTTTTGATGTATTTTCACCACTTCTGGTGTAACACCCCCCTTCCACATTTGCCCAATTAACCAGCCAAACGGGGTAAACATGTGACGAGAAGTTACTATGATATGATTTGACTCCCTATGTGTCAGTTAAGGGAGTGGAATCGACGGAAACACACCATATTGACCTTCCACATCAGCAACAAAACTCCCAGGAGCCATCCTAACCACTCAGGTAACCAACCCCTGGGTCCCACTAAGTTTTTAGACCATTAAACCCACAAGCGCTCCCTTGATATGGACAAGCATGTGTCCAGGAGGCTTTAGAAATGATCCAGATGGATGTTGGTGGCCACCTGCCTATTCTACTTAGACCCCTACCACTTCCTCTTTCAGTTTTTCAGTTTCCTTAATTGTAGCACAATTTACTATTCTTAGTTGTTTTTCAGGTCTTGAACTTCCAGAGCCATTTTGAGGCCCTAAACGATGTTGTTCAGGAAAATTTCTCAGCAATTACTCTTATTGTTCAATAATAAAAAGGCCCTTGAGCCTCACTTAATTTAGTTCAAAGGCATGTAGCCGCCACATCTCTTCTTGGAGATAAGATACCATCGCCCAAGCTATCTTATTTCCATTCTGTTTGTAAGCATAGTTCAGTATTTTTCTATTAATGAAATGAAGTGTTTTTATGCTGCATATTTGTGTTTATGATTATATATGTAAGTTGTTGTGTTCTTGTTAAGTTTGGATCAGTGGTATCATAGTGGTTTGACCTTTCTCTGTGTTTCTTTGCATGTCCCCAACGAGGTCGGGATATAAGGAGTTAGGGCTTGAACTGGTCGAACCTTTGCAAGACTAGCCTCGCAAATCCTGATGGCCTCCCGTGGCGGATGAAAATAAAAATGAGGGGGCAAGAGATCCTATCAAAATCTTGCTCGAAGAAGCCCTCGAGCGACAAAAGAACGCAATGATGGACAACTTTGCCCAGATCCTTCAGTGACTACCTAGGGGCTACGCATCTACTTCCAGCAGCTACACTGGAAGCACCACACCCTTTAAGGTACAAGTTAACTTTGACATTCCCATATTTAAGGGTCAGATAGATGCGAATACCATAAATAAATGGTTAAATCTACTAGAAGGATATTTTTATATTCATGATTTTTCCAGCTAGGAAAATATCACTTTTTCACTTCTCAAAGTCATCCCCCACGTCAAGGACTAATGGGAAACCTACTGCGAGCAAAAGGATGAAAGTATGGCCTCACTGTTTTCAGCTGCACCCACTTGGAATTCTTTCTAGGATGCCATGAAGGAGCAGCACTACCCTATCGGAAGCTATGAGGATAAATACATAAAGTGGACCACGTTGTGACACGGAAGGGACCAAGATGTGCCAAAGTTTACCAATATTTTTCATACCCTTCGCACAAAGTTGGGTATCAAGGATTCTAAACAGCATTTGGTACTCAAATACCGCGGCTGCCTACACATGTACATTCAAGACGAGATGGATTTCCTAGACATCTCCTTGCTTGGCACGGCATACCAATACGTTGTCAATTTAAAGCAGAAGTTTAAACAAAAGAAGCGAGACTTTGGATCTACGAATCCGAAGAACAAAGAAAAAAGCCAAGGCGGGGTGACCCAAAAAAATCCATTGAAGATGCAAGAAAAGAACACCACCACAAAGTCAAAGAAGGACACAGGAAAGTGGTGTGAGTTCCATTAGAACCCCACTCACAACACAAGTGAGTGTCAGACCAAGAAGTCGATGGTGGCTGAGTTGAAGGCTTTAGAATCAAATTCATGTTTCGACCCTAAGTCAGAACCCGACAAGAGGAATGACAAAGGGAAGAAGATTATTGATGCAAAGCACAACGCCATTTTTACCATCGCCAAGATCCAGAAGAATCAGTCCAAAGATCCAGAGGAGGGGGAGCATCTTTTCCACTCACAATTGTGGGTGAAGGGCCCGCCGCTGCAATTAATTGTCGACAGTGGTAGCCAAAAGAGCCTCATTTCAGCACAGGTCATGAAGTGGCTGGGCCTACTGACCATACCATACCCATATTCATACAACATCAGATGGCTTCACCAAGGACGAGATCTCTGAGTCAGCCAACAATGTCGCCTTCCCTACAGAATCAAGCCCTTCACAAATGAGGTATTGTGTAATGTTTCTCCTCTCGACGTTTGTGATGTATTATTCAGACAACCATACGTGTGGAAGTGACATGTTGTATATGAGTCTATACCTTGCTCTGTTATTATTTCTTTGGGTAATACATTATACAGGATACCAGAGGTAGCCCCACCTACTGCCAACTCTTTGATCTCTGCCAAAAAATGTAGTAAGATTATCTCCCAAACTAGGAAATTTATTTTCTTTCTGGTTCGCTCTCAAAGTAAGGGAAAGATCGTAGCCACATCCATGGCTCCCAAGAAGGGTTCCTCCATGCAATAGAAGTAGGTGGATGTGGTCATGAAAGAATACAGGGACATCTTCTCCTCACCCAAAGGGGTACCATTGCACTGTGAGGTCAAGTATTTGTTCGATCTGAATCCTAAAGCATCTCTACCCAACGGGCCGATATATCGTCGCCCCATTGTGGAAAATGCCAAGTGCAAGCAACGACATGATCAACATCGGGTGCCACACAAGTTTCCAGTGGGCGACAAAGTCTACTTGCATTTTTAGAAAGAACGCCTTACAATAGCCCATCAGAAGCTCAAACCACTCCGATATGGTCCTTACACCATTAGCAAGGCTGTGGGAAACAAATTTTTGGAGCATAGAATTCCCCCATTCCTTGGCTTGCACCCAGTGTTCAATGTGGACTACCTTCGACCATGCTTCCGACAAATACTAGACATGTCAGAGATTGCAGAACAGCTCACCAGGGACCAAGTTCAACAGAAGTTTCCCCATCTCATGGAGGAACTCAACGCAATGGGGACCATTTATTCATAAGTGGGGATGAATGATCTAAGTGGATGTTGGTGGCCACCTGCCTATTCCACTTCGACCCCCACCACTGCCTCTTTCATTATTTCAGTGTCCTTAATTGTAGCACAATTTACTATTTTTAGCAGTTTTTCGGGTCGTGAACTTCTAGAGTTGTTTTGAGGCCCTAAACAACGTTTTTTTAGAACAATTGCTCAATCATTGCCAAGTCAATAACGGTTTTGGTTGTAGTCCTCGGACATATCTTTCCAACGAGGTATCATATGTGTCAAATGGAGATAATATGACCAAGTAAAACCCCAGGAAGTTGGTTGCCCAACTAACCCCAACGAGGCCCATAAACTCTTGGTGTTACATCTCCTCGGGTTATGGTTTTGGTTGTTTGGGGTTTTCTCTTATTGTTCAATAATAAAAAGGCCCTTGAGCCTCATTGTAACTCAGTTCAGAGGCATCTAGCCACCACATATCTTCTCAGACATAAGTTACCATCACTCAAGCTATCTTATTTCCATTATGTTTGTAAGCATAGTTCAGTTTTTTTCTATTAATGAAATGAAGTGTTTTTCTACTACAACTCTGTGTTTATGATTATATGTAAGTTTTTGCATTCATGTTTAAGTTCGGATCGGTGGTATCAGAGCAGTCTACTCTCTCTGTTTTTCATTGCATGTCCCCAATGAGGTTAGGATATAAGGAGTTAGGGCTTGAACTAGTCGAACCTTTGAAAGACCAACCTCGCAAATCTTGACGGTCTCCCATGGTAGATGAAAAGAAAATGAGGGGGTAGGATATCCTATCAGAATCTTGCTCGAAGAATCCCTCAAGTGATAAAGGAATGCGATGATGGACAACTTTTCCTAGATTCTTCAGCGGCTATCCAGGGGCGACACATCTAATTCCAACAGCTACTCTAGAAGCGCCAACCCTTTTACGGTACAAGTTAACTTTGACATTCCCATATTTGAGGGTCAGATAGATTCGAATGCTATAGATAAATATTTAAATCCGCTAGAAGGATATTTTTTTGTTCATGATTTTTCCAGCTGCGAAAAGATCTCTTTTGCACTTCTTAAAGCTGCCCCCCACATCAAGGACTAGTGGGAAACCTACTCCGCACAAAAGGATGAAAGTACGGCCTCACTGTTTTTAGTCGCACCCACTTGGAATCCATTCCAGGATTCCATCAAGGAGCAGTACTACCCTTTCAGAAGCTATGAGGATAAATACATAAAGTGGACCACGTTGCAGTAGGGAAGGGACCAAGACATGCTCGAGTTTACCAATATTTTTCATACCCTTCACACAAAGTTGGGTATCAAGGATTTTGAGCAGAATTTGGTACTCAAATACAGCAGCTGCCTACACAGGTATACTCAGGACGAGATGGAGTTCCTGGACATCTCCTCGCTTGGCACGGTGTACTGATACACTGTCAAGGTCGAGCAAAATTTTAAAGAAAAGAAGCAAGACTTTGGATCTGCGAATCTGAAGAACAAAGAACAAAGCCAAGGCGAGGTGACCGAAGACAACCCATCGAAGCTGCAAGAAAAGAACACCACCATGAAATCAAAGAAGGACACAGGAAAGTGGTGTGAGTTCCATAAGAGCCCCACTCACAACACGAGTGTCAAACCAAGCAGTCGTTGGTGGCCAAGTTAAAGGATTCAGAATCAAATGCATGTTCCAAACCTGAGTCAGAACCTGACAAGAGGAAAGAAAAAGGGAAGCAAATTATTGATAAGGAGCCCAACGCCACTATTTCCACCACCAAGATCCAAAAGAATGAGCCTGAAGATCCATAGGAGGGGGAGCGTCTTTTCCACTCACAAATGTGGGTGAAGGGTTCGCTGTTGCAATTCATTGTCAACAGTGGTAGCCAAAAGAACCTCATTTCAACAGAGGTCATGAAGCAGCTGGGCCTACTAACCATACCACACCTGCAGCCGTAGAGCATCGGGTGGCTTCACCAAGGACGAGATCTTCAAGTCAGTGAGCAGTGTCACCTTCCCTACAACATCAAGCCCCTCACATATGAGGTATTGTGTGATGTTGCTCCTCTCGATGTTTGTGATGTATTATTAGGATAACCATACTTGTGGAAGCAACATGTTGTATATGAGTCTATACCTCACTATGTAATTATTTCTTTGGGCGATACATTATATAGGATACCATAGGTAGCCCCACCTACTACCACCTCTTTGATCTCTGCCAAGAAATCAATAAGATCATCTCCCAGACTAGGAAAATTATTTTCTTCCTGGTTCGCTCTCAAAGTAAGGGGAATATCGTAGCCACATCCATGGCCCCCAGGAAGGGTTCCTCCATGCAGCAAAAGTAGGTGGATGCAGTCATCAAAGAATATAGGGACATCTTCTCCTCACCCATAGGGGTACCATTGCACTGTCAGGTCAATAATTTGTTCAATCTGACTCCTGGAGCACCTCTACCCAATGGGCCGATATATCGTCGCTCCATTGTGGAAAATTCCAAGTGCAAACAACGACATGATCAACATCGGGTGCCACACAAGTTTCTAGTGGGCGACAAAGTTTGGTTTCATTTTCAGAAAGAACACCTTACAAGAGCCCATCAGAAGCTCAGACCACTCCGATATGGTCCTTGCACCATTACCAATGTTGTGGGAAACAAAGCTTTGGAGCATAGCATTCTCCCATTCCTTGGCTTTCACCCAATGTTCAATGTGGAGCACCTTTGACCATTCTTCCCACCATTACTGGACACGTCGGAGATTGCAGAACAGCTCACTAAGGACCAAGTTCAATAGAAGTTTCCCCATCTCATGGAGGAACTCAATGCAATGGAGACAATTGCTTGCTCAAGGGGGAGGAATTATCCAGGTGGATATTGGTGGCAACCATAATATTCCACTTCGACCCCCACCACTGCCTCTTTTAGTTTTTCATTTTCTTTAATTGTAGCACAATTTACAATTTTTAGCAGTTTTTCATGTCGTGAACTTCCGGAGCAGTTTTAAGGCCCTAAATGACTTTTTTGGGGAAAATTTCTAGGGAAACTCCTAAGAAATCATGATTTTAGTTGTAGTCCTCATATAGATCTTTCCAACGAAGTATCATATGCATCAAATGGAGATAATATGACCAAGTTAAAACCCCGGGAAGTTGGTTGCCCAACTAACCCCAACGAGGCCCATAAACTCTTGGTGTTACATATCCTCAGGTTAGGGTTTTGGTTGTTTGGGGTTTTCTCTTATTGTTCAATAATAAAAATGCCCTTGAGCCTCATTGTAACTCAGTTTAGAGGCATCTATCTGCCACATATCTTCTCAGACATAAGCTACCATCACCCGAGCTATCTTATTTTCATTCTGTTTGTAAGCATAGTTCAGTATTTTTCTATTAATGAAATGAAGTGTTTTTCTACTGCAAATCTGTGTTTATGATTATATCTGTAAGTTGTTGCATTCATGTTTAAGTTCAGATCAGTGGTATCAAAGTGGTCAACTCTTTCTCTTTTTTTCATTGCATGTCCTCAATGAGGTCGAGATACAAGGAGTTAGGGCTTGAACTAGTCGAACCTTTGCAAGACCAGCCTCACAAATTCCGACAGCCTCCCATGGCAGATGAAAACAAAAATGAGAGGGTAGGAGATCCTATCAAAATCTTGCTCAAAGAATCCCTCGACCAATAAAGGAACGTGATGATGGACAACTTTGCCTAGATCCATCAGTGGCTACCCAGGGGTGACACATCTAATTCCAACAGCTACTCTAGAAGTGCCACCCCCTTTACGGTACAAGTTAACTTTGACATTCCCATATTTGAGGGTCAGATAGATGCGGATGCCGTAGATAAATATTTAAATCTACTAGAAGGATATTTTTTTTTTCAATATTTTTCTAGCTGGGAAAATATTACTTTTGCACTTCTCAAAGCCGCCCCCCAAGTCAAGGACTGATGGGAAGCCTACTGTGAGCAAAAGGATGAAAGTACGGCTCCATTTTTTTTAAGCCGCACCCACTTGGAGTTCATTCCGGGATGCCATCAAGGAGCAGTACTACCCTATTGGAAGCTATGAGGATAAATACATAAAGTGGACCACGTTGTGGTAGGGAAGTGACCAAGATGTGCTGGAGTTACCAATATTTTTCACACCCTTCGAACAAAGTTGGGTATCAAGTTTTTTTAGTGTCATTTGGTACTCAAATACTATGGCTGCCTACACAGGTACATTCAGACGAGATGGAGTTCCTGGACATCTCCTCGCTTGGCCCGACATACCGATTCATTGTCAAGAATGAGCAAAATTTTAAACAAAAGAAGCGAGACTTTGGATATGCGAATCCGAAGAACAAAGGACAAAGCCAAGCTGAGGTGACCCAAGAAAACCAATCGAAGATGCAAGAAAAGAACACCAGCACGAAGTCAAAGAAGGACACAGGAAAGTGGTGTGAGTTCCATAAGAGCCCCACCCACAACACAAGTGAGTGTCGGACCAAGAAGTCGTAGGTGGCCGAGTTGAAGGCTTCAAAAGTATATGCATGTTCCCACCCTGAGTCAGAACCTGACAAAAGGAATGACAAAGGGAAGCAAATTACTGATGCGGAGTACAATGCCATTGTTTCCACCACCAAGATCCAGAGGAGGGGGAGCGTCTCTTCCACTCACAAATGTGGGTGAAGGGTTCGTTGCTGCAATTCATTGTCGAGAGTAGCAACCAAAAGAACCTCATTTCAATAGAGGTCATGAAGTGACTGGGCCTACTGACCATACCACACTCGCAACCATACAGCATTGGGTGGCTTCATCAAGGATGAGATCTCTGAGTCAGCCAGCAATACCACCTTCCCTACATCATCAAGCCCTTCACATATGAGGTATTATGTGATGTTGCTCCTCTCGATGTTTGTGATTTATTATTAGGACAACCATACTTGTGGAAGTGTCATGTTGTATATGAGTCTAGACCTTGCTCTATGAATATTTCTTTGGGTAATATGTTATACAGGATACCAAAGGTAGCCCCGCCTATCGCCACCTCTTTGATCTTTGCCAAGAAATAAAGTAAGATCATCTCCTAGTCTAGGAAATTTATTTCTTTCTGGTTCTCTCTCAAAGTAAGGGGAAGATTGTAGCCACATCCATTGCTCCTAGGAATGGTTCCTCCACGCAGCAGAAGCAGGTGGATAAGGTCATGAGGGAATACAGGGACATCTTCTCCTCACTCACAGGGGTACTGTTGCACTGTCAGGTCAAGCATTCGTTCAATCTAACTCTAGGAGCACCTATACCCAACAGGTCAATATACCATCACTCCATTGTGGAAAATTCCAAGTACAAACAATGACATGATCAACATTGGGTGCCACACAAGTTTTCGGTGGGCAACAAAGTCTAGTTGCATTTTCAGAAAGAACGCCTTACAAGAGCCCATCAAAAGCTCAGACCACTTCGATATGGTCCTTACACCATTACCAAGGCTGTGGGAAACAACGCTTTGGAGCACAGCATTCCCCCATTCCTTGGCTTGCACCCAGTCTTCAATTTGGACCGCCTTCGACCATCCTTACCACCATTACTGGACATGTCATAGATTATAGAACAGCTCACCAAGGACCAAGTTCAGCATAACTTCCCCATCTCATGGAGGAGCTCAACGCAATGGGGACCATTACTTCCTAAGGGGGGAGGAATGATCCAGGTGGATGTTGGTGGCCACCCGCCTATTCCACTTGGGCCCCCACCACTACATCTTTCATTTGTTCAGTTTCCTTAATTGTAGCACAATTTACTACTTTTAGCAATTTTTCAGGTCCTGGACTTCTGGAGCCATTTTGAGGTCCTAAACGACGTTTTTTTTTAAATTGCTTGACGATTACGCAATCAATATACATTTCGGTTGTATTCCTTGGAGATATATTTCCAATGAGGTATCATATGCATCAAATAGATTTAATATGACCAAGTTATGACCCCGGGAAGTTGGTTGCCCAACTAACCCCAATAGGGCCCATAAACTCTTGGTGTTACATCTCCTCGTGTTAGGGTTTTGGTTGTTTGGGGTTTTCTTTTATTGTTCAATAATAAAAACGCCCTTGAGCCTCATTGTAACTCAATTCAGAGGCATGTATCCACCACATCTCTTCTCGAAGATAAGCAACCATCGCCTGAGCTATCCTATTTCCATTTTGTTTGTAAGCATAGTTCAATATTTTTCTGTTAATGAAATGAAGTGTTTTTCTGCTCCATCTCTCTGTTTATGATTATATCTGTAATTTTTTGCATTCCTATTTAAGTTTGGATTAGTGGTATCATAGTGGTCTACTCTTTCTTTGTTTTTCTTTGCATGTCCCCAACGAGGTCGAAATATAAGGAGTTAGGGATTGAACAAGTCGAACCTTTGCAAGACAAGCCTCACAAATCCTGACGGCCTCCCATGGCGAATGAAAAGAAAGACAAGGGGGCAAGAGATCCTATCAAAATATTTCTCGAAGAATCCCTCGAGCAACAAAGGAACGCGATGATGGACAACTTTGCCTAGATCCTTCAGTGGCTGCCTAGGGGTGACGCATCTACTTCCAGCAGCTACTCTGGAAGCACCACACCCTTTAAGGTACAAGTTAACTTTGACATTCCCATATCTGAGGGTAAGATAGATGCAGATGCTGTAGATAAATGGTTAAATTTTCTATTGTTCATTATTTTTTGAGCCAAGAAAATATTACTTTTTCACTTCTCAAAGTTGCCCCCCGCGTCAAGGACTAGTGGGAAACCTACTGCGAGCAGAAGGATGAAACTACGCCCTCACTTTTTTGAGCTGAACCCACTTGGAATTCATTCCAGGATCCCATCAAGGAGCAGTACTACCCTATCAGAAGCTATGAGGATAAATACATAAAGTGGACCACGTTGCGGTAGGGAAGCAACCAAGACATGCCAGAGTTTACCAATATTTTTCATACCCTTCGCACAAAGTTGTGTTTCAAGGATTCTAAGTGGCATTTGGTACTCAAATACCATGGCTGCCTACATAGGTACATTCAGAACGAGATGGAGTTCATGGACATCTCCTCACTTGGCACGGCGTATCGTTATGCTATCAAGATCGAGTAGAAGTTTAAACAAAAGAAGCGAGACTTTGGATCTATGAATCCGAAGAAAAAGGGACAAAGCTAAGGCAGGGTGACCCAAGGCAACCTGTCAAAGCTTCAAGAAAATAACACCACAACGAAGTCAAAGAAAGACACAGGAAAGTGGTGTGAGTTCCATAAGATCCCCACTCACAACACAAGTGAGTGTCAAACCAAGCAACCATTGGTGGCCGAGTCGAAAGCTTCAAAATCAAATGCATGTTTCGACCCTTAATCAAAACCCGATGAGAGGAATGAGAAAGGGAAGTAGATTATTGATGCGGAGCCCAGCACCATTGTTTCCACCACCAAGATCCAGAGGAGGGGGAGCGTCTTTTCTACTCACAAATGTGGGTGAAGAGTTCGCCGCTGTAATTCGTTATCAACAATGGCAGCCAAAAGAACCTCATTTCAGCAGAGGTCGTGAAGCAGCTGGGCCTACTAACCATACCACATCTACAGCCCTACAACATCGGGTGGCTTCACCAAGGATGAGATCTTTGAATCAGCGAGTAGTGTCACCTTCCCTACAGCATCAAGCCCTTCACATATGAGGTATTATTATATGTTTCTCCTCTCGATGTTTGTGATGTATTATTAGGACAACAACACTTTTAGAAGCGATATGTTGTATATGAACTAGACCTCGCTCTATGATTATTTCTTTGGGTAATATGTTATACAGGATACCAAAGGTAGCCCCACCTACTGCCACCTCTTTGATCTCTGCCAAGAAATGCAGTTAGATCATCTCCCAGACTAGGAAAATTATTTTCTTTCTAGTTCGCTCTCAAAGTAAGAGGAATATTGTAGCCACATCCATGGCCCCCAAGAAGGGTTCCTCCACGCAGCAGAAGCAGGTGGATAAGGTCATGAAAGAATACAAGGACATCTTCTCCTCACCCATAGGGGTATCGTTGCACTGTCAGGTCAAGCATTTGTTCAATTTGACTCCCGGAGCACCTATACCCAACGGGCCGATATATCTCCGCTCCATTGTGGAAAATTCCAAATACAAGCAATGACATGATCAACAACAGGTGCCACACAAGTTTCAGGTGGGAGACAAAGTCTAGTTGCATTTTCAGAAAGAACGCCTTACAAGAGCCCATCAGAAGCTCATACCACTCTAATATGGTCCTTACATCATTACCAAGGCTGTGGTAAATAAATCTTTGGAGCACAGAATTCCCCCTTTCCTTGGCTTGCACCCATTGTTCAATGTGGACCGCTTTCAACCATGCTTTCCACCATTACTAGACATGTCAGAGATTGCAGAACAGCTAACTAGGGACCAAGTTCAGCAGAACTTTCCCCATCTCATGGAGGAATTTAACACAATGGGGACCATTGCTTCCTAAGTAGGGAGGAATGATCTAGGTGGATGTTGGTGGCCACCCACCTATTCTACTTGAACCCCTACCACTGCCTCTTTCGGTTTTTCAGTTCCCTTAATTGTAGCACAATTTACTATCTTAAGGAGATTTTCGAGTCTTAAACTTCCAGAGCCATTTTGAGGCCCTAAATGACGTTTTTTGGGAAAATTTGCCCAACAACTTCCAAGGCAATGTTGATTTTAGATGTAGTCCTTGGAGAGATATTTCCAACGAGGTATCATGCGTGTCAAATGGAGATAATATGACCAAGTTACGACCCTCGGAAGTTGGCTGCCCAACTAACCCCCACGGGGCCCATAAACTCTTGGTGTTACATCTCCTCATGTTAGGGTTTTGGTTGTTTGGGATTTTCTCTTATTGTTCAATAATAAAAAGGCCTTTGAGCCTCATTGTAACTCAGTTCAGAGGAATGTAGCCACCACATCTCTTCTCGAAGATAAGCTACAATCGTTCGAGCTACCTTATTTCCATTCTGTTTGTAAGCATAGTTCAGTGTTTTACTATTAATGAAATGAAGTGTTTTTCTCTTGCATCTTTGTGTTTATGATTATATATGTAAGTTGTTGCATTCTTGTTTAAGTTCTGATCAATGGTATCAGAGCAGTCTTCTCTTTCTCTATTTTTCTTTGCATGTCCCCAACGAGGTCTGGATATAAGGAGTTAAGGCTTGAACTGGTCGAACATTTGCAAGACCAACCTCACAAATCTTGACGACCTCCCATGGCAAATGAAAAGAAAGATGAGGGGGCTCGAGATCCTATCAAAATCTTGCTTGAAGAATCCCTCGAGTGACAAAGGAACGCGATGATGGATAACTCTGCACAGATCCTTCAGCAACTACCCAGGGGCAGTGCATCTACTTCCAACAGCTATTGTGGAAGCGCCACACCCTTTAAGGTACAAGTTAACTTTGACATTCCCATATTTGAGGGTCAGATAGATGCAGATGCCGTAGATAAATGATTAAATCTACTAGAAGGAAATTTTAACGTTCATGATTTTTCCAACCGGGAAAAGATCACTTTTGCACTTCTCAGATCCGCCCCCCACATCAAGGAATGGTGGGAAACCTACTATGAGAAGAAGGATGAAAGTGAAACCTCACTATCTTCATCCGCACCCACTTGGAATTCATTATGGGATTCCATCAAGGAGCAATACTACCCTATTGGAAGCTATGAGGATAAATAAATAAAGTGGACCATGTTGCGGCAAGGAAGGGACCAAGACGTGCTGGAGTTTACCAATATTTTTCATACCCTTCGCATAAAGTTGGGTATCAAGGATTCTGAGTGGCATTTGGTACTCAAATATCGTAGCTTCCTAAATAGGTACATTCAGGACGAGATGGAGTTGTTGTACATCTCCTATCGCTTGGCACGTCATGCCGATACGCTGTCAAGATCGAGTAGAATTTTAAACAAAAGAAGCGAGACTTTGGATCTGTGAATCTGAAGAACAAAGGACAAAGTCAAGGTTGGGTGACCTAAGACAATCAATCGAAGCTGCAAGAAAATAACACCACCACTCACAAAACAAGTGGGTGTGAGTTCCATAAGAGCCCCACTCACAAAACAAGTGAGTGTTGGACCAAGCAGTCGTTGATGGCCGAGTTGAAGGCTTCAGAATCAGATGCATGTTTTGACCCTGAGTCAGAACCCGATAAGAGGAATGACAAAGGGAAGCAGATTATTGATGCAGAGCCCAATGCCATTGTTTCCACCACCAAGATCCGAAGGAGGGGGAGTGTATTTTCCACTCACAAATGTGGGTGAAGGATTTTTCGTTGCAATTCATTGTCGACAGTGGCAGCCAAAAGAATCTCATTTCAGTAGAGGTCATGAAGCAGTTGGGCCTACTAACCATACCACACCTGCAGTCGTACAGCATTGGGTGGCTTCACCGAGGACGAGATCTTCGAGTCAACCAGTAGTGTTGCCTTCCCTACAGCATTAATCCCTTCACATATGAGCCTTGAGGTATTGTGTGATGTTTCTCCTCTCGACATTTGTGATGTATTATTAGGAAAACCATACTTGTGGAAGTAACATGTTGTATATGAGTCTAGACCTCGCTCTGTGATTATTTATTTGGGTAATATGTTATACAAGATACTAGAGGTAGGCCTGCCTACCACCACCTCTTTGATCTCTGCTAGAAATGCCGGAAGATCATCTCTGAGACTAGGAAATTCATTTTCTTTCTGGTTCACTCTCAAAGTAAGGCGAAGATCGTAGCCACATCCATGGCCCCCAAGAAGAGTTACTCCACACAGCAGAAGTAGGTGGATAAGGTCATGAAATAATATAGGGACATCTTCTCCTCACCCATATGGGTACCGTTGCATTAACAGGTCAAGCATTCGTTCAATCTGAATCCCAGAGGACCTCTACCCAACGTGCCGATATATCATCGCTCCATTGTGGAAAATGCCAAGTACAAGCAACAACATGATCAACATCGAGTGCCACACAAGTTTCTGGTGGGCGACAAAGTCTAGTTCCATTTTCAAAAAGAAAGCCTTACAAGAGCCCATCAGAAGCTCAGACCACTCTGATGTGGTCCTTACACCATTACCAAGGTTGTGGGAAACAAATATTTGGAGCACATCATTCCCCCATTCCTTGGCTTGCACGTAGTGTTCAATGTGGAACACCTTCAACTATGCTTCCCACCATTACTAGACACGTCAAAGATTGCAGAATAGCTCACCAGGGACCAAGTTCAGTAGAAGCTTCCCCATCTCATGGAGGAACTCAACGCAATGGGGACCATTGCTTCCTAAGGGGGGAGGAATGATCCAGGTGGATTTTGGTGGCCACTCGCCTATTCCACTTGGACCCCCACCACTACCTCTTTCATTTTTTCATATTCCTTAATTGTAGCACAATTTACTATTTTTAGCAGTTTTTTAGGTCCTGAACTTCCAGATCTGTTTTAAGGCCCTAAACAACGTTTTTTTGGAAAAATTGCTAAGCAATTGCTAAAGCAATCGCATTTTTGTATGTATTTCTTATAGAGATATTTCCAACGAGGTATCATAAGCGTCAATCTGAGATAATATGACCAAGTTATGACCCCGGGAAGTTGGCTACCCAACTAATCCCAACGAGGCCCATAAACTCTTGGTGTTACATCTCCTCGAGTTAGGTTTTTGGTTGTTTGGGGTTTTTTCTTATTGTTCAATAATAAAAAGGCCCTTGAACTTTATTGTAACTCAGTTCAGAGGCATGTAGCCGCCACATCTCTTCTCAGAGATAAGCTACCATCACCTGAGCTATCTTATTTCCATTATGTTTGTAAGCATAGTTCAGTATTTTTCTATTAATGAAATGAATTGTTTTTATGCTACATCTCTATGTTTATGATTATATCTATAATTGTGTGTGTTCATGTTTAAGTTCGGATCAAGATGCTCCCACAACCTGGATATGCATACGTCTAGGGACTTTTCTCCTCAGTCCTGTGCCTGCAAATTTTGGATTTGTGCCATTTTTTCAGGCCCAAAGCCCAGGTAACTACCCAAACTCAATGACACTTTCAGAATTGAAGGATAAACAAAATAATAACAGAACAAATGCAATTACTTGAACAAGGACTTTACTAGACCCCTACTAGCCATGATAGGCATTTCGTCAAACATGTCACAAATATGTAATCTATAGGTTTAAACAACATATCTAAGCATAGGGGTCTCATACTCATCTAAGAATCATAAAGAAGAATTGATTCCTCAACACATTAGCTACAGTTTCAGGCATTAGGCCATAGAGACATTGTTCATCCATTTACAAGTAAAAACATGATGGCATTCATACATAGCCATTATCATAATACATGTCCATAACCAACATAATAACAACAAAAATACTAAGGAAGCAACATCCATCTAATCCACATATAAACCAGTATAATACTCGTGAATTAACAAGGAGAATAACCTAATATTAATAATGCAAAGGCCAACCAGGTTCGGGACTTCCACAAACCACCTGAACGTAGACATGGTTGAGCCAAATCTCTCTACAAGCAGTCACTCGTGTGCCATATTCCAAGCATGAATTTAGGATCTCATAAAACACATCAATCAAAACCATCCAGGGCTTCTAGAGGCCAAACCACCTCAACTGACCAAACAGTGATTCCACCTCACGATTGAACATCACAAAACCATCACCACATTGGTCTCTACCCAAGCCTTTCAAGGCTCCAGAGTGTTTGTTCCAACCAATGCTTCCAGGACTAGTAACTCAACCTACAATTGTCACCGAGCTTCCAGAGCATTTTTCCAACCAGGGCTTCCAGGACTAGTAACTCAACCCACCAAGGGCTTCCAGATTATTTGTCCAACCAAGGCTTCCAAGAACTAGTAACTCAACCCAAGCTAAAGGAAACATGAGAACCAACCAGAAAACAAAGAAATGAACCCACAACACCATGACTATCTAAGAAATGGCAAGGCTAGGCAAATCCATTGTCAATCTAGGAAACCATCCATGTCAATGACAAATCATGACCAATAAACCATTTTCATATGCCATGCATATCAAAACTAGTGAGGAAAACATACATGCAACTCGGTACCTGCAAGCAAACCTTCTTGTAGCTATTGATCTTGATTTCCTACTCTTTGTTTTCCTTTTTTCGCCAGAACTCCTCCAAGAGTGCTCCAAGAAAACTCTAAGTGTCCAAGAGTATGTGAGAGAGAGAATAGAGAGCTCCAAAATTGAACTAACAAAAGTCTGTGAACTAATCCTCATAAGCCTTTTTATTAATGAGGCCTCTATTTTCTTCATTTTCCATTATTTTCCTTCATTTTCCTCCTCACATGAAACATTTGACCTTTCACCTCCCTTTTCTCCTAATTTCCATTATTTTCATAAATAAATGTGTCAAAATGCCATTTTTCCTTTCCAAAGCATTTGCCATTGCCTTTGCCAATTTCCTTGGCCATTAATCAACCACCAGTGATCGCCATCACTATGCTTTTGCCCAACATTCAGCTTGGAATAAGTGTCTGATCAATCGTGGTTATTATTTTTCCTTTATTAACTTTTATTACATGGAATTTTCACCAGGGTTGTTACATATGGAATGGAAGAGTAACCTACCATATGGAAGAAAATTTGGGACTATTTTGATATGTTTTAGCTCTATCAAGCTAATTGGGAATTTCAGTCTTTAGATGTGCTCTAGTTTTGGACCACATTCTCTTGGTCATGTTGCTTTAAATTTTAACATCCTCCTTCTTCCACAAAATCTCCTGCAACATATGATAATATATTATTGTTAATTTCCATACACTTTAAAGCCTGAGACAATATATCTTCAAAATCTTTGAAATTATGTTAATTCTTCAATTTGATGGAATTGATTATCATCTTCATCAATTCCTTATGTTACAATAGCACTTGGGTCAATAACTTGAGGCGCTCTAGGTCTAGGTTCATCAATTATTTGATTTTTGTATGCTCTATTTCTAAAATGAGATGATGTTCCAATGTTCTAAGGTTGTTGTCTTGACCTCAAATCATCATTCCTTTTTAGACTAATTATCTAATTTTGCATTTTTTGAATGGTCCTATTCAATTGGTAAATTTAAGAATCTTGTCATGTTCATGGAATTTCTTCAGTAGTAGAAATATTTCTCACATTAGGAGGTTATCCTTGAAAAAATCCCCTTTCTAATATGTCTCAATCTTCTATGGCCCTTGATGGGGAATAAGGACTATGATTTGTCATATAAAGAGAGGACATTTGTCTTTGCACTCATCCCAAAATGATGCATGCATCAACATCACTTTCTAGCATGTCTTCGCTATTTTCATATGTTTTTCTAATTGCTTCTTACAAAGTGGTAATTTATGCTGACTTGATTGAGTATTTAACATTTGTTGGCATAGCATTTTATAATAAACAAATATTATAAATCCATTAAGAACTTTTTCTTGAAGGATTTGTTATAATGTTTTTAAGAAGCAAAGATTAAAATCTCTAATTTATGATTATTTTTTAAATGAATATGAGTGAATCATGTGAGCAATGTATGATATGTGATATTTTGGGCATATCTATCCATAAACACTTCTATAATATAATTAAAAGAATAGATTTAGAAAGTAGGAAGTGAAAGATATCAATCATATGCAGGCCCAATTAATGTTCGTAGAAAAAATCTAACCATAAATCATCATGCTCTATTAAATGCATATCACATATTATTAGAAATTTTTCAAGAGGCCTCTATGGACTTACGGTTCCATTGCCATTAAATATAGGCAATACTTCTTATGGGAGATTTTGCAATCAGTGTTTCTCTCCTTTTCATGTCGTCATTTCTACTTTCTTCATTATGTCTCTCATTTTACCTTTCCTCATAATGACCCATTATTGACTCACAAGGGGTCTAAAGTGGAGATGGATTTAGTGATGAGAGGGGAAGTGAATTAGATAGATCTTATATTGTGGAACTATTAGCTTCTTGTATGCACTCAAAAATATTTCTTCTAATTCCTTTTACAAGACCCTCAAAGTATTTGAGATGGCCCTCTTACTGGAATTGCCTTTCTCGGTCTCCTTTGGCTGGATGTCCTTATTGAGCCAAAATTTTGCAATATCATTCAAGTTATTCTTAACTTCTTGCTATTTGTAGGACCCAAATTATAGATTTGATTTAAAATGGTTCCTTAATCCTCTAACTCAATGGGAATACAACATCATAATGACCCCAACAACCTCATATTTCTTCCCATCAATGAAAAATTTCACCCGATCATCCTTTGTATATGGAATCACAGTCTTAGTGTATTACCAAATCCTTTTGATATTTAACGAGGTATTCATATTTAGTGCCCAAATAGCATAAATAATCTCATTCAAAATAGCATGATAAATCTTGGAATCCATATTCTAATGTCTTACAAATATACTCTCAACTAGATTATAATCAACAAATCAACAACCTAGAGTCAATCACTAAAATCAGACTTAAGAAAGGTTTATGGAAAACATGTCTAGGTCAAAACCATTAGCTTTGATACCAGGTTGGGGTGAGTTGTAACCCAGAGAATAACATAATCTATCAGAATAAGAAAACATAATGGAAAATATATTCCAAGATAGTGTGTGGTGTCTAATGACACCAATATAGCATTTAGGCACAAAGAATTATGATTAGAACATCACAATGCATGATAAACTTCAATTAATTCATTACAATTTAAAATAATTAATCAACCCATATGGTCTTTTATTTATATTCTTCAAGTCTAACCAACTTCCTTTAATTAAGGATGATCTAGTCCACAAGTAATGGTCCATCGCTGTAACTTATTCTAACAAATCCACAACATCTTGTCAACTAGTTGATTATACTAGTCAGCGTAACCATCTAGTTGAAAACACCGTTGACCATTCAATAGACCATCGATTCAAATATACCATGATTTGACCCATTAATTGTCCATTTGATTGCTTCGCAAGTTAACCCATCGATCGTCCAACCAACTATCTAATTAACTACTCTATTAGTTGACTTGACATATTGTATCCAATAGAGGTATGATGAACTAACATAACCTAAGGCTTTACACATGTTCTAACACCCCACCCCCTATCAACATAAATTTCTAAAAATTCAAGAGGCGAAAATATAGAAACATGACACCCCCCATAATCACAACATCCTGAAGCCCAAGAAGATATTGTAGCTTAAGAAATTAAGCTTCTAAAAATGGTTTGGTGAAGATAATATGATACATATGGTATCATTATATTATCATCCATTATAGCAATGCTTTCATAGTGGAAAAAGAGGAGGAATCAACTCATAGGACCATTTTTACTAATGAGACCCAGTTTGGCAAATTGGAGTCTGAAACCTTCTAGGAGTAGTTTGAGGCATCAAACAACATTTTTTTGAGGTAAAAATTTGATACTTAAGTGAAATATAATTTCCTACTATTCTACACACATAGACCCTTCCAACAGTGCAAGAATTGCCTCAGTCAAACTCTTTACCAAAAATTTGTTCCACCTGGAATTTGACCTTCTTGTTTTTACCACCATAATTCGAGAGGATGTCATGTCAGCCCCCATTATTCATGGAAAATTGGATATCCATGTGATCATGATGAATAAGACATTAAATGATTCAATATTGTAACTCTAGTTAAGAGTTGGAGTCAAACCTAACCACTAGTAGGCTATCAGGTTGTGTTATAATCAAGCCACTAGGAGGAAAAAGTGTTCCATTCTATTCGAGTGTGCTTGTTCCATAGATGAGAAGATTAGCTGAGAGTAGACAAGGGGAGGGAAAAAATAGAGAGGATTTGTGCACTATAGTAGCCCATGGGCCACATGCCTCACTTCTTTATACTTGCATCCATTTTCCATTTTGAGAAAGAGAGCAGAGCAACCTCACCTTCCAGCTGGGTTTTCTCCCGAAAGAGTTTCCTAGGTTATATATTTTGTTATTTTTGGTTTGTGAGTTTTATTTTATTTTTCTCTATTTCCTACATAATTATAAGTTTCATGCATAAGCATAACACAATAATCTATAGATCTGGAAATCTTAGGAGAAATAAACCTTCATATTGTATATTTCAGATTTTCTAATATATTTTATCAAATCTGTTGTGACAAGTTATCCAATGGAATATCCACGATAGTTTATAGATCATATTATTGATTTTGATCATTGGTTCAATAATTGAAAAGTATAAAAACTTTTCTTGAACTAGTTATCTTAAGCAGTGAGCATGAAGTTTGGCAGGCTTCATTTTATTGTTTGCAACCTAAATTGTACTCTAATTCTCATAATAAATAGTATTTTATTCCCAACTAAGGAACTCAATCTCTCTAAAGAATTGTTAAATTCTAACCACCATCGTACCTACACTAGCCACACCATGATACTCAGCTTCGATGATCGACAAAGATACTACCTCTTGTTTCTTGCATGACCAGACTAGTGGTCCAAAAACTGAAGTGAAACACGTAGCCAAAAGTGGACTTGTGATCATCGCTTTCACCTACACAGTCAAAATCAATTAAGTTAACTAGCTAGTACAAGCTTCAATAATACTTGATCCCAATGTGCAAGGTACATTTAAGTTAACAAGCAAATTTCCTTGTGGCTTTACAATGGATTTCATGTGGATCTTGTATGAACCAAGAAGCCATACTTACAATAAAGGAAATGTCAAGTTGACTATGAGTTAAATAAATAATATTACCTACCAATATGTGATAAATAACGGCATTTATTTTTTAGGACTAATATTCTATAGTTAAATAAATACCCGACTGAAGTAGGGTGCCACATGAGTTCCAAACGTTCATTTTAAAATGTCTTAATAGATATAATACCATTAAGTAGAGGTAAAATTTGAAGATCAAGAAAGTAATGTAAAAGACCAATGCCTATAACTTCGAAGGTGTGAGCAAGTTGTTTCTTTAGTACAAGGATTAGATTAGGATTATTATCAGTTATGACTAAATCATCAACATATATAGCAACAATATAAGTATTACCAATTATATACTTTCTCATTCTTGACATTAACTTTTTCAATTTGTGTTTTTTGGCCTTTGTATAAGGTGTGATGTAATGTCACAAACTCTTCTTCAAAAATAGTTATTCCTTCATGGGCCAAATACTCTATAATGACATTAGCCATTTGTATTTATGCCTAAGCAAGCACTTCATTGATATTATCAATTTCAATTTCTACCACATTATCCTTTAGGTTCTCAAAGTTTGGAGCAATTTTTTTCTACTACATTTTTTTCTTTTCTAAGGTGCAAGAGTATGTGTTTTATCTTGCTAAGAATGAGGAGGATCCCAACCATCTCCATCTCTCATGAATTATTCATTACTCGCTCTTGTTTTTGTAATAGTTTGATGACTCATGTGGGTAGAAGAGGAACTCTTATGGGGAATATGGATTGAACTAGCATTAGTTTTGTTTGGGGATTTTCCCCTTTATTTGTATTTAGATTGACCATCATCCTTTTGTGGATTAGTCTTCTTTTGATAAGTGTTCGAATTGGCTTGTGTATTAACATCACCATTGTAAACTTGCTTATTTTCCATAGGAAAAACCTTGTTAGTGGTAGGATCATTATACTCAACTCCTTTTTTAATTTCTTGTTCCCTTATGAAATAAATACTATAACCAAATTAAGATAGTTGGGTTATGAAAGTTCCTTGTGGATCAAATCCCTTGTATGCTTCAGCCCCTTTCAACTAAAAAAGATTCAAAATTTTGGCTATATAAACCAAATGAGAGAAGTTTATTTGAAATTTCATCAACTTTAGAAGGTAAAGAAATGAATTTGAACTTTCTATTCTTATAAAATAAAGAAGCCCAAAATTTATATTATCTACAAACTTCCACAATGAAAAATATATCATAGAGAAAATGGGGGAGTAGAAGAGGTTTTCCTTCAAAACCGAAAAGTTTGATATGAGTGAATTATTCTTCATAGGCATGGATTCCCTTTCCATTCATAAAATCTAATGTTACCTCTATGTTCCTTTAGGTATTTTCGCCAATGAGCATATATCTGAATTCCTTGACAAAAAAACTCTTAAACGTCTTAAAAATGAAATGATTCCTTGTGTCTCCATATTTTGGGGTACTAGAATTGTATTTATCCTTCATCAACATTAATATTGCCCCTTGGGGGCAGACATTTAAATGTATTGCAATATACTAGGGTAAAGACTAGATATGAGGTCATGAAGAACTTTATTTCATGAAATTATAAAGTTGATAAGATATTTCATTGGTGATAATCTACATCCAATCAAAGATCACTTTCATCTTAAGGGAGAATTGCATGACATGAAAAACATACCTGGGGATATAAGTAGTTAAGTCTTGACTAACCTAGCCTTAAGAACATCTAGGTGAAATCTTAATATGATTGTAATAACATACATATGTCAAATTTAGAGAGATCGAATGGCATGACAGAGGGTTGAGCCAGAAAAAATTATAACAAATTCACTCCACCACCTTGATAATAAAGGAAAGAGTCAGCATTGGAATGTTTAATGACTTTATCTGAGGTTGGCAGTCATAAATATTTCCAAATATTCTTGGAGTTAAAATAATACTAAGTTTTCTTCCTTCTACGTGTACTCAAATCTTCTTATGTTTAGAATCAAATATGCTTGCACACTAGGAAACAAGATATCTAACATTGAATACTTCTAACATGTAACCAACTTTGGTTGTACCAGTCATCCAAAAATTGTTAGAAAGCTTCCTCTATAGAGAGAAATCAAAATACCACTTCTAAGTTTTCAACTCGTGGAAGTCTTTGTTTTGTCAAGCTAAAGAATTAATGATATCTCCCTAAAATGGTTATTTCTTAAAGCTATTCACCATATTTAAAATCCAAAATACTTTGGTATATGTGTGGGGTTTATTTATATAAATTGTTCCTTTCATCTGGGAGGCAGTTGAAACCATTAATAATCCTATACGAAACATCCTTTTGATGGATACAGTTGCTCCAAAATGTATGTGAACTATTAGTAGTAATTATTATTTGTGTGGAAAGATTTGAGGGAAAGTGCAACAGTTAAGCCTCATTTACTTCGAACAATTGTCCTTATCTCATGGAATGTAACATCATAAATACAACATAAATCACCTTGAGAATAGAAACCATAAATATTGCAAAGTGGGAAATTGATACATTAAGTGTGGGATGTGGGAGATGTGAAGCATGTAGAATGTGGGATGCGGAGGCTATGCAAGGTGCATTGATGGGGTCTATGTGAAGAAAAGGTTAACATGACTTCTCTACATGGTAAGGGAAATAAAAAATAACTAGGTGTACTACTGGCACTAAATGACATAAGAGTAAGGTTTATGAGGTCCTTTATTTGGAATATATAACTTGAACTCCATGCAAGATGTGGAACGTGAAGTAAATAAAATGGTTCTTCACATATCATGAAATGAGAATCAAGAAAGTAATTACTGAGTTTCAAGTAGTTGTATTCTTGTTTGATAGATTATGTATAGTATGTTATAAATATATTGGTTCTCTGCATATCACAAAAAGAGACTTAAGAAAATAATTAAGTGTTGAGTAACCATATGCTTGTTTGATAAATGATGTGTAGGAGGGATATGATATATATGTGGAATGCAAAGGAGAGTAAGGTAAGGATAGAAGAAGACTTCCTTCCAAAATATATATTTTATAAAATTTTAAGTCTAAAAACTATGTTTTATCTAGGCCTAAGGAATATAGTTTATAGATTCTCAAGAAAGAATGTAAACTTTTTAATATTCCTAATCTTGTAGGTTTAAAGCTATCTGTAGAATAGTCACCCCATACAAGTGTATAGTAAGAATTGTATCAAGTTCCTTTGTGAATGTTGTTAGAATTTTGATATATGTCATGGTTTGTATTAAATAAGGTATTGCCTATGCAAAAAATACAACACATATCCAACAATAATGTAAATTATAGAATGCCCATAAGGTTAATTTGTATGGAAATGAAATTTGTAAGATTGTGTTATATGAAAATGCAATGCTTCATGAATAAATCCACATCATGAAACATTTGAGAACCATAAATTAGACTAAGATCGTGTTGTTGAGGCTTACAAACAATTAAGGTTCTATATGTAGAGATCACAAACCTATAATATATGATATCATGTAGAATAAAGTATGTGAAACTAATAATGGGTTAAGGGGATTGAGATTATGGCTCTTGGTGTTGTGGACATAGTTTGTTTGTCGAGCACATACATGGTTAAGTCACAGCTAATGAAATTAGAAAAAGAATGAATACAACTTGTGAGAATGTAGAGAATAATAGAACTATAAGAATTGAATAAGTTATAACCAGATTTAAAATAAAATATTTGGGAATTCATATTGTTGACAAAATAAAACCATGTGGATTTTTTCATTTTATCTCTGATAAAATGACTTTACATAGATTATTATAATTAAGCGAGGTAAAACATGGAATGAATATTGGAGTATAATATATAGAACATGAAGAAAGAAATTTAGAGAAGTAGTGATCTGTAAACTACCATGGATATTCCGTTGGATAGTTCATCGCAATAGATATGATAAATTTATATTGAAAATCCAAAATCTATACTATGAAAGTTATTTTCCTTATATTTTAGGTTTACTAAGTTATTTTTTATGCAAGTAAAAATAAGTGAGGCTTGTGGTGTATGGGTTGATACAACGCACAAACCCTCTCTAATTTCTCTCTCTCACTATCCACTCTTGGCTACTCTGCTCATCTATGGAAGGAAATGCCTCAAATAGAATGGAACCCATTTTCCTCCTAGTGGCCTGATTATAACATTGTTTGATAACCTACTAATGGTTAAGTTTTACTCCTTTAACTCTTAAATAGAGTTTTTATATCAAATCTTCTAGATAATTATTCATCATGATCATGTGACTAGCCTTTTTTCCATGAATAATTGGGTTGGCGTGGAATCCTCTCAAATCATGGTGGTTAAAACAAGAGGTCAACTTTCAAGGGGCATAACTTTTGCATACATACTTTGATTGGGGTGATTATTATTCCTTTAGAAATTATCTATGTAGAGAATAACACTTGGGGATGTTACACTTAAGAGAAAAAAAGGTATCTATGTAGAGAATAACACTTGGGATGTTGCACTTAAGCGAAAAAAAATTACCCTAAAATAACATCACTTGATACCTCAAACTACTTCAAGAGGTTTCAAACCCCAATTTGCCAAACTGGGACCCACCAATAAAAATTGTCCTATGAGTTGATTCCTTCACCTTTTTCACTCTAAAAGCATCAAGATGGATGAAAAATAACATAATGATCCAATCTTAATCAAGTAGAGAGTGGAAAGGGTATCAAAGTTCAAAGAAGTCAAATTGTTAAGTTCTATAAATTCTATTGTGTTATATTAATAACTTAATATAATTATTTTGTGTAGGAATTCTCCAAATTATTGTATTCTAGTTTGTATTTAACTCCTTAGCGGTTTATTCCTCCATGGCCATATCACTTCTGCACTCTCATTGTGTGTTTTCCTTCCATTATGCCTCATATTAGTAAAAGATAAGGTCACCAAAGTTGCCATGGTTATCAGGATCATTCTCATACAAAAACATAGCAAAATGCAGAGAATTTGATATCTATCTACTGGGAGGATACTCCAATTACAATAGTGAATGAAATTAATATTGCAAAAACAAAAGCAGATGTGAAGAGGCACTTTCTCTAGGATAAGGAGACTAGGGAAAATGTGGGACATTGGGTCACTAACATTAGTACTAGTCATGGTCATTATAGCATATATCTACAAACAAGTAATATTTAATGGTAAGTAAAGGTAATTACAGGAAAGGTGTTGGTGGAGATAATAGAAGCATATTAGGATATTCTTCTCTACATTGATGGCCTTCAATTACAAATCAATAAACTAGACATTAGGGTGTCTATGTTAGCTAAAAAAATGTAGATTTGGATTTCCTAGCCTTTAAGGAAGAATATGAGAGCACAAATACAATTCAAATGGACTCTTCCTTATGTTAACATGTTTAGATTAATGTTTTTTTTTGTTTTATTATTATTAAGAAATAGATATGCTACTCATTCTAGGTATAGATATAGTCTATATAGTAGCTCTCCTAACAATAAAATAATTATGAACTTGTACTGCTGTGTTATTTTTTATAATTTCGTAATTTGGATAAAGGCTATGTACATGTGCTATTGGTTTGGTTTCCACAGTGGCATGCTAGTTCATAGGAAAATGTGTCCTTTTAATTAATTAATATAATATGGAGGCGTGGCTTACCAAAAAAAAGGTTTGCAAATATAAATTCATGTCTTACAACCTATCTTAATAAGAATTTGAGATCATCATCTACTAAACCATTAATTTCTTTCACACATTGATTATATATTTGATAATATGTTTATGCAATGACATATTTTGGTATAACAAATTATAACTAAAACATGATTCATTTTTTAGTTTGTTAATATGTATTTGCCCTTTGGTGATATAAAAACTCTATAGACTCATCCAAACCCATATATTCCTTGCTCCACTACAACTATGCATCCTTTTTTATTCATTAAATAGATTTGAAGCATTTTTTATAGGTAATATATACTAGAGTAAACTTCTATGGTACTTCCCCTCATTTCAAGGATGGTACTTAAGGTGAACCCTAAGTTATTTAGGGAACAAGGCCAAGTCAATAACTCATGTGTTGGCATTATGATACAGGTGTTGTCCTTGATGGCAACTCACATAAATCACAGTTCACAGTGCAACAGGTTAACAACAAAGGATTACAGATCAGACTCTAGAGATTGAAGAAAGAGAGTGGTTTAAGAAGTATACATTGGTTCACTTTGTCAAAGTAGCGTATACACATGGGTTAACAGAACAAAAGAAGCATATACGTATGCACGCACTTTCACAGAAGGAAAAGCGCGTATGGGATGGAAAATCAAGGTTTTGGTCTGAGGTATTGGTCTGAGGTATTTGGTCTAAGGTATTGATCCTAAGTGGTTTTGGTCTGAGGTATTGAGAAAGGCCTAAAACTATATAAGGAGGAGAGGATCAAAGGGATAAGTGTGCAAACAACGAATATCTTATGAAGAGTTAGATCAAAATCAAATATGCATGTTATGGGTTTCTGGTGCTTTGCTTGATCTAAATTAAGGCTTAACCTTAGTGGTTGATGAGGGATGAGATCTAATGATGGATCATGATCATAAGACCTGAAAAGAATTATCATTATGTGGTATGATCATGGATTGTCTAGATCTAAATACTAATGCATGATTTACACTGTAAATGTTCTTATCTGGGTATGACTGAAGTCTGGAATAATTGTGATGTTTTAAGTTAGTATCTTCAGATATGTACGCTGGTTCACTTTCGTAAAAGTGCGTATACACGTTGGTTCGGCACTTCAAAGTAGCGTATACATTATGAAATATGATGTTTGAAGTTGCAGTTGGTTTTAGTTGTTGATGCAGAGTTCTAGGTTCTGCTCTGTGTTCTAGTGATTGTGTTCTAGTTACAGTGATCTGTCTATTCTAGTTGATTGGTTGAATTTGATTAAGTTTGAATGAATGATTGATTCAGTTGTGTCAGAGGTTCAGCAATTATTTGATTCAGTATGTCAGAAATTTCAATGATTGATTGATTCAGTTATGATTTGCTTCAGTGATGATGGGTTTTCAGTGATTTGTTGTATTACAGTAGTGATTGATTTTGAGCTTCAATGTTGCTAATGGGTCCAGTATGAAAATTGAATGAAATGAGGCCTTCAGATTGTGGTGTTGTGTTCCAGGAGTATCCAGTCTGAAAAATTATGAAACGTGGTCCCTGGAGGAAGAGAGAAGGTTGTAGCCTTCTGTAGGTTGGCGCCTACGTACTGGTAAACATATCGTCCAGTACAAGAGCCAGGGGGTTGGAGATCCCTTCCAGTAGCAGCTGGAAAACGAGTGAAGGTAAGAGCCTTATGTAGATCGACGCCTACATACTAGTAAATGGATTGGCTAGTACAAGATCCAGGGGGTTGGAGCTCCCTTCCAGTAGCAGCTAGAAAACGAGTGAAGGTCGGAGCCTTCTATAGGTCGGCACCTATGTACTAGTAAACGGATCGGCTAGTATAAGAGATAGGGGGTTGTAGCTCCCTTCCAGTAAAAGTTGGAGAATGAGAGAAGGTTGTAGCCTTCTACAGGTGGGTGCTTGCGTACTGGTATGAGTCTGCACCAGTACAAGATTGTAAACAAGTTTTTCTTATATTAAAAGAAGACAACAACAAGTGGTTTTTGTCCCGCATTGGGTTTCCACCTTAAATCTTGGTGTTCATGTGTGTTTCTTATGTGTGATGGTTTATTCTGTTATTACTGCACATGGTTACTATTTATATGGTTAATGAAGTACTGATGTACTAATTAAATATCAAAATATGATGAATTAACTGAATCATAAGTTTGCTAGATATACACTGGTTGCTTTAAAGACAGTTGCGTGTACACGCGAGTTACCTTCATTGAAGTAGCATATATAAATTTGAGTATGAAAAGAAAAATTTATTGATTTTTAAATATTGATTCACCCCCCCCCCCCCCCCCCCCACCTCTCAGTATTATTTCCAACATCATGAATAGATCATATATGAGTCATTAATAAGTAGCTCACTAAGAAAATACATGTTACAAAGTGGGATTTGAACTTGTGTGGGGAGGATAACAATTTTTCCTTGCCTAATTAAAAAATATAATCAAACCTTTTATTTCCATATGAAAATAAATTTACATGCCAAAAACATCCATAGTTGAACTTTTAATCTTGTTCATGAGTCTCATATGCACAAAATTGGGTCAATCCTTAAGCTATATTTGGTAGATATACATAACATATGTTCAATAAGAAAAGCATATCTAATAGACTTGATTATTCTTAATTGGTAGATAACATCTTTGATTAGTATTCATATTAATTAAAAAATCCTAGTGATAGGAATGAAATAAAAGTGACAAGAAATTGGATTCTTGACATAGAGATTTAGGTGTGTTACTTCTCCTTCTATTAGATGATCCACCTTCATGATTTTTTTGCCTTGTAAGCTTAAATTACAATTTTATTTCCATTATTCTTGTAAGCATATTGTAAATTTAAAGGAAGAGTTGGTGAAACTTCTCACTCACTTGATGTCTACTTTTATATCTCATTGTTCCATCTAACATTGATCTCTAGATAATTAGGAATATGGGTTTTTTCTTTCTTTCTTTTTCTTAAATAACCAAAACTAGAGAAAATGATATTGTAAAGATTGTGGTATAGCTAATAAACAAGTAGTACATAAATTTTGATGGCCTAGATTTCCAAACAAAATAGTCAGTCCATATATCCAAAAAACATAGATTTACAAATGTCCACAATTTGAACATTCTAAAATGCCTTACAAATATAAAGCCTAATAAAACACTTAGTCTTTCTTATCAATTTACTAATCATAAGGATTAACAAAAAACATGATGATTGTTGCCTTCTTCTTGCCCAATGTTGGAAGGATGAGAATCATAGTTTCCTATCTCCATGACTTCTATCCTTTGATGGCTAATATCTTTGTCCTTGAAATCCACTTAGACTAATTTTGTTGACATCCTATGGTTGGAAGCATCAAAATGAGATCTTCTGCTAAGATTGCTTACCATATTTCACAACATGTTGTGTTATGCCTCCTAGACATCAATTTTTTGCTTATGTTGGGCCAAAGTTTTCGTGATTATTATATTTTGAGAGGTGTGGTTATGGTCATTATCATGGAATTTGGTAGTCACAAAGAAGAGGTAGATTATGTTACTTTGGATGGATTCTTCATGTCATTTGATAACCTCACAAAATTTTTATACTTCTCAATAGTCTACATGTAAATCAAATTGAGAAGAATAACATTGTCAGGCCCAATCAAGTGCCTTAAATGATCAAGATTTCTACATAGAAGAATTTGTCCAAAGGAAACCTTGCTTCCAAAATATAAGAAAAACCTACATATTGCAGCATAGTGCACACAACAGAGTGACTTGGGCAATAGGATTCCATAGCTCACAAATACCAAATCTAAGAACATCAAAGTGAGTTGTGCTTTAGTTATTGTCTAAAGATTATACCCTTTCCTTCTCTCATTTCAAATGGAATACCATGTGGATTAATCTATCTACTGAGTTGTCCTGTAGTTATCATCTAAAGATTGTACCCTATCCTTCTCTCATTCCAAATGCAATACCATGTGGATTAATCTATTGACCATCCAAACAAAATTACATGTTGTAGATGCTTGACCAATGTTCCATCACCAAGTCAAAGACTGGTGATCATAAGTTCCTATCATAATCAACTAAATAATGTTGAGGAAAGTTAAAATTTACACCATTTCTCCTTTTTGACCTTCCACCATTCTCCCTGAGATGGCATGGATGAGACAAGTGCTTGTTGAAATGTGGCAACAAGAATAATCCAATTTTAATTTGTCCTTGAATTAAAATTGAAAATTCAAATTCAAATTTAGTCTCACCAGTTGTTTGGAAAATAATTAATTAATTCATCTTGAGTTAATTAGTTGGAGAAATTCAAACATGAAGTCTTTGTGAAGTCATGCAACAGTTATCCCTTTGATTGAGGAAGTTATCCCTTAATTAAGAAGATAAGGATGAGTTGTATTTGAGTTTTAATTAGTTAGCTCAGTTAACTGAGTTAAGTCCAGTTAAATTAGTTCCAAACAGTTTGAGGAACTAATTGTGAGTTCAGTTAGTTAATGCATGCATGCATGAAACTAGTGTACTCCAGATAACTGAATATTCTCTCATAAATAACTCATGCATGTCAATTTAGACAAAGACCCAGTTGAGATTAAAGATAGGGACAGTGTACTATTAGTTGCAAGAATTTTCCTATAAGAAAATCTCTTGCATGCAGAAGGAATTCATTCCTTGAGATTTGTGCAGTTTTACAGTGTGTTGGAGCAGTGTGTGAGATCAGTGTCACACAAGGTTATAGCAGGAACACCCAAGGAAAACAGCACAAGGAAATATGAGGCTTGGAGGGCAGAGGGAAAGGAATATGAGTTGTCTAGTCTGTCTATGAGCAGTGAGAGGGATTGTACTGAGAGCTGGATAGATGTGAGAGCTAAAGCTTTGTGTAATCCTGAGATATTTCCACTTGTATGATAATACAGATAGCGGGATTTTTAGTTGAGGCTTTCCCCAGAGTATTCTTCTATGTTTCATGTGTATTGATTCTTCTTCTTTATTATATGTGTTCTATTTGATCTTGCTCAAATTGATTCAGCTTCCGCAATTTGATTGTAGAAGTAGATTAAGTATTGTGCTTTAGTCTATTGCATAATCAAGTTAATCTGCAGTGATAATTTGTACATGGTATCAGAGCTTTAGTGATCAGAGCTGTGAACAGTATACTAAGGAGGGAAATTCGAAATTTGAAGTTCTTGATTGTAGGTGTACAAAATCGAATTCTCATCACATCTTAAAGTTCACAAATGGCGTTCAATGGCTTGAGACTCAAGTATACACTGGATGGCAACCCGAATTACATAGCATGGAAGGATCGCATGGAAGCGGTATTAGAAGACAATGGTTTGAAGGATTTCATTGATCAAGAAATCCCCAAGCCAGTTGCAGCTAATGCACAAGAATTGGTTGAATGGAAGAAGTGTGTGGCGAAGGCGAGGAGGATTCTTTTGGAGGGAGTTAGAGACCATATTGTCTCGAGTCTCCATGGGAAGGAGACTCCATTTTCAATGTGGAAGACATTGAAGGACCTATATCAGAACAATAGCGACCAAAGGAAACTGGTGCTCAAGGATAAGCTTCGGAAAATCAAGTGTGAAAAGGGCAACACTATTTCTACATATCTGAACAAGCTCACCACCTGCAAAGATGAGCTTGGTAGTGTGGGAATAATGATAGCCGATGATGATATGGTGAGTCTTTCTCTCCTCAGTCTTCCTAAGAGCTGGCATAGCTACCAGGACTTTGTGAATGGAAGAGAGAAACTGCTAGATTGGGAATGACTATGGTCGGATCTGATGCAGGGGGAGATCAGGAGGAGCACCAAAGATGGTTCTTCATCTAAGCATGATGATGAAGAAAATATAGCCTTAGCAAGTAAGGCAAGGAAATGGAAAGGGAAGGCTTCCCATTCCAAATCGAGTTCTTCTCATGGAGGGAAGAATATTGACAAATCTAAAGTGAGATGCTTTCATTGTCATGAGGTGGGCCATTATGCAATTAATTGTCCATTGAAGAAATCCAAGAAGGGATCCTCAAAAGGATCAGAAGGTGAGGCACTAGCCTCTTAGTTCGAATTTGATTTTACCCTCATCGCATGTATGGTTTCATCGATGGCGGGTTGTGTTTGGTATCTAGACAGTGGAGCCTCATTCCACATGACTAACGATAAGAGTTTATTCAGTACCTTGGAGGAGAAATACCTCAATATGCGCATAGATATGGGAGATGATGGAAAGTACCGTGTTTCAAGTGAAGGCACAGTTGCTTTTCAGAGGGAGCATGGAGCTCCTCTCACCCTGACTAATGTAAAGTATGTGACTGGATTGAAGAAGAACTTGGTATCAGTCGCGATGTTGGAAGACAAAGGCTACAATATTGTCTTTAATAAGGAAATGCATTGCTGAGACACATAGCCATGGGTCAGACCAAGAGGATTGGGATTTGAGTAAAGAATCTCTACAAGCTGGAGGTAGATGATTGTGTTGCATTGAGCTCGAAAGTAGAATTGGTGCAAAGCCAAGACATTGGCGAGTTATGGCATAGGCAGTTGGGCCACTTGCATCATGGGGCCTTGAAGATAATGTAGCAGATCTCTACAGGACTTCCCAAAGGTAAACTTGAGCAAGTGGACACATGCAAAGGTTGCACCTTGGGAAAGTACACCAAATATTCCTTTCATGATCGAGACAATCGAGCTGAAGCAATCATGGAGCGAGTTCATACTGATGTGTGTGGACCATTATCGACAGCATCCACCGCGAAACAAAGATATTATGTGATTTTCATTGATGATTTTTCTCGTAAATGTTGGATTTATTTCATGCAAAAGAAGGATCAAACCTTCTCAAAGTTTTGTGAGTTCAAAGCTTTGGTTGAGAAATAATCAGGGAAGAAGATCAAGGCCTTGAGAAGTGACAATGGTGGAGAGTATGTCTCTCAAGAGTTCAAGGACTTCTGTGTGGTAGAAGGAATTAAACGGGAGTTGACGACGCCTCATAACCCACAGGAGAATGGGGTGGCCGAGAGGAAGAACAGAACGACTGTGGGGGCAGCTCAAGCGATGTTACATGACCAAGTCCTACCACTTCATTTGTGGGCTGAGGTATGCAACACAGCGGTCTATTTGCATAATGAAAGTCAGCATCGCATTCTTGGGATGAAGACACCAGAGGAAGATTTCTCTAGGAAGAGACCAGATGTGGGTCACTTCAGGATCTTTGGTTCATCGGTATATTGCCATGTGACCAAGTATGCCTGGAAGAAGCTTGAGCCGACAGCTGAGTTGGGGATACTTGTGGGGTACACTAATACACCCCACAACTATCGGGTGTACTTGCCTACCAGTCGGAGGACAGTGGTTCGCAGAGCTCTTAAGTTTGATGAGCAGAAGGCCATGCGAGTTTCCCTTGAGAGGGAGCTCCAACTACAGGTTGTGGAGGAACTTTTGGTTCCTAAGGAGGAGGAGCCTTAGACTAATGTGGAGCAGGTGCATGCAAAGGTTCCAGGAGTGGAGACATCCACTCAAGAAGAGTCTTCCAGAGAGGGATAGAAGTGCACAAGAGAAGCTGACAGATTGTTGTCAGATGCGAGAGATAATGTGGGAGAACCATCTTCTCAGCGCAGATAAAGGAGGCCACCTGAGGTACACTGGATACATGGCCCTTGTTGGGGAATGTGTTGAGACCGAGCCATCTTCCTTTGAGGAAGCAGTGCAGCAGCCGATTTGGGTTGATGCTATCGTGGAGGAGTATGACTCCATAGTTTGGAATAGTGTTTGCGATGTGGTTCCAAGACTAGAGAACAAGTCAGTTGTGAGTTCCCACTGGCTTTACAAGGTAAAGCAAGCTACTGATGGTAGTGTGGAGAAACACAAGGCAAGCTTTGTTGCCCGTGGTTTCTCACAGGTCGAGGGGATCAACTAAGATGAGACCTTTGCTCCTGTATCAAGGTACTCATCTATCAGATCAATGTTGGCACTATCAGCACAAATGGGTTGGAAGATCCATTAGATGGATGTGGAGACTGCATTCCTCAATGGCAAGATTGAGGAAGAGGTGTACATAGAGCAACCGAAAGTTTTTCGGACCTTCAATCGTGAGTCACATGTGTGTTGACTTAAGAGAGCTTTGTACGGGCTGAAGCAACCACCTCGTGCTTGGTACACCAGGATCGACAACTACTTCTCCGTGTTGGGCTTCACAAAGTGTGAAGTGGATGCAAACCTGTACCACATCATGGTATAAGGTAAGCAGTTGATCATTGTTCTTTATGTTGATGATCTCATATTGACATGTGATGATCAGTTGATCATGTCTTGCAAGGAGGACCTTGCAAGAGAATTCGAGATGAAAGACATGGGTCTCATGCACTACTTCCTTGGCATGGAAGTGTGGTAGAAGGATGGGGAGTTGTTTGTGTCTCAAGGCAAGTATGCCAATGAGATACTCAAGAGATTCCACATGGAGAAGTGCAAGCCCATGCAGACTCCTCTAGCAGGTAACTGGAGGAAGGAGGATGCTACTTCAAGAGAAGTAGTAGAAGCTATTGTGTATCGGCAGCTTGTGGGTTCACTAATGTACTTAGTGAACACATGACCAGATTTGTGCTATGCGGTGAACCAGCTGAGTCAAGCTATGGTTCAGCCTACCAATATGTTTTGGAAGGTAGCTAAGCATGTTTTGAGATAACTCAGAGGCACATCTCAGTATGGATTATGGTACAGATGGACAGAGGGAGTGAAGCTGCAAGGATTCACAAATGCAGATTGGACAGGGAGTCCATCAGACTGGAAGAGAACATCAGGAGGAATTTTCAATCTTGGGTCGGCTGCAATTTCTTGGTACAACAGGAAACAGAGGTCAGTTGCACTCAGCTCCGTAGAGGCTAAATACATGGCTGCAAGTCAGGCAACATGTGAGGCCATTTGGATGCGGAAAATTCTAGTTGGTTTGTTTGATCAGAGGATGGATCCAACTGTGATCTATTGTGATAATTAGAGTTGTATCAAACACTCTGAGAATCCAGTATTTCATGACAGGTCCAAGCACATCGACATTCGGTATCATCATCTCAGAGACTGTGTGGCGAGTAGGATCATATTGTTGCAGTATATTTCGACTGAGGAGCAAGATGCTGACATTTTGAATAAGGCCTTATCAAAGTGTAAATTCGAGTTCCATAGAGACAAGATCGGGGTGGCAAATAATCCCTTTCTTGTTGAGAGGGAGTGTTGAAATGTGGCAACAAGAATATTCCAATTTTAATTTGTCCTTGAATTAAAATTGAAAATTCAAATTCAAATTTAGTATCACCAGCTGTTTTTGAAAAATAATTAACTAATTCATCTTGAGTTAATTAGTTGGAGAAATTCAAACATGAAGTCTTTGTGAAGTCATGCAACAGTTATCCCTTTGATTCAGGAAGTTATCCCTTAATTAAGGAGATAAGGATGAGTTGTATTTGAGTTGTAATTAGTTAGCTCAGTTAAGTCCATTTAAATTAGTTCCAAACAGTTTGAGGAACTAATTGTGAGTTCAATCAGTTAATGCATGCATGCATGAAACTAGTGTACTCCAGATAACTAAATATTCTCTCATAAATAACTCATGCATGTCAATTCAAATAAAGACCCAATTGAGATTAAAGGCAGGGACAATGTACTATCAGTTGCAAGAATTTTCCTATAATAAAATCTCTTTCATGCAGAAGGAATTCATTCCTTGAGATTTGTGCAGTTTTACAGTGTGTTGGAGCAGCGTGTGAGATCAGTGTCACACAAGGTTACAAAAGGAACACCCAGGGAAAACATCGTAAGGAAATATGAGGCTTGGAGGGTAGAGGGAAAGGCATATGAGTTATCTAGTCTATCTATGAGCACTGAGACGGATTGTACTAAGAGTTGGATAGCTGTGAGAGCTAAAGCTTTGTGTAATCCTGAGATATTTCCACTTGTATGATAATACAGATAGTGAGGTTTTTAGCTGAGGCTTTCCCCAGAGTATTCTTCTGTGTTTCATGTGTATTGATTCTTCTTCTCTGTTATATGTGTTCTGTTTGATCTTGCTCAAATTGATTCAGCTTCCGCAATTTGATTGTAGAAGTAGATTAAGTATTGTGCTTTAGTCTATTACATAATCAGGTTAATCTACAATGAGAATTTCTACAGTGCTAGCTTATTTTCTTCTATTCTTGAGATTTCCTTGTCTGAAACTGAATTATTGAAGGCGTGGTGAAGTTTGTTTCCTCCAGTGTCCTTTGCTTCAAGTAGTGTCCTATTTTGTACCGTAGTGACCTATAAATCTATTGGTTTATGAGTAGTTACCTCCTTTCCTTCTTCTTCTTATGCGTGTTGTTCTTCCATATGTGGCATGGGATCCGTAGCAGCTTCTTCCTCTTCCTCTTCGGGCTCATTTGGGGGAAATTGCCATCCTTTGGGTTTCTTTTCTAGTTTCTTCTTCCTTCGTGACTCTTTTTTTGCTTCAGGACACATATTTTGTAGGTGTCCTGTTTGTCGACATATGCGACATCTGAAAGTTGTATTCTTGAAATCTAAGAATTAAGTCTAACTTTTTGGTTGTGTGTCAGTTGAATGTGATCCGGCAGCCCTTTACTAAGGTCCACCTCCACACATATTCATGCAAAAGTATAGATTCATTCTTCTATTCTTTGAATATTTGTTTTTATGTATCGTCCTAATATGTTCCCTATGTCGTCCAACACTTGATTATGCCACAATGAAGTGGGAGATTATGTAGCTTAACCCAGACTGACATTCTTGATACAATCATGGTATTAGCATCAAAATTTTGGAACCATGGAGTAATGAATAGACCGGTTGATCCCCAGAACCATGGACCTTCCTGTAGTATAATTTCTCGTTCCTCTGATGATGCAAATTTTACAATGAAGAATCCTTTGGAACATAGGTGTATTTAGTAGTTTTTTGTCCAATTGGTAAAAATCTAGTGGAATAGATGCATTGGTTTGAGCCAAAAACGGTTGAATCTGCATATGATGGCTTGGGCTTCATATCTTGCGCGATGTTCATCTGTTTCTGGTATATCTATGATGAGTTCTGGTACATAATTTGCTTGCTCCACTATGTAGGGGTTGGGAGTATTATGTGGGATTTCTGGATTTGTTGTAGTTGTTGATTTCCCCTGGAGAATGTTTTTCTAGGAGATTCCAACATTTATGCGTTCTTGGTTTGGTTTTGTACCTTTAGGTAGACTAGATCCAACGACGCCTCCTATTCCTTTTGATTTAATTTCTCCTGCTGCACCTCCTCTCAATATTGGGTTGAGGATGATGGTTCTTGCAGCTTGAATGTTATATTCATGTATGTTGTGATTTTCCTACAGGGATCTACCTCCATAGATCAAATTTTGCAGGTGTGAGGGGTAGCCTAGCTTGTGCATGATGTTCAGTTTCATTTGTAGGATCTTATCAGAATCCTGAACCCATAGAGTTGAGGAATTACCAACCAAGGATTTAATAAAAAATTGGAAAGTGTTCTTCACCTCCTGAGCCAAATGATCGAAAGAAACGGTTTTTGAATCGGTTTCATTTGACACTTTTGTTGACTGTTTCTAAATCTGCGGCTGCGTGGGAATATTATACATCTATCATATCCATATTTCCTTGTAATTTGAGGATGGATCTGATGGATCGAGTTTCAATAGTCTTTGAGTAAAACTGGATCCACCTTGATTATTGCTTTTTGCGCTCTAGAGGCAGGAATATGCCAGATCCAACATAGAGGGCGGTGGGATCCTCAAATCTACTTGTGGTTGCCCCTGTATAGAGAGATCTAGAAAAGTATTACTGCTCTTTCAATCGATATACCTCTCCACCCATGAGATCTAGGAAGAACTATCCAAAGCTTCAATAAACAGAGGGTCTGCAGAGTTTGGTTGGGAGATCCCATCGATCTTGTTCACAGATGCCATGATATTTTCATACCCAAAGTAGAAAGGAGAACCGAGCATTGCTGGAGGAGATCTGGGCCGAATCCAGAGTAGGATAGACGACGTGAAATCCATTATGTTGCGCAAGTAACAGATGATTCAGATCGATTGAAGAGAATCGAGAGAAAAATAACCCCACGATGCCCTAGGCCTTCTGGCACTAAGGTGGGGCAATGGATTTGTGATCCAATGTATTGGCCAAAAGACACAAACCCAAAAACTATCAAACCCTTATTGGTAGGGAGTAGAAAATCTCTTGCATTCTCGATGCCTTGAAAGTCGTCTTGGATCTGGTTCTAGTCACCTTGTGTTAGAGCGTCGCAGATTATTCCCTTCTCCGCAGACCCTCCAACACCATAGTCTTGTATGCCCGAAACTTTATTGCAACAGACCTTCATTGCCTCAGCTCCTTCATTTCCGCAGACGATCGCCATCCTCTCCCCATCCAATGCATACCTTTACATGTTAAATGTAATTTTTGAAAATAATGTCACAAGTAACAATACTACACTGAAAATGTGCAACAATTTCTAATTATTTAGATGGTGAGTTTGATGTTCACATGACCTATATCTTTTAATTTTTCCTTTTAATAACATGATAATCTCATTTAATTATAAGAGATTTGATATCTAATTTAAACGATAAGATCAACTCCTAATTAAAATTAGAAATAAATATTAGATATCCAATTTAAATAGTAAGATCAACCCCTTACCTCAGGTTCAAATTAAGCTGATATTGAGTATAAGAAAACCAAAACATATAAATTTATCATATTAATATAAAAATATTTCTTTAAAACAATAAAGTTATTAATAATCTCTTTACCATCCAGAAAACAAACCATTTAAATGTCTCAATAATTGTAAAATATTTTTCAAAACTTCCCTAGAGAGCTCCATTAAAATTAAATTCAAATGTAACCTCACATTATATTTGTGTTAATCTTGGTATTCAAAAATTTAAATCCTAGGATTCAAAAATTTACTTTGATTTCAACTTCGATCCCTTTTCAAAACCCAGGATTCAAAAATTTACCCTAATTTCAATTTCGATCCCTTTTCATTGGTCCTCAATCAATCATTGACTTGTAATAGAATTAACCCAATCCATATATTTGATTTGAGAATATTTGAACCTTCTTTAATAATTATTTTCCTTTTATTAAAAGAGGAAAGATACCATTGACTCACTATGGCATTATTGGAATGACAGGATAAACTTTTATAAAGCAATGGTAGGAATATGGTAGGAATTGATGAAAGACGATTTCGGTAGGAGGCACGAAATGTAAAGGTATTTAACTTTTCCATGGAAAGAATAGCTTGCTTCCCTTCTCAAATAGTGAAGAATAATTAAAGGTACTTTTCTTTTGTCATTATTGTCCAACATGTTTAATGCTTGTTTGGTTTATTATTCTAATATTAAAAGAAACATTTAGATTACTATTATTAATTAATAAAATATTTATTTTTATATTAAAAAGGATGAGTATAAAGTTGAAACTTAAATAATATATTTATATTCGAATGAGTAAGAATAAAGATAATTTGAATAAAAAAAATATATTTTATAATATATATGTATATATAAAAATGATGTAGTCTAATTTATAGACAAAATGATTTTTTTTAACGATATTTTTTAATTCTAATTAAAATTGGATGGAGATTTTTAAAAACTTGAGCTTAAATTGTTTAATCCACATAATTCGAGTGCCCTAGGGTTTTTCAGGGTGTTGAATATGTTTATGCATTCAAAAATATATTTTAAATAACAAAAAATCTTGAAATTGTATTGCTAGATTTTGGTGAATTCTAGTGAAAAAGGTTATTTCATCTATAAATTAGACTACACCTATAAAAACAAATCAAAAGTTTCCTTAATGGGGTGGACGAATAGTAGCGATAATTTTTTCTGACACGTGATGATTATAAGATGTGTGAAAATCTTGGCAGTTTACTAGTTTATGGGTTTTTTTTTGTTTTGGATATCTCAATCTTTTTTTGGATAATGCAAAATTATGATGAATCAACCAATAAATCCTCTTAGAGTGAGGCTCGCAGAATTTTTAAAAATTGCAAGTTGCTATGTAAAGAAATACAAAACATATTTATAAATCTCCTAAACATATTTACATTTAAAAAATATTTATAAATTTCGAAACTAATTATTATTATTTTTTTAATTAGGATGAATTGGTAATAAATCTCAAAATTATTAATATCATATATATAAATAACTAATAAGACATTTTCTCTAGGCGTAGTCTAATTAATAGACAAAATGACTTTTTGGTCCAGTTGGCAATACAATTTTTAGTAAGATTGTAATTTCTTATTGTTTAAAATGCACTTGCGAATGCATAAATAGATTCAGCACCCTTAAAACCCCTAAGGCACCCGATATTTGTAGATTAAATCACTTAAACTTACAATTTTTAAAAATCTCTACATAATTTTGAACAAAATTGACCAGAAAAATGCACTTTTAAATACATAAATGGATTCAGCACCCTTAAAATCGGTGAGGCACTCAATCTTTGGAAATTAAATAACTTAAACTTATGATTTTTAGAAATCTCTACAGAATTTTGAACAAAATTAACTAGAAAAAGTGTTTGGAAAATGGTCATTTCATCTATGAGTTAGACTACATGTTTTCATTCTAGTCTCTAAGTATCAGAGAGCATTTTTAATATAGTCTTTTGAAGATCATTGAAATAATATGTTTTTAGTGTTTGTGTAATTAATTTTAATTTTTTTCACGTGTGGTTCACGGATAGAGATGGTCACTAAGTAGCCGCTACGTCCACGGTACTACACTAGGGTGGATCCCACCCGAAGGGGATCACACCCCTCGGCCTATTTACTGACCTGACCCCAAGAGCTTTCGGGAATTGACCCTGTGACCTCCCGATTGGCGAGGCACTGATTTGACCGATTGAGCTAACTCTTGGGGCTAGTTTGTGTAATTAATTATATTAGTATAGATTATCTTAACTCCACATCTATTAAAGGCCCAAAGGGATCAAATCTCTCAATATGCAAACTCATTTTTTGAGTACAAAACTTGAGTAAAGCTTTGTGCCTAAGAAATTTGATTCCTCTCATGCTTAATAAATTCAAAATTAAGATGCATCTATATTGGTATTTAATAACATTATTATATTTATAATATATATATATATATATATATATATATATATATATATATATATTCTTTTTTTAATTTTATTAAAACATTAATAATACATATGCTTATATATATACAAGCTTCATCTTTTATTTAATAATAATAATAATATTTTTAATGTGATATGCATAGCATTGATTATAAAGATGAAATTTATTTGCAAATTTTTGGAGATTCTCTAAATGTGATACATTGGTTCAATATTGTCTAGAAGTGTCACAACCATGTCTTATTGCCTATTTTAGAAGAAATAATTCACTTAAAATCATCTTTTAATTCTATTTTATATTGTCACATATACAGGGAACACAATATAGATGCATACACTCTATCTAAGGAGGTTGTTCGATAGGATCAAGGCTTTTGGCAAATCATAGAATCCATAGAATAAATAGTTCACCTTTATCAGCACCGATCTTTCCTGGATTTTTTATGGTCGTGCATAATTTTTTTGGATCATTTTCCTGCTACTAGTTTTTTTGTTGTTGTTTAATTTAGACTAGGACACTTATATTTGTCGAGCTACATCTACATATACATGTTGTAGGGTAGCAGGTGTTACTCTGGTTTTATGTCATAGTTTAGGCTGCTTGACTCTTTATGACTGATGGACAGTTTTTTTGTTGGGACTATTATGGGTTGGAGGACACTTTCTTTAAAAGTCCAGTTTTTTATTCCTGCTCTATAATTGTTATATGGTTAAATGCTTTAAGCATGTGGTTATGTGACTTTTTATATATCTTAATAAAAGGCTACAATTTTTCTGTTGGGAGGAAAAAAAAATCTATATATATGTAATTATATGTATTGTCAAAGATTTAATAAAATTAAAAATAGCATTATTTTATATAGAAAGATGTGAAATTTATATAAATATAAATACTATTATTAAGAATCATTATAGATCTATCTTAATTTTGGATCTAATAAGCATAGAGACAAATTATATATATATATAGTTTAGCTATGAGATGTTTTTAACATTTTCCCGTGATATTTTCAGGTAGGTTTTGTCCACAATCCAGTGGGGATTTTTTGGAATGGTAAGTATGAGTTGTATAATCAAGGTATAAATCTGGCGGCACTCTTAACCATCAAGTAATTTTTTTATAATGGGTTTCTTTTTAAAATTGTCTTTCACGTGATGTTTGCTTTTTAATTTTATCTGTCATTTAAATATCATGTATTATGAGTTTTTGTTAATTTTTTGTTGTGAATGTAAAATCATTTTTTGTTAATATAAATTTTATGTTTTTTGTTAGTAAGTTTTTAATTCAAATTGACCTTAAAATAAGCTCCAACCAAGTAATATCATAGATGTTTATGCTTTATATTACTTTAAAAATACCAAATATATTCAATCATGTTCAATCCTAATACCAAACTAGCGGATTATTTAGTCGAATTATGTATAAACACTATTTATGTAATTTCAAAGATTTTACAAATTATGCTAAATCATTCTTGAAAAAATTTCAAGTAGTTTGGTCAAACCCATTAACTATAATGTATTTTGAAGAGGAACAATCAATCTTAGCTTTCAATTTGATGAGTTGGACTTAAGGAGGACCTTATAAATAATAAAATAAGTTTGAAGCCACTTTCAAATAAGAATTTGGGAGGATTCTAACATTTCAAGCAATAATAATATGTAGGCGTGGATTTTAAAGAAATTCATATTCTTCTAAAAAAAGAAGAAGAATAGAGCTTTGCAGTAGACAAGCCAACCCCAAAAGGGGCAACCTAACCCCAAAAGGCACAACCCATATGTATTTTGTTATGCAACTAGATCACAAAACAGAAGAAAAGATAGATCAACGACTTGAAAATAAGCCTCTTCAAGGGGGAAACCTCCTTTACATCACATAAATGAACAATTCTTGGATGATACAAATGACGCGACCTACTTCGTATATATATGAGTCTAAGGGGTCACAATATAATTAGAGCCTACATAACAATAATATTGTAAGGGTACAACAATAAAAATAGTGGGCTTCTATGGGGCAGAATAATAATAATATGGGGGCTACATGGGCATAAAAATAAAAATAAGGGGCTTACAGTAACAATAACAATAATGAGGCTACATAAGTATTATATAGACCTAACATGCCCCTCTCCTTCAAAAAAAATGTTGTACTCAACACTTGAGTAGTTCTGGATGCTTCTGTATAAAATTATCATCCTCCTATGTGGAATCTTCAGCAAGTAAGTTCTTCCACTTAATGAGATACCCTGAAATTGGTCGATTTTGCAGTTGTTGGACTCTTGTTTCCATGACTACTTCAGGCTCCAATATGATTTTTCATTCTTCATCAAGTTTTAGTAATATTATATATACTGGGAGCTTGTCGCCAATGACCTTTTTCAAGCCATGGAAAACTAAGTGTACTCGCAAAGATGCAAACAGCTCCAATTTGTATGTCGTAATACCAATCTTTAGCAACACCTTGTAAGGGTCATAGTACTTGGGTGATAATTTATTATCCTTCTTAGCTTGCTTGAGGGACATTTTGTTTGTATGTTTGTAGCTGTAAAAATACCTAGTCACCTACATCAAAACTTCTTTCACTATGATGTTGATCTTCTTGTCATTTCATTTGATTCTGCACTAGAGTGAGGTTATCCTTTAAGAGTTGGAGAACTTGTTTTTGAAGCTCAATGTGAAATTCCATTGCTTTAACCTTAGAATTTTCTCTTAACAGTGATGTGATGGACGGTGGATGATATCTATAAAGTGCCATAAATGGGGTCATTTTTGCTACAGTATGGAAGGAAGTGTTATACCACCATTCAGCCATAGGTAACCACTTGACCCATTGTGTTTGTTTATCAGATACAAAGCAACGAAGATATCCTTCCAAACATTTGTTCATTATCTCAGTTTTCCCATCAAATTGAGGATGGTAAGATGAGTTATGATATATGAGCTAATTGAGTACCAAGACAAGAAAATAATTTTGTGCAAAAATTTCCAGTGAAAATGGGACTCTGTAACTTACAGTAGTTTTTAAGTTTCCATGTAGCTTTTGAATTGTTTCCATAAATACAGTAGCAATTGTATTGGCTTTAAACAGATGAGATAATGCACAAAAGTGTGCATACTTGGTAAGTCTATCAACTACCACCATGATAACACTCTTTCCTTCGAACTTGGGTAAGCCTGTGATAAAATCAATTGAGACCTCCTCTCAATGTTAACTTGGAATCGCTAAAAGTTGTAACAGACCCGAGGACTTAATTGTCTCAACTTTGTTTTGTTGGAAAACCAAACATTTTTCCACAAACTTCTAAATATTAGATTTAAGTTCATCCCAAGAAATCCTTGTTAACCTTGTGGTAAGTTTCTAAAAATCATAAGTGCCCTCCTAGGGGTGTGAAATTCCAAAATAATAATTTGTTTGAGTATAAGTGATCGTTGTACCATAATGAAACATTATTCTAGATAGATGTATCAGATGTATCGGGATCTTACCACAACTTTTGAATGAGTGTCCACACCTCTTCGTCACTCTTATATTCATCCCTTGCTTCAGTTATCCAATCAAGTTGGATAATAGAAATGGCACATAGAAATGTTCCACATCCTCATCCTTTCTTGAGACTGCATCTACAACAATATTTTGCTTCCCTTTTTTGTAGATGATTTCAAAGTCATAATCCAACATCTTTGTGACCCATTTTTTTGCTCTTTTGAAGATAATATTTGTTCCAAAAAGTATTTAAGAATATCATGATCTATTTTTACCTTGAAGTGTCTTCCCATTAGGTAAGGTCACCATTGCTTTAGTGCATGTAGTATTGCCAAAATTTCCTTCCCATGAATAGGTTTGTGTAAATGTGTTCCCTTGATTGGACAACTTTCAAAAGCAATGGGTCTTCCTTCTTGCATTAAAACAACGCCAATTCCATTTCCTAAGGCATCACACTCCACAATAAAGGTCTTTGTGAAGTATGGTGTAGCTAAGATCGGTGTTTGGCACATTGCCTCTTTAATATGTTCAAAGGACTTAGTTGCTTCTTGAGTCCAATAAAATGAATCTTTCTTCAGTAATGTTGTTAGAGGTGTTGTTATTATCCCATAATTCTTAACAAACTTCCCAGAATACCCCGTCAACCTAAGAAATCCTTGAAGATGCTTTAGGGTTGTGGGGATTTTCCATTCCTTAATAGCTTTAATTTTTTTAGGGTCCACCTTAACACCCTCATGAGATACAATATGACCCAAATTTTCCACCTTCTATACTCCAAAGAAACATTTGGAGGTTTTTGCATATAATTGTTTCTCCTCCAATAGTTTGAGCACCCTGTCAACATGTTGAACATGATCCTTCCAAGACTTGTTATAGATTAGTATATCATCAAAAAATACTAACACATATTTTCTAAGGAAGTGTTTGAAATGGAATTCATCAAACCTTGAAATGTGGAAGGTGCATTAGTATAGCCAAAAGGCATGACCAAAAAATCATAATGACCTTCATGAGTTTTGAATGTTGTTTTTGGAATGTCTTCAGTCTTCATTCTAATTTTATGATATATTGAACGGAGATCCATCTTGGTGAAGTAAATTTCTCCATCTAATTCATCCAACAATTCATCAATGACATGAATGGGAATTTTTAATAGTGAACTTGTTGATCTCCCTATAATTAGAGACATACGCCATGATCCATCCTTCTTGTGCACCAATACTACTGGAGCAGAGAAAGAACTTTGGTTAGGTTGAATTATACTAACCTCTAACATCTCTACAACCATACGTTCAATTTCACTCTTTTGGGCATAACGATATCTGTAAAGCCTAATGTTTGGAGGAACACTTCCTGGAATCAAGCAAATAGCATCATCATAATCATGAATAGGTGGGATGCCTTTGGGAGTCTCAAATAGCTTAGAATGATTGTCCAAGGCTTTTTGCAGATATGGAGAAATGTATGATTTCGATGTTTTAACCTCTAGTGAGCATAATTGTGCAATTACACCCCACTGTTCTTTCTTCAAAATATTTTTCATTCCACTAGAGTTGATTATCTTCCTTGGTTTTCATGTGATACCCCTTAATTAAATTTTCTTTCCTTCCTAGACAAATTTCTAGAAAAGTTCCTGAAAATTAAAAGCTATCATCCCCAAAGATTGTAACCTTTGGACTCCTAGTACAACATCAACACCACCCATTGGAATGGAAATCATTGGACTATTCAATACATATTTGCCCATGGTTTGCTTGATATTATGGCACTTTCTAGAGCAATTTATAGTTCCTCCATTTTCAACCATCACTTAACACTCTAGTGCTGGATAGAAAAAGCAATTCAATTCCTTGGCTATCTTACAATGAATAAAATTATGGGTACTACCCTAGTCAGATATATCCTTCTATATTGAGAGTTTCAGGAGTAGTAATTCCCGCCAATGCATTACAAGATATGGTCAGATTCATTTCTTCTTTTTCGAGGGTTAGTTCTTGGTGTATATCCTCTTATTTTGATGTTTCTTGTTCATTAGTGTATTTTTTATCACAACTGCAACAAATCCCTTTTGTTCTTTTTTCCTCTAGTTATTGTGGTGTCAACAATGTAGGTTGTGGGAGGCTAGGAGAAACAACACTTCCATCTTTATAATTTTGAGTGGTAGACTTCCTTGTTGCCATAATTTTGCTTTCAACTTTTCTTGCCACCCTGAATGCCATCTCCAATGAATTAGGTTCCCAAAGGAAAACCTCAGGTTGGATGTTATCCTTTAAAGTCCCTATGAAGACATCAATTCTATGCTCCCCTGGAATATCAATTACCCTGATATCCAATTTTTGGTAGTCCTCAATCTGCTTCACTATTGAACCCTTTTGTTTGAGATTTATCAATTGGCTAAAGAAGGTGTTTCTCTTTGTATCCTCAAAATGTGCTATCATTTCCTCCATAAAAATTGACCAATTGACAAGTTTTTTACGAGAACAAATCCATCGATACCATACAAATTTATTGGGTTATAAATAAAAATATACAATGCGCACCTTTTTTTATTGTTGCACATCATGTAGATCAAAATATTGCTCCATTTGTAGTATCCATTTTACCGAATCCTTGCCATCAAAATTCCTCATATCGATCTTTGGAATGTGGTTAGTATTCAACCCAAAGTTATAGTCTTTAAAATCATGATTAACATGCCTTTTGTTCTAATCATGAGTTTCATGGAATACCTTGTCACCATTAGGAAGCATTTATTGTAGCAACTTTGTCCAACCTTCCTTCAAACCTTCCCTGTCTGCATTTAAACTGTTCATGTCGCCTTTTATTTATACTTTTAAACCATCCATGTCACCTTTTATTTCTACTTTTAAACCATAAATGTCCCCTTTTGGTTCATCTTTGGTTGCTGTTTGTGAGAGCAAAATTTGTTGCACTTAGTCCCATAATTTTGATATATCATGTTGCAATTCTTCCTCTTCATGCATCATACTAGAGATTTATGAGGGCTTAATGGGTGTAGAATTATTTTGTTTGGGAGATATTTGAGAACCAAATAGTGATATGTATTCTTCAATATGCTCTTGGAATCACTTCAAACTAATTTTTCAAACAAAAGTTATGCAATTTAAAAAAAAAATACACATTTTTCTTGCTTTTAGAAGCTCGATCTCGAAACGGTTGTATCTTTGTAATTTCGGCTCTCCAAGGTCTGATATTTCATCTTGTGTTATCCCTTTGAGTCTTCTTTCAATGCCATAATCCATACCGAGATTTAATTCCTCAAGATAAATTTATACCTAGCCTCCCACAATGACCTAGTTATGGACTGGTTCAGTAGAGTGAACTTGTAGGGAATTCCACGTGTCACTATTTCAACCTTCAACTCTGAAAATGATACACGAAAAAGTATAATCCGTACAATTTCAATCACTTTTTACTAAATTCAAATCCGATGCTCGTAGAGAGAGTCATGATGATTTTCCCTTAGTCACATGTTTGAGATTGAATTCTGGAGTATGCAAAAACCCTAACTTCTTCGAACCATATCTCAAAAATTATAGTGAACCAAGATCTGAAGTTTTACACAAAATTTACCAAGATTATGGCTCCATGTGCTTGAAATTTTAGCTTCATAAGCCTCTTAGAAAAAAATTTATAGCAGAAATTCTAACATGACTTATTTGAAGCAGCGAAACCCTAGAATCGAAAGCTCTTATACCAAATGTTATGCAAATAGATCACAAAATAGAAGAAAAGATAGATCAACAACTTGAAAAATAGCCTATTCGAGGGGGAAACCTACTTTACATCACATAAATGAGCAATTATTGGATGATACAAATGTCAAGGCTTCCTTGGTATATATAGGAGTCTAAGGGGTCACAATATATTCAAAGCCCACATAACAATGATAATGTAAGGGCACAACAATAACAATAGTGGGCTTCTATGCGGCACAACAATAACAATCTGGGGGCTACATGGGCACAACATTAACAATAAGGGGGCTACACTAACAATAACAATAAGGAGGCTACACTAGTATTATAAGGACCTAACATATTTAGATTCAAGTGTGAATGTATCGAAAGCATCATAGCCTTGGTAACAAGACATTTGAGATTTCCATATCCAACCAGAAAATAGATTTTTTTCTAATCAAAATAATAAATAGACTTATTTTATTAAAATTGAGATATATCACGAGTGTTCCAACACTAAAGAAACTACGTAAAACTCTCAAAATCCAAAGAAAAATAATTATTTCATTCACATAAACAAAAAAAAAGTTAATTAGTGTTTTATATAAAATACCAATGGCCCCTGGATGTGGACATGTTGTGTGATTGTCAACCTTTAAGTTTTAGGCTTCAATGTTCATGCTTTATGCTTAAGAGTGTGCAATGTAGGATCACATTGTGTCACTGAAGATAGAGATGAGCTTTTTCTAATAAGTCCAAAGATCCACTATGAATGAGTCTCTGTTTATCTTGAAGTCTCATCTTAAAATCTTAGTACTGTGGATGTTGCACATTGTGATACTTATCTTGGAGTCTTAGCCAAGTTCCAACAGAATCACTAACTTCTTTTGTTTTCAATAATTTGATTTAAAAGATATATATATATATATATGAAAACTTTTAAGTCGCCCATCAAAGTGGCAGTTTGAAAATTTAGGTAACCATCGTTAATGACTAGCTTATTTTAAAATGGTCAATGTTTTATGGTTAATGAAGATGAAGGAAAATATAGGTAAATACCCATAAAATTTAACCCATGTATATAATATGCACAATCTAAGTGCCTCGGTTGTTTTTGAGAGTGTTGATTCTATTTATGCATTCAAAAATGCATTTTAAAGGGTGAAAATCCAGGATCTCTCGTTGAACTCCAACCAAAAAAAGTAAAAATGTCTCATGGTTAGACTTCTCCTTAATTAAATTTAAATATAAAGTTATGAAATATAATGGTTATTTTTATCACCCCAAGAAACTCTCCTAGGTTGTATATCAAAGATGCTCGGGAACATTACAAACTCAACATAAATGTTGGAAAAATGGTGGATGAATGAAAGAAATGTTGCATATTCAAGCCAGATAACCACTTCTACTATGCTTGACCCTAGACATGGGTGAACACCCCCGGACTACAAGGCTTTAGACCACCAATTACTCACAGTTTAAGGAAAATTTGATGATGGAGAAGACTAACCACACCAGCTAATGCACAGGACCCTGTGATGGTCGGCTGCAACCAGTTAAAAGGTTTGTAAATCTACTTCTTAATGCACAGATAGGATGACAGCTCTTTGGCATTAAAAGAATAGAAACCTGCATACAAATTCAATGATACAGCTAAATTCTAACACAGAGGTGGGATGACAGCCCCTCTAATGCTAAACATCAATAGCACATGAATAAATGCATAACAGGCACAGCCTGGAACAAAGAAGAAGAAGTGGAAAGTGAGCAATTAACAGCAAAAGAAGCTTGCATTAGCTGAAAATGAAGACCAGATGTTGTAGGTATCACAGTAGTTATAGTCTCCAGAAGTTGAAGCTTACAACAAAATAACACTCATCCCCCTATTACATTTTGTCTTCTAGATATATATAGAAGTTGATTACAAAAATTGCTCTGTTGTGTTACATGAGAAGGGGTCATAATGGACCACCTAACACATTTACAATTTAGATATGGGGCTCTGCTATGGTCTGACTACTTTTATGGGCAAAATCGGCCTTTCTGGATATTCTGTTGTCCTCCTCAGGCAGATGGAGTACTAACTGATAGGAGCTCCATAACTAATAACTTCGTTTATCTTCTCAAGGTTGTCCTATTTCCTTCTCGACCATGTTGTTCCTTGAATGCGGTGGTTGCAGATTGAATGTGCCGGGTACAAGTAATTTATGGTTGATGTCCTTCGCGATCTCGTGACAATCAAAAGAGCTAAGATTTCATGGCGGAAGTATGAGCAGGCCGGGAATAAAGCTCAGCCGTTAGATCGCGCAAATGAACGGCGGAGATCGTTGGTGGGAGGAATCGAGAGGCAGACAGGCGAAGACAATTTTCAGTCGTCGGATCGTAGTCAGGCAGATCCGACGGTGATCGGGCGCGAAAGGCGCGCGAGGTTTAATTGGCGGGGAAGGCGGTTTTGCGTGGCGGGCGGTTCCCCGCACCGCCTATTGGAGGCGGGCGGTTTCCGTATAACAGCGTGCGATCAAATACAAATACGCCATGTGGGGGATGAAACCGTCGCCCCCGCAGGTTAACACACGCGCAAGTCGCGCGATCGGGGGAAGCATCCACCGTTAGATCTGTGACAGACGGTCAGATGACGATAAACATACGCAGGGTTTAACGTGCGGGAAAAGGGGCTGCGACCATTGGATCGTGGCGATCAACGGTTGCGGATGAAGGAAACTATATGGGCAGAGTTTCGAGGGTTAAGCACCCGGTCTTTAGGAAATGTAGGCTTATAGAATAAACATGAATTCGCGCTGAGTTTTGCAAGAAAACAGGGCTAGTGGGGAAAGAAGAAATTTTGGAAACAAAACAGAGAAAGCGGGGCTCAGAGAAAAAACAGGATTAAGCAGAGTTTAAAGGAGAACCAGGAAAGCAGGCGCTATGGAGTTGCAAGGAGAACGAGGGGGCAAAGGAAACCAATAGCTGCGAGCACCTTTCTTGGCACAAACCAATCATCAGTCCTGAATTTGACCCTTAAACACTGAAATTTATAGCATAGCTAACACTGGCTCCTTCTGGGGATGAGATCCTCCCTGTGAGGTCTCAAGAACCTGCAGACCAATGCCTTCATACAAAACCAGCTTTAAAAACATTGCCTAGTACCCATTGGGCATGGAGTCACACCAAGTCTGCTCTAAAAACTGAAAAAGAAACTGCTTACAATCCTTAAGGCCTGAAAACTTTTAAAAAAATTCTAAAAAAAAACTGGCCATCTGCTGGGCCACCCAAAATTGTTTCTCCTGCTCTCGGCCCCTTCATCATAGAGCTGCAAAATAGGATTTATTTGATCCTCTACCTCAAACTGTTTAGGACATTTGAGCTTAATAGGTAAAAATGGATCAACTTTCATCTCCCCTCTGTGTGTTTTCTTCCTTAGACGTTCTTCATAGGAGCCTTTGTAGTATGTACACCTGCTGAATAATCATGGCTGTTGTGTACCCGTTTTTGTCATCTGTGGCCTGCACAATTAATATGAATGATGAACCAATATGTTCATGTGTGGGGGACACAGAAACATTATCTGCTCCTGAATCTTTGTTTGAACAATCCTCATCCAAGGAAGAGTTCCAAGACTGTGCATCCTCTTCTTCTTTTATCTGATAAGCTACCTTTTTAGTCTGTATAGAGGCCACTTGAGCAGGCTTCAGAAAATCAAAACTGAGGTGATCATTCTCAGCCTTGAGCATTGAGCTATTTCTTGCCTCAGTGTTCAAGGGGTAGTTGTGAGAGAATCTCATTTGAGCAGACAGAGGGGCAAAAGATGATGGGGAACTTTCTTCTCCCTTATTGATCACTATGCTGGGGATGATAGCAGGCTGGCTAATTTGGAGATCTACATAGCCATGTGAAGATGGGATAGCATCAAGCACAGATTCTTAGAGGATGAAGGTGCCTTCTGCTGATTGATGTTGCTGATCAGCTTGTTGTTCTGCAGGCACAACAAACTAACAAGCAGTGCCTCTTGATAATGCTTCTTCATATGCAGCTCTGGTTAAGAAGGGAACACCTTCCAAACCATGGACCTCCTCCTCTTCATCGGGATGCTCTTCTTCCATGACTATATTCTGTAAAAGGGTCTTCACCCCTTTATCTTCACTTGTAGCTTTATTTCTTTGCAAAATCTGCAAATGCTCATTTGCTCCACTGTATAGATTTGGAGTTGAAAAAGAAATTGAACAATGAGCTCCTGCTTCCTCAAAATACTGCTCAGCCTTTAGTTTGGAAACTTCAGAGGCCAAAAACTCAATCATCCTAGCTAATTCATCTATCTCAGGCTCTGAGGATGATGAGGATTCACCTCCCTGTCTTCTCCTTTCATCATCACCTTCGAGTCTTTCTGCAGCAATGATGTTTGCTTCTACCTCAAAGGCTACATTTTGCATATCAGCCAAAGAAGTACATCTTCTTTCTCTTAACAGCAGGCAGAATTGAGAATCGAAAGCATTAGCATAAGTGAGCATAGCAAAAGCAGGGGTAGGTCTTACTTCAGCTGGCATTCTGCTATACATAAGATTGAATCTGATGTTGAAATCAAACAGCAGTTCACCATCTTCTCTCTGCAAGTTCCCAAATTCAGAATGATAAAAGAGCAGGTCTTTATTATTCCCCCAATGCTTTAAAAATACATCATCTAGGGCCTCAATATCTGCAATAGACCTAGGGGGCATTTCTCTAAACCATTTTCTAGCTTCCCCATCTAGGCTTTGGACAAAAACCCTCATCCAGACATCCTCTTCATTGATATCCAAGTTATCAACATAGCTGTAAAAGGACTCTAAATGCTCTTCAGCTGTTACTCCTTCTGCACCAGTAAACTTTGGCATAAATTCTTGATAATCTCCTGCAGGCATGGCATTCAAAGGGGTAGGCAAGACTAAGGGTCCATACCTATGTTATAGACATTTTTGTGCCTTACAGCTCTAAGCATGAAATGTCCATAAACCAAGGGCTCCTAAGTCCCTAAAAGTGTTGTTCTAACCCCTAAAGGAACAAGGTCAACAAATTACAGCTTCTCCCAGAAGTTCTCCACCAGAAACTGCTCAGAATAAGTCAAAACAGGATCATTTCAGCTGCTCCACTAGCTAAGTGCGTTGCATAGCACATAAATCCACTGGCTAGGTGCGTTGCAACGCACCTAAATGCACTACCAAGGTGCGTTGAGCGGGAAATGACAAATGGCAGTGTCATTCCGCAAGGTGGAAAGACAATGGAAGCTTCCAGAATCTTCTCCTATGACACTTGCTGGTGGGCTCCAGTATTGTAGCAATAATGCTACAACTCCTGGAGCTTCCTATCTCTAATTTTATCAACCCGGTAGTTCATACAAACTTGGAAGCGACGGTGTTGTATGCACAAGTACTAGCTCTTGTCGCAGCTTTCACTTGGTCAGTTGGCACAAGTCCGCTAGGGCTCAAGCCAACTTCTATATGCTCTCAGAAGAAGCTTTATGAGTGATGGACGAAAGCTATCTTGAAGGAAGCTAACCTACTTTGCAAAAAGGAAATTGAAAGCCAACAAAGCATGGAAACCCTAATAAACCCTAATTTAACTAGCTTGACCCTTACAATGCAAAAATGTGAATGAAACTTCTACCAATGATGCCATTACTTGCAGTGAGTTGAAATACATGAATCTAAGCTATTTGCATCTGAAAAGACATGTTTTTGTATTTTGTCATGAAGTGGTTGGATTTATTGTGATGGTGCTTTTGATTAGGGTTTGACTGTGCAGGAGCGGTTCAAATGGAAGGAAAGCATGGGCAAGGTCAGGATGGCTAGGGGAGGTCCCAGAGGGTCTCTAGCATTAGTCCACAGAAGTCTACCACGTTCGGATGCTCAGCAACCGAGTTTGCAGGCTTCTACAGGAAGTCTGCAGGGGATCCTACAGGAAACTCAGGGGTTCTACAGGAAGTCTGTGAAATTCTACAGGATGTTCGACCGTGGGAGTTTTGGGAGATGGTGAAGTGATGGAGTGGTGTGGGAGGATAGGTGAGATGGAGATGGAACTGGTGATGGCTCAGGAGCAGAGAAGTCAGATGGAGAAAGAGTGCATGCGGTGGGTTGATGGCTGGAAGGATGGGATCAACGAAAGGTCAAGTAAATGGAGCTACGTGAGGAATGGAAGAGCTGGAAGGTAAACAAGCTGAACAGAGGTCGGTTGAGTGGATTCAGGTGTGGTTGACAAGAAGAGGAAGGTAATGGAATGGTGTGGAGCAGTGTAGATGAAACAAATTGTCTATGAATGTCACCAAAAACGAGAACTCTTTAACCTATGTTAACTGTGCTATTTTGAACCAATGAACAGCAGTGAAATTTGTGAAAGAAACTCGTGCATGGAAGTGGAATGAAGAAGTAATGATCAAGACCAAAGTGCATGGATGGATCTACGACTAAAGTAACTGTTGCAGCTTGCATGGACGTGAAAAGAACTGCGTTTCTTTTTGGTGGTTGATATGGACTGCACCCCAATCCCTAAGCAGAGATGGCAGTGATTTCTAACAACCTTTTTTTGGAGCTCCAATGAATTATAACTATCCTCTTCTAACCTAAGCAACTGGAAGCAAATTCACCATAAACTAATCCTATTCAATCTCATAAAAACTAAATCAGCAAACTGTAAATTCGAATTGCATGTCAAAGTAAAGAAACGAAGTGCTGGAATGAAAGGCAAATAACATTACAACATAGAGGAGGTCTATTGCTCTCAGGTTGGGCCCTAACCTGAGAGCTATAGCTCCCTTAGAAACTCAGAATGAGATCAAAATCTGCCTGCCTTTATTCATAACCAAAAATCTGATGTCATGCCACAACTGGCTTACAAAAAGAACCAACACCGAGCTGTAGCTCGTACTTCGAAATTACAAGAGTAATGCAAAAGTTCAAAAAGCTCCTATCAAAGGCTACGGCCTCAGTATTTATGCAAAATGATAATCCAACAGGTTTCCTTGATTTGTGGAGCTCGGCTGTCCAACTGAAGGTTAAACTGCTGATCCTGTAGAATAGTTGGCTGCCTCTAAGCTCGGTGGGGAGATTGGTTGGAGCTCGGAGCTATGGTGGGAATCACGAGGAAGGTCCCCAAGACTGTGGACATCCTCTCCTAAAAACCAGCAGTGCCACCTTACTGTCTCCTTGTCTCCTTTCTCGTGGTCTTTGCTCCCTTTTAATGCCAAAAACCTGAAATCATCATGTATTAGTCACGTAGATAGAATGCCTACCCTTCTTCTTACAAACAACACGAATAAACCAAGAAATGAATGCATAAGCAATAAAAGATGAATGGTTTGAGCAAAGCAAGTAGGCCAAATGAGCCCAAATTGTACCAAAAATTGGGGCTCATCACTTGCCTCACTGAATTCGACCAAGGATGAGTAAGAGGCTTTCAGTCTCCAAGTGGAAGCAAGAACTGACAGAGAGAAGCCACTAATCAAATCATAAGCTGACTCATCCTCCTTGCATACATCTATATATGGATCCCTCATCCCAGAGATCTGGAGGCTGGAATTTTGCACATTGTAAGGAATTGTTGTTGGTTTTGAGATAAACATCAGAGAATTGGGTGATCTATGCTTTGTTGGAGGTGAAGAGGGGCTTCTTTGCTGGGAGGTTGATGTTGGGTCAGGAATCATCGGTTGTAACTCCTCCTGGATCTTCTTGTATATCAATAAAAACTATTTGAGTTTCTTCTCCATGCTTTTGTATCATTGATGCTTGTTACATTTGTATGGTTAACTTAAATCTGATCCTAAGTTATTTATGAGTATAAATCCATGTCTTTGTATAGTTTCTTTCTTCTGTGATCTTACAGGTACTTGGTGAAGCTGGGCAAGTAAGGGAGCAGGTAGCTGGAAGCTGTCAAAGAGGAGAGAGATCGGATCAAAGGACTAGCACAAGACACAGGTTGGTTCTTCCTATTCCTCTTTGTTTATAGTTCATAAAGGAGATAAAAAAGTAGTTTTCTCTGTTTGTTTCTAAGGCAGTTGTCACACCTTAGTGGGATAGAGCAGTTCTAAATAGACACTTTTCCCGGTAACAAAATGGCGACTCCGCTGGGGAGAATGTCTAATTAGTTTGTTTATGTATCTCTTGTTGTTTGTTTCATAAACTTATAAGTAGCATTCGAACTTCATTTGCCATATCAAATGCAAAGTAGACATCTGCTGCTTCAATCCATTCACTGGATCTATTTATGATTTGAACAGCTGATTCATAGACTATCTGATTGCCCTTGTGATAGCTCTTAGACCCTCCTTAGATCTACCCCTGATTGTGCATTACTGATTGCTTTTACTCGGCCAAAAACCAAAGACTAAACTGCAAACTGTGACCCAGAACCCGGATAGAATTCTCGTTTCTGCCCCAGCGCAGGCACTGTGAAGAGGTTCTGCATTTCAACGCACTTCCCGAGAGGGAAACCTACGCTGCAATGCAGTTTCTCTGTGTAACAGGTGCGCTGATCAGCCTAGCCCTGTGCAGCTGAGGTTCTTGTGCTTCATTCTTTCCAGTTTTGTCTTTGAATTTTGCAGCCTGTGATCAGTATATGACTGTTTCAAACCCCTTTTCCTTACTGATATTCCGCCTCATTTGTACAAAAGAACTGTAGATGTTTTTGTGTGTTTGTTGAGTCGTTTACAGTTTTCCATTGCAAAAGTAGAATAGTCGTACTGTCGTCCTTTGATTTAGATATGTCGCAAGTGTCGATTTTGATCATAGGAGAAAGTTTATTTGTTGTTGATGGTCGATTATTCTTTTACTATTGCCTTTGGTTTGAATTTGTGACTTTCTAGTGTCAAAACGAGTATTTATTTCAAAATCATAAAGTGTCGTAATCATCTCTACCTTTTGATTTCGAAAAGAAGCTTGTTTGTGTTTGTCGTTTGAAAGCAAATTCAGATTTGTACATCAACTTTCTTTTTAGCATCAATACTAAGAAAGTGAAAAACAAATACATGCATGTGCATTTGCATATTGACAGTCTGTTTGGCTTGATTTAGGAAAGTGCATCTACAGTGTGCTCTTTGCTATTTGAGAAAAGATTGTGTCTTTCTTTTCCCCTAGTAGCTAGGATTTTCATTGCTGAAAAGAGATAAAAGTTTGTTTATCATCTTTAGATTGCATTTTAGGAATTACATCTACATCTCGTGGTGAACCCAAAAGGAAAACTTCATAAGAAAGATCAACTTAAAATAAATTCAATGAATCTAACAACGCTTTGGAACTTAACGCACAACATTTAGAGGTCTAGGCTAGAGACGTATTCTGGCGTCGTAAAGCCTGGTAACTATTGCCCTCACTGATGGGTGGGTGATTCCTTCACTTTGAGACGATAAGTGCCAGTACGGACTTGTGCTCCCACGTACCGTCGAGTATATATTGGGAGACCCCTATAGGCTTAAATCCCTTATCCATAGGAAGCCGTGTCGGCCGCCCTACTGATCGCAATGCACTGAACACAGCATTCGGGAAGATTGACTGCCGTACCATAAAAAGTATTCTGTAGTTTTGCGATTGGTTTGGTACTCCCTCTACCTAGACCTCCAGAGCAGTCCCTTTCGTTCCTTTTCAGACTCTTTAACGGAAAAAGTCCATCTGAGCACTTGTCACTTCAGGCTCATTAAAAATCGAAGGAGACTAGAGTCATCTTTTGTTTTTTTCTCGACTCTTAAAAACTGAAAAAACAAGTTGTGTCAAAGCGTGTTAAAATTTATTTTAAACGGAATATTCATACCCCTTTCCTACGTTGATCTTGGGTTGAGAAAATGGAGCCTACCAACCAAGGAATTCCCCTTGGTGGAAATCCTAGTCCCTTCTCCTCTTGGGGAGATGTTGGTGCACCCCATATGGCCACATTGTCGCTTCCAGGACTGACAATTGGTTTGCATGTATGGCTCTTCTCAACCTCTATCGTTCAAAACACCACTATTCCTGAACAATCGAATCAGCAATTAGACGAGTCCAGAGTTGCCCACCAACCTTCTACTTCCTCTAATTCTTCCTCTCTTCCTTCCTCTTCGCTTGATGGGGCTGGTAAAGCCAAAAGTCAAGTTCCTAAGGAGAAGAAGGAAAAGAATAAGAAAGAGAAGAAGAAGAAGGAGCCAAAGGCAAATGGAGGAAAACGAGTGTCGTCTAACGAAAATCCACACACTGCACCGACCAGGCCTAAATCGCCATGTGTCATTTGCAAAGGAGACCACTTTCACAGAGATTGTCCTTGCATCCCCTGGATACTAAGGGACTGGTCTCCTCGTTTGCACAACCCGGTGTCGTCAGCCTCTGATGATCATGTTGAAAGCACACCATCAACTAGTGAAAGTGAAGCCCCAGGACAAAAAGGGAAAGCTAGATTTCCTTGTAAACTGTGCGAAGGCAATCATGCCGTCCACCGTTGTCCCTTCTTAGACGAAGCTAAAAGAGTTTTGGATGATCATCCGGTTTCACCGTTACGACTTCCTCCTGGATATAAAAAACTCTTGCCAAGTCCGTCATTAGTTGAAAATCCGGCTGGCCCGCTCAGGTGGTCGGCTGAAGCACCTATCATTGAGAATAAACCATCTGAATCCACACCAGACGAAAGTCAAAAGGTCGAGGTGGTAGTTGACCCGGTCTTGCCTTCAGAGGTTTTATCTTCAGATGATACAGTCACTGAGGAGAACAAGGATGACACCGTCCAAATTTTCTTCATAAACACAGACTCCGACGAACATGGGGGCAATTTACCCATTCCTTTACCGCAGGAAGGAAGTTCGTCAGAGCCGTACCCGGCCGTCTATTCGGTCCCACCTCCAAGCAACCTAGTTGTCTCCTTCGACTGGAATCAACTAGGCAGACCCCGTTTACCAGCAAGCATACCATTCCGAATTATCGTTCAAATATATAGAATGGTTATGGCTGGTACCATCATAGATGAGGGGGCTTCTGTGAGTATCCTTTCCTCAATTGCTTGGAAAGCGCTTGGTTCGCCATCGCTTTTGCCTGAGATGAGAAATCTGACGGGCTTTGATAAAGGAACCAGTCGACCTTTAGGGATCCTTCCCGATGTGCCCATAACATTGAGAAGGAAGACAATTCGCATGAACGTAATAGTAGTTCAAGGACCCTTGGATTATAACCTACTCCTTGGATGAGACTATATTTATTGCATGGAAGCAATTGTCTCCTCACTCTTTAGAGTAATGTGTTTTCCACACGAAGGAAGAGTGGTCAAGCTCGTGGACCAGCTTTCATTTCTCGGATCACGCATAGCAAATAGTCATATACCGTCCCTAAATGGTCTTTTCACGCAAGAAATGTCTTGATCTCCAGTCTGTCCTCCCGATGAGCGCGAGTAATTCGGAGGGATATGACTGAAACCCAGGGGGCATGCATCCTGGTCTGCTTCGGCAGGAAAACTTCGGGTATAGGGTAGGTTTCCGCGGGAGAATATGACTAGTCTGTACCCTGTCCGTGATTGGAAGAGGGGTTATTCTAGAACAAGATTCTTTTTTCAAAGTTATGTGAGTTGGCGAGCATCGTCGCTCACCTTTGTTTGTTTCGATAGACATCGCCGAAGAAGTGTTTTGTTTGCAGTGTGAATAGAACAATCTTTGGGTAACCTGTAAGAGGTAGGCCTCTCTCGGTAAAACAAATGTTTTGGCGGAAAGAAGTAGAGGTAACCTTGAAACTCTGTTTTATACCTGGGGGCATGCAAACCTTTTGGAGTGCAAGCGAAGGGCGACTATTTATTTTTTTTAATTTTTACGACCTCTAACCCTTTAAACTCGTAGGATTGGTCGTCACCTAACTTGCATGAAGAAAGGATGTGGGGCAAAAATCTAAAAGTTTCCGTTTTCATATGAGACATTCTTATCATATGACTGGATTAATCGAGCAATGTTACCGCAAGGTTCAAGCTCGTTAAAAAATAAACCTGCACCGGGCAAATGTTTCCACCTGCGTTTAAGCTCGTTAAAAAATGAACTATTCCCCGGTAAATAACCACCGTGAATGTAGCACGTCAGCCATTAAATCCTTGGTCGTGTTTGCACCGTCACCTCCACTTTTTCATTGGCCGATCATTCACCTCCATTTGATTGTTTACCCATTTTGAGGAACAGCTGCGAAGAGTGATTTCACTAGCCATCTTTGTGACACTGCCGTGATTGGAAAATTCCAAACCTTACCTGGAATCAGCTGCTACCCATTTTATCACTCGTTCCTCAAAAGACGAGTCTTCTTTAAGCTCTTTTCTGACTCGTAAAATATGAAAAGATTGCCGAGTTCTGGCCTTCCAGCTCATTAAAGCGACGGGAAGTGCTATCCCTCCTCTAGATTTTAATCTTTTTGGACCTGAGGGATTATTGCACAAAAAGATCGAGCGCTTGTTTTGTTCGGCTCATTAAAGCTATCGAAAATTCATCCCTTCTGTATTGTTTTATACTTTTTCGGACTTAAGGGATTAGATGACGAAAAAGGAATTTTGGAGTTACCTCTACGTACCTTTTCAGACTCTCTAAAAATGAAAAGGACCGAGTTATCTTTGTCGTTAAACTCGTTAAAAAGGATAATAGCGACAAACTTGTCTTTAGACGAGAACGAGTTTCACTATCGCTAGGCTCGTTAAAACATAGCGATGGGTTTGCCCGAAGGGAAAATTATAGAACAAGCATATGTTATCCTCCTCAAGCTTGACAAAAATAAAGAGGTACTGGTCAGCAATGACTGGGGAAAAATTGGGAAGAAAACTCAAAGAATCTTTATTGGTAGCAAGTCACTCTTGAACATGACACTTCCGCTCCATGCCCGAGTCGGGTTGGGTTGTTTCATTCACCGGTCACATCGCAATGTTCACACCATACCATCCACATTTGGGGTTAATGCTACCAATCCATCACATCAGTGTCGCCGACATGTTCAACAAAAGTCATCCAGAAAGGCCACCTGTGTCCCACCCACTACCATACATTATACTCCATTCTTTCATGACCGCCACCCTGAACCATATATCATCAGATCGTTTTCACCTCCATAAAAATCATTTGCTCCGTTCCGTGTCATTGATGTGGGATTCATTAAGGCCCTCCTATGATGGACCACTTCTTGTCGACATCAGCTCATTATCCAAGAAGTTGGTCTAGGAACACCCCATTCAGTACTTTGAAGCTTGCATGCCTCAATGGCAAATTTCTCACTTCCGACGACAAGTTTACATCAATGACCTTCGACCGAAAGATTTTGCGTGGTGTTCAACGCCAAGTCCTTTATTCACACCACGTGAATTGTACTGCAGTACCTTGAGGATCATTATCATTATCGGTGATTCCTCTCACGCTTGTTAACAGTTTACATCATTGACTGGTAATCAAGCGATGTCTTTCCATGTTCGACTTCAAAACATCTCTCACATGGATCGACTTGTACTTCGAGTGAAGATCGGACGAGATTGAAGACCCCGGATCTAGTTTCATCCATCCGGGCTGCGATATATATTCAGGAAAATAAAGACATTAAAATGTACAGCATTGCAATACAGATAATCATCCTACCAAAAGGATGATGGCTCTATCAGAATCATCAGTCTACCATCAGACGATTGTCTATCCTATGTACATGAAAATGAATTTATAAAGCTAAGCATGGGAATGCCCGCCTCAGCTAGATCATGAAAACAGTATGAAGATAATGTATTGTATTACAGGTCTCCTCCCAGCATTGAAAGAACTTCGGATCCTCATAATAAAGCATTTCACCCGATAAACGGCCTCATACTTTAGGGGGCAACTGTTATAGACATTTTTGTGCCTTACAGCTCTAAGCATGAAATGTCCATATACCAAGGGCTCCTAAGTCCCTAAAAGTGTTGCTCTAACCCCTAAAGGAACAAGGTCAACAAATTACAGCTTCTCCCAGAAGTTCTCCACCAGAAACTGCTCAGAATAAGTCAAAACAGGATCATTTCAGCTGCTCCACTAGCTAAGTGCGTTGCATAGCACATAAATCCACTTGCTAGGTGCATTACAACGCACCTAAATGCACTACCAGGGTGCGTTGAGCGGGAAATGACAAATGGCAGTGTCATTCCGCAAGGTGGAAAGACAATGGAAGCTTCCAGAATCTTCTCCTATGACACTTGCCTCACTGAATTCGACCAAGGATGAGTAAGAGGCTTTCAGTCTCCAAGTGGAAGCAAGAACGGACAGAGAGAAGCCACTAATCAAATCATAAGCTGACTCATCCTCCTTGCATACATCTATATATGGATCCCTCATCCCAGAGATCCGGAGGCTGGAATTTTTCACATTGTAAGGAATTGCTGTTGGTTTTGAGATAAACATCAGAGAATTGGGTGATCTATGCTTTGTTGGAGGTAAGGATAATTTTAGGGGCGAATGTTCGCCCTTTGGCGAAATTAAGGGGTTTTAAATTTTTAGTGGGCGAATATTTTGTATCATAGTACATTTTTACAAATCACCTCAAATAGCCCACCTTATTTTAAGGGAGAGGGTAAAAAGGGTAAATTTAGCCCTTGAAATTAGGACTTACAACCTTCCATTCGCCCATTTTCAAGAATAGGTTTTATTTAAGTGAATCCATTCGCCCATTTTCAAGAATAGGTTTTCTTTAAGTGAATCTTAAGGGCCAAATACCATATTTATAAAAGAGGTATGGTAAATTAATAAAAATATAAATAAATGAGAGGTATGGTAAATAAATAAAACATTTTTTATATTTACTCCATAAGTCACCTTATATACATGTAAGGTTGTAAACAAATAAAAATATAAGTGGAGGTATGGTAAATAAATAAAATGTCTTTTTATACTTACTCAAAAGGTATGGTAAATAAATAAAAATATAAATAAACTAGACGTAAATAAATAAAACCTATTTTTATATTTAGTCCATAACTCTCGTTCTATTTATGAAGGCTCAAGAAAGAGGTTTTATTTAAGTGAATCCTATGGGCCAAATACCATATTTGTAAAAGAGGTATGGTAAATTAATAAAAATATAAATAAACGAGAGGTATGGTAAACAAATAAAACAATTTTTTTATATTTACTCCATAAGTCACCTTATATTTACGAACACTAAAAAAAGGGTTATATTTAGGTGAAACCTATGGCCAAAATACTATGGGACAAATACCATGGACTAGATTGTTATTAATACCATGCAAAAAACCATTATTAACCCATGGTATTGACCCATGGTATTCACCAAAATGGCACATGGTATTGACCCATGGTATTCACCTGGAATGTAGCCTATTTAAATGGGGGAATGAAACCAGCATGTAGCCTATGCTAAGATTCACTAGGACTTTACAAAGTTTTATTATTTAGTGAAAGACTCGCCAAGATCTTACAAGATTTTATAATTGAGTAAAATATTCGCCATGCCTGGTGAGAGATTCGCCAAAAAATTATATATACATATTATATTATTGATAAAATCGCCTTTCATTTTTCCTATATACCATGGAGATTCGCCCATTTATTATATTTATAAATTTAGGGGGGTTCTTAAAATTTTCCATGGTTGGAGGTGAAGAGGGGCTTCTTTGCTGGGAGGTTGATGCTGGGTCAGGAATCATCGGTTGTAACTCCTCCTGGATCTTCTTGTATATCAATAAAAACTATTTGACTTTCTTCTCCATGCTTTTGTATCATTGATGCTTGTTACATTTGTATGGTTAACTTAAATCTGATCCTAAGTTATTTATGAGTATAAATCCATGTCTTTGTATAGTTTCCTTCTTCTGTGATCTTACAGGTACTTGGTGAAGCTGGGCAAGTAAGGGAGCAGGTAGCTGGAAGCTGTCAAAGAGGAGAGAGATCGGATCAAAGGACTAGCACAAGACACAGGTTGGTTCTTCATATTCCTCTTTGTTTATAGTTCATAAAGGAGATACAAAAGTAGTTTTCTCTGTTTGTTTCTAAGGCAGCTGTCACACCTTAGTGGGATAGAGCAGTTCTAAATAGACACTTTTCCCGGTAACAACCTAGCAACAACTATTCTTTCTATCTTTGTGAGGGCTTGCTGGCTTGCCATGACTGAGCTAAGGTAAAAGGATACTGGTAGACTGAGTGGAATGGATCAATGAAAAGAATGACAGAAACAGAGGAATATTATGGACAGCATGGATGCTTGTTTCAACTGAGGTCCGAAAGGGAAATGAATTACTGAGGAGCTTAATGAATCTCTGAAGGTGACATTCACTAACAGAGATACATGGAACTTTTTAGGCTTACCTAATCCTGGTGCTCCTTACTGCGATACTTTCTTCTGTTGAACGATCTTTTCTCAGGATCAGGCACTCGTTCAGCTGATGGTTTCTGAAGATATCTCCGAACATGCCTCACCAACTGCACCAGAACTGCAATGTGGAGTCTCCAAAGGATGGTCTTCCTCCAGAGGAGTCGCCAGATAGATGATTACAACCAAAATATGTGTTCAAACCTTGTCTATCATAAAAGCTTGAAATTGTGTCGTTCTCCCAGGGAAGCTGAGCTTCAATCTCCTCTCCCCAGCAACGGCACCAATTAATGTTATCACCCCAAGAAACTCTCCTAGGTTGTATATCAAAGATGCTCTGGAACATTACAAACTCACAATAATTGTTGGAAAAATGGTGGATGAATGAAAGAAATGTTGCATATTCAAGCCAGATAACCACTTCTACTATGCTTGACCCCAGACATGGGTGAACACCCCCAGACTACAAGGCTTTAGACCACCAATTACTCACAGTTTAAGGAAAATTTGATGATGGAGAAGACTAACCACACAAGCAGATGCACAGGACCCTGTGATGGCCAGCCACAACCAGTTAAAAGGTCTGTAAATCTATTTCTTAATGCACAGACAGGATGACAGCTCTCTGGTATTAAAACAACAGAAACCTGCATACAAATTTAATTATACAGCTAAATTATAACACAAAGGTGGGATGACAACCCCTCTAATGCTAAACATCAACAGCACATGAATAAATGCATAACAGGCACAGCCTGGAACAAAGAAGAAGAAGTGTAAAGTGAGCAATTAATAGCAAAAGAAGCTTGCATTAGCTGAAAATGAAGACCAAATGCTGCAGGTATCATAGTAGTTACAGTCTCCAGAAGTTGAAGCTTACAACAAAATAACACTCATCCCCCTATTACATTCTGTCTTCTAGATATATATAGAAGTTGATTACAAAAATTGCTATGTTGTGTTACATGAGAAGGGGTCATAATGGACCACCTAACACATTTACAATTTAGATATGGGGCTCTGCTATGGTCTGACTACTTTTATGGACAAAATCGACCTTTCTGGATATTCTGTTGTCCTCCTCGGGCAGATGGAGTACTGACTGATAGGAGCTCCATAATTAATAACTTCGTTTATCTAATCAAGGTTGTCCTGTTTCCTTCTCGACCATGTTGTTCCTTGAATGCGATGGTTGCAGATTGAATGTGTCGGGTACAGGTAATTGATGGTTGATGTCCTTCGCGAGCTCGTGACAATCAAAAGAGCTAAGATTTCATGGCAGAAGTATGAGCAGGCCGGGAATAAAGCTCAGCTATTGGATTGTTCAAATGAACGGCGAAGATCGTTGGCGGGAGGAATCGGGATGCGGACAGGCGAAGACAATTGTCAGCCGTTAGATCGTAGTCACACAGATCCGACGGCGATCGAGCACGAAAGGTGCATGATGTTTAATTGGCGGGGAAGGCGGTTTTGCGTGGCGGGCGGTTTCCCCGCACTGCCTATTGGAGGCAGGTGGTTTCCATATAACAGCGTGCGATCAAATATAAATACGCCACGTGGCGGACGAAACCGCCACCCCCGCAGGTTAACGCGCGCTCAAGTCGCGCGATCGGGGGAGGCATCCACCGTTAGATCTGTGACAGACGGTCAGATGACGATAAACATATGCAGAGTTTAACATGCGGGAAAAGGGGCTGTGACCGTTGGATTGCAGCGATCAATGGCTGCGGATGAAGGAAACTGTATGGGTAGAGTTTCGAGGGTTAAACACCTGATATTTAGGAACTGTAGGCTTATAGAATAAACATGAATTCGTGCTGAGTTTTGCAAGAAAACAGGGCTAGCGGGGAAAGAATAAATTTTGGAAACAAAACAGAGAAAGTGGGGCTCAGAGAAAACACGGGATTAAGCAGAGTTTTAAAGGAGAACCGGGAAAGCAAGGGCTATGGAGTTACAAGGAGAACGAGGGGGCAAAGGAAACCAACAGCTACGAGCACCTTTCTCGGCACAAACCAATCATCAGTCCTGAATTTGACCCTTAAACACTGAAATTTATAGCAGAGCTAATAGTTATAAATATAATTCGTTCTTTAATTTATATGGTAAAATGGATCTTACTTTAACTATTATTTTCACATCTCTGTATATAGAAATATTTTTTTCCCTTATTATATGTTTTGAAATATCATGGTTACAAATATGAATTTTTATTATTTAAATTTATTTATTTATTTGTTTATTTTTTTCAAGGTTATGTGAGTCTTGACATGACTGACATGTCTAACATGTCGCTTGAGTAGTTGTGACCCAAGGCATCTAAGTTGTCAAAATAACTCGAGGACCACACCCAACCTAGGTCACACCATCCCTTAGCATGGTTGGATTTTTTCCCATGGAAATTTGAACTAGTGACCTTTACACCATGAAGTGCCTTAACATAACACCTTGTCACCATATGCTCTACACCCGGTAGACTATTATTTAAATTTATTTCAATGTGATATGCACATTATGAATTTTTTCTTTAAAAAATTGTTTGTAATTTTATTAATAAAAACAAAATTAAAGTATAACAAATTTAACTGAATAGATTTATTATTTTTATTACTTTTTAATTGAGACAACATTATGTTTTTTTATTAGTATTTTTTTATTTAACGCGTTATTTTACGACTACTATAACATTTCCATCATACTAGGTTGTAAAGTGCCTCTTCTTTGTGGCATAGAAGTGTCAAGAAGATGACTTGGCAACTGATGTGGAGCCCACTTGGAAAAGGTGATGTGGAGACTAGGAATTCAGGATCTAGAGCTTTGGAAGAATGGTGTTTTCATGTTTTTTTAAATCTGGATGTATTGATATCTAGATGTTTTAGATATCCAAAGTAGTGAGAGTTAGACACGCATTGACCCAAGCTGAAAGGGTGAGGTGCTGACATGGATCAAAAAATTGCGTTGAGGTGGAGGCCCAGGTGGTAGCCACCATTTTGATGACATGGGTTAGTAGATGTTCCAAATAGCAGAAATCCAAAAATATTGATTTTTGTAAAAGGGGGACTTTGGAGTTTTCCTAGACCTAGATATCGAACATTGACTAAGCATAAATCCAAGAGATTTGGAAAATCCTCTAGAGAAAGAAAATGAAATTCTAAATCTAAATGTATCAAAAAGGCTAGAAATTTAGATTAGCAGAGTGATCTAAAACTTTTAAAAAGGGAGTATTAAGAACTTTTTCGAATCCTGTTGAGGGCCCGGAAATCGGGTCGACAACAAGGGGGATACCCACCCGGTCCGGAACTTGGTTGGCAGCTCCTTGTCCGTTTGGTATAGCGGGTCCGACTGGGGATAATGGGACCAGTTTCCCAATCTAAGGGGTGTGTGTGTGTGTAGAGTTTGATGATGCTGATCTAGAAGTATTTTTAAGCCAATTTAATTCTAACTTCTAAACTGACTCTATGCTATTGTAATCTAACAAAAACAACACATCTAATCTACGCTAACCCGGGGTAGATTTCCTCTATTATGCGATCTAAAAAGATTTCGAACAATAACTGGTAATAAAGATCATTCAGCTATCATAAGAATAGAAATCAATTAAGATAAACCATTCTGCATAAAAAGTTAGGCAAAACAGTTGTGAACAGCATATCGCATAATAAGTTATTCATATGTCAAGCACAAATAAATGACTCCACCATACAGAAGTGCCAAATGGTAACCCACACATTCATACATTAACATACAAACAACTCAGCTGCATATCACTCTAAGAATATAAGCAGAAATTGGTCAAGAGATAAAAGTACCATTTATGACTGATTTCACTCATAAACTTCAAGCATTAACGATTTATCTCTACTTGGTTTAATATCTACTAAGAGTACAGAAGTGCAACATCAGTAGCAGACATTAAAATGCAAACATAAATAAATCTGGATCCATCCATTCATCAAAAACCCCCTCCGAGGGTGCAAAAGTGCATGTTCTGAGGACAAATTTTTTGACAAATTTCCAGACCCTTCTCCAAATGCCATGAGAAGGGTTAAATACTACTAACTAATTAATCTTAATTACACAAATTTAGGAAACGGCTTCAAATGACCGCCCTTTTACTAAAACAAATTTATTTCTAAAAATTGAATCTAATTTCTAACCGTTTCTGTATCTACTCCTTAGTGCTGTAAGTAATGCAACATTGGCCTGGAAAGAGTCGGCTGGTTGTCTTTTCCTTTCGTTCGAGTGATAAAAGTAGAAATAACAAGAGCTGGCACCTCTTTCTGACAAACTAGAAGATATTTTCGAAAATCTTCCTCTGGCTGGGTGTATTCGCTGTGTGTATACTTAGTGTAACCCAGATTTCTTTCAAACTGATTGTGTTGTTGCTATTTCGGTTTCCGGCCGTGCGAATGACTCAATGAGTTAGGGATTTCGTTGCCTGAACAATCTTCTGTATTGAAAATTGCTTTCGTTCTTTGTTCCAGGCTTTTCTGGAGCGTCTTCCCTCTTTAGCGTTTTTCTTTTTGCTTTACCCAGTCTGAGCTTCAGGATCTTTTGTAAACATGCTGATTTTGTGCGTCTTTGACTCTGAGTCTTGGATAGTCTATTTCCATCAGTATCTGTTGAGTGATACTCTGGAATCCACGGTCCTGCTGCATGCGGCAACCATTTGCGAAGGCATCTCCTCTCTGTTCTCCTAGTATTGGCGCTTTCCCCTTCTCCTTAGATGTTTCCTGCATATTGATTTATATTAGTTGCTGCCTTACAGTCTACGCAAAGGAAAAGAGAAATGACGAAAAGATTGACATGAAAGCATTAAGTTCTAATGAATGCATAATCATGACACTCATAATGACTTGACTCTTCGAAAAACGCGACACAATCATTCTTGGATACTCAGGCGTACAATCATTAATTTCCCTTAAGGTGCGTGCTCAATTTTGGGTTTACAGACTATGTCGAGGAAATCTTGCGATGAGTGGTTTCTGCGATTCGCATCGCAGTATCGAGGATTGTGATGTCAAGAAGTGTCATCGCAGGAATTGATAGTCTCATTCATCGCAGATCGCAAATCGCAGATCACAGATCGCAAGATCGCGTTTTTCATTCAATCACTGTGTGCTGCTTATGCGATGTTGCGATATGCGACGTCGCATATCGGCCATCAGCGATTCCTTCAGATTTTTCATTTAAGGGCGCTTTCAATATATGCGATGCGATGAATTTCGCGTCGCTTCTTCGCAGCTTATTTATGCGCATAGGAAACGCTTCACTCTCTCTTCGCGATGCAATCTAGCTTTAGGGAGTTAAAATACAAAAATTTTGATAAAAATATTTTTTGGATTTTTTGCTAAGGGTCCCCCTTTGCTTGGTGTTATTGCTAATATCAAACAAAGAGGGGGGTTGTTGGTGACCACAACAATGGCGATTCACTGTGAAGAACCAGTTATCTCTGCTTTTCTATTGAATTTCCACTTCCGAAACAGAAAAATTTTCGTATGTCTAAATTTTGTTATGGACAGATAGAGTACGTTACCCCTTATCCTGTCAACGATACTTTGTCTCAACCTTTTCATATTCCAATTGTCTGCTTCCTCAGGCTTAGTTCTTACATTCATACCAGACATTACTCGGTCTTTTTAAAGATAAAATAAGGTCTTCTTTGCGTACTGGCTTTTTAAAATATGCTTATTTTTCGTAGGTAGAGCCTCTGCTGCCCGCAAGCGTCCATAGCCTCGACAGGGTTACCATGTTATGCAGCAATGATCCTTTTTCCTGCTTGAGGTTATTTACAACATTTCAGAGAAAAATCATTTTTGACACTTTTTCCTTTTTTATTCTCTAAAGAACAATGTCTTGGTTTGGTGGCCAAATTATGACACAGTCATTCACTTGATTTACACTTTTGCTGAACAAGCTGGCTCGTGATGAGACCCCTTGTCTTTTGATTGCAACAATCTTGAGTCATTGCCCTGTTTTGATAGACAGTATTGGCAAAGTCAGCAAGTTATAATATCTGTGATCATGATAAGCCGGCTCGTGATGAGACCTCTTATTCTTTGAGATATAGTGTTTTCTCGGATTGTTCCTCTGAATGCTGCGATTTCCTTTAGCAAGGAGGAAGTCATTGTTTTTCCTTAAGAAAGCTCTGGACGACAATAATAGAGTTTGAAAACAGCAGCTTTACAGAGAATATTTATTTTATTATTGATGATACCTTTCATTGTGCTGACATGAAACAATTTTTTACCAAAGGTTGCTTTCATCAAAGTTTTTCTTTTGAGGTTGAAACTAACATCATATTCAGGCTAAAGTTAACTCTACTTGTCAATAACAAAAATCAGATTTTTCGAAAAGTTTTGCTACTTGTACAAGTGAAATCAAAATCTGATAGAGAATTGGTGTGCTCTTTCATGAATCCTTTTTTATGATAATTTACAACCGGTTTTATTTATAAGAAAGAGAAAAACAAATAAAAACTAAAACTATCCTACAAAAATAAAAGAATGATCTTCTATGGAAAATACATTTTAAGAATCTGTCCATTCACAGGCAAAGAATCTCTTCTACCTGCCAAATCCTACAACACAAACGTCGATGGGCCTATGACTTCTACAATCTGAAAAGGACCAAGCCACAGCTTCTGAAATTTCGTATGTTTGCCCTTTTCTTTATGAGCCTTATCCCATTTCAAAACTAAATCTCCCATCTGAAAGTTTTTTCTGGTCATTATGCTTGAGTCAAAAGAGGATTTTATTAGTGCTTGGTGGTGAGCATGGGTTTTCTTAGCTTGTTCTCGTCGTTCTTCTAGTTTGATTATTTCCATTTGTCTCAGTTGTAGGGAGGAAGTAGATACTTCATTGATGTATTGTACTAAAGACAAAGAGGGAATGACTAAGTGAGTTGGAAGAACCACTTCTTTCCCATAAACTAAATTAAAGGGAGAAGTGCCGATTGAAGCTTTCTTCGTAATTCTATCTGCCCATAAAGCATTTACCAGCGCTTTGTGCCAATTCTTTTGGTTTTGGTCGACTGTTTTTTTAATAATCCTAATTAGGTTTTTGTTTGTTGATTCAGCCAACCCATTACCTTGTGGATAGTAGTTGGCAGAATACTTCAGTTTGAACCCTCTTTTAAGTGCAAACTCAGTCATTGTATTTCCAGAAAAGTATGAGGCATTATCAAACATTAAGGTCGTTGGCAATCCAAACCTAGTGATGATAAATTGATCTATGAATTCAATAATGTTTTCAGAATTAGCTGTCTTGAGAGGAACTGCTTCTACCCATTTAGTAAAATAATCTGTTGCCGTGAGGATATACCTATGCTGCTTAGAAGAGTGAGGAACGATCTCACCTATTATGTCCAAGCCCCATTGGCTGAATGGTTGTTCGATGTTAACCGGCTGCAGTGGCATGGATGATTTCTTTTGTCTCCCTGCAACAGTCTGGCAGACTTGGCATTTCCTTACGTAATTGTATGAGTCTTTGAACAGTGTGGGCCAATAATATCCTGCACGTAAGATTTTATGTGCAGTAGCTTCTCCAGCATAGTGTCCACCTGCTGGTCCATCGTGGAGCTCCTGCAAAACCTTTTCGGCTTCAGTTTTCTCAAGACACCTAAGAAGTACAGAATCGTAATTCCTTTTAAACAGAACATCATTTATGAGCTGGTATTGTTTAGCTTTCGATCTCAGAGCTCTTTTCTTGGTGTGGTCCAGGTGTGATGGAGCATACCCGTTCTTAAGATAATAAATGGTGTCAGCATATAATGATTCTGCGTCATTTAGGCTTACCTCATACGTATGTACCTCTTCAGATGAGTTCTCAGGAATTTGCGATGCTCCAGCTAACATCTTGCAGAAGTCTTGACCTCTTACGATGTTTGCTGGCTTGATCTCAAGATCGTATTCTTGTAAGGCGGTAATCCAATTTGCTCTCTTTTCGCCCACATCCTTCTGTATCAGAAGGTTTCTTACCGCTGGAAACGGTACTACGACTTTGGTATGGGCTTTAAGTAAGAAAGGTCTGAAATACTTGATCGCTTTGAAAACAGCATATGCCTGTTTCTCCACGTCTGAATAATTGAGTTCAGCACCTTGTAAGTTCGAGCTAAAAAATGCGATTGGAGCTTCCGCCTTCTCTTGATTTGCTTGAGTTAAAATCGCGGCATAAGATTTCTCTGAGGCAAATGTGTATAAGATAAAAGATTCTGAAAAATTTGGGGTCGCTAAAGATGGAGCGTTGATGATAGCTTGTTTGATCAAGTTGAATGCTTCATGCTCGTCTTGACCCCATTTAAAATTTGAATTCTTTTTTATCATATTTTGTAAAGGAGAAATAATACGTGAAAAATCTGGGACGAACCTTTTTACAAAATTGATTTGACCAAGGAAAGATTGCATGGCCTTTTTGTTATGGGGCATGGATATTTCGGAAATTTCTTTGATTCTGTCAGGTTCAATGTGAATACCAGATTTTGACACTATGAATCCTAGCAATTTCCCTTCACTTAATGCGAAAAAAGATTTCTTTGGGTGAAGTGAAATCCCATACCTTAAACATCTTTGAAAGATTTGTTTCAAGTCTTTGAGATGGTCACTTCGCTTCTTGGAGTACACTGTTATATCATCCAGGTAAATCACTACAGATTTATTGACTAATCCTTTAAACGCGATGTCCATGGCTCTCTGAAAGGTAGCACCGGCATTGATCAGACCAAATGGCATCTTCCGATATGCATATGTGCCCCATTTAGTTCGGAATGTGGCTTTTAACTGATCATCGGGATGTACCAGCACTTGATTGTATCCTGAAAATCCATCCAGAAAAGACATTAATTCTGAGCCTGCTACTGCCTATAATATTTGCTCCATAGGTGGGAGGGGAAAATTGTCTTTTTGACAGGCTTTGTTGAGATTCCGGAAATCGATACAGATCCTAATATCTCCGTTTTTCTTTCTAACGGGCACCATATTGGATACCCATTTGGAATGTCTAACGGGGAAAATTATTCTGGCTCTCAACAACTTATTTAGCTCAGTCTTTATCTGATTTTCTAAGTTGGGGTGGATTTTTCTGAGTTTCTGCTGGACAGGTTTTTCATTGTCAATCATAGGGATAGTGTGTTGAATGATAGAAGTGTTGTATGTCTTCAGCTCATCGTAATTCCAGGCAAAAACGTTTTTGTATTGTCTCAGAAGACGGATATATGCTGATTTTTCTTCAGGGGCTAGGCCGTGGCCTAGATTAATGTTTTGTGGCTTCTCATCGGTTCCTAGGTTCACTAATTCATAGTTCAGAGTCGAACTGTAGAGTTTAGAATTGGCAGACCTTTTAAACCGACTTTTTAGATCATATAAGTCTTCTAACTTAACCACCGATTTAGGTATAGCATTATCAGTGCTATTTTGTTGTATTTGGTGATCATGATGGTCTTCGTCAATTATTTGGTTTGAGTAGGATCCTTCAGAAGTGAGGAAGTTTACAATGTCAGGATCGTCGTTGAATACTCTCCAGTTGGTGATGTTGTCAGGGATGGATGGTCTAAAGATTAATTCTATTGAGAATCTATCTGGACTAAAATCTTCGGAGGGAATAAGTCTAGAGGCTACGTTAGCTAACAGGTCTGCGCTCGCATTTTGGAGTCTTGGGATTGACGAAATATTGAATGCTATGAAATGTGCAGTCAGATCTTGTACTAAAGTTTGATAGTGCTTCAAATGACCTGATAGGCAATGTATGGTGTTACGTACCTGTTTGACGACGATCTCAGAGTCTCCAAAGACTTGAAGATACTTAACGTTCAACCCGATTGCTTTGTATAGGCCTTGCACCAAGGCCTCGTATTCCGCTGTATTGTTTGTGCAATCGAACTCAAGTCTGCATGTAAGCATGGTCTTATTTCCGTCTGGGCTAATCAGAACGCATCCTGCTCCTGCTCCCTCGTTAGATTTGGAGCCATCAAAATATAATTTCCAAAACAAAGATGTATTTACAGGGTTATCTAAAAAATTAACACATTTTGAATTATCAGTTTGGGAAAAAATTTCAACTTGGGACAAAACTGAATTTTCTAAGTAAGGTGAGGTATGAGCATTGAAATTGTCGAGGAAAGAATCTACCTAGTAATTGCCTATGATACTGATGTTGTATGCAATTGCTTCATTCTCTCCTTCCAATTCCGTCACTATGTATTTTTGGTGCAACTCTCGTTCAACCTTTATTTGATTCGTTTACCGTTGTAGGGTAACCACATGTGCGACCAGTCGGTTGAGAAATATCCATGGAGTTTTTCGGACCAATCCCTGCTAAGAATCAAACCATAGAATTCAGGGATATCAGCTACTAGAATGTCGATAACCTGGCATACCTTCGGGTTAGACGACAATCTTATGGTCACTTGATTAAGTTCACCAATCACTTCGACTTGAGATCGATCAAGTTGAACTATGCGCACTGCGGATTTTTGTGGTTGAACATTCAATTTGGCACATATTGATCTGGGTAAAATATTCGTTGAAGAACCAGAATCAACCAAGCAATTGTGCACGTTTTTATTGAAAATTTCATAAGTGAGAAGAAAAGGAGGAGTATGAGATCTTGATCTTCCTCCAATCAAGGCGATGTCATTTGGATCAATCTTATTGATCGTGTTGGTTGGAGGTCTTCCCATGTTGTGGGAAGCTATGGCTGTAGGTAAAGATGTAGTAGGCACGGCATGTAATTCTTTCATCATTATTTTCTGTTGATGTTTCAATTTGCTCAACTCGTAAAGAGTGATATTAGCCCTAGTCTTTTTCATGTCATCGATAATGTTATACTCCATTTCATCCGACACTATCAGTGTTCTTGATGGAGGTGCTTGATCTGATTGTACTGGGCTAAATTGGGTCGCTCTAGCAGTTGTTTTCTTTGTTGCGACCTTATCTTTTGTTGCAGGGCTTGCGCCCTTCTGTTTAGGGGTAATTTGGGGAGGATCAAGTTGGTTTTTGCTTCGTGTGCTAACCGGGAATGCTTCTTGATCTTCTTCTTGCGGGAGGATGAAATCCCCAATTCCTTCTAGTTCCACAACTTCTTCATCATCGGTCTGCCCTTCAGTGGTATTCTCTTATTCTTCTTCTTCTTCTTCAGATTCGACGTTTGAGACAGCATTGGGTGGTCTGACATCCATGGGAGGATTTCTTTTAAAAGCTCTGTAGGGCTTTTTTGAAGAAGTTTCTGCTACTTGTTTTTTTATGTCAATCATCTCATTGGACATGGCCTTTAACACTTTTTGTAATCCTTCCAAATCGAAAGGATCTTTCGTTTGTTTCTTCTTGGTGTCTTCTTTGAAAGAGATTTTCTTAGATTTGCGTTCCTCTATTGCAGATCTCTTTTCTAGGGCCACTACGCGCTTTTCTACTGCTAACGCCTCTGTCAAGTTTTCAACTAAGGTCGTCTTGTTTGCCCTATCTACGAAGATAGCCAAGTTTGATGGTAAGGCCGTGATATACCATTCACATCTTACTTCCTCGCTGGGTTGAGAAGCAGCGGGAATTTTGTTGAGGATCTTATTGAACCGTAAATTGAAATCTTTAATGGGTTCTCTAGCCTCAACTTTAAGATTGGATAGGTCATCAATCAATGTCGTTGTTGATCTGTCATCACCGAACTTGGTAAGGAATTGACTCTGAAAAATGTCTCAGCTTGTGATAGACCCGGAAGGTAACGAAAAGTACCACGACCCGGCTGTTCCTTGCATTGTATAGGGAAAAAGCTGGACAACAGCATCTTCGTTGGTAACTCCATTGAGATTAACAGAAAGCATGAAATTATTGATATGCTCTTCAGCTAGCATGCCTGTTTCTGGATTGAATTTAGGTAGCCATTTCTCAGGATGGGTCGGTATTGGGCTCAGGGGTGGAGGCATTAAAACCGCCCCAGGGTTGTTCCATGGAGACTGGGCCATCGTTGAGCTGCTAGTTAATGAAAGTGCAGGGGATGATCCCTGATGCTGAGAAGATGAAGATATTATGATCTTTGATGATTGAAGAGGAAGGGTTGTGGAAGATGGATGAGTGATTTGGGATGAAGATGTGGGTGGCTGACTTCGCGGTGAGGGAGTTGAAATGGACGAAGTAGATGAAAGAGTCTCACTGTCAGACTCTGGTGGTGTTTTCCTTGCTCTTTTCCTAGTGGGGAGAGGAAGTTCAGTTGGCTGGATGCCAAACTTTTCACTCTTCAATCTGGTCAGGGGATGAGCAGGATTGTATTGCGAAGTCACGCTGCTTTGAGATTTATCAGACCTCTGATTAAAAATAGAGAATCCCTGGAGTTTACGAATCAGAGTTTGAATTTCAGGGGGTTCAATGATAAGTTGGTCTGATATATTAGGGTATGTAGCAGTGGTGGATACTCGAGCGACTTCTAACTCCGGGTTTAACCATACTGGAGAAGTCGGGGGAGTTGATGAGGGTGATTTACTCTCAGAATGGTATTTAGATTTTGATTTAGGTGCCATTCATAGTTCGTGCCCTCCTTCTAGCGCCAAATATGTTGAGGGCCCGGAAATCGGGTCGACAACAAGGGGGATACCCACCCAGTCCGGAACTTGGTTGGCAGCTCCTTGTCCGTTTGGTATAGCGGGTCCGACTGGGGATAATGGGACCAGTTTCCCAATCTAAGGGGTGTGTGTGTGTGTAGAGTTTGATGATGCTAATCTAGAAGTATTTTTAAGCTAATTTAATTCTAACTTCTAAACTGACTCTATGCTATTGTAATCTAACAAAAACAACACATCTAATCTACGCTAACCCGGGGTAGATTTCCTCTATTATGCGATCTAAAAAGATTTCGAACAATAACTGGTAATAAAGATCATTCAGCTATCATAAGAATAGAAATCAATTAAGATAAACCATTCTGCATAAAAAGTTAGGCAAAACAGTTGTGAACAGCATATCGCATAATAAGTTATTCATATGTCAAGCACAAATAAATGACTCCACCGTACAGAAGTGCCAAATGGTAACCCACACATTCATACATTAACATACAAAAAACTCAGTTGCATATCACTCTAAGAATATAAGCAGAAATTGGTCAAGAGATAAAAGTACCATTTATGACTGATTTCACTCATAAACTTCAAGCAATAACGATTTATCTCTACTTGTTCTAATATCTACTAAGAGTACAGAAGTGCAACATCAGTAGCAGACATTAAAATGCAAACATAAATAAATCTCGATCCATCCATTCATCAAAAACCCCCTCCGAGGGTGCAAAAGTGCATGTTCTGAGGACAAGTTTTTTGACAAATTTCCGGACCCTTCTCCAAATGCCATGAGAAGGGTTAAATACTACTAACTAATTAATCTTAATTACACAAATTTAGGAAACGGCTTCAAATGACCGCCCTTTTACTAAAACAAATTTATTTCTAAAAATTGAATCTAATTTCTAACTGTTTCTGTATCTGCTCCTTAGTGCTGTAATTAATGCAACGTTCGCCTGGAAAGAGTCGGTTGGTTGTCTTTTCCTTTCGTTTGAGCGATAAAAGTAGAAATAACAAGAGCTGGCACCTCTTTCTGACAAACTAGAAGATATTTTCGAAAATCTTCCTCTGGCTGGGTGTATTCGCTGTGTGTATACTTAGTGTAACCCAGATTTCTTTCAAACTGATTGTGCTGTTGCTATTTCGGTTTCCGGCCGTGCGAATGACTCAATGAGTTAGGGATTTCGTTGCCTGAACAATCTTCTGTATTGAAAATTGCTTCCGTTCTTTGTTCCAGGCTTTTCTGGAGCGTCTTCCCTCTTTAGCGTTTTTCTTTTTGCTTTACCCAGTCTGAGCTTCAGGATCTTTTGTAAACATGCTGCTTTTGTGCGTCTTTGACTCTGAGTCTTGGATAGTCTATTTCCATCAGTATCTGTTGAGTGATACTCTGGAATCCGCGGTCCTGCTGCATGCGGCAACCATTTGCGAAGGCATCTCCTCTCTGTTCTCCTAGTATTGGCGCTTTCCCCTTCTCCTTAGATGTTTCCTGCATATTGATTTATATTAGTTGCTGCCTTACAGTTTACGCAAAGGAAAAGAGAAATGACGAAAAGATTGACATGAAAGCATTAAGTTCTAATGAATGCATAATCATGACACTCATAATGACTTGACTCTTCGAAAAACGCGACACAATCATTCTTGGATACTCAGGCGTACAATCATTAATTTCCCTTAAGGTGCGCGCTCAATTTTGGGTTTACAGACTATGTCGAGGAAATCTTGCGATGAGTGGTTTCTGTGATTCGCATCGCAGTATCGAGGATTGTGATGTCAAGAAGTGTCATCGCAGGAATTGATAGTCTCATTCATCGCAGATCGCAAATCGCAGGATCGCAGATCGCAAGATCGCGTTTTTCATTCAATCACTGTGTGCTGCTTATGCGATGTTGCGATATGCGACGTCGCATATCGGCCGTCGGCGATTCCTTCAGATTTTTCATTTAAGGGTGCTTTCAATATATGTGATGCGATGAATTTCGCGTCGCTTCTTCGCAGCTTATTTATGCGCATAGGAAACGCTTCACTCTCTCTTCGCGATGCGATCTAGCTTTAGGGAGTTAAAATACAAAAATTTTGATAAAAATATTTTTTGGATTTTTTGCTAAGGGTCCCCCTTTGCTTGGTGTTATTGCTAATATCAAACAAAGAGGGGGGTTGTTGGTGACCACAACAAATCCATATACGAATATGATGATGTGTCTATCTATGGATGTGGCCCTATGTGATGGTGACATGTGGACATGGTGATACCATGTGTCAGCAGTGATGTGGGGGCAACGGGATACCGTGTGGAAATGGTACACGATTTAACATGGGTCTAAGAAAGGTAATCATTTATAGGGTCATAGCTCTGGATCTAGAGCTCAAATTTGGATGAAATTTATATCATACCCAAAGATCTTGACGAGTTGAAGGCGAGGATTCAAGGCGGTTTAAGAAAGAGGAACTTTGATAACTCCTTATTTATAAAATAAACTTTGAAATGAGTCTAATCACCTCGTTTTCTTTTTTTTTAATGAAAAATAAATGTACTATGATATAATTTATTTATAAAACATTTAAATAATTGAGTCATGATTAATGAAATTAACAAACCAAGCATATACATGGTTGAGTCTCAATTAGTGAAATTAACAAAACCATGAATACAACCTACATGAATGTAAAGCATAATACAAATATAGGAACTAAAAATATTATAACGAACTATAAAATAAGATTTTTGGAAATTTGTATAGTTGACAGACAAAAGCGTCACTTTAACATATATTATATAACTAAGAAAATGAAACATTGAAGGAATATTGGAGTCTAAGATCAGAAGATAAAAAGGAAGAAAAATTAGAGTAGAGAGTGGAAATGGTATCAAAGTTTCAGAAAAAGATAGAATTATTGTTCAAAGATTTAAAAAAAGATAGTGTGTTAATCTCAAGTGCTATATTATAAACTAGCATACCCCTAAAGTAGGGGAAGGAAACATCGAAGAGGAACAAGAAGAGGAAGAGGTTAAATTTTGTTTATATGTAAATGTATTGAATATAAAATTAACAATTCATTTAAAATAAGTGTTGCAAGGGTGTTTAATGCTTGCCACTCTAGTTAGAAATTATGCTCTAGAAAAAATACATAAAACCTTATAACTTACATAGGTCTTGCCACTCAAGTTAAAATTTATGCTCTAGAAAAGATTACATAAAACATTATAACTTGCATTGGACAATAATAAATTAACAATATTTGATAATAACAATAATAAATTAATAATAAACTAAAAAACTAAATTGTATAATAGTTATTATAAATATATATAAATAATATTCTGAAACTATATATAAACACTTTAAATAATTATTGATTAATTATTATTTATTTCTCATATATATATATATATATATATATATATATATATATATATATATACATACTTGAGTATATTGACCATGGAATTAAAATACTTTAAAACTCGGAGCTCAAGTGCACTATTTCTTTTGCCTCATTAGTTGCTTTGTAACAACTCATAGTTGCAATATACAACTAATTATATCAATTACATGATTAATAATCTACACATAGCTATTCAACTAATTTACATAGAATTTTCAAAAAACACGAGTAGAGACGACTTACTAGTAGCGACGATATTCCTTACTTCTGATTTCAAAGTTGAACATTATTTGAATCCTACTAACAGCAACAAATTTTTTGGGGGCGACTCTTCACCCAACCGTAGGCTCAGTTGCACATAATCTTTCTACAATTGGCCAACCCCGAGCCCTCAACCAACTATTACTGCTAGGGAATCCTTTGTCTCACGACACTTTCTTCCAAAAGAATGGATGAATCAATAATTTCATCCTCCTAATAGACCAAACGGTTCCAAAAATGGAAAGGGATCTACATGCACACATTCCATGTGTCAACATGCCAACTTTTATTTCTTTATTTTAAGTTTTATTTTTCTTAATTTAACTATTTCTTATTTTATTAAAAAAAATACATTTTGTTAACTTTACTTATTCTTACTATTTTTATAGTTTATTTATACATATTTATTTAGAACTTCAGTTTATTATTTACTAATTTATTTATTTACTATTATTATATTTTCTTCATTATTTATTATTAATTTACTATTATTATATTTTCTTTATTATTTATTATTTATTTATCATTATTATCTTTTCTTTATTATTTATTGTTTTAATTACTTATATATTAATATTTTTATTTTTATTTATTTATATGTTTATTATTATTATTATGATGGGGCATTACATACTCCCCCTCTTTAAGGAACTTCGTCCCGAAGTTAAGTTGAATCATTTAACTTTTTATTTTATTTTATTTAGTTATTTATTACTTCATGTTTTCCTTATACCCTCAGTTGAACTAGTATACTAGCAAACATGGAAAGTTTCCACAATACCTAGGAAATCCCAAGGAATCTCAGTCATTTTTCCCAACTTTCGAAACCAGGCATAAAGTCTCGTCGGTCTATACCATAGCCCAAGGTTGGCCCCAAGGCTCACTCCAAAGCTTAGACCTCATCCGCCCCAAGGCAGGCATCCGGTCCTAGTACTCAATGACTATGGGCATCTCGCAAGGCTGACCCACTCCCTCCACACTCACTAAGGTGCACAACCCCATGCATCGAATTTCTCATGCCCCCTCATGACTTCAACATCCCAATCCAATATTGTAGGTTTTAACCCCGTACATAAATTACCTCCATACGAATTCTAAAAAAATAGAAAATAAACAATGGTGAGAGCATAAAACATAAAATAGATATGCACAGAGATTTTCCCATGGATCCCAAAAATAGGACTACCAGATTGATTTTCCATTATATTTCTTTCAATGTTACAATACATATATATACATGTCAAAGCATCCATAAATTCCAATCCACTAACCCTGGATTAGAACATAATTGTAGTTCCCTTGATTGGATCTACAAAATATCATGGACAGAAAACCATCATGCTCAATACCATGTGCGAAATCCATGCACAAAACCATAGGTAGGTCCGCCCACCTAATATAGGGTCCAAAAAAAAAATCTGGAGCACTGCCTCGGACCCCGTGCAAGGGGGCTACCACCCCCCTACTAACCCCTCGACAAAGAGGGTTGTTGTCCTCCCTGCTACACCAAGTGTAACGTACATCGGAGGTAGTCATGGAAAGAATATAACACACACCCAACATTCTCCCACTTGTACTTTTCTTTCCACAAGAGAGCTTAGTCATTGGTCCAGCCCTGCAACACCCATTGTTTCTCTACACGAAGAGAACTTCTCAGTGCTCATAGCTTTGGAAATGTATCTGCAGTATTCTTGAAAGTGTCCACCTTTACCAGCAACACCTTTTTGTCCTCAACCATATCCCTCACAAAGTGATATTGAACATCAATGTGCTTTGTCTTTGAATGATAAGCAGGGTTCTTTGCCAAGAAAATTGCACTTTGGCTGTCACAGTTTATCCTTATAGCTCGTTGTACTAACCCCATACTTGAACACAATCTTTGCAACCAAACTGCTTCCTTGCTTGCATGAGTGGTTGCCATGTATTCTTCCTCTGTAGTTGAAAGTGCCACTACAGACTGTCTCTTACTCATCCAACTGACTGCACCTCCAAATAGGTTAAACACATACCCACTTGTAGATCTTCTCTTATCCAGATCTTTAGCCCAGTTTGCATCAACAAAGCCATGGATGTCCAAAACTTTGTCCAATCCTGGTCTTCCTTGATAGCACAAACCACAATCATTAGTGCCACGCAAATACCTAAAAACCCGCTTCACTGTTGTCCAATGCTCCTTCCCTGGTTTTGACATAAACTTGCTCAATACTCCCACTGCATGTGCAATAGCTGGTCTAATACAGACCATTGCATACATCAGGCTACCGACTGCACTTACGTATGGAACACGGTACATGTCCTCTTCCTCCTCTTATGTCTTGGGACACTGTTCAGCAGATAACTTTACACCTACAAGAATAGGAACCTTCACTAGTTTACTATCTTGCATATTAAACCTTTGCAGTATTGTCTCAACATGCTTCCTCTGGTTTAACCAGAACTTCCTCTTTGCCCGATCTTGTTTAATTTCCATGACCAAAATATAGTTTGCAGCATCAAGATCTTTCATGTCGAATTTGGAGGACAATTGGGTATTTAAATCCTGGATAATTTATTTGTCATTTCCAACCAGCAATATATCATCCATATACAAGAACAGATAAATAACACGGTCACCAATTAATTTAAAATATACACAATGATATGCTTTGCTTCTGGTGAAGCCAAGTCCCCATATAAATGTATTAAATTTATGATACCACATCCTTGGTGACTCTTTTAACCCATACATAGATTTTTTTAACTTGCATACTAGTTATTTCTTACCCTTCACCACAAAGCCTTTAGGTTGCTTCATGTAGATCTCTTCTTCTAGATCCCCGTGAAGAAATGTTGTCTTCACATCCATCTGTTCTACCTCGAAATCAAACGCAGCAACAATAGATAAAAGTAATTAAATAGAAGCTACCTTGGAAACAGGAGAAAAAATATCACCGAAATCAATTCCCGACACTTGGGAATAACCTTTTTCTACCAATCAAGCTTTGTATTTCTCCACCTTGCCTTCTGCATTCATCTTCTTCTTCCACACCCATTTGCTGCCAATGGGTTTCCTTCCAGTCGATAAATCCACCAGATCCCAAGCCTCAATTTTGTGCAAAGATACCATTTCATCAACCATGGCCTCTTTCCAGAGTTTTCCATCCTCTGAATCTAATGCTTCCCTCACAGTTTCGGGATCATCATCAATAATAGATAAAGCAAAATTTGAACAAAAAACAGATGGACTATACCTTTCTAGTTGCCTTCTTTCTTGAACTGATCTTCTCACAGCTAGAGTTTGTGGCTCTTCATCTTCTAATTCCTCTTCTGCCTAGGATAGTCATGGAAAGAATATAACACATACCCAACAAATATCAGGCACTTGGCCTTCTTAAGATGCCACAGTTATCACTTACTGCAAAATTGTTTGAATGGTGCCAAATAATGTCTAAAGAATGCAAATGAGCAGATAAGCTTGCAATCATCCTTCAAGTAGCAGAATGACTCAACTCCTATATCGAACCCTCTCCATTGGAAAGTGCTGTGAACATGCTTTCCAACTATATGTGGAAGTCCAAAAATGGACTCCTGGATCAAAAGATATGGTCTGTTGAAGTTCAAGGATTGAAACCCTAGGAAGGAATATCGGAGATTGCATATCAGAGGTCCATTGACATTAAGCATATCGGTGCATCGCATATTGGAGGTCCTGCAAATCAGGCATATCTCCAATCGGAGAATCAGAACTTCTTCAAGTGACAACCTTTAAAAAGTTGCGATATGGGGAAGCGCTGATAGTGTTAAAAACTGTCGGTAACACCAATAAAGGATTAACAAAGGATTTCATCGCAAAACCAAAGGTGGGCGGGCCCTTTTCTCTCTCCTCTAGCAGGACACATGGTGGCATATGATTGGTTCTGATAAAGCTACAGTGGCATCTGATGTCAACATGATGTGGCAGTATGGATGGACACGTGGCAAGTAATTTTGGCGTTTTGAAGGGGCCTAAGGGGGAAAATATGGTAACACATGTCACCACTCATGAGGTGCCACGTGGAATTGATGACGTCATATTGGAGATCACATATCAAAGGTTGAGGATGTCGACACTTTGTAACACTTAATACTAGAAAAAGTTCTAATAAGGGGGCTCTGATATTTGCACGGCACGTAGTCTAGAATAACTTAAAGAACTAAGGGGAGAGAGATTTTAACAAAGGGAGAATGGCCCCCAGCAGGAGTCTAAACACTCTAACATCTCAAGGCTAATTGGCAGGTCACAGCCCTCGGTCCTATGGTGATAAATTCATGAAGGGCTAAGAAGAAGGAGCTCGTCATATCGGAGTTCTGTAATCAGAAAATTACAATACTGCACCACTAAGAAGATGTTGATATGGAATCGCTCTGATAAGGAAGCACATAGATTTAAAGAATGTACGGGATGGAAGCTGCGATATTGAATGAAGGCATAGAGGAGTTGGTAATTGAAAAGGTTCTAATCTTATGGAAGACTATGTAACAAGAAACTAAGGACAACATTGGCAACATAAATGAATTCAACTGCTTCGCATGCATGAATGGTCGTGGTAAATAAGAATAGATCGGTCACCTTTGTGGATGGTCGAGATCCGTGGAATGATAAATAAGCATGGGAATCTCGGAGGAGTGTGTAGGTCACCTGATAATTAATTCCTTAGCATGGAGCTCCGCACAGTCATGCAATGAAAGACTGCTAGGTCAATCTCTGTTTCTGCATTGTGGCAAGAAACCGAGAGTTGATCGCTCCCAGCTCTTAGAGAGTGGGGAATTCAGGCAGTTAAGGTGAAAGCAACAGGTGAACCGACTGAGCAACTAAAGGGGAAAATCATGGAAAAGAAGTGGCCTGATCAGAGGCCATTAGAGGAATGGCAGGGAGATATTTTCCTCAACCATCATTCAGTTTTCTTTATGTCTATTATTCTGTAATTTTTGCATTTTCAAGAATGGAATCAAATCCGATTGTAATCATTTTGGGCAGCAGAACCTTCACACATTGAGTCAGCTAGTCGATTAGACAGCTGGAGCTCAGCTAAGAATGTAACTGTTGTTCAAAGCTCCCCCTCTCCTTATAAAAAGAGGGAAGAAACACTTAAACGAGGTTCCAGAATTCTGCACCCAAGAGGCATGAATTCTATGATTCCACTTTGGTTCAATTTACTTGTTCATGAGGTCCTTGGGCTGATACAATTTGTAAATGTAATGGACTGGTGATTTGGACTCCATCTTCAAGGATTAATGAAATTATTTTGTTGATTCCAATGAGATCAATCTGCAATACGTTTCCCCTTTGTTTATCACTTCATGTATGTCTTTCCTCCTCTGAAATAGTGTAATGAAGTTGTTGGTATCACTCTCCATATGGTTGTATGTTTGTTGCTAAGTAGTAAAGAGTACATGTGTTAACTACAGATTTACTTGTGTTATTTAATAGCCTACAGTACCTGTATGTGCACAGATTTACTTATTGTTGTTTCGTGACAAATGCATAGAGTTTGAGACCTTAATTCGCACTCCACTCTTCTGCATTTTCATCTCCTCACTCTTCCATATTTCTGCTCGATATTGTTGCTTAGGATTTTTTGTTCTGTCTATCCCTCTGCATCAATTCCCCTCATTTCCTTCCCCTTGTTCATTTATACTACAACAACAATGTTAAGCTGCCTATTAATGTGTGTCAGCCACCAGAAGCAAGACATTTCTCTTTGAGGTTAGCCATATTTACTCCATGAGTATTTAGATCTATGTGTTTGATTAAGTTTACCTTGATGAAGGATTATTTAACCAAGCCCCTAAATTATCTCTTTTCAAATTATGTTACATATGGAGTGCAGCATAAATCCCCACTTATAATATTCAAAAGCACTCCTCTCGGATGCCCTAGGCACTGACCCCTTTCTCTAAAACCAAGGGTTGTTTCTAGGAGGCTTCTACATCTTCTGAAGCAATTGTATGATAGGAGATAGAAAAAGATACAGCATATTTCTGGCGTCGTTACCGGGGAACGAATCAGAATATTTTTCCCTGGGTATGACAATTTTTACATTCCCTCTGTCGGGTGAGCAAGGGAAGTGTGGGTTGAAGATCTCTCACCTTGGTGACTCCACTATTTGAATATTATTGTAAACACCCTGGTGACTCCACTGTGTATATCCTTATTTGGTCATCCTGGCTTTCAAGAGGCCTCATACTCACTCTGATGCTAAACAACAGAAAACTTCCCCTACATCTGAACTTAAGATCACTCACCTAAAGGGGTTTTCAAAATGGCCATTACTGCATTCTTGGCCAAAAAATTTGCCCTAGTGGATTTTTCTTATGTTGTTGGTTATCCCCATCATGTCCTTTCATTTCATGAATGGTATATCTTGTTGGCTACATTCAGTGGAAACACAGATAGAAGGTCGGACTGGCACCTCAAGGATTTTCATGAATGGATGGAACAATTGGGTATTTTTTTGAAGATGTGAAAATGAAATTGTTCATGCATTCTTTAGCTGAAGATGCTAGAGTTTGGTACAGAACAATACCTTGTGGCAGCATATCTTCCCTAAAGAGCTTTCACATAGCATTTAATCTTTTTTGCAAAATATTATATCCACCAGGTGCTCTATTTGAATATTGTTGTGCACATTTTAATGTTGAAAATATTTATGAGGTTAATGATCCTACTGAAGATGTTTGTGGGGCTCAACTCCAAGAAAACATATACTTGCATCAAGAAGCATCACTCGGCGATCAAGAAAGGGAAGAGGGAGACATTATCAAGCTCCAAATAGACCCTCAGAGATCGAATTCTGCCGAATTTTAAGATTCTCCTTCTTATGATTCGTATGACTCTGATGTGATGTTGAGCAATGCAGGAATACAACAGTCCCCGTCTTGGGAAGCTACACAAAAAGAGGAGGCCCACCAGGAGGTCAATAAAGAGGCTCCAATTTATGATCCACATCCTTCAAATGGAGAACAAGTCCAAGAAGCTGATATTAAAATCGATAAAGATTATCTGATCTATAATTCAGATGATTTAGAGGACGATGAGATTTTTGTAGACTTTCAAAGATATCTGCTTACAAACAAGTGGGCAGAAGATTACCAACAACAGCTCCTTCTAGAGGAGCCCATAGTTGAAGAGCCAAGAAATGTCGATGGTTGCATGTTGCAGAAATATTCCTGTCGGGAAACTGTTCAAGAGAGGGAGACAACCATAAACTTCTCTCATCAGTTCTATGATCCAGTAGATGACTATATGGCATCTTTCTTTGGTCAGCAACTGATCTCAATTATGGTGTATGTATTAAATGTTTTAACTCAAGATTTAAAATGGTGCATGCTTGTTTTAGTTGTTGACTTTCAAGAGAAAAATGGCATAAGGTATAGTACCTAGATGCTCGGCTAGTATCATTGGAGGTTGACCTCACTTGGATGAATTGAGCCCTATGCATAAGCAAGAGTTGTATATAAATAAGCTCACTATGTGAGTGTTTAATTTCTAGTTTTTAGAGTTTCTAGTTATGCATTTTAGTTTTATGAGGAAAGGGCTCCGAGCAAATAAAGTTCCATGGAGATTTTATGGTTTTATAGGTTCAATATATTTTTGACTCCATGCCCAATGGTGAAGGCTACTAGTCTGCAGGTTCTCAGCACCTTGCTAGCAAGGCATTGTCCCCAATTGGAGCCAATGTTATCACTTACTGCAAAATTGTTCGAATGGTGCCAAATGATGTCAAAAGAATGCAAATGAGTAGAGAATCTTACAGTCATCCTTCAAGCCGTAGAAGGAATCAACACCTACATCGAACCTTTCCATTGGAAATTGCTCTGCACAAGCTTTCCAATGATATGTGGGAATCCAAAAATGGACTCCTAGATCAAAAGACATGGTCTGCTAAAGTTCAAGGATTGAAGCCTTAGGAAGGAATATCAAAGGTCTGATATATCGAAGATCGAATATGGAAATTCCAGTGACATCAGGCATATCGGTGCATCACATATTGGAGGTCCTGCATATCAAAACATTGGCACGTCAAGCATATCGGCAATCGGAGAATCGGAACTTCGTCAAGAGACAACCTTTAAAAAGGTGTGATATGGGTGAAGCGTTGATAGTGTTAAAAATCCTCAGGAATGCCAATAAAGGATTTCATCGCAAAACCAAAGGTGCGCGGGTCCTTTTCTCTCTCCTCTAGCAGGACACATGGTGGCATATGATTGGTTCCAATAAATCTACAGTGGCATTTGACGTCAACATGAGGTACGGAAGGACACGTGGCAGGTAGTTTTGGCATTTTGAAGGGGCCTAAGGGGGAAAATCTGGGTGACACATGTCACCACTCATGAGGTGCCACGTGGAAGTGATGAGGTCATATCAAAGATCGCATATTGGAATTTGAGGATGTTAACACTTTGTAATACTTGATACTTGGAAAAATTCTGATAAGGGGGGCTCTGATATTTGGTTGGCACATAGTCTAGAATAACTTAAAGAACTAGGGGCAAAGATCTGTTAAAAAGAGGAGAATGGCCCCCGGCATAAGTTTAAATGCTCTAGCACCTCAAGGCTAAGTGGTAGGTCATGGCCCTCGGTCCTATGGTGATAAATGCATGAAGGGCTAAGCAGAAGAAGCTTGTCATATCGAAGGTCTGCAATCGGCAGATTAGAATACTGCACCAATGAGAAAATTGTGATATGGAATTGCTCTGATAAGGAAATACAGAGATTTAAATAATGTATGGGCTGGAAAATGAGATATTGAATGAAGGCACAAAGGATTTGGTAATTGAAAATGGCTAATCCCGTGGAAGAATCTATAACAAGTAACCAAGGACAACATTGGCAGCAGAAATGAATTCGATTGCTTCGCGTGCACGAATGGTCATGGTAAATAAGAATAGATCGGTCACCTTTGTGGATAGTCAAGATTTTTGGAATAATAAATAAGAATGGGACTCTCGGAGGAGTGTGCAGGTCACCTGAGAATTAATTCCTCAGCATGGAGCTCCACACAGTCATGCAATGAAAAGTTGCCAGGTCGATATATGTTTCTGCACTATGGCAAGCAACTGACAGTTGATCACTCCTAGCTCTAGAGAGTTGGGAATTCAAGCATTTAAGGTGAAATCGACAGGTGAACTAGCCAAGAAACTAAAGGGGAACATCATGGCAAATATGTGGCCTGATCGGAGGCCATCACAGGAATGGCAGGGAAATATTTTCCTCAACCATCATTCAGTTTTATTTATTCCTATTATTCTATAATTTTTGCATTTCAAGAACGGAATGAAATCCGATTGTAATCATTTTAGGCAGTAGAACCTTCACACACCGAGACAGCTAGTTGATTAGATACCTAGAGCTCGATTGAGATATTTTGTAACTGTTTTTCAAATCTCCCCCTCTCCTTATAAATAGAGGGAAGAAACACTTAAACGAGGTTCCATAATTTTGCACCCAAGAGGCCTGAATTCTGTGGTTCCACTTTGGTTCAATTTGCTTGTTCATGAGGTCCTTGGGCTGATACAATTGCTAAATGTAATGGACTGGTGATTTGGACTCCATCTTCAAGGATTAATGAAATTTTTTTGTTGATTCCAATCAGAGCAATGTGCAATATGTTTCCCCTTTGTTTATCACTTCATGTATGTCTTTCCTCCTCTGAAATAGTGTAATGAAGTTGTTGGTATCACTCTCCTTATGGTTGTATGTTTGTTGCTAAGTAGTAAAAAGTACATGTGTTAACTACATATTTACTTGTGTTATTTAATAGCCTACAGTACCTGTATGTGCACATATTTACTTATTTTTTTTTGGTGACAAATGTATTCATGAGGCATAGAGTTTGAGACCTTAATTCGCGCTCCACTCTTTCTGCATTTTCATCTCCTCACTCTTCAATATTTCAACTAGATATTGTTGCCTAGGATTTTGTGTTTTGTCTAACCCTTTGCATCAATTCCCCTCCTTTCCTTCCTCTTGTTCATCTATACTACAATAGAAATGTTAATCTTCCTATTGTTATATGTCAGCCACCAAATGAAGACATTTCTCTTTGAGATTAGCCATATTTATTCCCTAAGTATTTAGATCTATGTGTTTGCTTGGGTTTACCTTGATGAAGGAATATTGAACCAAGCCCCTGAATTATCTCTTTTCAAACTATGTGACATATGGAGTGCAGTAGAAATCCCTACTGATAATCTTCAAAAGCACTCCTCTCGGATGCCCTAGGCACTAACCCCTTTCTCTCAACCCCGAGGTTGTATCTAGGAGGCTTCTACGTCTTCTGAAGCAATTGTGTGACAAGAGATAGAAAAAGCTACAACAGGTCCTATAGCCCCTCAAGATTTATCCATTAAGATTTATACAAGACAAAGGAACCACTGGCATATGTAGTGTTGATTGAGTATGTCCCCAACCCATATGGTGTTAAATATTCTCCCTCGCAGGTATCGGCTCCCGCGAGATCATCAAATCACTCAGCCCTCTCAGCTCATTTGTGGAGTTCTTGTTAGTCACCACATCTCAACATGCATCTAATGCATTAGTTTTAATCATAACATCATTAAAATAATCCACATGTAAACTCTTGCATATCATCATGATAACATAACATTATTGTTAATCACCACATTCTGAATAGTAAAGAAATGCATACTCTTACATGTCATAAAATTTGCATGCAATTACCACATGCTTCACATCATAAAATAACCTCATAAGTTATAACATTAGCATCAAAGACATATCATTAAATCACATAATAAATGAACCGCATGTTAATATACCTCATATCATAACATCATAATTCCTATGCATATCATATCCCTTGTGAGCATACAACATAATTATCATAACAACTAAATAAATAAAAACCACATGTGCATCATTATCCTCATACCATCATAACATGAAACCTCATCCCAACATTATACTCAACAGTCCTACATTGACATAACAATTAACTAAAACCATAACTGAAATCATAGTGTATGACTTAGATGTATCAACAAAATTTAAACAATAAGACATGATTTAGATGCTCCACAAAGTATCTATCTAAGCTAAGTTATGCAATCCTATCTAGTTCACCACATAATTTAATTAAATATATAAGTAAAGTCATGAAAAATAGTATCTACATCCTCCCAGGTAGCTGACCCTAGGCTATATTGGTCCCATTGAACCTTGACTTGCTCAAACTGATGATTCCTGAGTCGAAGAACCCGATGGTCCAGTATACAGAATGGTTCGACCTGAAGGACTCCCTCCTCAGAAACCTGTAATTTCTCAAATTTCAACACATGGGATGGACCAGGTACATATTTTCTAAGAATAGAACCATGAAACACATTATGCATCTTTCTTAGATGGAATGGTAGCTCGAGCTTATAAGCAATCGATCTGATCCTCTCTAGGATCTTAAATGGGCCGAAAAATCTACAGGTGTTATGTGGAATTTACGATTGCGGACAAAGGTAACTTCCCTAGACCTAGTGGACTGGTCTAGAACAATATAAAGAAAAGAATATAGAGTTTCCCTTAGAGAAATTGAAGAATGGAAAGAGACCTACTTGGAATCCATTGCAAGCTTTACTTTCCTCCTTGCTTATAAGCTCCAATCGTAGCTCCAAATGCTATAATTAGGACATGTACATATAACTAAAACAAGCTAGAGATACACAACATCTACGTAGCATAATTCAATTACGCTATTCAATGAATTAGTGGGGCATTGAAATACATGAATGTAAATGTAACACAACACATATAGGAAAACGATATCCTCTTTGTATTAATAGAAATAGGAGAGAGTTTACAACCAAGAATTGTAATTGATCTTATAGAGTTCTCCCCAAGTTGACTTATCCTTCCTTATGACAAAGCACACCTCAATGTCACCCTAATGCATGAATGTAATGACTCCTTTAGATTCAAGGCAATGGCATGAGGGCATAATTAGTCTCCAAAAGTCAACCCTAATGTTGTAGATGGCAATAAATTTATAGGAGAGGGGTAGTAGTTTAGGAGTTACCATAATGAGCTTAAGATCCACTTATGATGGGAATATGAGCTCGGGATAAGAGGTGAAGTCTCCAAGGTAGGATCAGATAGGACTCGAGCTTCTTATCCATGTTAAATTGTTAAAACAACCCCTGGAAGATTCTGGAAGAGGAAGTTTCGAAATATTTTTTAATTTTTTTGAATTTTTAGAATTAGCGCACCTACTCAGTTATGCAGGGTGCACTACAGCACACCCTCAAAAAGGAGAGATTGCACTGCAGCGCAGTTGCTCGGTTATGTAGGGGAATTGGACCAAAAAATATGGTTTTTCAACAGATAGACCGAGAAACTCAGGTTTTTTAGAGAGGTTATTCTTAGGGCTTTGTGTAGGGATGATGATAACATTTTCACGGATGTGGATTGATCCGGTTTTTAGGCCTACTAACCAAATGTGACAAAATGGCCTATAACAGATTTCCCCCTAAAGCGCGAAGTCAAGAACGGTAGTTGATGACTGAAGTGCTTTACCTTGTGACAAGTTAGGATCAAGAACAATTGGTCGAGATCATTATCTGTTACAATACATTTTCATCATGATATCATTGTTGAGGGAGGCATATTGATCTAGTTTAGAATATTATATTGTTGTGCTAAGATCCTCCTCATATCAGAAACAAAATTCTTTCATTGTGCTTAAGGATTCATGAATTTTTTCAAGTGAAATGATGAGCTTTTATGTTAATTTATGAGCAATTTAACATAAAATAAGAGACTAAACAACAACGTAAACATGTACAGAACGTCATCAAAAACACATTATAATAGGAACATGATAAAGGAGTTCACCCCTCCTAGGCTACGTCTCCTTGGTCCAACTTCCAATGGATTGGGCCTCTTTATTATGCTCAAAAGTGTAAAAAGATGTGTTTACAATGCTCAAATGCTTCTGAAACCTACTCCAATGAGTCCAGAATATCCAAAAATGGCTAACTATCCTCTTTTTGCATCCAATTTGGTGGAAAACTGAAGAATTTATGACCTCTCATAGTTTTCCCAATATTCACTCCACAAATTGCACCATTTTCGGTATGATCCTACAATTTCACTCCAAAAAGCACTAATGGGGTGAAAATTTCGTCGTGCGCCAGCCATAAACTATCAGCACCGACAACCCCATCGCAAATCGCAATCGGCAAGAACCAACGGGTCTTATGGTTCATGAACGCAGCGTGGGCGATGTGAGATTATGATAAGTGGCAGACCTGACGGACTATGAACTATAGTATAACTTGTATCACATCCGAAATATATCGCAATCGGCAGAGCCAATGTAAAACATATAACATAACTTTGAATTGTGCGATATACAATTGCGATATTGCAATCACAACCTGATCTTGTTGGGGTCGATTCTGTAACGCGTCCTTGTTGCGATGTGCGATTATGATTATCGCATCACACCCTGGCTTGCTCTAGGGATGATTCTTTAATGTCGACCCACCTATGATATGCTAGTTAAGAACCAACCTGCGGGCGTGGCGGTAAAGCTTGGTGTCACCCTCTCATTGGTCCACCTGTACAACCTTCAACCAATAACATCCTGCCAATTCATGCATGTATGAACATGCAACGTGGCACTCAACCATTCACTGATGAGATTATGGTGCCACCTCAGCTACACAGTCAGCGCCAACTGGGCAGCCTACTAATCAGTACGAACTTCTAACTAGGTTGTCCCCTTTTTTTTCCAAAAAATTACTTGTTTCCCAGAGTGAAAACAACACGTTACTGAAGCCATACGGGGTCCATTTCGCATGAAATGAGTTGCGTCGAATTCAGGATGAAGAGCACTACGTGAGCATTCAGGTTCCACACCATTCTGACAACTTTGATTTTTGAGCATAATTTTGGGCACCTGATCACTCCTCCCCATTGGAAGCCTTTTGGACCCCAAAATATCACTTTCGGATGTCCAGCAGGTGAGGGTACAGTTCCCTCGCTTTTCCAACCTCTATCCATTTGGCTTTTAAAGGATTTGTACCTTTGAGCCCCACTCTAAGATAATCGACACTTCTCCTTTTTGATATCCTTGTTCTTCTGTCAAGTATAGTGTCTTGTTGAAGCTCATCAAGGAATTATGGAGAAAAGTCTTCAATATATGGAATTTGAATATTATCTCCTTGATCTTCAATCAAAGGAGGCTCATACAACCTTAAATTCTCAACATTAACAATAGCATAAATTTGCATATATGAAGGCAAATCCAACCTAAAGGCATTGTTACCGATCTTTTCCAAGATTCTGAATGGACCATATCTAATTGGTTTTAGTTTTTACCTTCTCCTTGGAGCCTCTCTTTGTTAATGTGAAGCCAAACTTCATCACCAACTTTGAACTTGTGATCTTTACGATGCGTGTCGTGCATTGCTTTGTACTTTCCTTGGCTTTTCTCAAGCTATTCTTGAACCTTTTGGTGTACTAATTGAATTTGTTCAATGAGCTTTCTTGCTTTGTCTATGTCGCTATGACCTTCAATAGCAACAGCTTTGCCAAAAATAAAATCCAAAGGAGATTTAGGCAAGTATCCCAAGCATGCCTCAAATTGTGAAGTTTGAGTTGAAGAGTGCTTGGCTCAGTTGTAAGCATGTTGAATATAGTGTAAATGTTCATCCCACAACTTAGGATGCTTGTTGCAATACCCACGAAGAAGACGTATCATTGTTTTGTTCACCACTTCTGTTTAACCATCTGTTTGTGGATAAAAAGTTGTACTCTTTTTCAATTTGGTGTCCATGAATCCCCACAAGCTTGAACAAAAATTCCCAACAAAGAGAGAATCTCGATCACTAACAATGGATGTGGGCAATCCAAAATGCACCCAAACATTCTAAAAGAATAACTGAGAAATTTGTTCAGCTATAACTTGCTTTTTACATGGCATCAAAATACACATTTTGCTGAACCTATCCACAACTACATTAAAATAATCATGACCTCTTTTTGACAATGGAAGACCTCCTACAAAATCCATAGAAACACTCTACCACGATCGTGAAGGAACCGAAAGTGGTGTGTACAATCCTAGCTTCCTATTACTAGGCTTACTAATTGCACATAATGAACATCCTTTAATAAAATGAGACACACTTTCAAGAATACAAGGCCAATAATAATAACTTTGTAGATGTGCCACCATCTTACTTACACCGAAATGACCAGCAATAAGAGAAGTATGTGCCTCTCTTATGATGTTAACTCTTTCTCCCTGTGGAATACAAAGCTTGCCAAGATGGTACAACAAGTTATCATGCAAATGATAATCCAATTCCTCTACTTGGTTACCTTGACTCAAGCTTGCATAAACATTTTGAAAGTCATTATCTAATGCATATTGCTCAATATAACTTTCATGTAAAACAAAATTATGCTTGAGTAAAGTAGTTGCACTAACAATAGGCCTATAAAGCATATCAACAACTTTATTGTAGATACCTTTCTTATACCTCATTACCAAGTGTAATTGTTGAAGAAAACCCATCCATCAGAAGTGCCTTGATTTCTACAACTTTGATTGAGATTGCAATGGTTGATGATCAGTGTGAAGGATTGTTTCCTTACTCATCAAGTAGTGTTTCCATTTTTTCACACTTTGCACCAATGCATACAATCCCTTGTCATATGTAGGATAGTTAATCACTGCACCATTAAAAGTTTCTGAATGAAAATAGATAGGCTTACCATGTTGCATGAGGACTGCACCCACAACATAGTCACTAGCATCAGTCTGAATCTCAAATTACTATCTCAAGTCTGGAAGTGCAAGTACTAGAGTTGTATTGATATTTTCCTTCAATGCATCAAATGTCTTTTGTTGTCTTCCTCCCCATTGAAAAACCTTTTTCACACTTGTCAATGCATGCAAAGGAGTGACTATAAGAGAAAAATTAGCAATGAATTTCCTCCAATATTGGGCTACTCCCAAAAAACTTCTTACCTCAGTAACTTTCTTGGGCCGTAGCCAATTCACAATGACATCAACCTTGGAGGGGTATATTTTCAACTCACCTCCTCCAACAATATGACCCAAGTAAACTAAAGAAGCTTTTCCAAACTCACACTTTGACATTGTAAGATACAACTGTTATTTTTTCAAGACATCGAGTACTTTTCTTACATGCATGACATGTTCATCACAAGATTTACTGAAAATTAAGAATTCATCTAAGTAGACTATGACAAACTCATCAATAAATGGCCTCAACACATCATTCATCACACACTTGAATGTAGCAGGAGCATTACATAAACCAAAAGGCATAACTAGCCATTCAAACAAACCTTGTTTTGTTTTGAATGTTGTCTTCCAAATTTCTACTTCAGCTATTCTAATTTGATGGTAGCCACTTCTAAAGTCTAGCTTAGTAAAATACTTTGCATATTTCAATTTATCAAGTAAATCATCCATTATAGGTGGTGAGTAACGGTTCTTTACCGTAATCTTCTTCAATGCACGAAAGTCCACACACATGTGCCATGTTCCATCCTTCTTTGGCACTAAGATAATAGGTGAACCACATGGCAAGGAAGATGGTCTGATGATCCCTTTATTCAAAAACTCTTTAATTTGCTTCTTAATTTATATGCTTTCCACCACTAGCATCCTGTACATGCCAATGTTAGGAAGAGGACAATCTTGTTGCAACTGTATCTCATGTTGGATTCCTCTCTTGGGAGGTAATCCCTTTGGTTCCTGAAACATCTCATCATATTGGTTCACTACGTCAACCAATTTAGATTTCAAATTTGAATCACAAAATTTTAAAGCTTCATTATCAACATCATTCTTGGGTTTGATCATTAGAAGCACAAAATTCTTGCTCAAATTCACTAGTCTTTTCATCTGCCCTGCATTAATAAGCAAAAGATTTATTTTCTTGCTATGAGCTCTCACAATATATTCTACTCCATCTTTGAATAAATGATATTTTTTTCATGTCTATGGAAGATAGTTTTTCTGTCATAAACGTACGGGCTGCCCAAAACTATGTCACAGATATCTAACGGCACAACATCAAGCTCCACTTCATTTATGAAATTTGCATTAATGGCGAATTTCAGTTTACACTTTCTAGTAACTTGCAATTGTGCATTGTCACACACCCATCCAAGTGGATATGGTTTATGATGTGGAACGGTTTCCAAGTTTAAACTTTTGACAATGTTTTCAGAGATAAGATTGGCTTGAGAGCCACTATCGAAAATCATATCAATCTTGTTATGTTTTGAGATCACCCTTATGTGAAAAAGTTCTATTCCCCTCTTTTCGTTTGGAGTTTCATTTTGTGAGTTTGAAGAGCTAGTGCTAGCAATGGATTCTTTTCATTTTAACCCCGTGGTTGTGATTTTAGTTTCATCACCCGAATCAAATCCCAAATCCTGTTGAGTGGTTGCAGTTGTCTTTTGTTTTCCCTTGTTGTTGTTTCTCTTTGGTCTCATTTCAGGATGAAGTTTCCAATAGTGTGCTTCATCATGACCCTCCCTGGAACAATATTTGTTGTAACTTTCTCTCCTTCTTTTTTGATAGACACATTTTTATTTGCCTTCCCTTTGAAATCCTTTTCATTTCCTTTACTCTTAAATGGTTTTTTACTACCTTCTTCTGGGTGTTTTTCCCTCTTGCCTCAAGATGAGTGGCTTGCACACACACATCATCTAGATTATTGGGATTAAACATTGACATAGTATGCCTAAGGTAACTGTGTAAACACCCTATGTACTTCAGCAATGTGTTATGTGATTGCAAATCTACACTTAACATCAAAGACCTTTTTCTGAATTCTTGGGTGTAATCTTGCACATTTTGACCTTTAAGATGTCTAAAGCTCTGCCAATCCATGATGGATTTCTACATATAAGCTAGAGGGTAGAATTGTATTTTGATTTTAGCAATGAAATCATTCCAATAAATTGAGATCTTACCATTTTTTTTAATCTCCTCTTGGGTCTTTGATTCCCACCATACCATTGTTGCACCTGTTGGAAATAATACTGAGAGGGGGGCGGGGGGGGGGGGGGGTGAATTAGTATTAGCAAATCGCTAAATTTTTCATTTCCATACTTAGATTCATATACGCTACTTCAGTTAAGGGAACCCGCATGCACACGCAGCTGTGTTTAGTGCAACTAGCATATATCCAGTAAACTTATGATTCAGTTAATCCATTATATGTTGATCTTTAATCAGTGCATCAGAACTTCATTAACCATATGAACAGTAAACAGGTGCAGTAAAATAGAACAGATCATCACACATAAGAAGCACACATGAACACGATGATATAAGGTGGAAACCCAATGCGGGACAACAGCCACCTGCTGTTGTTTTCTTTAAAATAAGAAAAACTTGTTTACAATCTTGTACTGACACAGACTCATACCAGTACGCAGGCACCCACCTGCAGAAGGCTACAACTTTTTATGGTTCTCCAGCTACTTCTGGAAGGGAGCTGCAACCCCCTAGCTCTTGTACTAGCCAATCCATTTACTAGTACGTAGGCGTCGGCCTACAGAAGGCTACTACCTTCTCTTTTCTTCCAAGGGCCACGTTTCATTAATTTTCAGACTGGATCCATAAATACAAAACAATCACCACTACAATACAATCATCAACTACACCTGCATCATCAATCTCTGAATCACCCAATACTGAATCACTGAAACCCTGTCATCAAAACACAGTAACCAGAACACAATGCAGAACGCAAAACTCTGCAACAACAACCAGACCCAACTGCGACTTCAAATATCATACTTCATACTGTATATGCGACTCTGATGAGCCAAACCTGCGTGTATATGTGCTTTTACCAAATCAAACCCGTGTACACATCTGCAAATATTAACTCAGAACTTTGCAGCTATACCAGACATCGGTCATACCTAGATCATAGCATTTATACAATAAAACATGCGTCAATAATTCAGATCTAGTCTATCCATGATCAAACCACATAATGATAATACATTCCAAGCCTTATGATCCTGATCCATCATCCATCATCAACCGCATAGGTGCTTCCTTGGTTCAGATCAAGCAAAGCATCACAAACCCATAACTAGCATACTAGATCTCACACTTCATCAGATATTCAATCCTTGCACACTTGCCCTTCTTGGCCTAATGATCTTCTCCTTATATAGGTTTTGGCCTCTCTCAATACCATGGTCCAAAACCATATAGGACCAATACCTTGGACCCAATACTTGGGGTCAATACCTCGGACCAAATACCATGGACCAAATATCACGAACTAAAACTTAGTTTTCCAACATGTACATGCCTTTCCTTATGTGAAACTACGTGTGTACATATACGTGCCTTTTGTTCTGCTAACCCACGTGTATACGCACTTTCATCAAGGTTAACATGTGTATACCTCTCTCTGATCGTTAATTCTTTGCTCTTGACCTGTTGTACTATGATCTGTCATCTGAGTGAGTTGCCATCAAGGACAACACCTGTATCATACCTCTGAGTGAGTTGCCATCAATGACAACACCTGTATCATACCTGAATCATAATTCCAACAATCTCCCCCTTTGGACTTGATGGCAACAACCACACCAAGTCACTCTCCCCCTTTGACATCAAGGGCAAAGGGTGAACCAAGATATCCTCTTCCTTGATATACATTTTGCTGTCCATACTCCCCCTGAGTACCTACTGAAATCTCTAACTGAGCTCCCCCTTTTGTACATGCCAAGATGTACCAATCCGTCTATGCTCCTCCTGAGAACATGCAAGGTCTGAAAAGCATAACATGACTCTATACAGACATTGCCAATGACCTTCCTAAGGACTCATACATACATCAATCTCCCAACCAAGTGGGAATACACCATTTTTTACTCATCCACCCAACCAAGTGGGGATATACCAAAAGTTTATACATGACTCAAAAATAAGAAACATTACATCATCCATCCCATGCATAGTGGGGTTACAAATCAAAGACCAACAATCTAATCAAGACCATGATAGTCATTAGCAACTATCATACACCATATATGATCTGCACCATAAGCATCAGCATCCAGCCCTGTAACCTGCAATACCATTCTTTTGACCAACCAGCAAGATGTATCGTTTAGCCTCATAAGTATCATCACCAAAGACTTCTAACCATAATGCCAACAATGCATTATTTGAAGTATATGCTCCCCCTGAACCGTTGTCATGCCATCATCAAACAGTGACTGAACCATATCAGACTTCTGAACTGTTGCTTTTCTTCAGAACATCATATACGCGACTGTGCAGTGTCTAACTCACGTATATACGCGACTTTTCTTCATGAAACCTACATATGAGATTTAGAACACGGATGTTCCACACTTTCTGCTTCCTTTGAGTCTATGATGTCTGTATGTTCTGCTATGCCACATATTTCTGGCTGTACTTCCTTTTTCTTCCATATCTTCAATTGTGATGATGTTTTCTCCTTTTGGTATGGTGTCCAAAATCTTCTCCTACATTCCTTTGCTATATGTCCAAGCTTGTTACATGCATAACATCTTACATGTCTCATATTCCTCTTATTGTAGTCAATGGCTTTGTGACCAAACATATTTCAAGCAAAACAATATCCCTTGAAGTACCTGGAATGTGATGATCTTTCTGTGTGATGGTCTTGAACCATTCTACTTCTGCATCTGGCTGCAACATGTCCAAGATTATGACATACATAACATTCAACATTATTCATCGGAGGAAATAATCATCTATCACTTCCACAGTTAGGAGCAAAAGATTTTCTTTGAGGAATTTCTTTCCTTGGCTGTTGATGGGGTTGTCCTCTCATCTCCTTGTTGAGCATTTCAGATTTCTCATTAGAGTTCCTTGCCTCACCTTGTGAGCTAGATTCACCTTCAATAGATTCATAAAAACCAAGACCAGTTTTGATAGCAGGCAACCTTTGACTACTAAGAATATCATCCAAAATCTTAGTACTGTCTTGAAATCGTAATAGTTTATCCTTTTCTTCTAATTTACCTTTCAAGATATTTACCTCAACCTGATGTTGTTCTTCCTTTTCCAGACATTGCTTCTTCAAAATTTCTTCAGACTTTCTTCCTTCTTCCACTTGTTGCCTTAGTTTGAGAATCTCTTTTTCTTGTTCTTCATTCAGCTCCTGCAGCATTTGACGAATTCTAAAGGCACATTCCAGCTGAGCTTTTAAGCTGATAACTTCTTCTTTGAGGGCACTCTCCCTTTTGCTAAGTAGATCTTGTTGATCTATGATTTTATTTGATGCTCCATTTGCTTATTCATCATCAATATGAGGTGATTCAGAATCTGAATACTTACTTTCACCTAATGGCAGGCTGTCACTGTTCCTTTGCACTATCTTCCTCCTCTGACATGCTTTCTTTCCCATTGTTCTATGGATCTCCTTCAAGCGATCAAGCTTCTACCAAAGGACCTGCTTTGATACCAATCGTTGGAAATAATACTGAGAGGGGGGCTGAATCAGTATTAGAAAATCACTTACTTTTTCATTTCCATACTTAGATTCATATACACTACTTCATTTAAGGGAACCCGCGTGCACACGCAGTTGTTGTTTAATGCAACTAGCATATATCTAGTAAACTTATGATTCGGTTAATCCATTATATGTTAATCTTTATTCAGTGCATCAGAACTTCATTAACCATATGAACAGTAAACAGGTGTAGTAAAATAGAATAGATCATCACACATAAGAAGCACACATGAACACCATGATATAAGGTGGAAACCTAATGCGGGACAAAAACCACCTGCTGTTATTTTCTTTAAGATAAGAAAAACCTGTTTACAATCTTGTATTGGCACAGACTCATACCAGTATGCAGGCACCCACCTGCAGAAGGCTACAACCTTTTCTCATTCTCTAGCTACTACTGGAAGGGAGCTGCAACCCCCTAGCTCTTGTACTAGCCGATCTGTTTACTAGTACGTAGGTGCCGACCTACAGAAGGCTACTACCTTCTCTTTTCTTCCAGGGACCACGTTTCATAAATTTTCAGACTGGATCCATAAATACAAAACAATCACCACTGCAATACAATCATCAACTACACCTGCATCATCAATCTCTGAATCACCCAATACTAAATCACTGAAACCCTGTCATCAAAACATAGTAACCAAAACACAGAGCAGAACACAAAACTCTACAACAACAACCAGACCCAACTGCAACTTCAAATATCATACTTCATACTGTATACGCGACTCTGATGAGCTGAACCTGTGTGTATACGCGCTTTTACCAAAGCGAACCCGCGTACACATCTGCAAATATTAACTCAGAACTTTGCAGCTATACCAGACATCAGTCATACCCAGATCATAGCATTTATACAATAAAACATGCGTCAAAAATTCAGATCTATTCTATCCATGATCAAACCACATAATGATAATACATTCCAAGCCTTATGATCCTGATCCATCATCCATCATCAACCGCATAGGTGCTTCCTTGGTTCAGATCAATCAAAGCATCACAAATCCATAACTAGCATACTAGATCTCACACTTCATCAGATATTCAATCCTTGCACACTTGCCCTTCTTGGGCTAATGATCTTCTCCTTATATAGGTTTTGGCCTCTCTCAATACCATGGTCCAAAACCATATAGGACCAATACCTTGGACCCAATACCTGGGGTCAATACCTCAGACCAAATACCATGGACCAAAACTTAGTTTTCCGACATGTACGCGCCTTTCCTTTTCTGAAATTGCGTGTGTACATATATGCGCCTTTTGTTCTACTAACTCACGTGTATACGCACTTTCATCAAGGTTAACATGCATATACCTCTCTCTGATCATTAATTCTTTGCTCTTGACCTACTGTAATATGATCTGTCATCTGAGTGAGTTGCCATCAAGGACAACACCTGTATCATACCTCTGAGTGAGTTGCCATCAAGGAAAACACCTATATCACAATGCCAACAACACCCTCCATTCTCAAGGAAGCTAACTAAATATTTATGTCATCCTCTTGAAGGTTTCTAATCTTGCAATAAACCTCCAACTGATGAATCTAATTATCAAGATTATTTGCATTCACTTCACCATTATACATGGGCATCTCAAATTTAACATCAAAATTTAAAAAAGGTGATTTACCAGTTCCTTTTGAAGTATGATGATGAGTATGAGTAAGGGTTGTGTTAGTGGAAGAGGGTGAAGATGCTTGTGAAGAAGGAGATGAAGAAGATGGTGGAGTGGGTGGAGGTTTGTCTCCATTTCATTACCTCCTTTTCCATTACCTATTTTTCCATTACCTCCTCCTGAAGATTCTTCTCCTTTGGGAGGTTTGCAACTTTCCCCTTGCAACCTGATATTCCTCTCTTCATAGAGGACCTTCACCATCTCTGTCATATCAAAGAAAACCTTTCTAAAGGTCTTCTCATCTTCTATCATGTTCGTAGTTTCTCCTTCATGAGACATGATCTCTGGAGTCTCAACTACAACTTGAGGCTGAACTGGTGTTGGAGATTGTGGCAACCTTGCTCTCCTTCCCCTTGAACCAACTTCAGGGCTTCCAACCAGCTTCCCTTCTCCTCTTTTGAGTTTTAACCTTGTAAGCATGGCATAAAATTGCAAACAGTTAAATCCTTCTTTCACAAAGAAAAACTAATTCTCTAATACCAAAATGATATGATTTATAATATTAGATTGTTGTGCTAAGATCCTCCTCACATTAGAAACAAAATGCTTTCATTGTGCTTAAGGATTCATGAATTTTTGCAAGTGAAATGATAAGTTTTAATGTTAATTTTATGAGCAATTTAACATAAATAAGAGACTGAACAACAGCATAAACATGTACAGAACATCATCAAAAACACATTACAATAGGAACATGATAAAGGAGTTCACCCCTCCTAGGCTACGTCTCCTTGGTCCAGCTTCCAATGGCTTGGGCCTCTCTATTATGCTCAAAAGTGTAAAAATATGTGTTTACAATGCTCAAATTCTTTTGAAACCTGCTCTAATGAGTCCATAATGTCAAAAAATGGCTACCTAGCCTCTTTTTGCATCCAATTGGTGGAAAACTGAAGAGCTTATGACCTCTCATATTTTTCCCAAAATTCGCTCCACAAATTACACCATTTTCGGCATGATCCTACAATTTTGTTCCAAAAAGTGCTAATGGGACGAAAAATTTTCCGCACAACAGCCATAAACTATCGGCACCGACAGCCCCATCACAAATCGCAATCAGTAGGAACCAGCAGATCTTATGGTTTTTGAACGCAACATGGGCGATGTGTAATTGCAATAAGTGGTGGACCCGACGGACTATCAACTGCAGTATAACTTGTATCACATCTGGAATATATCGCAATGGGAAGATCCAGGGTAAAACATATAATATAACTTTAAATTGTATGATATGCGATTGTGATATTGCAATCGCAACATGATCCTGTCGAGGCCGATTCTATAACACTTCCCTGTTGCGATGTGTGATTGCGATTATCGCATCGCACCCTAGCTCTGATTCTTTAACGTAAACCCGCCTGCGATATGCTAGTTAAGAACCAACCTGCGGGTGTGGTGGTAAAGCTTGGTGTTGTTGTGGTTGAGGTCATGGGTTCGACTCTGGCCTCCCCACATAAAAATTTATTCGACTTTTGAGAGGGAATGTGGCGGCCTCTGGGTTTGCCACGTGTCACCTTCTCATTGGTCCACCTATATAGCCTTCAACCAATAGCATCCTGCCAACTCATGCCTATACGAACGTGCCACATGGAACTCAAACATTTGTTGATGATATTATGGTGCCACTTCAACTACATAGTCAGCTCCAACTGGGAATCCTAGTCAGTAGTACAAACTGTTGACTGGGTTGTCCCCTTTTTTTCCAAAAAAATACATGTTTGACAAAGTGAACAGAATGTGTTTCTAAAGCCATACTGTGTCTGTTTCACGTGAAATGAGTTGCACCGAATTTAGGATGACGAGCACTACGCAATCATTTAGGTTCCACACCATTTTGGCAACTTTGATTTTTGATAATTATTTTGAGCACCTAATCACATACCCATGCTCAACACATAAGCTAGAATTACATGTACAATGATCAAGAAGTAAGAAGTCGCGACCACTAATGATAGAGAGTTGACCCATGCTTGGATTACTATGTCTATGATCATAGCCATTATACTTTGTAATCTTGTATTAATCCTAAAAGGGTAGCCCAGATGGATGGATCTAGATTTGGGGTCTTCTATCTCATTCACTCGATTTTCCAATGTACAAGTCTTACCATGTGAATAAATGAGTTGGAGTCAAACATGGTAGACACCATCTAATTACTAGCCAATGATGTAAGTCGTTATCAAACATGAGAGAAACCATTGATGATGTTAATGGTTCTCAAGGCACCAAAGTACAATATGTATGGTGTGAATGAATGAGTTGAAGTAGAACAACACACAGCATATTTCGGTCGAAGGCCAATGATGTAAACCTATCGCCGAAAGCAAGGAAACTTGACATTGATGTCTGCAAGCCCCAAGGTACCAAAGGGAGTTTCTAAGTCAACTTCTTGGATAATAAGTTGATGTCAAAAAGAAGCTTTCGTCTGAAATCTTGATACATATTTCGTGTCGTTGATGGGGGATACAATACCCATTTCCGTAGAACTCTTTTATGCGGAATTTACGACTGCGGACAAAAGTATCTTCCCTAGACCTAGTGGACTGGCCTAGAATAGCAAAAAGAAAAGGATATATATTTTCCCTTAGAGAAATTAAAGAATGAAAAGAGGCCTACTTGGAATTCGTCGCAAGCTTTACTTTCCTCTCAGCTTGTTAGCTCCAATCATAGCTCCAAATGCTATAATCATAACCCTGCACATACAACCAAAATAAGCCAAGGATCCACAACATCTATGTAGCATAATTCAATTACTCTATTCAATGAATCAACGAGGCACTGAAATACATGAATGTAAATGTAACACAACACATATAGAAAAACAATATACTCTTTGTATTAATAGAAATAGGAGAGAGTTTACAACCAAGAATAGTAGTTTATCTTGTAGATATCTCCCCAAGTTGACTTGTCCTTCCTTGTCACAAAGCACACCTCAATGTCACCCTAATGCATGAAGATGATGACTCCTTTAGATTCAAGGCAGCAGCATGAGGGCATAATCAATGTCCAAAATCCAACCCTGATGTTGTATATGGGAGTAAATTTATAGGAGAGGGATAGTAGTTTAGGATTTACCATAATGAGCTTGAGATCCACATATGATGGGAGGATGAGCTCAAGGGATAAGAGGTGAAGTCTCCAAGGTAGGATCAAATAGGACTCAAGTTTCTTATCCAAGGTAAATGGTTAAAAGAACCCCTCGAATCTTCTGGAAGAGGAAGATTTGGAATATTTTTTAATTTTTCTGAATTTCTAGAATCAACGTGCCTACTTAGTTATGAAGGGTACATTGTAGCGCACCCTCGGAGAATGAGAGACTACACTGCATTGCAGTTGATCAGCTATGTAGGGTGCGTTGGGCCCAAAAATATGGTTTTTCATCAGATAGACCCAAAAACTTAGGATTTTTAGAGAGGTCATGCTTAGGGATTTATGAATGGATGATGACAAAGTGTTCACGGATGTTGATTGATCTGGTTTGTAGGCCTATTGACCAGATGTGAAAAAATGGCCTATAACAGATTGCCCCCTAAAGCGCAAAGTCAGAAATAATAGCTGATGACTGAAGTGCTTTACCTTGTGACAAGTTTGAATCAAGAACAACTAGTCAAGATCATTATCTATTACAATACATTTTCATCATTATATCTTTGTTGAGGGAGGCATACCCATGCTCAGCACATAAGCTAACATTACATGTACAATTATCAATAAGTTCATCCACTAATAATAGAGAGTGTACCCTTGCTTGGATGAATGTCTTGTGATCATAGTCATCATACTTTGTAATCTTGTATTAACCCTAAAACCACAGCCCAGATGGATGGAACTAGATTCGGGGTCTTCTATCTCGTTCGCTCGATCATCCAATATACAAGTCTAACCAAGAAAATAAATGACTTGGAGTCGAACATGGTAGACACCATTTGATTACCGGCCAATAATGTAAGTCGTTAACATACGCGAGAGGAACCACCAATGACATTAATGGTTCTCAAGGTATTGCAGTACAATCTATATGGTGTGAATGAATGAGTTGATGTCGAACACCACACGGAATCTTTCAGTCGAAAGAAAATGATGAAATTATGTTGCCGAGAGTGAGGAAACTTTCCATTGATGTATGCAAGATCCAACGTACCAAAGGGAATTTCTAAGCCAACTTCCTAGATAATGAGTTGATGTCGACAGGAAGCGACCCATCATAGGAGGGCCTTGATGTATCCCCCATCAACGATATGAAACAGGCATCAATATTTGAGACAAAAATGATGTTGATGTGGAACTGGTTTAGGAACTACATACATGAAATGAAGGCTTAGGAGTATCGTAGTAGATATCAACTAAAGGACATCTCTTGAACATATTGGCGATATTGAATGGAGTTGGAAACATTGACCCAAAACCGAAAGTGAAGGCTTTGATATGGTTTGATGAACCATAGAGACAAGCATATTTCCCAACCCAACAATCATGAAGATGAAGTGAAAGAGCGTCATATTCAAGACTCATTGCCAATAATAGGTAAAGTGTGATGTTTTCCAATTTCCCCAACCATTTCTGGTTAGTACCTCTTTATTTATGACAAGCTTGAGGAGGATAACATATGCTTGATTTGTAAGTTCATCCTTCGGATGAATCCCTCTGAGTATTTTAACAAACCGGTCCCATCATGTTCGTCGATTCCATCATTGCTTGATGCTTTTACAAGTCCAGCAAAGGTCTAACTCGGATACTTTTTCATGTTTAGAGAGTTTGAAAAAGTGGCGAAAAAATAAAACTCCAAAAGTTCATTTTCGTAAATATGTCTCTTGAGTCTGAAAAGGTAGAAAACAATACTCAGGAGAACCTCTTAGCCATGTTCGACTAAGGTATTCCTTTTTCATAAATAGTCTATCCCAATCCAGAAAAGGGTTAAACTCGCACTGAGTAGACATCCTTTCATTTACTTTAACGATTTCGAAAAGACAAGTGCTCGAAAATATTTTCATGTTTTGCGAGTCTGAAAAGAGTTGAAAGAGGACTCCTCCTGGAGGAATGAGTGGTATAAAGGGTATGACCTGGTTTCGGTCCTGATGGAACTTGCTCAAAACACATAAAGGTCAAGAGGTTGGCTAATAAGACCTCTTATCACAACAGTTCCTCAGGAAAGAGTAAAACAACCAAGTGAAAGCGTATGATCGGACAAGCAGATGGTGACGATGGAATGAGAAAACCAAGGCTCATCTGGAAAAATCAGGCTGATAAAAATGGCAATCACAAGAGGTAGGATGAAAATGGTTTCATTTTTACACAAGCTTGAAACATAGGAAACCTATGCTTGAGAATACGTGAAGATGGTTTCATTTTTTCACAAGCTTGAAACATGAGAAAACCTATGCTTGAAATAAGTTTGCATGCCCCCTTATAATGACTCAATTCTAGGCACATGCCCCCAAGCTTCATTTCATTTGCTTAAGTCAAACTAATGGTTTCTAGGTGGATGGAATGAAGGTTCATTTATGAGATCAAGTGAAAGACTCAACTAGGAATTTACGATATCTAATAAAAGACTCGAATTGGAAGGAGATTTGTTTCATTTTATAACAAGCTTGACATGAAAAGAACTATGCTCATGGAACATTGTTTAATTTTTTAACGAATTTGACATAAGAAAATGAACTCTTCTCAGGGAACCTGTTGTAGCGGCTACAACCACCCTCCAAAATTTTTCCTTAGCTTCGTTTTGGAACCTCCCTACCAACCTTTCACAGCAGCATGTCTTACTTCGTCAAGTACACAAGTTTTAGTGATTTTCTTGCAGAAAGGAAGCCTGTCTATCAAAGCTTGATGCATTCTCCTCACGGGTTGTTTCTCAGACTTGGTCCAGTTGCAGGCTGACCAGCTCCCTCAAGAAATTGCACAATTCAGTCTGGCAGCCTGCTGGGCTCCATAATTGCGCAATTCTACCAGTCAAGCTTCATCCAAAAAATTTCACAATTCCTCCCAGCAAGGTTGCTCAGCCCAGGAATTGTGTAATCTTGGGTAGCAGTCAGCTGCTCTGCCCAGAAATTGCACAAATCTCCTGGGAAGTCAGCCCAACTCCCTTCCTGAAATGCACATTTTCTCCCAGCAGTTGAGCATGCTCTTGCATGTGCAGTTGGTTTGACCAATTCCACCTGGGACAAAGGAAACTTGACTTGCATGCATGGGCTGCTTTTTCCTAGAATAGAAAAATCAACATGCAAAAAGCATCCCTAGAGTTTAGGGAGATATTTTTAGCAGCTGGAGTTTACATGCAAAGATTGTTTTAGAATCTTTCCTCCAAGTGTTTTTTTTCCTAGATTTGTGGCATACACATCATGAGCTTCAAACTTATTTATTCGATGCTTCAAAGCTCATTTCTTCACATTGATCTTGGAGCTCTAACATCCCACAGCACATCTAGGACTCTTCGACACATACAGCTCAGCTATTCACGGGTAAGTGGTCTCAACTTCTATTTTACAGTATTTCTGTCGATTTTTGTGTTTTCACTTGTATGAGTGTTGTTTGCTTGATTTCTTTGAACGCTTGTTGTCGTTTACATGCATACTAGCTTGTACTAGCACCATTCCAGTTTTCATTAAAAACTCACTGTTGTTGCATGCATGAAACTATTTTGCACGAATGGTCACTGATTCGGCAACTCGCCTCACCCACATGCATGATGTTCTATTCTCTAAATATTTCATTCATTGTTTGCATGCACGATCATTTGCTTCTACTTACACTCAGTATCACCATGCATTCACTTTCACATTTGCTTTCAGTTGTCCATCGGAGGGTCTAGGAAGCCTTGGCCCGAACTCTACCTCACCAAGACAATATTACACAATCCTAAGAGGGAAGGCTCTCTCTTCCCCTCAGGAAATGTGCATTTCTACCCAAAAGTTTTTCCCCATGCCTACTTTGCACAATTCTAAGGGACAGTGACTGTTGGCCCAGAAAATTTCACAATGCAGTCACTGAGCTTGTAGCCATTGCCAGCTAAAATTTTGCATTACGCAATTCCAGCAGTCAGTAGCCAGCCTGGATTGCACATTGCGCAATTCCAGTAGCCATTCATCCCTCCCAGACAGCCCAAACTGCCTTTTGCGCAGTTCTGGCAGCTAGTCAGCCATCCTCCCAGAAGAAATTACGCAATCTTTGCCTATCAATCCCCAAGTATGTGTTATGTCGTTCCTGAATTTGCTTTGGATTTCGCTAACAGATTTCTTGCCATGCATGTCGCTTTGTCTCCATATCTAGCAGGTGTTCCTTCAAGATCAATGGCCTTCAAGAGAGCGGGATCAAAGGACACTGATGGAAGTGCAACCGGAGTAGTGGTTGAGTGAGTGTCTGCAAGTCTACCGATCTACGAAGATACCAAGTTGATTCTAGACAAGGACATCAAACTAAAATGGCAAGAGGTCAATGATGCATTTGCAGGCACATTTGGGGAAGACCTCGAAGACCGCCAGGTATATGTGAACATCCACAAGTCCGACTTATACCGGATTGCATGTAGATACCTCGTGTTCCCATGCACGGACATGATACACTGGATCATCTTGAACATTGATCCCGAGACGATGACCTTGAGCAGTGTCAGTGGGACAAAGATTACAACCTTCAAAGCATAGGATTATGATGAGATGTATCAGATGTCGAAGCTCGTAACTATCATGGAGACTCCCTTCAGCTTACCCAGCAACAATGCCAACTCCAGAGACATTCTGAAGAACTAGGTAAAGGAGTCGGCTAGATTCAAGATGACACCCAAGCAGATCTACAAGACGAAGATATTGCAGAAGGCGTATCAATACTTGGTCATCTTGGCATGTCGACTATATGACCAAGAAAGCATGAAAACCTTCCCACAGAGTTGGGTGATCGCGCTGGACCAACTGGCCAGAGAGGGCAAACAATGCAATTGGTCTGACATGTTGGCTCATCAGCTGAAGGAACAGGTAACAAGGGCTTGACAGCCGAAAAAGGTATGCAAGCAAAAATATACATGTCCACCTACATCTTGGATGCAGTCTGTGCCCGATAGGAATTCCCGGACTTGAAGTGGGCATGGTCACCAGCGAAGATTGTTGTGAACACTTATTGTAAGATTTTGTCCAAATGTAGCTTCAAAGGAGTTATCACACGGTTGTCCGATCATTTTGTCACCCTGGTTTACAAGATGATATTCAAACAGGATCCACCCTGCATGTCGATGGCAGCAATGGAGGCACTGATAGACATAGCTGATTGGTATGCCTCACCGTCTGGCACCTTCATACAGATGTATAGTGCATAGAAGCCTCTGCATGTTCTACCGAAGTTTGCCTTAGACGTGCTCATCATGCAGGAAGTAGCATATCACATCTCAGCAGGATTGACAGCTAGGCTGCACCGGAAGAAGAAGGCACCTTGGCCCACTCTTCCGCTGCGCATTGGGTTATATGAGATCTAGAGTTTCAAGCATGTGGATGTCGAAGAAGAGTAGATGAATAAGTATCCATTTGACCTCTGAAGCTACAGTCAGTATGACCCACATTGTCTTATGAAAGATCACTGCACGGGGGTACAGTTCAATTGGATCCACAGGGAATTTCATTGGGCAGAGGAGGACCCGTGGAGATATTTCTACATTTTCTCCAGACCCAATGAATAGGTCGGCTTCGTTGTGGAATGGTTAGTGAAGCAACATGAAGCAGCATCTCGGAGAGCACCAAAAGCAGCAGCAGCAGTTGAGGTGAACATACCAGTGCGTGACAAAGGCAAGAGGAAGATTATCGATCACATGGAGGAAGAGCAAAGCTGCAAGTTTTGAGAAGATCCACTTGTGGAGAAAGCAGCTTTGGCCATAGAGGCGAAGAGGCAAAAGCGCGACAAGCGAAACGCACAAAGGCAAAGAGAGAAATGGAGAATGGAGGAAATAGAGAAGGAGTTGCATGAGTTGAAGGAGCAACTCCAAAAGGAACAGGAGCTACGCAAATAGGAGAGGGAAGTGCAGCAGCAACAGGTATAGTAGGGGGTGCAACATGTGTAGAAAGATGAAACAGCACCTATATAGGTAGTGGACTCATCAGAACAGTTGGCATCAGGGAAACAGGGTGACCCATCGTAGGAGCAAGACTTCGCTTAGGAGATAGAGCAAGTGCTTGAATAGATGGATACGGACATGGAGTATCAGGAGTTAGAATAGGACATCGACCTCATGCCTCACCACTAAGAGGTCAACCCACCAGCTTCACTGCATCTAGAATATGAGCAAGTCCCAAGCGACCAAGGACACACTAAGATTCTTGGAGATCAATCGGAAGGAGAGATGCACAACATCTCATTCGACGAATCTCAACATAGAGTTGTGAAATCTCGTAGAGTGTCAACTCTGGAAGATCATACATCTCCTGCACGGTATGAGGAATGAGTGATCGTGTTTGACATGCACAAACATCCAGCAGCCTTGGTCGATGCCACTAGATGATATGTTAAAGCCACTAGCTCAAGTGTTCGCTTTCTGATAGTTGAGAATGAGTGGATGGCTAAGGAACTATAAATGGCCAAGCAAGGAGGAGAGTTGGTGACAGTGTTCGCCTGAGCAGAACTGAAGAAGGCAATACTAGATGAAGTATTGTCCCTTGACACAGTTATGCGAGTGTTGTATTCCAAGTTTGGTACCGTGCATAAGGTAGTCGTCCATCTCAACGAATGGAAGAAATGATGTGCCAGAAGAGCATGTATCTTGTCGAACGTGCATGTTGTTGTTGATTACATGCAAACATGGACGATGAGATATAAGGGAGCACTGCTTCATTTTCCTAAGATGATGAAGCCCAGAGTGGTCGAGCTGAAGGCACACATTCGAAGTTAGATCTGAAACTATGAAGAGCTCCCGCAGCTCATCACTAGTCTACAGGCTTCCCATGCATGTGTATTCAAGAGTATGGATGTTGTGGTGCGCGCACATGCAATCCCATCTATTGGGACTCTCACCCAAGTGAAGACAAAGGCACAGGTCTGACTAGAGCTTGACTCGTACTTTGACGAGTTGATGCACATTGCCACTAGCCCAGACTTTCCAATCATTGTAGACACCATGCACAAGTATGTTTCTGGTCCAGCCGCATTGAAGACAATGATGCGCATTGCCACCAGCCCATACTTGCCAATCATTGTAGACACCATGCACAAGTATGTTGCTGGTCCAACTGCATTGAAGACAATGATGCGCATGCTTTCAGACGAGTTGGACAGAGGAGCCCGAGCAGTGTACCCGGATGTTATGGAGGCAAGAGTCAAGTTCCAAAAATATGTCACCTTGGAATACACAGACACCATTGTGGACTACCGATCTTGGCATCAATATGCTATTGTTGATCATCGCGAGGATGTTGAAGAGTTGGACTTCCCACGGTTGTCTGAGTCATAGTGATGTCTTGCATGGCTTTCTCAAGTGTAAGTTCAAGTGTAAGTTCAAGTGTCGATAGTTGGATGTCATAGTCATAAAGTAGATTAAGAGTCATGAGGGTAGATGAACTGTCACAAAGGGGAATGTCAAGGGTCACCCCACCCTTTGCTATAAACAGTGCCTCATAACTCATTGTAAAGGCTTTTGGTCAGCCAAGCTTCCGATAGGGCTATCTTAGAGAGAGCTTGGACAGTATTGTAACGAGCCTTGGCTTCTCCATTGCGCAGAGCTAGTACATTTCTTTGGAGGAGCAGGCGGTTGTGGATGCAACGTTCCGTTGTCGGAACTAGTGGTTGGACATGGATGCATTGTATGACTGGAACTTACACTTCTTAATATAACAAGAGCCAACACGTTTCATGCATATGTTGTATTGTATTTCAGTTATCTGTTTACTCTAAATGATATATGTATTTTTTTGCTTACGCATGCATGCATAGCTATTTTTGTGTATGTATGTATGAATCTTTCTGAAATGTGTTGTTGGTTTAACCATCACTTTGAATTGCTTGCTAACTTGCCTTCCATGTTGTGATGCATCTTTGCTCATGTGTTCCCTTCTTAACTCCGTGCTATCACAGGTTTCCAAGGGGCACACTCATCTCAACCCCTGTGTGTTAGAACCTCTCATGCACCTTCCTTGGCTCATTGCATATGTCACACCCTTGCTACCAACAGAGTTATCTTACTTGCCTCTGTGTGAAATCGTGGTCAAGGCATTACCGTATGACCCACTGCTAGGACTCTTACACCAAACGGTCTGAGATCTAATTGGGACTTCTTACTGGGGAGATCCCCTGACATGTTGGCAGGTCTAGCACCGTCAACATTTCTGGCGCTAGAAGGAGGGCCAAATGACAAGTTGTGTCCTCTCATCCTGTTTTGAACCTTTGCATATCTATCATGGAATATGTTACTCTCATCCCTCCACAATGTCTTTCGCATGCCGAACCTCTCAACATCACGAGGGAGTTTTTCGATCACTTGTCCACTTACACGTATGATGGTGAAGGCGAAGTGGCCTGGCCTGAGTTCTTGCATGACTTTATTTCCATGCTTCATGAGGAAGATGGATGTTCTAACGAACAGGCCAGTTTGCTACTTGCATACACACTTCGCGAATCTCCACATCGATGGTTGTGCAGCGTGTTGGCTGACAGCGTGCACGTGCTTGAGCACTTTTGTGATCTCATTGAAGACACTTTCTATCATTTTGATCCAGACCATCTTGACCAAAAAATGCTACAAAAACAGAAGGCTCCACATGAATCGCCTATGGATTTTTGGAAGCGTTTCAATGATTTGCCGTTTCAAGCTCCAAAGAGCCAGATGAAATTTTTTTATCTTTGGGACCAGTTCGAATATTGTGTTAAGAAATTTGCTCGTCCCAAGAAGAAGTTTGAAATCAAGCCTCGCTTAGTATTCTTCAGTGATGGAGCTTCACAATCACAGATAGATACGGTCATTGTCACAAGTGATTGTCTGTCGTCCCCTCATCAAACAGCTCCACCATTGCAGAGTGATGTGGGAGATCATGCTTGCACATCTGTTTAGTTGTCACATCCTCCCAACATCACTTCGCTTAATTTTCACGCAGATTTGGTTGTGATTCCATCAAGTTGTCATATACATTTTGTTCCACAACCTTCATCTTCGTACTCGGCTAATCCTCCAGACGATACTGCCTTGTGTTCTTCCATTCCGGACTCTACACTTTTTGTGAACTAGGAACAAGCCACTGACGAAGTTGGTGTTGCACATCCAACATGCGCTATCATTCATGAAGAGTATGACTGGGAGCTTGAGCATCAACACTCAGTGAAGGATGACTCCCTTCCATCCGAGCCTCCTCCATTCTTCCCTAACATCTTTGGCGAACCTACCATCCATGATTTTGTGTGTGTATCTTCATCTATGGATGCACCCATTATTGATCACTCGCAGGACATACCGGATGTCATTCCATCATCTGACAACAGAGAGGATAAGTTATTCATTGAAAATCCACCTGATTCTTCATCTTCCTTTTCTAGAAACACGGAGGATGAATTTGTTCGCTTCTCATCTACCCCTCTATTTGATTCATCAAATCATGAGGATGTCGATGAAAACATTGATTTTTCTTATCGTGGCTGTCATGATCCATTTGCTTCCATATTCGATCACAATCATGATTCTATCGCGGTCGATTTTTTGAAGCCACCAGTTTATGATGATCTATCTGACGATGAAGTCGAAACACCCAAGACTGTCGAGGCACTTCAGCCCAAGCTGATGGTTATGTCAAGCCCTAGCTCCCTTGGGGTTAGTTTCACTTCCAATCAGGAAATTTTTCAATCACCCGAGGCTCCTCATCACTCATCTATATGCAATGAAGATCAATCTCACACACAGATCATGCTTCCTCCACTCGAACTGCACGATCCCACTGCTCATGCATTGGAGGAATATTACATTGCAAGAATGCGTGCATGACGCAATTTATCTTTGTTTCTTTCGTTTGCTCACATGTCATAGTCAAGAGTATGTGTATGCTTCAAAGTTTTATGCAGTGTCGCACGGCACCGTGACAAGTCCACAGACCACATGTCATGCACTTGCACTCACTTATGTCCCATGGACACTTTTAAACATGAAGTGTCTTTGTCTTCATTGTTATATCTTTCTTGTTTGCTAGTTGGCACAACCAGGTTGCTTGCAGACCAAGCCTTCACCAACATGGGTCAACCAATGCGCTCGTGGCTGCAATGGAAATATCACTTCATGTGATTGGGCCTATGCACCGTTAGCTTAGGAGTAGGAGTAGTTTTTCTTTCAGTTGTTTGCTTGCATGCTTGTTTTCTTACCTGCTTCACTTGTTTGTTTGCTTGCTTGTTTGATTCCTTTGCTTTTTCATTTACTTGTGCTTCTGCTTTGCTTTGTTGTTTGTTTGCTTGTTTTGTTCGTAGGTTTGTTTCACATAAAACCATGTATGACTCTTGAAACAAGTTGGGTAAAGTATAAGAGGCCTTGTGCAGTTATCACTACTTGGTTATCTATCATCCCACCTCTGTATGAAGAACTTGTTACTTTTAGTCCATGATATCAAAGAAAAATATGTATTGTTCGAAGTGAACCTTGGTAAAAATACAACGCTTGCGCGCTAACTAGTGTCACCTACTCTAGTCGATTGTTTTTGGGTTAACCTTTGTCAGCCCAGTCAAGTAGAGTAAGGTGAGGGGGAAAACCTTAACAAGCGCGTCAGAGGCATATAATAAACTACTTCTCTGAAGGAACAACCTCTTCTCCTCTCAATAAGTTGAGATCCCTCATCCGCCTCTAAAATGAATAAGTGTTATGCACAGTTATGAAAAAAATGAAAAGTGGAAATGAAAAAATGAAAAATGAATAAGGTAAAAGAAGAGAAAGGCTTCATGTGTAGAGAGGTGATGCAAGTAACTCTTTCGGGGTACTAACCAGGCTCACTGGCAACAGGGCGATGCTTGTGTTCCTGCGTGACTCCATCGGGGTACTGTCCAGGCCTGCTGGCAGCGAAGCAACACTAGAGATGAAACTAAGACTCTGACGATTATACTGCTTGTGCACCAATATACCCCTCAACCCCAATTGAAACAACTGTGTTTCCTTGGCTTGGAATGTGTGTCAATCGACCAAGATCTTGGCATATGCTACATCTTACAATCAGGCTAGTGTGAAACCAAGACGAACTAAGAACTGAACAATACTTCCGGAGGTGTTAGACTTGTTTTTCACAAACAAGGTCCATTCAGAGAACTGGAGTTCTACCAGTGTGTCGCCAAGTGTTGTAGCGGCTACAACCACCCTCAAAATTTTTTCCTTAGCTTCGTTTTGGAGCCTCCCTACCAACCTTTCACAGCAGCATGTCTTGCTTCGTCAAGTACACAAGCTTCAATGGTTTTCTTGCAGAAAGGCAACCTGTCTATCAAAGCTTGATGCATTCTCCTCGTGGGTTGTTTCTCCAGACTTGGTCTAGTTGCAGGCTGACCAACTCCCTCAAGAAATTGTGCAATTCTGGAGGGCAACCAATCTTCCCTCCAGAAATTGCACAATTCAGTCTCGCAGCCTGCTGGGCTCCATAATTTCACAATTCTGCTAGTCAAGCTTCATCCAGAAAATTGCACAATTCCTCCCAGCATGGCTGCTCATCCCATGAATTGCGTAAGCCTAAGCAATAATTAGTGGCTCTGCCCAGAAATGCACATTTTCTCCCAATTGTTGAGCACACTCTTGCATGTGCAGTTGGTTTGACCAGTTCCACCCAGGACCAAGGAAACTTGACTTGCATGCATGGGCTGCTTTTTCCCAGAATAGAAAAAGAAACATGCAAAAAGCATCCCTAGATTTTAGGGAGCTATTTTTAGTAGCTGGAGGTTACATGCAAAGATCGTTTTAGAATCTTTCCTCCAAGTGTCACTTTTTCCTAGATTTGTGGCATGCGCATCATGAGCTTCAAACTTATTTATTCGACGCTTCAGAGCTCATTTCTTCACATCGATATTGGAGCTTTGACATCCCACAACACATCCAGGACTCTTCGACACATTCAACTCAGCTATTCATGGGTAAGTGGTCTCAACTTATATTTTACAAAATTTCTGTCGCTTTTTGTGTTTTCATTTGTATGAATGTTGTTTGCATGGTTTCTTTTAACACTTGTTGTCGTTTACATGCATACTAGCTTGTATTAGCACTGTTTCAGTTTTTGTTGCTACCTCACTGTTGTCGCATGCATGAAATTGTTTTTGCACGAACGGTCACAGATTCTACGACTCGCTTCACCCACATGCATGATGTTTCTTTATCTAAATCTTTCATTCATGGTTTTCATGCACAATCATTTGCTTCTACTTACACTCAGTATCGCCATGCATTCACTTTCACATTTGTTTCAATTGCCCATCGGCGAGTCTGGGTAGCCTTGGCCCAGACTCTGCCTCACCAAGACAGAATTACACAATCCTGAGAGGGAAGGCTCTCTCTTCCCCTCAATAAATGTGCATTTCTACCCAACAGTTGTTCCCCGGGCCTGCTTTGCGCAATTCTCAGGGACAATGACTGCTGGCCGAGAAAATTGCACAATGCAGTCACTGAGCCTGCAACCATTGCCAGCTGAAATTGTGCATTACACAATTCCAGCAGCCATTTATACCTCCCATATAACCCAAACTGCCTTTTATGCAGTTCTAGTAGCCATTCAGCCATCCTCCCAGAATAAATTGTGCAATATTTGCCTATCAATCCCCAAGTATGTGTTATGTCATTCCCGAATTTGCTTTGGTTTTCACTAACAGATTTCTTGCCATGCATGTCACTTTGTTTCCAGATGTAGCAGGTGTTCTTTCCTCCTCTTTACATTTCAGGATCAATGGCCTCCAAGAGAGCGAGATCAAAGGACACTGATGGAAGTGCAACTGAAGCAGCGGTTGAGTGAGTGTCCGCAAGTCTACCGATATGCAAAGATACCAAGTTGATTCTAGACAAGGACATCAAACTGAAATGGAAAGAGGTTAATGATGCATTTTCAGGCACATTTGGGGAATACCTCGAAGACCGCCAAGTATACGTGAACATCCACAAGTCTGACTTGTATCGGATTGCATGCAGATACCCTGTGTTCCCATGCATGGACATGATACATTGGATCGCCTCGCACACTGAACTTGAGACGATGACCTTGAGCAGTGTCAGTGGGATGAAGATTGCAACCTTCAGGGCACAGGGTTATAATGAGATGTATCAGATTTCGAAGCCCGTAACCATAATGGAGACTCCCTTCAGCTTACCCAGCAACAATGCCAACTCCAGAGACATTATGAAGAACTAGGCAAAGGAGTCGGCTAGATTCAGGATGACACCCAACCAAATCTACAAGGTGAAGATATTGCGGAAGGCGTATCAATACTTGGTCATCTTTGCATGTTGACTGTATGGCCAAGAAAGCACGGAAACCTTCCCACGGAGTTGGGTGATCGCACTGGAACAACTGTCTAGAGAGGGAAAACCATGCAACTGTTCTGGCATGTTGGCTCATCAGCTGAAGGAACAGGTAATGAGGGCTCGACATCTGCCCAAAGGTATGCAAGCAGAAATCTACATGTCCGCCTACATCTTGGATGCAATCTGTGCCCAACAGGAGTTCCCGGGTTTGAAGTGGGCATGGTCACCGGCAAAGACTGTTGTGAACACTTATTGTAAGATGTTGTCTGAATGCAGCTTCAAAGGAGTTATCACACAGTTGTTTGATCATTTTGTCACCCTGGTTTACAAGATGATATTCGAACAGGATCCACCCTGCATGTCGATGGTAGCAATGGAGGCACTGATAGACATAGCTTATTGGTATGCCTCACCGTCTGGCACCTTCATATGGATGTACAGTGAAGAGAAGCCTCCACATGTTCTACATAATTTTACCTTGGACATGCTTATCATGCAGGAAGTAGCATATCACATCTCGACAAGATTGACAGCTAGGTTGAACCGGAAGAAGAAGGCACCTTGGCCCGCCCTTTCATTGTGCATTGGGTTATATGAGATCCGAAGTTTCAAGCATGTGGATGTCAAAGCAGAGCAGATGAAGAAGCATCCATTCGACCTCTAAAGTTACAATCCATATGACCCACATTGCCTTATGAAAGATCACTGAATGAGAGTACAATTCAATTGTATCCATGGGGCATTTCATTAGGCAGAGGAGGACCCATGGAGATATTGCTACAGTTTCTCTAGACCCAATGAACAGGTTGGCTTCGTTGTGGAATGGTTAGTGAAGCAATGTGACGCAGCATCCTGAAGAGCACTAGAAGCAGCAGCAGCAGTAGAGGCGAACATATCGGTGCGTGATAAGGGCAAGAGGAAGATTTTTGATTGCATGGAAGAAGAGAAAAGCTGCAAGTTTCGAGCAAATCCACTTGTGGAGAAAGCAACTTTGGCCATAGATGTGAAGAGGCAACAGCGCGACAAGCGAAACACAAAAAGGCAGAGAAAGAAATAGAGAATGGAGGAAACAGAGAAGGAGTTGCATGAGTTGAAGGAGAAACTCCAAAAGGAATAGGAGCTGTGGAAACAGGAGAGGGAAGCGCAGCAGCAACAAGTACAGCAGGGAGTACAACATGTATAGATGGATGAAATGGTGCCCATACAGGTAGTGGACTCATAAGAACAATTGGCATCAGGTAAACAGGGTGACCCATCACAGGAGCAAGACTTCGCTCAGGAGATAGAGTGAGTGCTTGAACAAATGGATACGGACATTGAGCACTAGGAGTTAGAGCAAGACATTGACCTCATGCCTCACCACCAAGAGGTTGACCCACCAGCTTCACCACATCCAGAAGATGAGCAAGTCCCAAGCAGCCAAGGAGATATTGAGATCCTTGGAGATCAACCAGAAGGAGAGATGCACAACATCTCATTCGACGAGTCTCAAGATAGAGTTGTGTAATATTGCAAAGTGTCAACTCCGGAAGATCATACATCTCCTGCGCAGTATGAGGAACGAGTGATCATGTCTGACGTGCACAAACATCCAGTAGCCTTGGCTGATGCCACTAGAGCATATGTCAAAGCCACTAGCTCAAGTGTTCACTTTCTGATAGCTGAGAATGAGTGAATGGATAAGGAGCTACAGACGGACAAGCAAGGAGGAGAGTTTGTGAAAGCGTCCACCTGAGCAGAACTGAAGAAGGAAATACTAGATGAAGTATTGTCCCTTGACACAATTATGTGGGCATTGTATTCCAAGTTTGGTACCGTGCATATGGCAGTCACTCATCTCAACAGATGGTAGCACCGATGTGTTAGAAGAGCATGTATCTTGTCGAACGTGAATGTTGTTTTTTATTACATACAAACATGGACGATGAGATACAAGGGAGCCCCACTTCACTTGCCTAAGATGATGAAGCCCAGAGCGGTCTAGCTGAAGGCACGCATTTGGAGTCAGATCTGGAACTATGAAGAGCTCCTGCAGCTCATCACTAGTCTATAGGATTCCCATGCACGTGTATTCAAGAGTATGGATGTTGCGGTGTGCACACATGCGATCCCATCTATTGGGACTCTCACCCAAGAAAAGACAAAGGCATAGGTCTGAGTAGAGCTTGACTCATACTTTGACGAGTTGATGTGCATTACCACCAGCCTAGACTTGCCAATCAGTGCAAACACCATGCACAAGTATGTTGTTGGTCTAGCTGCATTGAAGACAATGATGTGCATGATTTCAGATGAGTTATATAGAGGATCCCGAGCAGTGTATCCAGATGCTATGGAGGCAAGAATCGAGTTCCAGAAAGGTGTCACCTTGGAATACACTGAAACCATCACGAACTACTGATCTTTTCATCAATGCGCTATTGTTGATCATCGCGAGGATGTTTAAGAGTTGGACTTCCCACAGTTGTCTGAGTCATAGTGATGTCTTGCATGGCTTGCTCAAGCCATTTTGTCACACATGGGTACATGTGCATTGTAATGTAACATCTTGTCAAGTGTAAGTTCAAGTGTCGATAGTTGGATGCCACAGTCATAGAGTAGATGAAGAGTCATGAGGGTAGATGAACTGTCACAAAGGGGAATGTCAAGGATCACCCCACTCTTTGCTATAAATAGTCCCTCATAACTCATTGTAAAGGGTTTTGGTTCACAAGCTTCCAATAGGACTATCTTAGAGAGATATTGGACAGTATTGTAATGAGCCTTGGCTTCTCCAATGCGCAGAGCTAGTACATCTCTTTGGAGGAGCAGGAAGTTGTGGTTGTAACGTTCCGCTGTCAGAATTAGTGGTTGGACATGGATGTATTGTATGACTGGAACTTACACTTCTTAATATAACAAGAGCCAGCACATTTCATGCATATGTTTTATTGTATTTCATCTATCTATTTACTCTAAATGATATATGTATTTGTTTTCTTAAGCATGCATGTATAGCTATTTTTGTGTATGTATGTATGAATCTTTCTGAAATGTGTTTTTGGTTTAACCATCACTTTGGATTTCTTACTAACTTTCCTTCCATGTTGTGATGCATATTAGCTCGTGTGTTCCCTTCTTAACTCTGTGCTATCACAGGTTTCCAAGGGGCACACTCATCTCAACCCCCATGTGTTAGAACCTCTCGTTCAACTTCCTTAGCTCACTGCATATGTCACACCCTTGCTACCAACAGAGTTATCTTACTTGCCTATGTACGAATCACGTTCAAGGCATTACCGTACAACCCACTACTGGGACTCCTACACCAAACGGTTTGAGGTCCAATTGGGACTTCTTACCGAGGAGATCCCCTGACATGTTGGCGGGTCCAGCACCATCAACAGAACCTTGTTTCATTTTTTAAGGAGATTGACACAAGAAAAGGGAACTCTGCTCCAAGGACTCTAGTTATATTAATCATGGCTCCCCAGATACTATGGCTTCCCAGAAGCTCTCATCATATGGGAGAAAAGCACTCTGGAAGGTATCAAAGGATCCAGTGAAAAGATCAAACTCCAATGCTCCCAATACATGATGCAATACATCACCTACTTGATCATGAGTAAATGAGGGAATGAAACAGTTTGCCACATAATTAATCTTTGGTGGGGGAGATACCACTTACATATAAGGACCATTTAGGGAAGTTGGTTGATTGGGAGGAAAATTAGGGCCAATGAATGAAAGCTAGTCAATGGTCACAATTCTTCCTTCACGCAGGAAACACACCACACGAAAGAGTGAAGAGACAAGAACTCCCATGTCGTAAACATAGTCATGCCCAAGGAGTAAATTAAAATCTGAAGGGCCTTGGACTACCATCAAATCTTTATAGACAGTTTTTCCTCCCAAAGTAATAGGCAACTGAGGAAGGATCCCTAACAGTTGATCAATTCCTTTGTTAAAATCCAACGGATTCTGGGTAATAGGCACAAGTTGTGGGAAACCAAAAGCTTGCCAAGTAGTTAAGGACAGAATACTAACAGACATGCCTTCACCTATGACTATGCTAGGTACGGGCATATTATAAGCATGTACTATGATCTGGAAGGGCACGTAAGGAGGAAGACAATATCCTTCCAGTCAACTCCAATCAAAGGAAGTGACCATACTACTTGGATAGGGTGCCATAGGAACGAGAGGATTATCCCCCTGTGTCATTAGAATGGGAGGATTTCCTCCCAATTCATTGGAATCTAAAGAAACGAGAGGAACATGAGCGGTATGAAACGCATTGTCTACGGGAAAATTACGATCAACGGAAGGTGGAATTGAGTTAACAATTTGATCAACCAATTGTTGGTCAGGAACATACTCATGGGATTCACGTTCAAAGAGAGTGGGCTTGACTAGAGGTGGATTCTGATTAATTACTTCATCAACTAGTGGAGGATTAGGAGAAAGCTTTCGATAACCAGCCAGAAGATGAGGCTGAGAAGTTGTAAGGTTTTCCAACACTTTTGAGGCTTCATCTATATAAGGAAAAAGGTGAATATGATGATTTCCTTCACATAACCTGTAGGGAAACTTGATTTTTCATTTTTCTCGCGAACCTTATGAATGCTAGTCGATGTTTTGTCCCTAGCATTATCTCCATAAGCTGACGACAAAGATTGATGTGAGCCTGTGGACCACACTTCTAATACCTTGGGAATACCAGGACAATCTCTAAGAGGGTGATCACCATTACATAAATTGCAAGGGAATTTAACTTTGTAGGGTTGATTGGAAGATTTCTCCATACTAGTTGCAAGGGTAGCAATGGTTGCCTAGTTCCCCCCTGCTTATTTTGTTTCTTCTTCATCATCCTTTTCTTCTTCTTCTTAGCCTCCTGGTTATTAGAATCAAGACTTTCACCAGGAAAGGAGGAACAAAGGGATGAAGAAACAACAGGTGAATAAGGAAAAGGGTCAACTTTAGTATTAACTTGGGGTTGATGTTGTTTAGGTGGATGAGAACTCGGTTGAGAAAAGCAGTTTGGACATGCGGAACCATAGGGGACGAAAACAACAAAACTTGCAAACTAATGGTAATTCCGGGAAGGGACAACATTGCCATATAAGGAGAACCAATATTTCCAAAAGGAGAAAAAGGACTGTGGTTCCTGTCAGAGGGGTTTCCTTGACTAGTAGAGTTAGGAATTGTTGCCATTAGTCTCAACCTAAGACCCACTAAGGAGTTGTTCCACGGGGAGGATGTTTTTATGCATTTAATTAATGATTTTAGAAATTAAAGACACAAAATAAAACAAAGGGGTAACTAGGCAAAAGGGTTTACCAAGCAACTGTGAACTACAATATACCACCTTGGTGAACCAAGGATTTACGTATGGGTAGGCAATCTCCCTGAATGTTGTGTTTGGTGTATCACAGTGTACAAGGCGGCCGACTCGGTTACCTATGGTGAGGATAGCAACTTAGTGGGAACTTCCAAAATATACACATAGGTAGGTGGAAGCACAGTCTATAGTAGTGTTGTCTAATGCGTAACCGTTCGATGAGAGTGTTCCATATACTTATCATGCGTGGAGTGCCATCTGATATACCAGAAGGTATATGGAGAATGATCCTATACACTTACGTATGTGGAACAGGATATCACCCCTGAAATGTAACGCTAACAAAAAACCACATCTCCTACATTTAAAGACACTAAAACATGTCTCTAGCCTAGACCTCTATGTGTGTCATTAAGTTTCAAATTCTCCTTAGGTTAATTGAGTGAATTTTAGAGTTTATCTTGAATTATGTTTCGATTTCCAGGCTCAAAAATCAATGTCCCCTGCACACACCTACAATGCAACTAATATGATAAAAGGAACTATTTTCATTTTATGCGAAACCAGAGATTTTGGGTTTGATCCCCAATGGAGTCGCCAATTTTTTATATAGAATTTACAATTGAGAGTATCTTTCATAGACCTAGTGGACTGGTCTAGAAGAACAAAAAGCAAAGAATATAGAGTTTCCCTTAGAGAAATTGAAGAATGAAAAGAGGCCTACTTGGAATCTGTCGCAAGATTTACTTTCCTCCTTGCTTGTAAGCTCCAATCATAGCTCCAAATGCTATAACTATAACCTACACATATAACTAAAACAAGCCAAGGATCTGTAACATCTACGTAGCATAATTTAATTACTCTATTCAGTGAATTAGCGAGGCATTGAAATACATAAATGTAGATGTAACACAACACATATAGGAAAACAAGATACTCTTTGTATTAATAGAAATATGAGAGAGTTTCCAACCAAGAATAGTAGTTGATCTTGTAGAGTTCTCCCCAAGTTGACCTGTCCTTCCCTGTCACATATCACATCTCAATGTCACCCTAATGCATGAAGATGATGACTCCTTTAGATTCAGGACAGAAACATGAGGGCATAATTAGTCTCCACAATCCGTGTTGGGTCCCTATAATACTAGTGATTACCCCATTACTATTGTAGTTATACCCCTTATTTATATTGTTGTGCCCCTATTACCCCCATATTGTTATTTCTGTGCCCCATAGAATCCCTCTATTTTTATTTTTGTGGCTTTATATTATTATTGTTAGGTCGGCTGGATTATATTGTGACTCCTTAGACTCCTATATATAGAAAGGAGGTTTTGTCATTTGTATCATCCAAGAATTGTTCATTTATGTAATGTAAAGGAGGTTGCCCCCTCGAAGAGGCTGAATTCTAAGGCGTTGATCTATCTTTTCTATCTTTTCTTGAGCTGGTTTCATAACATTTGGTATCAGAGCTTTGGATTCTAGGGTTTCGCTGCTCCAAACAGGTCATCGTGGAATTTTCGCTATAACTTTTTTTCTGTGACGTTTCAGAAGTCGCAAAAAAAACCCATTTGAGAAAAAATCGCGCTGAACCTTGGGTCCGAATTTAAGAGCTTTTCGCGTGATATTTGCGGAGATATGATCTGAGGAAGTTGGTCTTTTTGCAGACTCCTGAATTACATTCAAAACAGGTGACCTGGGGAAAATCGTCATAACTTTCTCTCTGGGGATCGGATTGAAATTTCGTAAGAAGGTACAGAAAGAGGACGGACTATGGTTTCTTGTGTGTGTGTTTCAGATTCAAAGGTTGAAACAGTGACTCGTGGCATGTCGTACAAGTTCGCTCTACTGAACCAGTCTAAAAGCAAGTCACTGTGGGAGATTTCACATAACTCTTCCTTGGAGAATCCAATTTGGCTCAGACTTGTGACATTGGAAGAGGACACAGAAGGCTACTACAGGTAGAAATTTCAGAACTGGATGATCCGAAATTACAGAGATACATCAGATTCAATATCAGGCTTCTATAAAGTGAAAAAAGGTGTGTAGTTTTTTTTTAAATTTTTGTGTAAGCTTGGTTTAACGGAATTCAAAGGGCATAGTAAAGCATTATTATCGGTAACTGATGCCCCGAGGAAAGAAAATGCAAACACCTAGTAAGGAACCTGAAAGCTCTAGCATGACTCATGAAGAAGAGGAAGAAATGCTACATGATATATCAAAATTACAAGAACAAGTGCAACAAATGTCACGCTCACAAAAGCTAACAGAAGCTAAGATAAGTGGCGTGGAATCTAAGATAAATGGCATGGAATCTAAGATAAAGGGCATGGAAGCTAAGATGGATGATTCGAAGACAGATTTGAAGAGAGACATAGCAGATTTGAAGATAGATTTGAAGACAGACATGGAAGAATTGAAGAAGTTGCTACAAGAAAGGGTCACTAATGGTGAAAAGGTAGTAAAGGAAACTCATGATGAGAACAAAAGAAATGTTAATCATGATTCCATAGATGCTAATGTTGGATCGAAGAATCACCATATTCCAAAAATCGATATGAGGAAGTTTGATGGCAAGGATCCCGCCACATGGATATTACAGATGGAGCAATTCTTCGATCTCAATAATGTGCAAAACACACAAAAGGTACGTATGGCAACTGTATATTTGGAACCAAATCAGTTTGTATGGTATCAATGGCTTTTCTCTCGTAAACAATTTATCACTTGGGCAATTTTTACGGAAGAATTGATAGCACATTATGAGGATACAAAAAGCAACACTTTTTTTAGCCAATTGATAAGTCTCAAACAAAAGGGTTCAATAATGGAGCACATTGAGGAGTTCCAAAAATTGAACATAAGGGTAAAAGATATTCCAGAGGAGCATAGGATTGATGTGTTCATAGGGTCTTTAAAGGATAATATCCAACATGATGTTCGCCTTTGGGAACCTGATTCATTAGAGAAGGCATTCAGGTTAGCAAGAAAAATGGAAAGCAAAATTATGGCAACCAGGAAGCATACCACTCACAACTATAAAGACGGAAGTGTTGTTGCCCCTAGTCTTCCACAACCTATAAGGTTGACACCACAACAATTGGAAGAAAAAAGAGCAAAAGGGCTTTGTTACAGTTGTGATAGCAAATACACTAAAGGTCATAAGTGTGCTGAGAAGAAATTATTCTACATAGATTGTGAAGAGGAAGAAGAAAAGGAGCAAGAAAGGTCAAAAGAAGAAGATATACTCCAGGAACAAAGCCTAGATGAAGAACAAATAAATCCGACCATATCTTGTAATGCATTGGCGGGAATTACCACTCCTCAAACCATCAAGATAGAAGGACAAATCAAGAAGAAAAAGGTAATAGTGTTGATTGATTCAGGAAGCACCCACAATTTTATTCATTGTAGGGTAGCAAAAGAATTGAATTGCTTCCTATATCCAGCACCAGAGTGTCAAGTGATGATTGCAAATGGAGGAACAATAAATTGCTCTGGAAAGTGCCATAATATCAAGCTATCCATGGGAGAATATGTATTGACTAGCCCAATGCTTTCCATTCCAATGGGAGGTGCTGATGTTGTACTAGGAGTCCAATGGCTACAATCCTTGGGTACAATAGCTTTTAATTTTCAAGAACTTTTCATGAAATTTTCTGTGGAAGGAAAGGAAGTTGAATTAAGGGGTATTGCAGGGAAACCAGGAAAGATAATCAGCTCTAATGGCATGACAAAGCTTCTAAAAAAGGAGCAAAGAGGTGTAATTGCACAATTATGTTCGCTAGATGTTTCCACATTGGAATCATCTATTTCTCCAGATCTCCAAAAAGTCCTGGACAATCATTCCAAGGTATTTGAGACTCCCAAAGGTCTCCCACCTATGCGTGATCATGATCATGCTATTCATCTGATTCCAGGAAGTGTTCCTCCAAACATCAGGCCGTACAGATATCCCTATGTCCAAAAAAGTGAAATTGAACGTATGGTTGCAGAAATGCTAGAGGCTGGTATAATTCAACCGAGTCAAAGTTCTTTCTCAGCTCCAGTAGTATTGGTGCACAAGAAGGATGGATCATGGCGCATGTGTCCGGATTATAGGGAGCTCAACAAGCTCACTATTAAAGATAAGTTCCCCATTCCTGTCATTGATGAATTACTGGATGAATTGCATGGATCAATTTACTTCACCAAGTTGGATCTTCGTTCGGGATATCATCAAATCAGAATGAAGATTGAAGACATTCCGAAAACGGCATTTAGAACTCATGAGGGTCATTATGAATTTTTGGTCATGCCTTTTGGCCTTACCAATGCACCTTCAACATTTCAAGGTTTGATGAATTCAATTTTCAAACCATTCCTTAGAAAATTTGTGTTAGTATTTTTTGATGATATACTAATCTACAGCAAGTCTTGGAAGGATCATGTTGAACATGTTGACAGGGTGCTACAACTATTGGAGGAGAAACAATTATATGCAAAAAGATCCAAATGTTTCTTTGGAGTCCAGGAGGTGGAATATTTGGGTCATATTGTATCTCATGAAGGAGTTAAGGTAGACCCTAGCAAAATTAAAGCCATTAAGGAATGGAAAATCCCCACATCCATAAAGCATCTGCGAGGATTTCTTGGGTTGACAGGGTATTATCGCAAGTTTGTTAAGAATTATGGGAGAATAGCAGCACCTCTAACAACATTATTGAAGAAAGATTCATTTTCATGGACTCCGGAAGCAACAAAGGCCTTTGAACATCTTAAAGAGGCAATGTGCCAAGCACCGGTCTTAGCTACACCGGACTTCACAAAAACCTTTATTGTGGAATGTGATGCTTCAGGAAATGGAATTGGTGTGTTCTAATGCAAGATGAAAGACCCATTGCTTTTGAAAGTCGTCCAATCAAGGGAAAGTTTTTAAGCAAAGCTATTTATGAGAAGGAAATGTTGGCAATACTCCATGCACTTAAGAAATGGCGACCCTACCTAATGGGAAGACACTTCAAGGTAAAAACGGATCATGATAGCCTTAAATACTTTTTAGAACAAAGATTATCCTCTGAAGAGCAACAAAAGTGGGTCACAAAGATGTTGGGTTATGACTTTGAAATCATCTACAAAAAAGGGAAGCAAAATGTGGTGGCAGATGCACTCTCAAGAAAGGATGAGGATGTGGAAGCATTGTTGTGTGCCATTTCTATTATCCAACCAGATTGGATAAACGAAGCAAGGGAGGAATGGAAGAATGACGAAGAAGTGTGGGCACTTATTCGAAAGCTACAACAAGATTCCAGTACTTCTGATACATTTAGCTGGAAAAATGATTCGTTATGGTACAAAGATCGCTTATACCTCTGTAAGAATTCCCAGCTAAAACAAAAGATTCTTATGGAATTGCACACTTCTCCCTTAGGAGGGCACTCAGGATTTTTAAAAACTTACCACAGGGTTAAGAAGGAATTTTTTTGGGATGGCCTTAAATCAGATATTCAAAAGTTTGTGGCGGAATGTTTGGTTTGCCAACAAAATAAAGTTGAAACAATTAAGACACCGGGTCTATTACAACCTTTATCCATTCCAAGCCAACGTTGGGAGGAGGTTTCAATGGATTTTATCACAGGTTTACCCAAGTCTGAGGGAAAGAGTGTCATCATGGTGGTAGTTGACAGACTTACCAAGTATGCACACTTTTGTGCATTATCACATCCATTTAAAGCCAGTACAGTTTCTACTGCATTTATGGAAACAATTCAAAAGCTACATGGAAACCCAAAGATTATTGTAAGTGACAGAGATCCCATTTTCACTGGAAATTTTTGGACAGAATTATTTTCTTGTCTTGGTACTCAGTTAGCTCATAGCTCATCTTATCATCCTCAATCTGATGGGCAAACTGAGATAGTAAACAAATGTTTGGAAGGATATCTTCGTTGCTTTGTATCTGATAAACAGACACAATGGGTCAAATGGTTGCCTCTGGCTGAATGGTGGTATAACACTTCCTTCCATACAGCAACAAAAATGACCCCATTTATGGCACTTTATGGGTATCAACCACCATCCATCACATCATATTTAAGAGAAAATTCTAAGGTTCAGGCAGTGGAACATCACATCGAACATCAACAACAAGTCCTCCAACTCTTAAAGGATAACCTCGTGTTGGCACAAAATAGAATGAAACAACAGGCAGATCAACATCGCAGTGAAAGAAGTTTTGATGTAGGTGATTGGGTATTCCTACGGCTACAACCATATAAGCAAATGTCCCTAAAGCAAGCTAAGAAGGATAATAAATTATCACCAAAGTATTATGGTCCGTACAAGGTGTTGCAAAAGATTGGTACTATGGCATACAAATTGGAGCTTCCTGCAGCTTCTCGATTGCACCCAGTTTTCCATGTTTCATGTTTAAAGAAGGTTATAGGTGACAAGCTCCCAATTCAAACAATATTGCCAGAACTTGACGAGGAAGGAAAAATTATATTGGAACCGGAAGCAGTCACAGAAACAAGAACTCGACAGCTACGAAATCGATCAATTTCAGAGTATCTTATCAAGTGGAAGAACTTATCCGCTGAAGATTCCACATGGGAGGATGAGAATTTTATGCAGAAGTATCCAGAACTACTCAAGCGTTGAGGACAACACTTTTTTGAAGGAGAGGGGCATGTTGGGTCCCTATAATACTAGTGATTACCCCATTACTATTGTAGTTATACCCCTTATTTATATTGTTGTGCCCCTATTACCCCCATATTGTTATTTCTGTGCCCCATAGAATCCCTCTATTGTTATTTTTGTGGCTTTATATTATTATTGTTAGGTCGGCTGGATTATATTGTGACTCCTTAGACTCCTATATATAGAAAGGAGGTTTTGTCATTTGTATCATCCAAGAATTGTTCATTTATGTAATGTAAAGGAGGTTGCTCCCTCGAAGAGGCTGAATTCTAAGGCGTTGATCTATCTTTTCTATCTTTTCTTGAGCTGGTTTCATAACAATCTGACCCTAATGTTGTATATGGTAGTAAAATTATAAGAGAGTGATAATAGTTTAGGATTTACCATAATGAGCTTGAGATCCACTTATGATAGGAGGATGAGCTCAAGGGATAAGAGGTGAATTCTCTAAGGTAGGATCAGATAAGACTCGAGCTTCTTATCCTTGGTAAATGATTAAAACAACCCTTGGAATCTTTTGGAAGAGGAATCTTCGGAATATTTTTTAATTTTTTCGAATTTCTAGAATCAGTGCACCTACTTAGTTATGCAGGGTGCACTACAGCGCACCTCGAAGAAGGAGAGATTGCATTGTAGTGCAGTTGCTCATTTATGTAGGGTGTTTTGCGCCCAAAAATATGGTTTTTTAGCAGATAGACCAAGAAACTCAAACGTTTTAGAGAGGTCATGCTTAGGGATTTGTGTAGGGATGATGACAACATATTCAAGGAAGTGGATTGATCTAGTTTGTAGGCTTATTGACCATATGTGACAAAATGGCCTATAACAAGGGGATAACTTTATTCCCTTGCAAAATTTGAAGGAACTCTTAGAGGTTATGAGTCTAATCAAAACTTGGCTACCTTCCTCAAAGCTTCTATCAATTATCCTAATATATGTATAACTTTTATGGTGATCCCTTACTTCCTTTAGCCTCTGCTTAATTGTAGCCTTTTGTTCTTCCATTTCAGGTCCCAACATGACTCGATCCTCTAATCGGTCCCAGCTTAATGGAGTACGACATGGTCTTCCATATAACACTTCGAAGGGAGTTACCTAAATTGAACTATGATAACTATTATCGTATGCAAACTCCACTAAGGGAAGGTATTTCTCCCATTGATTTTATTAATTTGTGGCATACATTCCTAACATGTCCTCTAATATTTGTTTTAGTCTCTTCATTTTCCCATTTGTCTCTGGATGATATGTAGTACTAAAGTTGAGTTGTGTTCCCATAGATTGTAAAAGGATTTGCCAAATTTTGGAAGTAAAACGTGCATCTCTGACAAATATTATTTTTCACAACACTCCATGAAGACGAATTATTTCTTTTAGGAAAACTTGAGCAATCATTGGTGCCTCAAAGGTGCTCATTTCTTAAACAATGTGAACACTCTTAGTTAATTTATCAACGATAACCATACTGCAGTCTTGTATTTGGGATGTCATAGGTAAGCCTCCCACAAAATCCATCAAAACAACTCACCACCTAGTTTATGGTATATCATGGGGTTGTAGAAGACCTGTAGGGTGACGATGTTTAGCTTTAACATATTGACATTCTAAACATCGAGCCATGAACTGTGTTATATCCTTTTTCATTCTTTTCCAGAAAAATAGTTGTTTTAACTCCCCATACGTTTACTTGTCTCCTGGATGTGTAGCATATGGAGCTTGGTGGGCTTCCTTCATTATTAATTTCGGAAGTTCATCATCATCTGACATGTACATCTTACCCTCATATAATAACAATCCATCAATATCTAAGGTGTATCCATCCCACTTAGATGCCATTAGTACTCCTTTTAGTAAGGAAAATTTTATTTGTTGGTATTGCGGGTCCCCTATTAGGTGGTTTAGAATCTGGCTTCTCAGGTCTATCTTTAGTGCTAGTATTGAATGAACTCTTGGTCTCTTGCTTAAATCATCTGCAACATTATTTTCCTTCCCCTTGATGTATGACACCCTAAAATTATATTCACTAAATAGCTCACTGCAATGTCGTTGTCGAGCATTAAGGTCCTTTTGGGTGAATATATGGTCAAGACTTTTATGATCTCTCTTAATTAAAATTAGGGTCACACCAGAAAGTGTCTCCATAGTTTCAAGGCCATTACAACTGCAACTAATTCTAGATCATGTGTGGCATAATTGATTTCATGGGCCTTGAGTTTACGTGGATCATAAGCAAAAAGCCCTCCATCCTGCATCAAGACTATGCCTAATCCTTCTCCTGATGCATTTATGCATACACAAAAGTCCTTGTCCATGTCAGGAAATTTTAATATAGGATCAATTGTTAATCGTTGTTTTAGCTCATTAAATGATGTCTCACACTCACTTTTCCATCCAAACTTAACCCCTTTCTTTTGGAGGTCTATGATGGGATTGAATATTCATGAGAATTCTTCTACAAATCTTCTATAATAGCCTACCAACCCCATAAAGCTACGTACTTCTTTGACATTCTTAGGAGTAGGCCAATCCATTATAGTTTCAATCTTGTTGTGATCCACTACAATGCCTTGCCCACTAATGGTATGGCCTAGATATTGAATTTCCTTCTCAAAGAAAGAACACTCCGTAAGTTTCTCGTATAGCTTATGTTTTCCAAGGCATTGAAATACCAATCTCAAGTGCCCTTGATGCTCCTTCTCGTTACGGGAATAAATGAGGATGTCATCCAAGAATACTTGAACAAAATGGTCCAAATATTTGTGTAAAACACTATTCATCAAGTTCATGAAATTTATCGGGGCATTAGTCAAACCAAATGGCATGAAAATAAACTCATAGTTCCCATATCATGTTATGAATGTTGTCTTAGGTATGTCCTCCTCTTTGATTCTTAACTGGTGGTAACCTAACCGTAAGTCTATCTTGGAAAATATTGAAGCTCCTTTTAGTTGGTCAAAGAGGGCATCTATTTGAAGCATGGGGTACAAGTTTCTAATGGTGACTTTGTTTAGATCTCGATAATCAATACATAGCCTGAGTTCCATCCTTTTTCTTCACAAAGATCATTAGTGCACCCCAAGGTGATACACTGGGTCAGATGAATCCTTGATCAAGTAGTTATTTAAGTTGTATACTCAACTCATTAAGTTTTGGGACAGTCATTTGGTAAGGTGTTTTGGATATGGGCTTTGTTCCTTGTTTCAAGGAAATGGAAAAACAATTTCTCAAACAGGAGGCAAGCCTAGTAGCTCTTAAGGAAATACATATGCAAATTTAGAAAGTAGTGGGTGCAACTTATTAGTGGACTTTATGTTGGCATGAACCATCTCTACTGCACAAATCTTGCATCCTTTCCTCATACACTTATTGACCTTCTTTCCTGAGATGAGGCGCAAGGTAACATCTCATTTAATTCCCTCAATTATTGTGGGTTATCCTTGGTTATTTTTTAAGAGAACTACCATTTTATAGCAATCCACTATAACCCGATGAGATTTGAGACAACCCATTCCTACAATTAAGTCATAAGTCCCCAGATTCATGTTTTACAGGTTCATCTTAGTGTCACATCCCCCAATGTTAACAATGCGGTCCTTTACCAATGACCTTACTGATTGTTGAGAGCCTGGCGCCATTTTTACCATCCTAAAGTTACTTTTCTCATGAGCTGTCAATCCACATATAAGTAGCGTTGAAGGGGAAATAAAACTATCAGTAGCACCTGAATCAATTAACATAGAAAGAGGAACATTCTTTATCATACCTGCGGACTCCACAATTGTGGCTTGGTGCTTAGCCTGGCGATGGTTTACAGTGGCATGAATTCAATGTTGGTCCAGTGATCTTTCTCCCTTTGTTTTATGTCCCTATTGTTCAATCCCTACTTGATACCTCACACAATTCCTTCTATAATGTGGACCTCCACATTTCCAAAATTTTATTTGACCTTGATTCTCGCGTTGTCCCTATCCTTGGCAACCAACTCCTCTGTCTCCACCATTAGTTCTTATCAAGTAGGGTTGACCCCTACATCCTTTTAGAGGCAACCCAGTAGTTGCAGTAGCAATCCTGGCAACATTGTTTCATTTTACCTGGAATCCATATGGGTGCCCCCTATTCTACTTACCCTCTTCTTGGGGGGTTACTTCTCTGTCTTTCCATCATCCACCATTTTCTTTTTCATATTTATCGTCCTCGAGACTTGTTTAGCTAAACTAGTGGTTACTACCATAGTGATGGGTTTCCACATGGTTCCTTTCGCTTGAACCAAAGGATGGAGCCCATGCAGAAGTATTTCATATTGACGTTTATCATCTACCATATAGTCCACATGATGGACCAACTCATAGAATTCAGCTTCATAGTCTTTGCTTGATCTACCATTCTGTCGTACTACATGGAAAGCCCTTATTTGTTGGTGTTTCTATTCCTCTGATAGGTACCTGGTTCTAAAGGCTTCCTCAAGTATCTCCCAAGTAACTTGCAATGGGGTGACTTGCATCTTTGTCTCTTCATTTACCCACCATAATAAAGCTTATCCTTTTAGTAGACTCATTGGTATTTGGGCATCTTCCCCTAAAGAGTATGTCTTAAAGCTAAGTGCTCTCTTGACACCAATCACCCAAGCTTCTGCTACTGAACCCCCTTCTTGACCTATGAACTCTGGTAATTTGGATTGTTTTGCTTCTTTCATAATCTCAAGGTTTGTTTGTCTATTTTCGGCATTGAACTGAAAATTTAAGTCTCGTCTTTGTTTTTGTTCCAACTTGCTTCCTTGACTTTGATCATTTCTTTGACTTTGGCCTTGACTAGTGACCCAATCCTTAAAGATGGTCGTCATTTCCCCAAGGGAACGTAATATGGCTTGCTCTATTGGGGTTCCAATCTCTGCAGTGGTTGGAGGTGGGGTTTCCACCTCAGGGGTGACTTAGGTTTGTCTTCGACGCTTAGGAGCCACGATTCCTCTCTAGATAACCCAGTTGAATTCCACATCACTTCCAGTGCTACAATTATACAAAAGTTCACACTTACACCAAATAGCACATTGCGACCATATAATAAGACAATCAATAATCATGAAAGTTAAACATTGTTAATGCTTCAAAAAATGTTTTTTTAAAACTAATTGCAATTACAAACTATTTACACTTCAATTTGTTTTTATATAAATAATATAATTTACTTTTCCACAAAGAAAATGAAATATTCTTCTTTTATCTTTAGTATACATTCAAATTCCTTATTAAATTCTATCAATAACTAATGTACATTCAAAATATTATTACTAAGTATATTCAAAATGTCACTCAATGATTATTAACATAATATAAATAAACCATGAAATTCATAAAGTTCACAAGTTCACAATTCTAGATATAATTTGTCAACTATTAATAATTAATGTATATAAAATAATCCAAAATAATTTATCAAATTTCTCTTTGTATACTTAGTTTTTTTTCCAAAGAAAAAAATGAACTTTTTATAATTATGATAAAAAGCTACATATCATATGTTGAAGCATTCCTTTGATTGTATGATGGATCATCATAAAGATCTGTATGAAGACTATTTTGCCTTCCTTCAGCAAAAGAGAGGTGGAGCATACTGAGCATAACAAGAGCCTCCTTTACAGAGGAAAACAACTCCCTTCCTCAGCACCATCAAAAAGTATCAACAGTTTTCCATATATTTAGCATCCATGGTAATAAAAAATAGCAGCAAGCATCTTTCCCCCGGGTCTCCTCTATCGAGGAAAACAACCCAAGTTGAGAAAGGATGTCCAAGTCTAGATTTTCAAAAAAGAAACTCTCAGTTGTATACAAAAAGAAACTATATAAACCAGTCTGTTAAGTCTTCAAAAGCATGCATCTATACATAAGGAGGCTAGTCCGAGAGATGGATTTCTCCATTGTTTTCCTCCACTATTCTCCAACTGCCCATAGCTTGTTGTAGACCTTCTTTAGAAAGCCTGTCTGCTGAATCGTTGTGCTCCCTGTTAATGTGATGAATAGAGAAAACATTAAAAGATAATTTTAAATGTTGAATTTCTTCTAATAAAGGATACAAGATATAATTTTGACATCTGCTTTGATCATTTGCCCATTTGATAACATTTAATGAATCCCCAAAAATCTGAACTATGAAGATGTTCCTGTGTATAAGCCAACATAGGAGCAGCTTTAGAGCAGATAATTCTGCAAAATTATTTGAGCCACTGCCTAAGCCCACGGAAGCTTTTAGAGACTGTCTTTCGTTTATATGGATGATTAATCCTGCTCCAGCTTTGTTATTTTGAGATGCTCCATCAAAATAAGCCCATGGCACTCCTTCCTTGATTTGTTCTTCTCTAACCTGTCTGGGCATCCTTTCTTCCTCTGAATCAGGTATGTTTGAGTAAATAGATGTACATTGAATGGTGATTGATTCAACAGGGGTTTCCTTGTCTAGAAAGATGGTTCTGTTTCTTGCAATCCAGATACCCCAAGAGATAATAGGAGGCAGATTCCGCAATTTCCCATTTGATCTTTGTATACTTAGTTAACGCACTTATAATTTCATATAAAATTTATGTGAAATAGTCAATCATTACTAAAAACAATTATATAAAGAAAAACATATGCACTAAAGTATTTTATATCGTCACTTGTAAAGATTAAAGTGTATTACTATAATCACTGGATTGTACATTCCAGTACCTTGATCACAATGTATTATTCTAAGTTGTTAATTGATTATGTGCAAACAGTTATAAAAAAAAATCAAATAAGGTACACAAATAAAGCTTATTCCTACATTAATGATGACCTAATCTATGAGTTGGTAGATTTTCCTTTGACCATCGATATTATAATATTGCATGTTGTTAAATAGAGAACAAATTTCAGTCTTAAATTCTTTATCTGTTGAGTTAGAACTATAACACTACAAGCCTAATTAATATAGTTATTGAGGGTTAGGATTAGACATAATTCATATGCATGTCATTCTCGATTGATCTTGATGAAAAATTGTTATATCAAAGTTAACACATGAATGGAGAATATATCCAAACAATCAATCTCAACCTTGGATGAGGCCTCTTTTACTTTTGTGAATTCAATTTCATCATACTAGGATGAACCTGTTGAAAAGGGAGGTTATGGGAGGTTACGAGAAGATTCCAAAATTTGAGTTTAAACTATTATTTACAATAATCTTTAGTTGAGTCAACGGCTTTAATCGCTTCTTCTTCTACCTCGAATTACAAGATTCTAAGCTCATTTTTTTAGAAAAATATACTAGCATTTGCACCTAGAGACATGTCGAAATCGTTTTGGTTTTTTTCACCCTTTCAAATATATATATATATATAGAGAGAGAGAGAGAGGAGTGGATGCGATACCAACATTAAATCGTTGTTTATATGCTCATTGAATCCAGAGGAATATCGGTAATTGGAGGTTTAAGATATCGGAGGTTTTATGATTGTTACCATATAAAAAGTTCTAATGTAAGGGGTGGATGCGATGTTCTGATTAGACCATCATTAATACATATGTCGGGTCCAAATATCGGAGCCTGGAAGATATCGAAATTTGAAGGGGGAGGCACGTTGGAATATTGGTGATAGAGAGATTATCAGAGATTGGAGCGAGAGGTTATATCGCTATCGGAGATCTGAGGGATATGTTGTATCGACATATCGGCAGGATTGGAATATCGCTATTGGAGATCGAAGGGGTATATTGTATTGGCATATCGGCGAGATTGGAATATCGCTATCAGAGATCGGAGGGAGTGTTGCCAGAGTTTTTTAAATGTGTCTCGAAAGGAAATCTCTGATATGCACTACCTCCGATATGCGGGAGCGAAAACAATGACTTGGAATGTGGGTCCTCCGACAGCTGCTTTATTATATAGTTCCAAAATTTATATGGGAACTTAATATATTCATTTAATTACTGAAAAGAGCCACTTTATGGATTAGACTTTGAATATTAGGGATTTCAAATGAATTCCTTCGATATCAAAGCTCTGATATTAGATTTGATATATGCATTCTTTTCATTAGGTCTTTCTCTGCTTTTATCAATAAGACAATTCATAATATAAAAGCCACTTTGTAATATAAGACATGGTCTTGGTCTCGGGGGCTCTGTAATGAATTATATAATATATATATATATATATATATATATACACACAAAGAACTATAACTTATAAAACAAAAAGGTAATATACATTTTAATAGGCCAAGGTAGTGAAAAATATTCAATCTTCAATTAGACATCATTTACAAACCAAACAACCAAATGAGATATCAAAGGTTTAAGATATATCAGAGGTTTTATGATTGTTACCATATAAAAATATCTGATGTAAGGAGTGGATGCAATGTTCTGTTTAGACCATCGTTAATACGCATATCGGGTCCGGATATCGGAGCATGGCAGATATCGGAAGTCAGAGGGGGAGGCGCATTGGAATATTGACGATGGAGAGATTATCGAAGATCAGAGCAAGAGGTTATATTGCTATCGGAGATCGAAGGGATATGTTGTATCGGCACATCGACAGGATTGGAATATCGTTATCAGGGACTGGAGGGAGTGTTGTCGGAGTTTTTTAAAATGTGTCTCAAAAGGAAATCTCTGATATGCACTACCTCTGATATGCAGGAGCAGAAATAATGACATGGAATGTGGGTCCTCCAACATCCAGTTTATTATATAGTTCCGGAAGTTATATGGCCACTTAATATATTCATTTGATTATCGAAAAGAGCCACTTTATGGATTGGACTTTGAATAGCGAGGATTTCAAATGAATTTCTGATATCAAAGCTTGGATATTAGATTTGATATATGCATTCTTTTCATTAGGTATTTCTCTGTTTTTATCAATAAGACAATTCAAAATATAAAATTCATTCTATAATATAAGACTTGCTCTTTGTCTCAGGAGCTATGTAATGAATTAAATAAATATATATATATATATATATATATATATATATATATATATATATATATATATATATATATCCAAAGAACTATAACTTATAAAACAAAAAGGTAATATACATTTTAATAGGCCAAGGCAGTGAAAAATATCCAATCTTCAATTAGGCGTCATTTACAAACCAAACAACCAAATGAGATCAGAAAGTCATGATAGGAAAATAGGAACAGATTGAACTCATTGAAACAATCTAAATTCTTAAAATTAGATAGTAATATGACTAACCATTCATCAAAGGGTCATCCCCATAGTGATAATTAAGTGAAGAATGGGGGGGTTTTGTTTTTACCACAACACGACACATTATGCATATCACAACTTTCTAAAGGTTGTCATTGTTGTCACTCATTGCTTCATAAAGTTATCAGTTTCCCAGAGTGCATAAAATCAGTGAAGTTTGAAGCCATTTCCCAAGTCACAAAAGCTCTCAAAGTTTAATCAATTCCTCTCCATTGGATAGTGCTCATACTAAGCTTTCCAACACTATATGGAATTCCAAAAATGGACTCCTGGATCAGAAGTTAGAGCAGATTAAAGATACCCTTTGAAAACCTAGAAATCAAGGAGAAAATAACTAAGGCTTGGGCTCATCACAATCGCAAATTGGGGCTTACTGAAGCAGCGAAAATGAGAGACACCTAAATTTTCGATCAGTCAATCACCAATATTGCATATCGGTGGGTCTGAGGCAGAGCAAATATCACATATCAGCAATCGGGGGGCCCCAGGCACAGTAAATCCCACATATTGGCGATGGGCAAATCCCGTAGTCCCACATCCCGCATATCGATGATGGGAAAATCTCGCAATCTCACATCCCACATATCGGTTATATTGCAATCCCACAGTCCCACGATATCATAGTCTCACAATATCACAATATCCGCAAATCGGCTATCTCCGGGGTCTTAGGCACAGGCTTACGGTTTATCGGCGGTTCATGATGTTGAACGTCGATATCGCAAATCGGTGATTGCAAGTGCAAAGGGGTGCATGCAAGCACATGGCTAGAATCATCACCGAATGTTGATATCATGGGAATTGCCAAAAACTGGGCATATAGTGTTAAATCATCGGGGAAGGCCGAAAATATTTAACAAAGGAAATCGACGCAAAACAGGGACGGGCGGGCCTTTTTCTCTCTCCTCTAGGGGGCCACGTGGCAGAATACCATTGGTCCTTATAAATGACATGGCATCTGACGTCAGCATGACATGGTGGTACGGGTGACACAGGTCACCACTCAGGAGGTGCCATGTGGAACGGATGACGTCATCAATCTTGAAGATCGAAGATCGACAAACGTAAAAGGTTGCAACTCCAGTTACAGATCTGCAATTGCGATTTGCGATAAAAAGGGCTCTGATAAGGGGGTTGGCCCACGATCACATGGAGGTTCGAAGAACCAAGGGCCATGCACTAAAGGTGCAAATCGGCGATCAATGATCGCACAGGTCAAAGTTTCTCCTCCGCCGAAGTCCCTTCTGGCTTGCGATTGCGATATGCAGGAACTTCCTGGATGCGATATTTTATGTGTTACATCTTACGGGGATTTCACATCCAGACAATCGGTCAGCACTATGAAAGGAGGTAAAAGGTCCCCCTCTCCTATGTTTCGATAGTGATATCTTTAGTGGGCCTGATACCGCAAATCGGTGATCACAAGGGTCAAGGGGAATGCCACAGACAAAGCACTACAAATAGCCGGTATGCGGTATTCTCTGTAACAAAGGAAAAAGCCCCCCAGAAGGCAGTCCAAAGGCCCTAGCGCCCGAGGACTAAGCGCCTGGTCATAGCCCTCAGTCGTATGAGAAGAAATGTAGGCAGGGGCTAAACCAAGGGGGGGCCAAGGAACACCAAAACCCATCGTTCTGCAATGCCTTTTAGAGTAAAGGTCCCGATGTGGTAATGCTCTGATAGCATTGTACAGATCTTTAAAGGGCGGATGGGTCAGCAGCTGAGGTATTGAATGAAGGCATGGGGCAGTGGCACACCGATATGGGCTAATCCTGTAGAAGCCCCTGCAGCAAGAAACCAAGGACTACATAGGCCGCAAAAATGGATTCGACGGCTTCACTGCACGACTGTTGTGAGTAAATGACAGTATGGGAGGCTCAGGAAGACTTAGCGCCTCAGCATGGTGCTCCACTCTATCACGCAGCAAAGGACTACCGCGACATGCTCCATTTCCACTTTGCAATAGGCATTCACAGTCGACCCACTCCCAACTCTGGAGAACGAGCTACTCAAGCAGTTAAGCTGAAAGTGACAGGTGAATTAGCCAGCACATCATGGTAGAGATGTGGCTTGATCAGGGGGACCTTCACAAGAGAAGCATAGGGATACCTCCTCCATCATCTTTTAGTTTTACTGATTTATGTTTATTATGTAATTTCTGTTTATTTCTAAGAAGCGACCAGATCCTGATTGTAATCATTTTGGGCAACATAGCCTTGCACGCCGAGACAGCTAGTCTAGCAGACAGCTGGAGCTCTAGTGAAGATATTTTTGTAACTGAAACCCAAGCTCCCCTTCTTCTTATAAATAGGGGGAAGAAATACTTAAGAGAGGTTCCGGAATTCTGCACCTACGGGTCAAGATTTTTGTGATTCCACTTTGGTTCCACTTGCCTGTCCATGAGGGACTTTAGTGATATCTGGTTGATTGTAAAGGACTGGTATGTTGGACTCATATTGGATTAATGAAAGTCCCTGATGATTCCAAGTAGATCAATGCGCAGTATGTTTTCCCTTCTGTAATCTCATTTCATATATGTTTTTCCTTCTTTGAAATAGCGTAATGAGATTGTCGATTTCTCCTTGATTCATGGATTTATCTGAGCTGCTAAATAGAGAACAGTCCCTGTGTATATTACATATTTACTTATGTTATTCAATAGCCTACAGTACCTGTAGTAATTACATATTTACTTGTGTTATTAGATTAACCCATAGTACCCGTATGAGAACAAAATTGCTCACACTCTTTGGTGATAGGGATACCCATGTATACCTCGTATGAAAACCCAATAAGCACTCCAATGTTTATTCTTTCCACCTCCTCTCTCTACCGTACTTCTGTTGGAACATAGTTGCTTAGGATTCTGTGTTGTTAACAACCATATGTATCGAATTACATTCTTTGGCTGGAACATTTTGTTTAGGATTTTGTCCTGTTTACAGCCCTCTACATCAAATTTCCTCCTCTTCACTTTACTACAACCTCAATATAAATTTGCTTGTTGTTGAGTGTTAGCCACCATAATCAGTCAATTCTCTTTGAGTTTGGCCCGATTTACCCCCTGAGCATTTAGATCCATATATCCGCTTGAGTTTACATGCATGACAGACTATTGAGCCAACCCCCCTTTATTCTCTTGTTACTTACGTGACAATTGGAGTGCAATAGAAACCCCACTCATAATCTTCCATACACTCCTCTATTTAATATGTCCTAAGCATTGGTCTACAATCAACCCAGCGGTTGTCTCTAGGAAGCTTTTTATGTCGCCCGAAGCACTCATGCTGCTAGTGGTGCTAGAAAAAACCACAACAATCACCTTAAGAAGTTCTGATGTTGGGATGCTCTAATATGCCTGATTCTCCAATATTGCAACCACATATATGCAGAACCTTCGATATGTGATTGTTGTCGACATGCTCAACCTTCGATATGCTGACCTCCGATATGGCGTCATCACTCCATGTGGCACCTCATGAGTGGTGACATGTGTCACCCAGATTTGTCCCCTTAGGCCCCTCAAAATGCCAAAATTGGTTGCCATGTGTCCTATCATGCCGCCACATCATGTTGACATCAAATGCCATTGTAGCTTTATAGAAACCAATCATATGTTGCCATGTGTATTTATCGAAACCAATAATATGATGCCACATGTAGTTTGTCGGAACCAAACAAATGATGCCACGTGTCCGACTAGAGGAGAGAGAAAAGGGCCCATCCACCTTTGTTTTTGTGATGAAATCCTTTGTTAATCTTTATCAGCATTCCCAAGCGGTGTTTCACACTATCGGCACATTATGCATATTGCAACTTTTTAAAAGTTGTCACCTTAAGAATTTTTTATTCTTCGATTCACCGACATTTCGATGCTCGGATATGAAGGACCTTCGATATGTGATGCGTCGATATGTCGGATGCTCTGATGTTGTAATGTGCCACTATGCCTGATGCTCTGATATTGCGACTGCTGATATGTAGGACCTTCGATATGCGATCGTTTCCGACATCCTCAACTTCTGATATGTCAAACTCTGATATGACGTCATCACTTCACGTGGCACCTCATGAGTGGTGACATGTGTCACCCATATTTTTCCCCTTAGGCCCCTCAATGCCAGAACTGCCTGCCACATTTCTTGTCGTGCCGCCATGTCATGATGGCATCACATCCCACTGTAGCTTTGTCAAAACCAATCATATGTTGCCATGTGTCTTTATCAAACCAATCATATGATGCCACATATATCTTGTCAGAACCAATCATATGCTACCACGTGTCCCACTAGAGGCGAGAGAAAAGGGCCCATCCACCTTTGGTTTTTCAACGAAATCCTTTGTTAATCTTTATCGACCTTCCCCAGTGGTTTTTAACATTATCGATACATTATGCATATCGTAACTTTTTAAAGGTTTTCATCTCAAGAAGTTCCAATTCTCTAATTCACCAACCTTTCAATGTTGATGCTTCGATATGTGATGCGTCGATATTCCTATTGCTCCGATGTTGTGATGCGTCGATATGCCTGATGCTCCGATATTTCGACCGTCGATATGGAGGACCTCCGATATGTGATCGTTGATATGTTGGACCTCCAACATCCTTACCTCCAATATGCGATCGTTGATATCTCTAGACCTCTAATATATGATCTCCGATATTCTGGACCTTCGATATGTGATCTCTAATATTCTTTCCTTCCTAAGGCTTGAGTCCTTGAAACTTCACCAGACCATATCTTTTGATCCAGGAGTCCATTTTTGGACTTTCACATATCGTTGGAAAGCTTGTTCGGATCACTTTCCAATGGAGAGGGTTTGATGTAGGCTTTGAGTCCTTATTATTATTGGAAAATGACTGCAAGATTCTTTTCTTGTTTACTCTTTGGACAACTAAGAACACATTTTACATTAAGTAACAATAGATTTTCTGTCTTTTTTGTCAAGCATTTTGAGAGTATTTGAATTGAATCAGAGTTTTAAAATGTTGGTCACATCGACTACTAAAATTTGAACTTCTAAAGATTGTTTATTATTTTATTTTTCAAAACATATTAGACCGTAAATGATGATTTTTTAAACATATTTGACCATAAATGAAAAATTATGCAGACCTTATGAGGGGGCTCTATTTGTGCATATAATCTTTCCAAATATTTTATTCCTTCGGTGTATTTGCACACAGAGGTGCAAAGGAACGCGGATAGGGGGAATTGGCTAATGTGGAAGGCAATAATCCTAAAATTTGGATGTTCCATTCTAGAAAGAAATCAATGGACATGAGAACTCCTCAGAGAATTACTCTGTTGTTTTCAAGAAAGATAGTTATTCAAGTTAATTTCATTTTTGTTCTCTAGAAATTAAATTAGATTGTTGTAACATAACTTAAATGTAAATTCATATGGAATGCAAAGTAACATGGGCTCTTAGATATGTCAAATTCACGTCCCCTCAAATAAATGCAAAGTCTTACCAGAATGTTATTTGAGAAGAAAAATATAACAATTATATTATATCAAAGTTGGTAAGAAATTAAAGTGTTTGCTTCAATATTGGGGTTATTTAGCAGGTATCTTGTTAGAAAGTTCTTGGAACTTTGTGGTGTATGGAATTGTTGGGAATTTGTGTTGCGACTAGCCAACCTCCTAGCCCATTCAACCATTCGACCCCCGCCTTCCAGTGAAATATTAGAAACCCTTCTATTTCGAATTACATCGCAAGTTTTATATTATTGCCATTGTTAAGAGTTGCGATATCCATTTCTCTGATAAATGTTAACATATTCCACTTGTCACCTCCTATGGGTAGTTGTTGTATAAATTTAAAAAGCCATGATTTATATGGTTTTGGGGCATAAATAGGTTGTTAAGACTCAAAGAACCAAAGGCACAAAGCTGGGGCCAAGCACCGAGAGCTATGGGCCATATGGAAACTACGAAATATTGCAACTCCCATGTTAATTCTCTTATTAGAAACTTTCGATGAGAGGGGTGTATGATTACTTTCCAGGCTTCGACTTTCACCCCATTTACAACAATCATGATGACAATTAAAAAATTATGAGTTAGTTTTGGTAGATATGAAGTTCTGGCCTGCTCCAAATTCACATTGAGCGTTGAATTCCCTGAGTGAAAGCAAGTAGAAACATGGTCTTGAAAATAAAACACGAAGGCTTTTAGTACGGAGAGAAGGGCACATTTAAAAATAAGCATCATACATGCAGGTTGGCACAACGGCAGCTCCCTGAAAATCAACCAGCAAGAATAAATTCAACGCTGAGACTTTCACAAAGGGAAAGATGGCTTGCGGAACTTGAATTCACTACAACAAAACCTTGTGATTAGCATCCCTTTTTGCTTCCTTTTTTGCTTCTAGAGCCCATTTTTGGTGCTATTTGTGTCCATTTATCAAATATGGTGCAAAACTTGATGCAAAGTTTGCACCGAGTTTTGCACCAAGTCTTACATCAAGTTTAGCACCATGTATTGTAATAGGTTTTGCACGAGATTTTACACCAAGTTTTACGCGAGGTTTTATGCCAAGTTTTGTGCCATCTTTTGCACCATGTTTTGCATCAAATTTGGCACATAATTTTGTTTCACCAACTTTTGCATCCTCTATTGCATCCACTTTTTGCGCCTACACTTGCATCATCTCTTGCATCATTTTTTAAATCATTTTTTGCATCCATTTTTGCATATTTTTTGCATCCCCTTTGTGCCAAGTTTTGCATCGAGGTTTATGTCTAGTTTTGCATCTAATTTTGCATCTTCTTTTTGTTACATTGAATTTTACATATTGTTTTGCATCCATATTTACGTCCTCTTTTTCATCTGTTATTGTGTCCACTATTGCATCCATTTTTCTTGTGCCATAATTTGCACCTAGCTTGACACCTCCCTTTGCACCCTTTTTTGTTTCTAAATTTTCATCCACGTTTGCATCCTCATATACATCTAGGTTTTCATCGACTTTTACATCTATTTTTAATCCCTTTTTATATCCACTTTTGCATCAAGATTTGCATAAGGTTTTGTGTCTCATATTGCACCTAGTTTTGCATAGAATTTTGTTGCATCAACTTTTGCATCCTATTTTACATCCATTGTTGCACCCATGTTTACGCCCACTTTTACATCCCTTTTTGCATCTTATTTTTCATCTTCATTTGCTTCTTTTTTTGCATTTATCATTACATCCACTTTTGTTGTGACACAACTTGTGCCATGTTTTGTACTTACTGTTGTACCCACGTTTTCTTCCAAATTTGCATCCATCTTCGCATCCTCTTTTGCATAAAATATTGCATCTATTTTTGCATCCACTTTTGTGTTGGGTTTTGAATATTATTTTGTATCTTCTGTTGCATGTACTTCCATTGTATCCATATTTTTCATCCAATTTTTTTCCTCATGTTGCACCCATGTTTGCATCCACTTTTACATCCCTTATAGCATCTTGTCTTGCATCTAAGTTTGCATCTTTTTTTGTGTCTATTATTACATCCACTTTTTTTCTGCTATGATTTGTGCCATATCTTATGCCTATCGTTGCAACCCACATTTTCTTCCACTATTGCATCCACATTTGCATCCTCTTTTGTGTCCAATTTTTCATCAAATATTGTTTATGTTTTTTGCATCCCATTTCGAATCTACTTTTACATCCACTTTTGATTCATCCAATTTTGCAACTAATTTTGTGTCCACTACTGCACCCATGTTTGGCCCATGTTTACATCCCTTTTCATCCAAGTTTTCCTCCTTTTTGCATTCAAGTTTGTGCCTTTTTTTTTTTACATTCATTGTTGTATCGACATTTGTTTCACCATAATTCATGCTAAGTTTTATGCCTACTATTGTTCCCATGTTTTCTTCCACTTTTTCATCCACTTTTGTGTCAATTTTTCTGTCTTGTTTTCTATCTACTTATGTTGTGTCCACTCTTCATCCAAATTTACGTCTATTTTTACCCCCATTTTTTTTGTTCACTTTTGTATCCCTTTTCCAACACAGATCATACTTTTTGCATTGATGATATTTCTTATGACATTGAAAATTATGAACAACTGATGACAATGTCAATAATTGTTAAAATTGGCAACTAGGGCCAAACTCCATGTGGGTCATCTTATTTATGGCAGCTGATATTTTTATTGGATCCCTCTCGTCGAGAGGTGTAGGATTGATCTAAATATCATCCGATTCCATAAGTATTTATGGAGATATGAATTTATTTTGATTATGGAATTATTATCAAGCCGACCAGCAACTTATGTAGGCTCTAGAAGCCCAAACGTCATGTCTATTCATCATCTATGTTTTAATATAAATAGAAGAGGATTTGAAGTCATTTGTACATACGCTCTTCATGTGATCTCCTCCTCTCCACGTCTTGGGTTTTTGGGGAAGGAGAGACACAAAAAGAGTAAGCTGGACTAAGTGTATGATGCCCTAGCCGCAGGTCATAAAGATTCTTATATACAAATCATGGAGACCTTATACGCTGGATGTGATATGCTGTTCATATACGCAGTTCATAATGGAAGTGATACAGTGTTTATACGCTGGACATATTACACTATTCATAGTTCATGATAAGGATATATACGAAGACATTTAAATGTAGGCCATGACATACATACGCAGGAAAATGAAGAAACCCTACCCGCTGTAAAAGGGATATGTATATACACTGAAATGGACGCTGAAATAGACTGCTCATCAACACAGCAAGATATATATAGGCCATGATACATACAGGAAATACAACGCAACAAGAACGTAGCATGATATATACACGTTGTAATATATAACGTAGTTGTAAAGACACTTATACACTGGTATAAGGGACACTTGGAGATATGTTCACGCAGTTAAGGGAGCCACAGTCAAGGGTGAAAGCCATAGTAGGAGCCACAATTAATATAAGGGTGCCATAGTCATGACAAACCGCAATTGCAATCAGGACAATCAAGTCTCAGTCAACTACTTGATGATCACTACCTCTGTCTAGACATGGTGTGAGGAGAAGGGTCATAGTAATACATCTTGGGCATAACTATGCGAATTTGTCTATGTCATAGAAAGCATAGCATATGCAATGATCTTGATGACATATACGTTGTCATCTATCACAGTGTATGAAGACTCATGACCTTGAAGACTTGATGAGCAGTAATGTTGATATAGAAGTCAATGGTATGATTGTAACCATCTTCAGTGGAATTGTGTCAGCATATTCATTGACATGGCATGGCATGGCATGGAAGACATAATATGTATAATATGGAAGACAACATATATGGCATGGGCAACAACATTATGTAGATCATGGGCAGCATAATGTATGGGCAGCACAGTGATGTATGAGATCATGGGCAGCATGATGTATGGGTAGCACAGTGATGTATGAGATCATGAGTAGCATGATGATGCATGATGCAGCATGAAGGTACTACATGGTAAGGTGCAGCAAATGGAAGAGATGCAACACTATGATGGGTGAAGGAGTCACCTTAGAGAATCAGTTGAAGCAATATGTCTTCAACTGATCTCTGCAGATATCAAAAGCCAAAGTGTTGACTTCTATTGTAAATGTACTATCTCTCTCTCTCTCTCTTTCTCTGCTGAAATTTGAAGAACATAAAAGAAGAATTGATCAAGGGTTTCCCCACATTGTGGGGTTTGTCCCTGGCTAGCGCCACATCTTGTGTCCTCTTGTCTTGGCTTGTCTTCTGCAATTTATATTTATGTTCTATCTGCAGTTTACTTTAATGTTGATGTGATTGCTAATCTGGAAAAGATAATGAGCTAACTGTGAAAATTGAAATAAATTTCTCTAGCATAGAACATACCTAAAATTAACATGGGATCGGAGCTAAGGTGAAGACAATGCCCAAGCAAGAGTGAAAGAGCAATCACCAAAGACAATAGGGACAAGGATCAATGGGTTCCACATCTCTCTTCTAAGTTCACAAAGGGTGAAGTTGAAGCAGAGCATATTATCAGAATGGCGTAGTGGAAGTTTCTGATGGCCCATCTAAAGATCACTTCATTGGGAAGTTCGGATCTAAGGGTGGAAGGAAAGGCAGATGCCTTGGTTGCAATAAGTTTGGCCATCATGCGAAGGAGTGTCCGTAGGATAGGGACACATCTCTTGATGAAGATAATAATCATTCCAGGGACATCTTCAATGATCAGAGGAATGATAAGGAATGCAGGTCATCAAGGAAATGGTCAACTCTTCAAAGAAAGCAAGGAACCCCAGAATCTCTTTTAAGTACTTGATCGCAAGAAGAACCTGGTGTCCATCTCGGAAATGGAAGTCAAAGGTTTTAGGGTGGCACTCATCGATGGAAAGGTACTTGTTTGAAAATAGATTTTTCAAAGATGTTTTTGAGTTCAGGGTTGTATCATGTCCACTGGGGACCATGTCCATTGACTCAGCACCGAAGGTTTGTGAGTCAAATGGTGACTAGGATGCCTGAATTCAAAAAGAGCATGAAGGTACATGTCTGAGATGTACCGAAGGAAAATCTTACAAGGGGACCATTCCCCTCATGTAGCAGGGCCACAGGTTTGAAAAACCCATGGAGTTTGAGATTCATGATCAGGAATCTCATGTATGCAGGTGGTAGAAATCCCTCTATGGCTTCAAGCAAAACACCCCAAGCATAGTATGAGAGAATCAATAACTGTCTGATGAAGATGATATTCACTAGGAGTGAAACCGATCCAAACCATTCGAAGGTTGTGGATGTTAGACCTCTCATATCGGCACCTATGTCTGACAGGTGCAGACCCTCTCATTTGTAGAAGACAGAGGGAGTTGGATTCCGAATGTGGAAAGATAAACTGCAAGCCTATGACTACCTCGAGGATCTCAACTTTCGAGAAGTTATATGGTAGTGATGTCGGACCAGATTTGGGAATTTCCTCTGAGTTTCATAGACTCATTCATATTGATGTTCTTGGAGAACCTCCGTCCGGACATATGTGTTGCACTTAGCATGGTCAGCTCATATCTGGTTGAGCCTCACTGGATTGGTGCCAAGAATCTTCTGAGATATCTTCAGGGCACAATCTCTCATGGATTGAGATACACTGCTGGAAATATGAAAACTGCATGATTATTCAAATGCAGACTGGTTAGTGAGTACACATGATGAATACCACTGTGATTCTCTATGACAACTAGAGGTGGGATTTGATTATTGAGGAATCCTGTATTCGACAATTGCTCCAGCAGATAGACATCTGATACTGCCTTATCTGGGATATGGTAAGTCGATGAGCAAGGAGGCTCCATCGCATTAAGATGATGTATAGGTCAATACACTTTGTCAGAGCCCCGGGGAAAGATCAAATTTGTGATTTTCCTGAATGACTTGAAGTCATCGAGAGACCCTTGTACAAGGGTCCCGCATGTTGCATACATTGAGCTCTGGGAGCTCTGGGGGCTTGTGATTCTTACTGGAGCAACATATGACCACAGGGTGACTCACCCTCCCTTGGTGGTGCACATTGGGACAAGATGATTCGCTCTCTTGTGGGACAGGATGATTCGCTCTCCTGTGGACAGGATGATTCACTCTCCTATGAAACAAGATGACTCACTCTCTTGTGGGACAAGATGATTCGCTCTCTTGTGGGACAGGATGATTCACTCTCTTGTGTAGCAGGAATATTAGTTCTCCTGTGAGGTCTGGATGATGTATTCTCCATGACGGTTATGTAGCAGGATGATTAGCTCTCTTGTGAGGCTTGGATGATGTGTTCCCCATGGCAATTGTGTAGCAGGATGATTAGTTCTCCTGTGAGGACATGATTGATTAAGTTCTCCTGTTGAGGCATCTTACCCATGCAGTCTGGGAATCATGGGAAGTAACTCTCATCTGATCAATGAGCAGGGAAATGAGGATAGGGACCATAGCAGTACCAATGGACGCATCTTTGTATCTACTGTACACACTATGCTAGGATGACCGCCATTGATCTGGGATCAATGATACTGGTCTGGGACTAGTTGTAGGAGTTGTACCTACTATGACGCTGACTTTGGGTCGGTTGAGACTGGTCTGGGACCAGTGGTACATACTCTGAGACTGACCTCAGGTTAGTGCAGGACTGGCCTGGGACCAATGAGAGTGGTACATACTATGACGTTAACTTCGGGTCGGTTGAGACTAGCCTGGGACTAGTGGTACACTCTCTGAGACTGATGATACTTGTCTGGGACTAGTGGTAGGAGTGGCACCCACTATGACGCTGACTTTGGGTCGGTTGAGACTCATCTGGGACCAGTGGTACGCACTTTGAGACTGACTTCGAGTCAGTGGGGAATGGTATGAGACATTCTCGATCAATTCTTCTTCTTCATAGTTCAACAGAGCTAAATTGAGTAGAGCAGAGCAGATCTGAGCATAGCAGAGTAGAGCCAGCAAAGCCAACATAGTTGAGAAGAGCAAAGCAGAGCCAGTAGAGCTGAGTAGAGCTGAGTAGAGCTAAGCAAAGCAAAGCAGAGCCAGTAGAGCTGAGCAGAGCTAGTAAAGCTGAGCAGAGCTGGGCAGAGCAGTGCAGGGCACTGATGGCAGAGATAGTACATCTGGGCATATGGATCAGCGGATGGAGTTCTCCCTAGATGAGAAGGAGTGTTAAAATTGGCCACTAGGGCCAAACTCCATGTGGGTCATCTTATTTATGGTAGCTGATATTTTTATTGGATCCCTCTCATCGAGAGGTGTAGGATTGATCTAAATATCATCCGATTCCGATAAGTATTTATGGAGATATGAATTTATTTTGATTATGGAATTATTATCAAGCCGACCAGCAACTTATGTAGGCTCTAGAAGCCCAACCGTCATGTCTATTCATCATCTACATTTTAGTATAAATAGAAGAGGATTTGAATCCATTTGTACATACACTCTTCATGTGATATCCTCCTCTCCATGTCTTGGGTTTTTGGTGAAGGAGAGACATAAAAAGAGTAAGCTGGACTAAGTGTATGATGCCCTAGCCGTAGGTCATAAAGATTCTTATATACAAATCATGGAGACCTTATACATTGTTCAGATACGCTGGATGTGATATGTTGTTCATATACGTAGTTCATAATGGAAGTGATATGGTGTTTATACGCTGGACATATTACGTTATTCATAGTTCATGATAAGGATATATACGAAGACATTTAAATGCAGGCCATGACATTCATACGCAGGCAAATGAAGAAACCCTACCCGCTGTAAAAGAGATATGTATATACGCTGAAATAGACTGCTCATCAATGCAACAAGATATATACAGGCCATGATACATACAGGCAATACAACGCAGCAAGAATGCAACATGATATATACACACTGTCAATGATATACATGATGTAATATAAATGCAGTTGTAGAGACACTTATACGCTGGTATAAGGGACACTTGGAGATATGTTCACATAATTAAGGGTGCCATAGTCATGACAAACGACAATTGCAATCAGGACAATCAAGTCTTGGTCAACTACTTGATGATCACTACCTCTATCTAGACATGGTGTGAGGAGAAGGGTCATAGTAATACATCCTGGGCATAACTATGCGAATCTGTCTATGTCACAGAAATCATAGCATATGCAATGATCTTGATGACATATACGCTATCATCTATCACAGTGTATGAAGACTCATGACCTTGAAGACTTGATGGGCAGTAATGTTGATATAGCAGTCAATGGTATGACTGTAACCATCTTCAGTGGAATTGTGTCAGCATATTCATTGACATGGCATGGCATGGCATGGAAGACACACTATGTATAATATGGCAGACAACATATATGGCATGGGCAACACCATGATGTAGATCATGGGCAGCATGATGTATGGGCAGCACAGTGATGTATGAGATCATGGGTAGCATGATGTATGGGCAGCACAGTGATGTATGAGATCATGAGCAGCATGATGATGCATGATGCAGCATGAAGGTACTACACGGTAAGGTGCAACAAATGGATGAGATGCAGCACTATGATGGGTGAAGGAGTCACCTTAGAGAATCAATTGAAGCAATATGTCTTCAACTAATCTTTGCAGATATCAAAAGTCAAAGTGTTGACTTCTATTGTAAATGTACTATCTGTCTTTCTCTATTTCTCTGCTGAACTTTTAAGAAAATAAAAGAAGAATTGATCAAGGGTTTCCCACATTATGGGGTTTGTCCCTGGCTAGCACCACATCCTGTGTCCTCTTGTCTTGGCTTGTCTTCTACGATTTATATTTATGTTTTATCTGCAGTTTAATTTAATGCTGATGTGATTGCTAATCTGGAAAAGATAATGAGCTAACTATGAAAATTGAAATAAATTGCTCTAGCATAGAACATACCTAAAATTAACAATAATTATAATGATGATGATAATGAAGATGATGACGATGACATGAATTGTGATTTTTATGATAATGACAATGATGATAAAGATGATGGGGGTTACAATGACAATGATGATGATACTAATGACCTTGGCCATTCTTCCCAATTTTTAAATGTTGTCATGGTCATAATCATAATATTTATCTTTGACATCATCTTCCAAGTCATCATCACCTGATCATCATTATCATTATTTTAATCTTGGTCATCATCAACAACAATAATGGCATGAATGATGATTATGATGTTCATGATGAAGATGACAACAATTATGATAAAAATTATATTAGTTATGATGATGGGGATGATGACAATTATAATGACAATGATAATGGTAGTGATGATGATGATCATCGATCGTCTCTAAAAAATAAAGTTGTTATTTCTCCTACATATATAATGTGTCCTAACAACCCTTTTCGAGCACCTGTAACATTTTTTAGGTTGATGATATTTCTTATGATACCTATAATTATGAACAATTGACGACAATGTCCATGATGATGATGATGATGATGATGATAATGATGAAGACATGAATGGTGATTATGAAGATAATGACATGATGACGGTGATGGTGGTGATGATCGTGATAATGAAGATGATGACCCTCCCTCTAAACAAGGGAGGTACTCGTAATGAGACAAAAAAGTACTCTCAAATTGAAATATTCATATAAGAAGGGATCTGGATTGATAAGCATCAATGATGATTTACATCATCATAGCCAACATTGTCAAAATAGTAAGGCCTTGACTAACAAGTTTATCTCTCCATTAGATCAAAGCACAATGTTGGGAGGCATAATTTTGGACACCACTGCCTCTCTAGGCACTTACCCCACCAGGATGTTCACTAGGTATGTCCTCACATGATCATTTCCTAATCCACTATCATAATATTTGACACCAGGAAATGTCAATCCTCATGACTATTCTTATCTTGGATCAATGTACTTGACTTATGGCGATTAGTCCTAGTCAAAGTCCAAATTCTCAAATAATATTGGTCCCATATGTTTATCAAATCCACCATTCTCCCTACTAGTGTCTTTGCTAGGCTTACGATTGTTAGTGCTGGCCATAGTACATGACACATGGATAATATGGTGTCTACCCTCACTCCCTCTCAACCAAAGAGGAGACATCCACAAGCATAAGATTTTCTCAAGAATACCCATCATTTTCATATAGAATAACATCATTAATTTGTTTTCATCGCATGATGCCTTTATGATTAAGCATTCATAGATTTGTGGCAAAATATTTCCCCTTTTGTCATTTGTGATGAAATAAAATCAAAAAGTGAAAGCCAAAATCATTAAAGATACACTATATTGATTTATCTAAGTCTAAACTCTAAGGTTGAAGTGAAAATTCATGTAAATCTTATATCTATGAGTTGTGCCAAACTTATGAAAACCTTATTCCATAAGTCCTATATATAAGAAAAAGAAAAAGAAAGAAAAATAAGGCCCAATGAATGGTAACTCATGTATTCACTCCCTCTTTGGAAAATATATGAATATATACAATCCTAATCACACTTGATCACATGTTTGTGATGGTTAAATCATGAAGTCCTCTTTTCCCCTTGCATTTTCACTTCATCATTTAAGCACCTAATTGAGGATCTAGGGAATGTTTGTTGCCTAAGGGTTTCATGTCTACTCTTGGTTTACTTATGTCACACTACTGTCAATTTATGTGACAGAGTGAAATACATAAGTTTGTGGAGTTATTAGAACAGTGTATTAAGTTAGTCACCACACACACATGTATTACATCTCATTGATCCACATGTGTGGGTTGGAGATTCATTGCTTGACAACTTTAATGGAGACTACTTTATGGCTTTAATGGCATAGCTTACAAAATATATTGTTAAACATTGTGAATCATCCTTTCTTTTCCTTGAGACACTTGATAATATTGAAGTCACTCCCAATAATCCAAGGAGGTGGGGACTATAAATTTTTTTTCCACTGGAAAAATCAGTAACTTTCATTAATGTTTGAAAATTACATAAAGCAGATGCCTAGGCATTGCTGGATTGTTCATACAAAATTCACCTCACCAAGGTGTTGTTCTGTAGGTATAATCAAAACTGTTCTGTGTACATTCATCTGACTGTGCATTCTATCCGTTGTCCGAAAGAGGACTCTGTTTATAAGCATAATATCCATGTTCTATATATTTCTATTAACAAAAAAAACAAAAGCGCCATTGACTATCAGCTGTTGGGACTGTTGCCCCTTTGTTCTCTTTGATCTATGAATGGCCTGTGGTAAAATTGATACTCCTCTGCTCCATTCTGCTCCACTATTATCCCCTCGCCTCGGGGAAGTAACGAGGCCTCTTTGGATAATTTGTCAGCCTCGCTGTTATGCTCTCTGTAAATATGTAAACATGTGCAATGGTTAAATGCTGCTTTGAGTATGAGTGCATCATGTAATAAATTGCTGAGAGTGTGTGTATGACAAGTAGTGATATTGTTAATCCAGTTAACAACCACCAATGAGTCCCCAAATATATTGATTCTTGTATGATGATGCGATAATGCAAAATGTAGAAGATTGTGGACAGCAGAGAGCTCAGCGAAATTATTAGATCCATTGCCAAAGCCCATTTTTGCAAGGTATCGATGGTGTTCATTTATGTGCAGTACAAAACCCCCGCCACATCCACCCTGATTTGCTGCTCCGTCGAAAAATGCCCACGGGATGGATCTATCAAAGTTGGGCATGGGCTGTATGGATCTCGGTCTCGGGGGTGGAGGGTCTGGTAACTCATGATATGCTGCAATGATGGTGGCCTCTACCCGATTCCACGATATCAATCGGTCTTCAAATATAGCCCGATTTCGAGCAAGCCATATATGCCAAGTAGCCACAGGTGGAAGGTTTTGTAATTTAGTGCCCGAATGACAGTGAGACCAAGTATCCCAAGCACTTCTAATATCGATCCCTTTCCAATTGACAGCGATACCCAACAGATTACATATGTTGTTCCATAGGTTGAGGATGACAGGGCAGAGGAGGAATATATGATCCTGAGTCTCTGATGCATTTTTACAGAAGATACACCATGATGGGCCAAAAATGGCTCTGCGGGTGAGATGTTCCCCTGTGGGTACATTGCCGTTGAGTGCACACCAAAAGAAAAGTTTGGACCGGGGAGGAGCCTTGAGCTTCCAAATGGATTGCCACCATGACTGTAACGATTCAGGCATTCTGTGAGAAATGAGAGCAGTGTATCCAAATTTTGGAGCATATATACCATGATCAGCAATGCACCAAATAAGTTCATCTGGTCCTTGTTTTATACGGATGTGAGATTCAGATAATGCCTCAGTATAGCGATCCCATTCCTGATGCCATTGTAAAGGGAGATCCAATTGCTGTGCGGATTTCCAAGCCTGGGAAAATATATCAGTGCGTTGTTGGTCTGCGATCTGTGCAAAATGTCGGATATCCCGGGCCTGTAGGTGCATTATAAGATCTGGATTAAGGATATGTCTACCCCCACAGTTAATCCAAGGATCCAAACCAATTCTGCCTGTCAATCCATCATTAATGCGCCAAGCAAGATTGTTCCGAATGAGAGGAAGGGATTGAATCAAAGCCTTCCAAACCGATGAGCATCCCATTGTTGACCAAGTAGGGAAACGGGCCCAATCCAAAATATTATGAGGCCAAATGTATTTATAATAGACTACCTGTGTCCAGAGATTTTGACAAGTAAGCAGAGTCCACCCCATCTTGGCGGCCAGTGCTTTTGCAAATTCAGGTAGTTCCTTTAGTCCCCATCCACCCCACTTTTTGGGCAATGAGATTTTCTTCCATCCGATCCATGCAAATACTCTTTTATCCTGACTCCCATTCCAGAGGTATCGGATGCATAACTGCTGTAGCCGCCCCAGGATGTTTCTAGGAATCCAGGCTAGGGCCATCCAGAACACCGGGGTGGCTTCTAATACAGACTTTATGAGCACCAGTCTACCAGCCCTGGAGAGATATCTGAAGCTCCATCCTGTGAGTCTTTTTTCCAATTTGGCAACCAACCAGACCCAGTCAGCAATCCTTTGGCAAGTAGGTTTCAGATTGAACCCCAAATATTTGAGACCTCTATCCAGGGGGTGGACCGAGTAAGGGAATGCTTGTAAGCCAGTCTGGGTCTCCTGTACAGATGTGCGTGCACAGGTAATGGTTGATTTCATCTGGTTTGGCATCATACCCGTGGCAGAGGAAAAAAGTTGTAGGATCTTTGAGAAAGTTCGAGTGTCACGAACACTGCCATTGAGAAGTATAAGAACATCATCCACAAAGAGTAGATGAGTGAGATAGCAAAGGTCAGTTATGCGGAGGCCCCCAATGTCTCCAGATCGCTTGGCTGCTTCCATGAGGCGGCTGAGACCTTCCATGACCAACAGGAAGAGGAGGGGCGATAGCGGACACCCCTGCCTCAGACCCCTCTCCGAATGAAAAAAATTTGTAGCCGAACCATTGATAAGAATACTGAAAGATGGTGTGGTAATGCAGGCCATGATCCAAGAAATGTATGCATGAGGGAAACCCAGATGAATGAGGATCATTTTGAGATAGAGCCAGCTGACACGGTCAAAAGCTTTAGACAGATCGATTTTGAGGAGGATGGCTTTTAAGTTCTTCGACCAGATGGAATGGAGGGCTTCTTGAGCGAGTCCAATGGCCTCATGGATCTGTCTAGATTCGAGAAAAGCAAATTGTTGCGGGGCAATGGAACGGGAGAGGATAGGTCTAAGACGATTTGCAATGGTCTTTGAGATGATTTTATAGATGCAGTTACACAAAGAGATGGGTCTGTAGTCATCAAAGGATGCTAGGGAGTCAGATTTGGGGATGAGAGCGATGAATGTAGAGTTGATGGCATGATATAATGATCCAGAAGTCCGGCTTTCTTCAACCACCTGTAGTAAGTCCTGACCCAAAACATCGAAGAAAGCTGTGTAGAATTCAATGGTCCATCCGTCCGGCCCTGGGCTTTTGTCTTTTTTGAACCATTTCAGAACTCCTTCCAGTTCCTCAGCAGTGACCGGGTCCGTTAAGGTCTCCACATCTTCTTCCTCCACAAATCTCGGGAAGTGGTTAGCCACATTAATAATATCAAGTAAGTTTTCTTCTCGTGGACTCTTGTAGAGGTTCCTGAAATGAGAGATGCCCAGGTGAGCAAGCTTATTGAAGTTGTCCGCGAATTCTCCATCCGGGGTAGGGAGCTTCCAGATAGTATTAGATACCTTCCTGCACTTTGCAAAATTATGGAAAAACTTTGTGTTGTCATCCCCAGCTTGAATCCATAAAGCTCGGCTCCTTAATCTAATGGATTCCTCTCTCTCTTTGAGAATCTTGGCTTTTTGATTCTCAAGGTCAATAAGCCTACATTTGTCCGCAGCTGTCATGAAGCCCTGTCCTCTGTCATCGGTGAGTGAACATAAGTCCGCTTCAATATGGGAGAGCTGTGCTGTTTCACGATCCAATTTCTCCCTTGCCCACTTAATAGTAATATGTTTGATTTCTTAAAGGTTCCTGCAGAAACCTTTGGCAAGAGGAACAGAGTCATTGATGGGATGAGAGGCCCAGTAATCCTTTATCAGCTGGATATAGTCCGGATCCTTCAGCCAAGAGGGATTGAATTTGAAGGGTGCCTTGGGTTTCTTGGAAGGACCCTGAATCTCCAGGTATATAGGATTGTGGTCCGATAACCCCCCCGAGCCAACCCATTGTCTGAAGAGATGCAGGCGCTGTAGAAGAGGGCCCTTTAACAGAAATCTGTCAAGTCTGCGGGCAAGTGCAGCATCCCCAACCCGTCGATTCCGCCAAGTAGGAAGGAGACGCTGCAATGGAATATCCGAGAAATCTGATTGATCCAGTAGATTAGTCATATAATCAGTGATAGAGTCAATTTGAGCCTCAGTGCCCCATGACTCCCTGAAACCCAGAGAGAAATTGAGGTCTCCTCCTATAATAACATGGTCTTCATTCAGCAGGGGTAGCTGAAGAGTATTCCGCCAGAATGATTCTCTCTGGGAGCATGGAGCATATATATTGACAATTCTGAGATCCATGCCAAGGTCAGCCGAGAAGAAATCCAATCCAATGAACCCTGCACCTCCCCAGGTTGAGATAGGATTAATGGAACGAGGGTTTAATCCAATGGCTAGACCTCCAGATCGTCCCACAGCATCATTTGCAAAAAAACTCCATCCTGGGACCATGGCTTGCATGACACGAATAATTTGATCTGCAGAGCAGAGTGTTTCTTGTAGCATAATAATGTCGATAGGCTCAGTATCAATGAGCCGCTTCATGGCTAGTTTTTTGGAGGAACTAGCCAGTCCTCTGCAATTAAAAGAAAGACACTTCATGGGGGAACACCTCTCGGGTGTGTCCTGCTCTAAGAACCCCGTCAATGGTCGCTTGCCGGCCAGAGACCACTTCTGCCCCAGCTTGTTTGATGGCTTTGGAAAGGTGAGATTTTCTCCCTCTGGTATGCAATGATGCCCCCTCAGGTATGACAATGCCCAGACCCGAGTGACCGACAGCCTACTCTTTTGATGGATTCCGAGACCGAAGGAAATAAGGGTGAGGAGGGGAGGATGGGCACGGGGAGGAGAAAGACTCGGGAGATGTAGTAGAGATAATAGGGTCAGTGCACGCAAGTGGAGATGATAGTGTGCAGGGAATCATGGAGATATGTGCAGATGGACCAGATGCATGATAATCATCAATAGACGAATGCAAAGTTGGGATAAAAGAAACAGAGATCATACCCGCTTCTGCCGCCGAACGAGCCCTAGTTTTTGGAGGCGAGGATCTCTGGAACCCAGCATCGTCCGCGGGAGGAGAAGCTGAAAGGGCCGGTCCAGCAGAAGGAGGGCGAGATATGATGGGGGAAGCCATCCTGGTAGTCGCCGAGGTGCCTTTCACCGAATCTGCAGCTTTCTTATTGAGTGGACAGTCCTTCGCGAGGTGTCCCACTTTGTGGCATCGTCTGCAACGGAAGGGAACCCCTTCATAGTCCAACAACTGAACCCGAATGCACCTACCCCACTGAAGCGTGATCTGTTCCTCGAGTCCCTCTCGAGTGTCCAGATGAACCAAGATCCGAGCAAGTGTTCGATTCCCAGATTCCACATAAGTGCGATCGTAGTCCAAATATGTCCCCAGGGCATTGCCAACCCTAATAAAAACTTCTTCGTCCCAGAATGGAATTGGTAAACCTGGGAGTCTCACCCAGATTGGTCCGGCACCGAGCTGCTCGCGCTCTGGATCGAAGAGGGGATTCCAGCGCTTGAGAAGGACCGGGGCCATTTCAATATGCCAATATCGACCCAAAACGAGGTTTGTTTGACTGACCTTGGAGAATTTAAGAGAGAACCATCCTCTGGGGAGGACATGGACCTCTGGAAGGTCGAAAAGGACTCCACCCCAGATCTCCTTAACCCAAAGATTGAGCCTCTGCCTCGAGTATGATCGACCCCTGACGTGCCCAACCAACACGGTGTTCGCAATGTCCATATAGTCGCCGAGAGGCTTTGCTTCGTCGAATTTGATGGAGATATCCCTTGCCGTCGATCTGACACACTTTACCTTTTTAGATCCGGAACGGGGGCCGACGGATGATCCACCAGGGGATTTGTGATACCTTCCCGGGGAAAATGGTTAGAGGGGAGGGAAGAAACCGCAGGCGTCTCAAAGCATCCGGAAGGGCGAATACCTGAGGCAGATGGATGAGTCGCAGGTGTAGATGTCAGCGGAGGGTGAGGCACCGAAGGGATGGACGCCAGAGGGTCAAAAGCGGGCGATGGGGGAGTATGGGAGGCCAGGAATTGTAGAGACCCAGGCGAAAGCGGAGGAACCTCGAAAGGCGGAGATACAGGAGGAAAAACTTCTGCAGAGGATGGAACGGGAGCCGGAAAAGGTTGGTGCGCCAGAAAAGAAGAGGAAGCGGAATGGGGGAGCTGAGGGCGAGAGGTAAAATGAGGAGTCCCGAAAATAACATTCTCCGGCGAGGGATCCGCTGTATAATCCACCTCTTCATGCTCCCAGTTATCCATAACTGATTCTATGTCGGTGACCGATAGGGACAGGCGAGGATTCCGATGGTGAAGCTGCAGCTGTAGAGAGCAGAACCGTGACCGCAGCAGATGACCGTCGCGGAGCTATCGAACCCTATGCCCTACGAACCGTCGAACCCGATGCCCTACGAACCGCAGGAGATGCGCATGAAACCCTAACCCTGTCCTTTTCGCGAGCCCATTTCGCCCCGGCTCCATCCGGGACTATAAATTACTTGTGCTAGAAATAGAATTAAGAAATAGAGGTTTTCCATTTGCGATATTGGAGTCATAGACATTGGATACATGGTAGTAGTCCTCGATGTCAATTAACTAAATTCTATTGTGATAATGCGTAAAGAGGTAAAAATATTGGTAACCTTGATGTCTTGATAATTTCAAATAATAACCATTCCACCCAAGTATCTCTAAGCATCAATCACTACTACTTGGAAATTCCTCCCCCATTTGCTAATATAAGGTAGAACCTCACTTAATATTTTTGTTTCTTATATCAACATTATTGATGGGTGCTTTGTGTACCATTTTTCTTTTAGGAGTCTTTGTTTTCATTTACTATTGAGGCCACTCATGTTCCATGAGACTATTTTCATCGAGAATTTACACAGAAAGGAAGTATAATGTGACTAAAAAAAACATGTCTCAAGATTTAAGTGCTTGGACAATTCCACTTCATGACTTAGATATTTCCTTAACTTGGGATGGAATGGTGAACTTGATGGCCTTAAGGGAAATTGACCAATGAAAATCTAAAAAAGAGGTGACTTTTGACTTTATCACATGCAATTTAATATACTAAAAAAGATATCCATAACAATTTCGTTAATCAATGAATCATTCAAAGCCCCAAGGGATAGCTCTATTGGTCGAGTTCTCGTTGCTAAGTACCTTTCCAATTGGGAGGTCATGGGATCAAATCTCCTCGACGCCCTTGGGGTTAGGCTCGCCCAGAAAAGCCGACGGGTAGATCCCTTCGGGTGGATCTTCCCGGATTGTTACCCGTGGATGTAGCGGCCACTCAGTGACCGTGAACCACAGTTAAAAAAAAAAAAAAATCAATGAATCATTCAAAAAAAATATCCAAAACAATTTCATCAAGCAATGAATCATTGCATTATAAAATAATATATATAAACATTTTGGGAATGTTATGTTAAACCATGCTCAAAAACCAACATATTTAATATTAATATTTAACAACAATATGGACAATAACACATTTTGATAAATTAAATAACATATTATCAAGCCTAAAAAATGTCACTAACAAAAAACTATAAAGCATGCAACTAATGGAAGTGACCACTCAAGGCCACCATAAGACAATTAATCTATTAAGACCAAGATTAATGGAGACAAAGATCTACAAAGGACAAAGGCAAACCTATTTTAACTTTATTGTTTTATTAGCACTTAACAAGGAAGAGATATATAACACTCATCTCAGTGACACAACACATAGCATTAAGTTACCTTTTTTATATATAATTTAAACTCCTATCATAAAAACACAAATTTAGCATGAATGGAATGTTTAAAATCCATTTTTATAAAAACAAAATATAATTTTTCTTATAGAAAAAAATACCAAAAACTAAATATATTTTTTTAGAAAAATAAAAAATTAAAATTAAAATTAAAAAAATTAAAAAAATACTAAAACTAGATATATATTAAAAAAAAAAAACTAAAACATAAGCAAACTAGAATTTGAATTTTACACTCATGTTCACTCTCGGAAACTCATATGGTGGAATGTGATCTCTTTATCCTCGTCTTTAGTTTTTTCCTAAAAAATAGAAGCATACAAAAGCAGGAAAGAGCCATAAAGAATGGGGAAGCTTTTTCCTAAGCACAAAAGCATCTAAAAAGTGGAAAATACCATTTTTATATGAGGAAACAATATTCACCCAATATATTTTGCCCAAATTGAACTAATCGGGAATTTGGGAAATCTTCATAGCCTTCACTTTCCTATATATTGGAGGCTTGGGCATTGAAAAAATGATGGGAATTCTTGTATTGTCATGCCACTAAGATCTATCTTGAGAGGGAGAGTTTTGGAGCTAGGAGTTGGGGGAGGTGTTGTTGCAACTACATCTGATTGTTGTAACTTTCCTCCAACTCCTTTATTAATATAGATCAATTGTTCTTCCTTCCATATATTTCTATTCATTCTTTACTTATTCTATTTAACTACTAAATGTATGGGATTTTGGTTTATATTTATTTATTCAATAATATTTATATGTTTCTGATAGTTTTGATTATCAAGATATTATGCTATGAAGGTTTCTTTATTCTCTCTCTTATGTGTAGGACCAAGTTTTGGAGCTAGCTAGGAGCACTTCCTAGCTATACTAAAAACTCCAAGAAGACTTGCATGCGAGGACTCACAAGAATTCCTTCTCTTTTTCTTAATATATACTCTACATCTTGATCTACTAAGAATCCTGAGCGTTAGAACAACCTTTCTCTTAATTGGTTTGTCCTAGGTTTCCAGGATAAACTGGGAGGGTTTTATGTTCATCTAACTGTGCATTAAATCCTACAGCAAAATGATATTTAGAAACTTTAATATATTTCACTATGTAAATGAAATTATTAAAATGAACCCATAGAGGGGGTCATCTATGGAAATAAAAGTAAAACTCTAAACAAGAAGCCAAAAGTGGATTTAACGATGGATGCAAAATTGGGAGTAGAATTCGATGTTAAACTAGCAATCAAAACAAGATGCAAACAATGACACAAAAGGGGTTTTAAAGTAAAATTAAAAAAGGGTTCAACACTAGACACAAAGAAGGGAACAAAATAGGGCATATAAAAGGATACCAAATTGGGCGCAAACAAGGATGCAAAAGTGGACACCAAAATGAGGATGCAAAGAATGGTGTAAAATTAGGATGCAAAAAAGATGTAAGAAAAGACACAAAACAAGATGCAAAATGGGACTAAAAAAGGGTGAAACCAAGGATGTCAAAAATGATGCATAACTAGATGAAAATTCAAACTAAAATCTAGGTGCAAAATGAGTTTCAAATGTGGACACAAAATGTGGCAGAAAAAAGGATGCAAATTTGGATGCCAAAAAGGATGCAAAATTAGATACCAAAAATGATGAAAATTTGGACATAAAAAATGGTGCAAAATTGGACACAAAAGAAGAAAAAATGGTGCAAAAATGGGTATAAAAATGGCTCAAATTTGGATGCAAATTGAGATGCAACATTGGATGTAAAAGGAGGTGCAACAAATCATTCAAAACTTGGTTCAAAAACAAATGCAAAAGTAGATGAAAAAAATGGCTCAAAATTGAACGTAACAATAGACACAAAATGGGATGCAAAGGTGGATGCAACATATGGTTCAACATAGGATGCAAATCTAGATGCTCAAAAGGATGAAAAATTGGATGCAAGAAATGGTGTTAAAAATGATGCTAAATTGGATGCAACAAATGATGCAAAATTAGATGCAAAATATGGTGCAAAATAGGATGCAAAAAAGGGAGATAAATAAAATGCAAAAGTGGATGCAAAAAATGGTGCAAAAATGCATGCAAAATTTGGCACTAAATTAGATTCAACATATGGTGCAAAATTGGATGGAAAAAAAAGGTGTAAAAAAGGTAGAAAAATTGGCACAAAAATAGATGTAAAAATAAATACAAAAATAGAAGCAAAAAATGGCATAAGACCAGATGCAAAAATTGGCACAAACTGGATGTAAAAAAAGGCACTAAATCAGATGCCAAAGATGGTGTAAAACTCGATGCAAATTATGACACAAAACTAGAAGAAAAGAATGCCACACAAGAGGAAGCAAAAAAATGTTTCAAAAATAGATGCAAAAAATGGCCCACAAAACTAGAAGCAAAACCTGTTGTAAAACCAAATGAAAATCTTGGTGCAAAATATGATGCAAAAATGATGGAAAATTTGGCGTAAAAAAGATGAAAAATTTGGTGAAAAAAAGGATGCTTTAAAAATTGTACAATAGAGCCAGATTTAACGCCAAGCTACTCATCCCAATTGAGAAAAAATATGCACTAAAATATGGTGCTAAATCTGGTGCAAATTGCATGTTTTGTTGTAGTGATTGTAGATTTGATTGGGCGAAGTTGGTAGGGTTAATCCGATCTACATCAATGAATCCCATAGTCGACCATTCCAAACCTTTATTTAGTTCATTACATAGCACCCAAGACTAACACCAAGTCTTATATTACATAGCAGATTTTACATTATGAATTGTCTTATTGATAAAATCAAAGAAAGACCTAATGAAAAGAATGCATATATCAAATCTAATATCAGATCTTTGATATTGGAGATTTGATATTGGAGGAATTCATTTGAAATCTCCAATATTCAAAGTCCAACCCATAAAGTCGCTCTTTTTAATAATCAAATGAATATATTAAGTGGCCATATAACTTCCAGAACTATATAATAAAGCGGTTGTCGGAGGACCCACATTCCACATCATTGTTTTTGCTCCCGCATATCGGAGGTAGTACATATAGGATATTTCCTTTCATGAAATATTTAAAAAACTCTGACAACACTCCCTCTGATCTTCGATAGTGATATTCCAATCCTACCGATATGTCGATACAACATATCCCTCCGATCTCCGATAGCGATATAACCTCCCGCTCTGATCTCCGATAATCTCTCCATCGTCGATATTCCAATGTGCCTCCCCCTCTAACTTTCGATATGGAACATCGCATCCGCCCTTACATCAAACTTTTTATATGGTAATAGTCATAAAACCTCAGATATCTTAAACTTCTAATTTCTGATATTTCACCGGATTCGATGAGCATATAAACAATGGTTTAATGTTGATATTGTGTTCACTCCTCATCAGGACTTATTTACATCACAAGTTTTATATTATTTCCATTGTTAAAAGTTGCGATATCCATTTCTCCGATACATGTTAACATCTGCCACTTGTCACCTCCTATGGGTCGTTGTTGTATAAATTTAAAAATCCATGAGCACCGAGAGCTATGGGCCATATCGGAACTGTCGAAATATCGCAACTCCCATGTTAATTCTCATATTATAAACTTCCGATGACAGGGGCATATGATTACTTTCCAGGCTTTGACTTTCACCCCATTTACAACAGTCATGATGGCAATTAAAAAAAGTCTGAGTTAGTTTTGGTAGATACGAAGTTCTGGCTTGCACCAAATTCACATTAAGCGTTGAATACCCTGAGTGAAAACAAGTAGAAACATGGTCTTGAAAATAAAACACGGAGGCTTTTAGTGACAGAGAGAAGGGCACATTTAAAATCAACATCATACATGTAGGTTGGCACAACGGCAGCTCCCTGAAAATCAACCAGCAAGAAGAAATTTGACGCCCTAGACTTTCACAAAGGGAAAGGCGGCTTGCGAAATTTGAATCGTAGATTTGATTGGGTGAAGCTGGCAAGGTTAATCCAATCTACATCAATGAATCCCACAGTCAACCATTCCAAACGTTTATTTAATTCATTACATAGCCCCCAAGACTAAGACCAAGTCTTATATTACATAGCGGCTTTTATATTATGAATTATCTTGTTCATAAAAGCAGAGAAAGACCTAATGAAAAGAATGCATATATCAAATCTAATATCGGATCTTTGATATTGGAGCTTTGATATCGGAGGAATTCATTTGAAATCCCCAATATTCAAAGTCCAATCCATAAATTGTCTCTTTTTAATAATCAAATTAATATATTAAGTGGCCATATAACTTCCAGAACTATATAATAAAGTGGTTGTCGAAGGACCCACATTCCACGTCATTGTTTCCGCTCCCGCATATCGAAGGTAGTGCATATCGGATATTTCCTTTCGAGACACATTTAAAAAACTCCGAAAACACTCCCTTCGATCTTCGATAGTGATATTCCAATCCTGCCGATATGTCGATACAGCATATCCCTCCGATCTCCAATAGTGATATAACCTCCCGCTCCGATCTCTGATAATCTCTCCATCGTCAATATTCCAGTGCGCCTCCCCCTTTGACTTTCGATATCTGTCAGGCTATGATATCCAGACCCAATATATGTATTAACGATGGTCTAATCGGAACATCGCATCCACCCCTTACATCGGAAATTGTTATATGATAACAGTCATAAAACCTCAGATATCTTAAACTTATGATTTATGATATTCCTCTGGATTCAATGAGTATATAAACAATGGTTTAATGTTGATATCATGTTCGCTCCTCATCAGGACTTATTGCATCTCAAGTTTTATATCATTTCCATTGCTAAAAGTTGTGATATCCATTTCTCAGATACCTGTTAACATCTGCCACTTGTCACCTCTTATGGGCCATTGTTGTATAAATTTAGAAAGTCATGATTTATATGGTTTTGGGTCATAAATAGGCCACTAATACTCAAAGAACCAAATGCGCAAAGTTGGGGTTGAGCACCAAGAGCTATGGACCATATCGGAAGTGTGAAATATCGAAACTCCCATGTTAATTCTCCAATTAGAAACTTCCGATGAGAGGGGCGTATGATTGTTTTCTAGGCTTCAACTTTCATCCCATTTACAACAGTCGTGATGATAATTAAAAAAAGTCTGAGTTGGTTTTGGAAAATATGAAGTTCTGGCCTATTCCAAATTCACATTGAGCGTTGAATTCCGTAAGTGAAGGCAAGTAGAAACATGGTCTTGAAAATAAAACATGAAGGCTTTTGGTGATGGAGAGAAGGTCACATTTAAAAATTAGCATCATACATGCAGGTTGGCACAACGACAGCTCCCTGAAAATCAACCAACAAGAATAAATTCGACACCCGATACTTTCACGAAGGGAAAAGCGGCTTGCGGAATTTGAATTGTAGTTTTGATTGGGCGAAGTTGGTAGGGTTAATCTGATGTACATCAATGAATTCCATAGTCGACCATTCCAAACCTTGATTGAGGATAATAAAATGTGAAGACATAGACGCGCCCTATAGGTGCCCATCTGTTAGACACGGTCGACTCAAATTTTCCGCAGAAAGAAGAAATACAAACTAAAGTCGACATTAATTCGTGATGGAGAAATGCAAAGTTAAGCATCCATTATCCCCAGTGACATGACCACCTTTGATTTGGTATATTCCTTTTAGAACGACAAATCTGTTATAGTGTTATGAGGAAGAACCTCATAATAAAACACCTTTCGACGTAAAAAAATAAAAATAAATAAATAATTTAAATTCTGAGTGTGTGGCTAAACTATCAGAGAATGAGTCTCAAGTCATAAGTAACTCTCAATAATCATGGTAAAATTCTACTTACGATCTGTAAACAATGAGTGAACTAATATTGATCCTTATGAACAAAATGACTAAAGATGAACGCTTGACTATACTTATAATTGATAGCACTATAGTGAGTCATGAGTTATACCCACAACATGTAACAACAACATGAGAATTACATTTACGCATATATTGCTTTAACGGTCTCCTTCACCTCTATAAAAGGAATACACTGGATTTTGCTTTAGTATAGAATGAGTGTGCACAGATCTAGCTAATTCAAACACTGTAAATTTTTTAACACGCTCTTCAAGTAAAGGTCAAAAGCATTGATTATTCTTGGCATGGCTATAGATTCATGGCCTTGAATGAAATAACTCTAAGATGTAAACTCGTGTTGAATACTTGCGGCCAAAGAGGATAGCATTGTGTACATGTTTTATCAATAAATCTAAATCCATCCCCTTTTTGCTTAGAATTTTAAATGGATTTCCATGGCCTTCTTGGCTCTCTTTATGCACCATCGAGCCCTTAGTGAGTTGCATAGATATCTATAAACAACTAAGTAATACTATGTGGCATTATTAAAGATTTTAACATAAAAATGAATTTATTTAAGAATAACCTTTAACAATCCAATCTTTGTAAGAGCTTTTAACAAAATTATACATGTGCAGTAGGGCTCATAGGACTCAAGGGTTGAAACCCTGCTCTGATAACATATGTAACAACCCACAATTACAATACAAAACTAATTATATCAATTACAATATTAATAATCTGCACATAGCTATTCAACTAATTTGCGTAGAATTTTCGAAAAACCCGACCAGAGACGACTTACATGTAGCAACGACATTCCTTACTTGTGATTTCATAGTTGAATGTTATTTGAATCCCGCTAACCACAACAAAGTTTTCCGGGACGACTCTCCACCCAACCATAGGCTTAGTTGTACATAATCTTTCTATAGTTGGCCACCCCCAAGCCCTCAATCAACTACTACTGCGAGGGAATCCTTTGTCTCGCAACACTTTTCTTCCAAAAGAATAGATGAATGAATAATCTCATCCTCTTCGTCGTCCATTAAATAGACCAAATGGTTCCAAAAATGGAAAAGGATTTGCATGCACACATTCCATGTGTCAACATGCTAACTTTTATTTCATTATTTCAAATTTTATTTTTTTAATTTAACTCTTTTATTTTATTTTTATTTTTTACTTTTTGTTAACTTTACTTATTCTTACTATTTTTATAGTTTATTTTTATATATTTATTTAAAACTTCAATTTTATTTACTATTATTATATTTTCTTAATTATTTATTATTTATTTACTATTATTATATTTTCTTTATTATTTATTATTTATTTACCATTATTATCTTGATTATTTATTATTTTATTTACTTATATATTAATATTATTTTATTTATTATTATTATTATTATTTTCACAAGGCATTACATTACTATCCTTAAATGGTGAATAAAAATCCATTTATTAGTATCATTTAAAATAACAAAAAAATATTAAAGGTCATACTTATTAATGTGATTGTTTTTTCGCAAGAGTTTTCTTTAGCCTCCTTATTAATTGTTATCCTTAAATGTGAATAAAAATCTATTTATTAGTATTGTTTAAAGTAACAAAAAGTTATTAAAGGTCATACTCATTAAGGGGGTTGGTTTTTTGAGTTTTCTTTTAGCTCCCTATTAATTGTTATCCTAAAAAGGTGAATAAAAATTTATTTATTAATATTGTTTAAAATAGCAAAAAATTAGTCCATGAGCAGTTCAATTGAGGATCGTTTTGATAGCGAAGAGTTAAGTACCCAAAGATTACAGATTCAAATCCCGTGAGTCATCCAACAACAACAAAAAAACAAAAAACAAAATGTTAAAGTTCATACTTATTAACATGGTGGGTTTTTTTTTGGAGGAGTTTTCTTTCACCTTATTAATTGTTATCCATAAATGTGAATAAAAATCCCTTTATTAGTATTCTTTAAAATAACAAAAAAAATATTAAAGTTGGCCTTCGGAGACGCATACACCTATGCAGTATCAATGGATAAAGTCTTAATTGATAAGAAATAAGTGTCTAAGATTGTGGAAATATAGGTGGCAACTGAGAAGAGAAATAATTATTTAAACGGTTAAGAAATAAGTGCCTAAGATTGTAGAAATATAGGTGGCAACTAAGAAGGGAAGTAGTTATTCAATGAAGCGTACACCAAAAAACCACAACGAATCATGGTTAACCTTTGAATGAAAAAAAGCAATGTGGTTAAATCTTATCAAAACTTAATTGACTCTTTTAACATTAGATTGTAGTTTTCGTTCAAGAAGCATGAATGTTGATTCATAGTAATAGAGTAGTAGTTTTCAATAGTTTAGTCTAATTTATAATGAAATGGCTTTTTTCATCGAAAACATGCGTAAGATTGTGGTTTTTTGTTATTTAAAATACATTTTTGAATGCATAAATGAATTTGGCACCTAAAAATTCTTGGGACACTCGAATTCTATGGATTAAGCACGTTAAACTACAACTTTTAAAAATCTCTACCATATTTTGGTTAAAATTAACATTGAAAAAGGCCATTTCGTCACACAATCATCAAATGGTTCCAAGATAGAACATCAGGCATATTAATATTTGTTGTCACAATTTTTGAGCTTATGGAGGATGTGTCAGCATTAAGAAAAGGCATTGAACAACATAATCTATAAGCCACAAGCGCATATGGGAAGTCTCAAAAAGTGAAGGAGGCTCATTGAATTAGTAAGGATAGTATGCCATGCAAAACAAAGTAAAGACTGTCACGTAAACATTGAAGATATCACCAGATATGTAGATGATAATAGATTATGTGTCAAAGAAATTTGTTGTGAAATGATGCCACATATAGCTAGAAGAATGCACCAGAACACGGAAAAGGGTGTAGTTGAGATTCTACCTGACCAATGAGAATAATATCGATGCTAAATTGCAGTTTCTAACTTCACTCCATCTATAATAGTAAACGATCATTGTTTCACAAATTAAGGATAAATAAGATGGTGACCAAAGCAAAGATTTGTGTATGCAACATTGATTGAAAGATCATTGATATTGATAACCACGCTTGCATCAAATTTCTTTCCAAGTATGCAAAATTCCATTTAGCCCTTATCACAATAGTTTGAAAAAGTTGAAGTCTTACAGGGACATGGAGGTAACTCACACAAGCTCATGATGATAATGCCACAACAACACAGTCTTAGATATCTCTAGTCGCAGGTTCAAAGAAAAAATATAAGAGATTGGGTAACAAAGAAATCCCATGAGGTGAACAATGAATTCATGGTAAAAAATAGAGTGGACTTGTTCACAGAGGTAAAGTTGATTGCTAAATTCATGTTTAGAAGACAAAGGTGATTAGAATATCGACGCCTAGAAAAAGCCCGAAATCTTTACATGTTTAAATATGCTCTCAATTCCTCTATTGTAATCTATGTCCCATGAGCTTCTTACATGACCTTTCCACATGGTATCATCATCCTAAAAAGTATATCTAGTATTATTTTAAAGTTGTTGTGGCCTTCTGCTAGTGGTGAACATGTGCAATTTACTTGGTCCATGGCTTATCCAACACATAAACAAATACCAGTAACTATTGCATAGCCAAAACATGGATCCGTCTTAACGTGTACGAGCATCGTCTGTCAGCATTTATCCCATGGCTACCAGGATAAACCCAGATTCAAATATGTGTTGTGATATTTTCCTCTCTCCATGGGGTTCTAGGCCCTGAGCAACATCTATTATTTAAATTTAAACTATCCATGTGCATATTTTTGTGCCTGTCCTATAGATTTGGGATAGTAGCGAGCCTGATTTTGGTCTTGTAGCAATGTCGGATCTGTTTGTCTTCATTGTGGCCAGTCACTTGGTGAAGAGATACTAGATAAAAAGTTTCTTGAAGAGGATCTTGGCGTACCCTAAGGTAAATTTTCAGGCAATGGGGTCTCAACAAGTGGTTGGTCCTGTGAAATATGGGGATTATAAGGAGATGCAAAGGAAAAGCGAGGATTCAAGGAGTGGGAGTGAGCATGGATAGGAGTGTGCATCCTTTACTAATATGGTATGTGGTTTAATGGATTTTGATGAAGTAATGTGTTCTCGTTGTAACTGCTCAAATGGAGATGGTGAATCTTATTATAAAAATGAGCCTGAAGATGCCACTCCACTCAAATACTAGAAGTATAGTAATGTATTTTCCAGGTTTCTATTTTAAGCTTCTTGGTACTTGGAAATAGGTGTTTTTTGCCATGGTCTAAACTTCTGAAGCTAGAAAATATGACCAATTATTTCTTGAATGTGTCCCTTGTTTTAATTTTGTTTTCACACATGTGCAAAGTGTGGTCTCTTGCATGACTGCAACATAGTTGCATTTGTTGGGCTATGTAAAGGACACCATGGGTAATCATAAGAGTATGGAGGTGAATAACAATAAGAGTTGTCTGTGTCAGGAAGTCATGATGCACTTGAAAGCGTTAGGATACAATGCAGCGATATGTAAATCACTATGGAAGAGTATCAAAATTTCCTTTAGGTAATTAGAGTTCTAGATTTATTGAACTTGATTTACAAAAATTGGTTTTTCAACTTAGTAGATTTAAAGAATTGGATTAAGGGAGAGGCAACCATGATTTTTTAGTAAAATAGTAATAGATGTGTGTCAGTGTTCGAATTATTGGAACTCGACCTTACATAATGTTGATGTGGATGACATCTTTGTTGTGAATATATATACATTGTATATGTTAGTAACTTAGTATGTTAATTCAAAGGAATTCTACCATAATTTGAATCTATAATATAGAATAATGGCTGAAGATTAATTTCTCTTTGTACTGAATTATGTAATTGCAAATGGCATTGAGATCTCTACCTTATCTAGTTTATTGGGCATTAAATGCAGGTGAGTATAGATAGATCGAAAGTGTTTTCTTCTCGTGGATCACCAACATCACATTCACCATGATTATTGGTGCCTCCATTGGAGGAGGAGGACCACCTAGACCAAACACACAGATCAATGGATAGACAACAAAGCAATTGTGGCCACAGATTGATGGATGGATGATAAAGCAATTGCGGGAGATGAATAGACAGGTCTGGACTATTGAAATTCAAGCCTAAGCCAATAAGATTTGATAATACACGACATCCTTGCATCCACCTTCGATAGATGACGAAGGTTAGTGGGCGAACGTGCCCTTATAGAACACCTTCAGTGTAATTAATATAATTATTTTGAGTAGGAATCTCCATAATTATATATTATAATACTCCAGTTTATTATTGTTTTCCTAGTAAATCTTATAGTTGTAGTAGTATGCACTACATTGTACTTAACGTTGTTTGTTTTGAACAAGTTCAAATCATATTATAATTAATGAAAGAAAATATGCATTCCCATTTTTGTGAGGGTGAGGGTGAGGGTAAGGGTGAGGGTGAGGGTGGTAGGTGAAATTATGAATAAGTTTTTAAGTATTTTATGAAATAGGATTACAATAAAAATATTTATTTTATTTATTTTTAATTAATTAAAGGATAATGATAGTAGTTATTATAAGTTTGGCATGATTATTATTGTGATGATGAAGGAGATTAAAATTAAAATTAATAGTTTTAATTATGTTTTTTTATTTATAATTATTTAATTTGTTTTAGAATCTATTTATTAACCTTAAAGTGTTTTGATCAATAAGTTTAGAGATGTGGAGTATGAGAATCACAAATCATGGGTGACTAAAAGAAATTATATTATTATTACAATGACCTTAGGTTGGATTAAGAAAATTTTGAATTATAAGTTGTATTTCATCAAAGAATCATTAGTCAATTGGATTTATCTTGGGCAGTTGGGAGGAATGATTGTTATCCTCTCTACCAAGTTTCAATTACCACATGTGACATCTTGAGCTCATACTTAGTATATCGTCGTAATAACTTTGAGATTTTTTGATGATCGTCCTTACACTCTAAAGATTCTAAGATTTACCCTCGCTACCATCCTCAAAATGGGGGGAAGTACTTTGGGGTTTTCCTCAAGCTTTGTAGCATAAAAAAGATAAATAAATAAATATCACTATGGAATGGTTGGACATTTTATAAATTTAATTGTTAATTAATTCAACTTATAATTTCGTAAATATCCCCAATGGGGTGCCTCTAAGCTAACCCCATATAATTATGATTTCACATCATCATTGGTCCTCTGCAAATACACCAAACTTTGGATACGTGGTGCTAGACCACACCACCCATAGCATGTGCTACTCTCAATTTTTAATGATGACAGTATAAGGTTTAATCCCTCTATAATTTGTGTTTCCTCCTAGACTATCTCATGATTACAAATCATCTGCATCACCTTTCTCATCCACAATGGTGCTCAACATTACCCAATTTCTTAAATAATTGTGACACCTTGGCTCACCCTTCCCTGCTCTTGATGCTTTAGGTAAGCTGGTATGTCAAACTCACTTTGGTATATTTTTTTTTTGTTTTGGCTTCATCATTAGTCTCTTTGTCTCTAATATGGGAGTGTTATCCCACCATCATGGTTTCTACTCCCCCGCTCTTTCAGATAGTTATTTGTCTTTGTTGGCCCTCCTTCCTTCCTCCTAGGTTGGACCACTTCTCTCTCGTTGTGTGTTTCCCTTCTACTATGCCTCATATTAGCAAAAGCTAAGGTCATTGGGGTCATCATGGCCATTGAGGTAATTCTCATATGAGTGTGCAACAAAATGCGTAGAATTCAGTTGTTATCTAGTAAGAGCATACTCCACAAGTAACCATGAATGAAATCAATATTGAAAAAAAAAAATATCAAGATAGAGAGCCACTTTCTCTAAAATAAGGAGAATGAGGGAAAAGTTATCAATGGTCTCCTTATTCAAGGGAAAGGCTCCACTTAGATATCTCAATAATTGTAGGTGATTTCTTAATGTCTAAATTTTCCTAGGATGCTCCATTAAAGTTAAATTAAAATGTGATCTCACATGATACTTGTGCTAATTATCACAAATAAAATAAAAGTTTTGAACTTTAAGATTCAAATACATATTATATTTTAAATCTCAAAGGATCTTAGCTCAAGTGATTTGGTGAACAATTTGTTTCCTCAGTTGCATGGGTTCAAGTATCCAAAGACGTGTTGTAATTGGCCCATTTGTGGCATTTATGTAATAGTTGTACTTGGTGTAACAGTGGTAGCCAATCTTTCAAAGTTATGGATTCTCTAAAAATTATCATTCTGCTTCTATATATATACCAAACTTCAATCTCCCTTTCATTGGCCCTAATGAATTACCCCAATCCCCATGTTTGATTTGAGAATATCTGAACTTTCTTTAATAATTATTTTCATTTTTATTAAATAACCAAAGATATACATTGAGTGCATGTGAATCATGATTCTAGCATTATTGGAAAGAGAGGCTAAACTTTTATAAAGCAATGTTTTGAATATGAAAAATGAATTTACGAGAGATGATCATGAGAAGTTAAATTGTAATCAGCGTAGATCCATCTTAACTCTGGATCTACCAAGCATCGAGAGGAATCAAATCTCTCAAGATGCAAACTCTTTTTGAGTACAAAAATTAAAGGTTTGCACCTAGAGAGATTTGATTCCTCTAGGTTCTTGGTAGAGATGTAGTTAAGATGAATCCATGTTGGTTTAAAAACAAATTTGAAATACATATGTGGAGTTAAGATGGATCTACATTGATTTTGAGCAAAACATTAATAAAATGTTTTAACTAGAAGATTTTTTCCCCTTGTTTTATATAATATATACATAGTTGACTATGGAAAGAACATAAGAGGAGAATATTTTAGGACAAACAAGCTTCCACAAACATTGTATGGCAGATCATTAAAAATATTATAAAAGATACAATTCTTTCGAAACCTTGGTCATCAGAGGATTGGAAAGTGATCCAAAAGGAGTCCTTGATTTTGAGTCATCTGGGAACCTCTTAGGCCATGAATTCCTTGTTGAAGCCCAAGCCTCCTCGCAACTCCATATCTCCCCCCTCCTACTTTAATCCTCCCCCTTTGGTTCATTAAATTAAACTTTGATGGGGCCTATGTTGGAGGAGCTAGTCGTTTTACCTTACCGGTCTAATGATAAGAGGGTTAGTCGGCCTAGTCGACTAGCCCAAGTCAAGAAGGATAACTAATGATGGATTAAGTATCATATTTGGTCAGACACTTAAATTTCCATAATTATCTCGTCAATCTATATATGTCTATTTGTATATCAATGTACTAGTTATGGTTCAAAATATAATAAAGAATATCTTTGTGCTCCTGTTGGTTCTCCATTATTGTGTCTCTTGTATATTTATACATGCTTGTCATGTATCTACTTGATGTCTGTCTACTGGTAACAATGCATGTTATTTGATAGATTGCAACATTGGTTCTGTTGTTGGTAGTTAGAACTCAAGTCACATATTATGCAAGCATAAATGTTAACATTAAAAGAGATGCAGTTATGGTGGGAGAAAAAGATCAATAATTACTTAAAGAATTATGCACGAAGAAATCTATTATTAATCGCGGAAGCCAGAGAAAACTTCTTTACGTAAGCGCATGAACGAATTATAGAAGGTTCCCCAATAGAAATCAAGAAATTCTTCAACTATGTCGCCTATGAAAAAACTCAAAATTAAAATGACGCTTGACTCCTATTGAAACTATCAAATGGAGGATGAACAAATTTACATGAGTGGCTTGAGTCGATCCTAGAAGATTACTACAAATAACAAGTCGTGGAATACCAGACCTCGATTGAATGAATCAATACCAAATTCTATGACAACCTGCACAACGGTTTCTTTTGTACAATCCCTACCCTTTTACATAAGTTTCTTCTGGAAAAAGGTGCAGGACATATTGTTGACTACCGACCACCATTAGGGATACCAACCAACACCGAATGAAGGAAAGAACAAATGAATTGGCCAAAATCCCTTGACACCCAGTGTAAAGATACAAATGAAGTGTGGGACTATTTCTTAAGTAAATAATCATGGCTGACGGATACTTCCCTGCGAACCAACACTAAGTCAAGCCAACATGAGGGGGGTAACAAATCGTGATAAATAAAGAATAAAAATGAAAAGAAATAAAATAAATTTGGAGAAGTACACATAACCTACAAAGATGGAAGGAAAGAAGTTGACAGTGAAGAAGTAACAACAAGAAATCAAACGATCGAATAGTGGCTGACAATACAAACAATCGAATGACATACAAAAATAGTAAGGGATAAGCAACAACAATGACAAAAGCAAGAATAACAGAGGAAAAGAATGAATAATCATGAGAGTGAGAGCGAAGATGCACAGGACTCCTCAGAAGAGTTGAGAGACATAGCACCACTCGCACCGATGGGGAATGATGGTCTACTCATAACTCTGAGAGAACAAGAAGGTGCCATGGGAATTGACGATAGCAAGAGAAAGTCCCAATGTTTGAGAATTCTTTCAATCGCAGAATTATTCAGAAATACCTGCAGTTTGGCATAGCAAATGTGAACAAAGAAATCATCAAGAAATTGAAAATTCTGACCAATAATGACCAAAGAATAATAATAATGAAGTAGAATAAGTACTTCTCCAACTTCAGAATCTCATGATCATTCCCCCCTTCCACAATTAGTATCCATTGAAGAAGCCCAAAGTATAGATTTGGTCAATTAAGAGTCACGACCCAAAGGAAGTCGGTTCACTAAGTATATATATAGGGCATGTCAAACCGACAAATCATTGGCAAAAGAGATCAACGACAAAGAGGAAAATAAGAATATGTGACTCGATGATGAGTTTGACAAACAAAAATGAATTAAATAATAGTCTAACACCTCAACCATCATTACCTCAATCAAGAAATATGGGTTTGAACCACATACCCCTCTATGAGGGCGATGAAGACCTGAAAAAACATTGGTTTGTCTGCGAATTTTTTTGGGTTGCGAATGATGTTAATGATAAAGAAAAATACATGGCATAGTTTGTTGTAAATTTAATAAAAACATGCTTTAATTGGGTTCATGAATCTTATAGAGAAACAAACGAAGTTGAAAAGTGAAATTAAAACTAGTTTTCTTACATATTTTTAAAGCCTAAGATGCTAAGAATTTGGTAGCCCAAAAATTAAATGAAATCAAACAAAGACCAAATGAATCGGTACGTGAATATGACAAACACTTTAAAGATTTATTGAGCCAGATTCCATATACCATCGATGAAAAAATCTTAGTAAAATGATATGTAGCTGGTCTACTTCAGAAGATTCATGGTCTGCTGAGGATGCACGAAGTCACCACTTGTGAAGAAGCACTTAAATTGGCTCAACGTATCAAGTAGGAGGATGAAGGTCAGTCGATTATCTCAGCGACTAATAACAAAATTGAAGACAAATTATAATAGCTAAAAAATTATTTAATGCACCTGACACTCCAGAAGAACCATCTATGGTGTACCATTTATTATATGGAAGGGCACATAAAAGACACATGTAAATTTGTGGACTATTTTGACCAAGGTGTTCGAAGAATACAGTCCGACGTATAATATTATATCTGCCATGTTGCCTCAAATCATTCAACTAAATATTGTCAATACAACTTACGAAATTCTAAGCTAAAAATAAACCAAACTACCATATTGTCTATCATAGACAGGGGATTGATCAATATAGTGGATCACCATCTTATGACGGATGAGGAGGAGGATACAATGGTAGGGGTCATGGCTGAGGAAGATTCTATTGTGACACTTATTAGCAAGAAGGACATGTAGCAGCTAACGGTACCTTAAAAGATAAAACTGATTTGTGTTTTTGTAACATGTGTAGCTATGGTGATCATTCCTTGGAGGATTGCACTAAAATTATTGAAAAAGTCTTAAATAAACGCACTATTAATCTATTACAATCCATCCCAAAGCACGAGATTATGAATTCTTAAAATCTTCATGTCAATACAAGATCGGGAGCAGGCAAAGGTATTCGCAATCAAAATCATCAAGTTATACGACCAGTAAAAAATTCAATGAAATATTATGATATGCATAAACAAAATAATACAATGTCGAAAGCTGTAGAATTTTTTATGAAAGAATCTTATCAACAATGATTATCTAAGGACCTTATTTTGGAAGAATTCCTTGAACTACTAAAAGAAGAAGATTTAGTTGCCCATTTAGTAGAACTGTTACATATGTTGAAACAATGCAATGAAAATAGATAAAAGGGGAAAAATGTCTGACAACTTTCACAAGGAAACTAGGTGGAAGATCACGACCCACATGTCGACTTAGAAATAAATAGATACATGGTTCAACAAGTTGTTTTCGAATTTGGATCTCAAGTAAACATTCTTCCGAGAGAAACATGGATTAATATGGGTTGACCCAATCTGCACAGAATAACTAATTACCTTAAACTTGTTGACCAAAGATTTATTGAACTAATCGGGACATTGCGACAAGTACAAACTACCATAATGGGAATCCTAACGACAATCGAATTTGAAGTCATCAACTTAATCGATGTAATTCTGACATACCCACCATTAGTTGACCGACCTTGGGGTCGAAGAATGAAGGTAATGATATCATTAGAAAAAAGACATAATTAAACTAAAAGGTAATAATAAGAAAATTATTATTCCTATAAATCCTCAAGCAGGGAAACCTTGGGTCGAATATTTTAACGAAGAAGCTAAAATAAGAAAACTCTACCGAGTATTACATAATGAGCATGATAATGTTGAACTAAATGCCTGTGGTGAAATTCTGACTGGTTCTCCTCTTTCTATCAGACAAAACTCCAACACTGAGCTTTATGAATGGCAACTTGAAAAATACAATTTTAAAGCAAAATAATGTTGGACAATACAGGCCATTCCAACCATGTTATTCTATCAAAGTAGTACCAATTGTGAGAGAAAAAAATTGTCGAGAAACACCCTCTCTACTTCCAACAAATTTAATGAATGACTCTGATAACAACATTTGATTTAAGAAAATAGCATCTCTTGTCAATCATATAGAGCAAGTAATAAAGTATGTTGGTGAACATGGAAGAATGTAGAGTTTAGTACAAACCTTCACTGACCAAGCAACGAGATGATGGTATACTCACTCATCCCGACTTCAGACATGGACAACTACGACAACATATTTCATTGAACATTTCAGAGGGTAAAATTTGTTTGCACAAGAAAACATACCTAGTACTTTTAACACTAGACAGGACCATGTCGTACATATTAAAAACTGTGAATCAGAATGGAGAAGAATTGGGTACAAGGATGAGCGAGCATGGTTGGATATGTTTCTAAACACTTTAGATGATCTATCAAATAAATGGTACAAAATGAAAGAAACACGAAGTCACTCACTTCAATGGAAATAACTAAGGGAAATTTTCATCAAGGATTTCAAGTTCAAACCAGAGGAACTAGAGTTAAAGGATGTAGTTCAAACAATCAAGGAATTTGTCAAAGAGAAACCTACCGACTGTCAAAAATCAGTCAATGCTTCAGTAACCTGTAATTATGTATCATATACTTCATAGAAAAAAATGGCCAGTTAGTTAGAAATGGAAGAAATACCTATTGTTGGTCAAAGTTTTTGGTTAAGCAATAATCATATCGAAAACCAAAAAAGAATTCATTCAGTACACAAATTGGACAAGCAAGAGGTCAAGAAACCAGATAAATTAGACTTCCCACCAACATGCTAGGTAGTAAAAGTCAGATGAATCAAAAGCACCTGATTGGATGGATGAAAAAATTCAAATATGTGAAGTCAACATATCAAACAATGGTCGACCGAAAATCACTTGTCTTGGTGATTATTGTCGAATAAACAAATCACAGAATTCCTTGATCTACTCAAATAATATAAGGATGTATTTGCTCGAGATTACAAAGATTTAAAAGGATTGGTCAAGGAAATGGGAGAAATGAAAATTAATCTCATACCGAGAGCAAAGCCAATAAAGAAACGACCGGTTAGAACAAACTCAATTATAGAAGAGCATCATCAGACGGAACAAACTCAGTCTGAGAAGAACCAGTCTAACAACAACCAGTTAGAGCAAGAGTAGTTTCATCATTATCAGTCGGAATAGGAACACTCTAAACAAAATCAGTCATACCATGAAGACAAGCAGTAAGAGAAGAATCGCTCAGAACGGACTCAGTCGGAGGAAAATCAAACGAAACAAAATCAATCAGATCACCAAGATAATTCCAAAGGAAATTCAAAAGACAACTTGTCTGAGTGAACCCATTCAGATGAAACAATCAAATATTATACTTAACATACAATCTATGTGTTGACCAATCATCACCAAGAAGAAACGTTTGAGGTTCCAGTTACCAATACAACAACTGTGAATAATCGACCAAGTACCAAGCCTGTTCCAACTACAAAAACTTCTACATAACCAGCTACAACAAGTGCACAAGCAACCAAATATAAAAGGGAACGAGTCAACATTGCTACCAAGTATGACGACATCATACTTTCTACCGACTGTCAGACCAAGAGTATCTCTGAATGAAATTGTTGTTTTGCATTAAGATGGAATATGGATATATACATGGAGAGGGAGACTATTGGGTTTCATCTCCCAATGTCTCTTCGTCTTCCAAATATCTTTATTTTGTTATTTACAATATTTACATGGATTTACCTAATCCAAAAGATTAGGTGTCAACATTCCCCCCCTTAATCTGAAGGGATGTTGGTGAGTCCAAGCATCATTCTGAATCTTTCAAACTTTTCCCTTCCAAGTGCTTTGGTGAAGATGTTTGCAATCTGCTCATTTGTGGAACAATGTCATAGGTGGATTGTTTTGGCCTCAACATGATGTCGAATTAGATGGTACTTTATATTGATGTGCTTGGTTCAATCATGGAATTTTGGGTTCTTCTCAACTTTATTGCAGAAGTGTTGTTAATCAAAAGAGGAGTTGAATGCACTTGTTTCTCCTGCAAATCTTCCAAAATTTTCTTGAGCCACACAATTTCCTTCGTTGCTTCAGTGGCTACCACATATTCTGCCTTAGTTGTGGAATCTGCTGGAACTGATTGTTTGTGTGACCTCCAGGAGACAACTCCTGATCTAAGACTCATAACATAATTTGAAGTAGATACTCCAGTTTCTTTATCTCCATCGAAATCTAAATTAGAGTATCCAGTCAAGCTGAAGTCATCCACCTGTGTATACTTGAGTCCAAATTCTTAAGCTCCCTTTAAGTACTTTAGAACTCTTTTTGTAGCAGACCAGTGACCCTCACAAGGCTTTTGCATAAACCTGGAGAGGATTCCAACAACAAATGAAATGTCTGGTCTGGTAGTAGTCAGGTAGTTGAGACTTCCTACGAGTTGTCTATACTTCGTTGCATCCTCAAATTATTTTCCTTCAGTGGATGTGAATTTTATGTTCTGTTCCATTGGAGTAGTCAAAGGATTTCACTCAGTCATGTCAAACTTGTTCAACATATCTCCAATTTACTTCTTCTAAGAGAGGAATATAAACTTCAGATGTTGAGTTACTTCAATACCAAGATAGTATTGAACATAGCCCAAATATGTCATTTCAAAACCTTTCCTTAGTTCTTTCTTTATGGATGCGATGTAGCTCTCATTGTTCCCTATCAATAGAAGATCATCTACATACACAACAAGATATACAACTGTTTTGCCAACTTTCTTGACGAACAAAGTTGCATCATCAAGATCATAATGTTTAAAGTTGAGTTTCAGAAGATGCTCAGTTAACTTCTCGTACCAAGCTCGTGGTTCTTGCTTGAGGCCATACAAGGATTTTACAAGATCGCATACTTTGTGTTCTTGACCCTTTACAACAGATCCTTCAAGTTGGGACATAAAAACATTTTGTTTTATATCTCCATTCAAGAAAGCAGTTTTTACATACATTTGATGGACTTTCCAACCGTCCTGATTTGCCAAGGCAAAGAGTGTCCAGATGGTAGCCCATTTTTTTGTGGGGGAAAAAGTCTCCTCATAGTTGACCCCTTCCTTCTATGCAAAACCTTTTTCCACAAGCCCGGATTTATGCTTTTCAAGTGAACCATCTGCTTTATATTTGTTCTTGAAGAACCACTTGCAGCCTATTGGTTTTGTTCCTAATAGAGGATCAACCAACTTCCAGGTGTCATTCTTTATCAAAGCATCATATTATTTTTGTATCACTTCTTTCCATTCATCATGAGAAGCAACTTCTTTAAAGGAAATTGGTTCGAAATCTGTAGACAAATTTAGTTCACAATCATAAGAAACATCCATATCAACAGGTGAATCAGAATCATCTACATCACCTCCATTCTGTCTGGTTGAGTTTCTTATTCCTGTCTTCCAACCTCATCGGGATGAACTTTTTCAAGTGTCTTTGTCATCCATATTGGAGGACCTTTCTAAGATAGCCCAGGCTACTCATTTGACTGAGATTGGGTTGAATCAAGATTTAGTCTCCCATTCTGTCAATCACATCACTTAAAGTGTCATCAATGGTTGGAGCTTTATGCGAGGGAGAGAGTGCTTTAGAAGAAGATTCCACAGATTGCTCCAGTATAGGAATCCCCCCTTCAATATGTGGAATCTAATTATCAAATTATTGAAAAGACTTTGCATGTATAAATCTATCCAAGCGATCAAGTTGTCTCTCAACAACATTTTCAGTCTTAGAAGATTCAAGAAAGATCACATTTCTAGATATTATAAACTTCTTATTCACTTCATCATAGAGACAATATGATTTATAGGTATTTGAGTACCCCAAGAAGATACATTTACGACTCGTTGCACTGAGTTTGTTTCTTTGTTCCTTGGGTATTAATGCATAACACGTGGAACCAAAAACCTTGAGATGCCTCACTGAAGGAATGTGGCCATACCACATTTCATAGGGAGTCTTGTTTTTTATAATATTATATGGACACCTGTTCTTTATATACATAGCACATAGAACTACATCAACCCAAAACATTAGTTTACCTTCTTGAAAAGCATCATGGAACGTACCATATTTAAGATTGTCCTGTTCATTCTTTCAACTACTCCATTCTGTTGGGGATTATAAGGCACGATTGTTTGAGGTTTTATGCCATGTTGGCAAAGATAGTTTTCAAATTCATTTGTATATTCTTTTCCATTATTAGTAAGAATAGATCCAATATGACATTGTGCATCATTTTCAATCCATGCATGAAATTTCTTGAATGTTTTAAAAGTTTCATATTTGCTCTTCAATAAATAAACCCAACACATTCTAGTGTAGTCATCAATAAATGTCATCATACATTTATTACCATTTGCAGAAGAAACAGGCATTGGCCCACATAAATCAGAATGAATGAGTTCAATTTTTCTATGTGCTTCGGACTGAGAATCATGAAAAGACTGTTTGTTGTGCTTTCCTAAGATACAAGCATCACATTGCCTAAGTTTCCTAGGAATTGTAGGCAAACCAGTAACCATTTTTCTTCATCAAATGAAGGTGGTCATTGTTCAAGTGTCCAAATACAGCATGCCATAAAAGACTTGAAGGAAATGTACCTTCATCACAGTGAGAAATGTATGAAAATTTATGTTCATGGGCAGAGGTTCCTTATAGCTTGTGAATTCTTTCTTCTTCTATCCCAGTCATGACAAGTGAGTGATATGATGCTTTTCTGACCTCAACTTGCCATCAAATATGTGAATGGAGTGTCCTTGAAGGCGGATGTGAATCAAAGACAACAAGTTTCTCCTCAACTCTGGGAGGTATAGAACATCATGTAGATGGAAGTATGGAAGACCAGGGAGTTTGAGCCTGATGGTGCCAAGCACTAATGGTTTGATTTTTGACTTGTCTACAAATTATACTGCTCCATCAACATTATCAGTGAATTATTCAAAGAAATCTCTTCTGAAAATCATGTGGCAAGTCGCTCCTGAATCAAGAAACCAAGCATCTTTCCATGAAGCAAGTGAAGCATTGAATAATTCTTCAGTCACTCCAATGTTGCAATGTGCCACAACATAATGAGCAAACTCAGGTGCTTTACCTTTTCCTTTTTCAGGTGTTTTACCTTTTCCTTCATTTCTTTCCTGCTCAATTCTGTCCCAAGGAAACTTACATGTGGAAGCATCATGTCCATCTCTATTGCATCGTATGCAATGAAGATCAACCCTTTCTCCTTGGAAATGTTTTCCCCCTACATTAAAATTATTCCTTCCTCTTCCTCTTTGGCCACCTCTTCCTCTAGAATAATCTTATGCATGATTCTTCTCTTTCTGTGCAAGGCACACAACTTCATCAGAAGACTTAGGAGTTGTCTTCTTCCCAAAAACCTTCTCTCTTTTAGCAAACTTCTTTTTAAGGGAGTCAAAAGTAATCTCCTTAAGGTTGCCACTTGCTTGCAATGACTCAAGATAATGTGAATAGGTGGGATATAGTGCCTTGACATAATCTATGAGAGAAATATATATTTCAAAACACCAATGGTTTTTATGTCATGCATATTATATCTTACTTCTGATGCTAAGGCAAGAGGGTCATCATTTTTCAACTCAAGATTGAACAACATTGTCATCAATTGAACAACTTAAAGTTCAAAGTGTGAGCCGTATAATTCCTTCAACTTCTTTAAGGCTTCAAAGGCATTTGAAAATGGTGAAATATGGCAACTCACCTCTTCATTTATAGAGGCTACAATCAAGGGATGGGCCTTACTATTCTTGTTTTCCCATATGGAAAGCTCCTTACCTGAAGTAGGCTTTTCCGGTGCATTGTCTCCTTCTCCTTCACAAACCCCTGTCCACAATTCATTGAAAATCAAGGTGTGCTTTATCTTCCTGGACCACACATGATAGTTCTATTTGCCAGTGAAAACTACTCCCACCACGGAGATGAGTGAATGCATCATAAAATCTGAATTAGGCTCAAAATACTTGCAAAAAAGATTGATGTATTTGTAAATTGATTGGTTATTTCTTAAAAAAAAAAACTTCAATTAAGAATGTAAACACTCAATATTCCTCCAAACCCTGTGCAATTTCATTATAATATATGGCTTATTAACCAACAAAAAAAAAGGTGAATCCCACATACCATATTCATAAATAATATACCAAACTTTTAAAAAAACTCACTTTATATACCATGACCTTATAAAAATCACTCAATGCACTTTATATGTCACTTATACCACTCATATTATTAGTCCCTGCCTTTGGCAGTGCATGGACTATAGCGATCGATTGGTGTTTATCAAGCATTAAAAAATTTTAACTCTCCATTATATTCGTGATTTAACCAATGTTTTTGCGGAAATATTTCATCAAACAATTTTTTATGCAAAGTTTTAACTTGGACCTCTTATTACAAGAAAAATTGTATGATTTTATCAAATCTTAGGATAATCATTTCAAATCGTTTCAAAAATCACTTGAATGTTACTTTAATGCTATCTTGTACTTAGCATTACTTGGGAAACATTTAATGTTTTGCAGCTTCTCCACTGTAAAACATAAAACATATATGGAATGCCACCATTCTAATGCAATCCACAGCTTAAATGCGATCTGCATCTTAAGCCACCGCAAAATCTATCCCGTGTAGTCAACAGCTTCATGGCAAGCTGCATGTCGTAACCTCCCTGTTGTTGGACACAACACTGCCTTTCTGTGGCCAAATTACATACGGATAGCCTCTCTGTTGTTTCTAATAGCCTCTTTGCTTATGAGATTTGTGCGTATGAACAAGAGCTCAAGTTCTTATTGAGTCACAGTCTGAGTAGATTAATCACCTTTCTACAAGCTTCTGATACACTAGTCATTTGAGGAAAGAAAACGAACTAGTGTTAAAAATTAATGCGGCAGTCCGAGGGAAACAGAGAACCATATCCACAAACTGAAGGTTGAGGAAGATCACTGAACCTCTCGAACAGTTTGAGATTATGCCAAAGAAATTTATTTAGTCTGAAGGGAAGCCTGCAAGAGCAAGATACATCATTCAAAGTTGTCTTTCATTTGAAATTATACAACATTATGTGCCATTTCAAACAAAGTTGTTTGAAATTTCAAGTTTCAAAGACAGTTGTCTGCAATTCCAAATTTTCAAGTCTTGTGGAACTTGTGCACAAAAAATCATGTAGCTACACCATGCATAGTAAGTTAGCTTCTACTCTGCTTTAACCAAAACATTGCAAAAATGCAGTTAATAGCTCATCTAAACTTTTCTCCCAAGCTTGTATATTGTATGCTTAACTAGTTGGATCTTCTAAATGGGAACAAAACAACAAGTAAGTTATAAACCTAATCAGTTTTGAGATTTATAATGCAGGAATCAAGTACCTATTTGAACTCTTTCCTCTTTCATTGTTTTTTAATAATAAATACATCTTCATTCATGATCATACATGTAATATATCTTAGATAGACATTGGTAGCAATTTATGATCTGACCTACAACACATTGATAGCAATTTAGGGTCTGATTTGCAATCGCTTTCTGCAACTGCAACTTAAGCTTCTAACTCTGATGATGTTGGATATCTAACATATATGAAATAAACATTGATAGGAATTTATGGTATGACTTACTTACATCCATGTTGTGTAGAACTCCACATTGACCCTCTAGGGAATGTCATACCCCCTGAGCTTGCAGTCCTCTGTGACTGAATGGGACAAGACGAAGTGACCCATAGGGTGTCCTTGCAGGGTCTCCTTCAACACAATGTTCAGGTATGGAAGGCTATCAATTTCCTTGTCCTCCACTTTCCTGTCACCCACGACATTGCATATCTCTTGGTAGAGGGTTTTTTTAATATCTTGGTGCATCACAATGCGAAGAATTTCCCATTCCAGTGTAGTAATTGTTGTGTCGATTCCGGCGGTCAGGAGCTGAAAGCACAGGGTCACTAATTCTTCATTAGTGGACTTCCCTCACCCTTCCAGCAGCTCCAACTTCAACAATGAGTTGATATATGCATTGGCGCCATAAAGGAACCCGAGTTGAGTATGAAGCCCATGTTTAAGAATCGTGCGAAGGGCATTGATGAGAGGGAGAATGTTTTCCATCTAGATCCGTTGCAACTCAAGAGTCAAGAATTTTTCCCTATAACATGAGTAAAGTTAATCATGAGCTTTGACTTGCCTTGTCTCGTTGCCTTATTACTTGCCTTAAAGCGGGGGATTGGTGCACCTCATCTGAAAAATTCCAAGTCTAGCGTGCATGTGCACTAAAACCATCTATGCTAACAGGTCTTAAGTCCTTAAATAGGATTGACATTTATCTGCCTTAGTCCCCTCATCCAAAGATCGGGAAAAAGATAGGAAATGATATCTTGTTCCAACCTGTTGTTGATGGGAACGGGAAAACCATGGTTGTCTCTTTGTGTGCAGGTGTTCTGGAGAGTTGAAGCACAAAATATTGAGCAAAAGAGAAGGCCAAGGAAATAAGCCTGACATGAGCTAAGGTGGTTTTGGATGAGATCTCTTCTTTAGCTCTTCCACTCTGTTCTTGTTGGTGAAAATTTCACTTGTAAGAAGAGGGGAGGGGTTGGGAACTGAGGTGGATGGAACTCAGCAGTAAAATGAATCCGAAATCATGCAAGGAGAAGAATTTGCTTAATCAGCATAGCTCTGCAATGTTCTCAGGTTTGTGCCTCACTGTGGGTCCCCCCAATTCTAGTTGTTTCTCTAGTTCGTGCCCAGCTCCCCCAATTCTGATCGTTTCTCAGGAGTAACGAAGTAACCGAAGTTCAAGTGACTTGGCGAACATGCATGGAGGATGATAGGTCAGTGTGGGCAAGTGGCTAACAAACATAGCCACTCTGTCGGCGTGCTTCTGCATGCCGACGCAATGCATTAAATTGGGTGGCATGTTTTTTTATTATTTTAGTTGTTTATAAGCTTTATTGTATTAGATTACCAAGTTTCCATGTAGTGCATACTTTCAACAATGTTAATTACTACCAAATTCCCATGTAGCGCAAAATTCAAACAATGTTATATTTGAAAAACATTTTTAAATATAACAACATTTATATCAAAGGAAATATATATCCAGAAATATAAATGTAAGTGTTTTAAAAATCGCAATGCACGATTCTCTCGTTTGCAACATTCAATGGATATATTTGAGTTATGCTCTACTTAGAACTAGGTAATGTATTTCTTCATATAGTTTAATGATTTTTCGTTTGTCAAATCCAAATATGACTGTCCGAAAATCAAACATGTAATGTGCCTAATGTTTAATTTGTGATATTTTATTCTTACTATAGTTCAATTATGTTAACATGTGACATGTTTAATTTTTAGATTGATATATTATGTCTTTATATTTCAATTATATTAACATTTACTTTGTTATTTATTTTCGAACATAGTTTGTAAACTTTTGATTTTTTTTAAATGATCGACAAAGTTGGATATTAATGAAATATTATTCATCTTATAATAACACCAGTGTGGTTTTATTAACCGCTCTTATCTTGCACACTACAAAATAGCTTAATGAATATTTTGATAATAAAATTGAAACGATCGGTTATATTTTTCATTCCACACGATAGTCATTTACCCTTCTGTGCTCATGTCATTGAATTTGCAGTCTCCTCTACCTCCCATAAATGTCTGGATGTGCTCATGTCATTGAATTTGCAGTCTCCTCTACCTCCCATAAATGTCTAGATGTGCACACGTCATTGAATTTGCAGTCTCCTCTACCTCCCATAAATGTCTTCTAGGATGTCGATAACATCATTGAGTTTGCAGTATCCTCTACATCCCATAAACACCTTCCAGGTTGTCGATAGTTGTACTGAAAATCCCTCTTCCTCCATGCCCTTATAATTAAACTATTATTTAAAAGGATTAAACTACTAATACTATTATCCCGCACAACATTATTAAACTATTATTTGAAAGCCTTAAACTACTAATCCTATTATCCCACACAACACAAAGGAGCTACAACTTCCTTCACAACAAAACACAACCAATAAGGACAACAACAAAAAAGAAAAATGCACCGGGAAACCCAATCAATATAGAGCTGCCAATAGTGCCATTACAGTAAATTGCAATCACAAGACTAAAAACAAAAAGGCAGTGGAAGATCCATTCAACACATAGCTACCCATAATTCCATTATAGCAGAGATAACCTATGGCTTTAACGTGAGATGTTCTCACAGCAGTAAGAAATGAAAAACCAGATCACTTTGTGGAAGTATGGGCATTGAACAATTAATTCATAGATAGTGAAAAAAGTATCATGATGTCCCACACTAAGTCTCACCAAAGCTCTACAAGGTGGAGTAAAAAATCACGCAATGAATAAAAACCTTACCTCAATTTACATTATTCTAATTCCTCTCGTGTTGCATTTACAAACATTGAGTCTCAATAAAGCTCTACAGGGTGGAGTACAAATCGCGCGGTGAATAAAACTCTTACCTCAATTTAAATTATTCTAATTACTCTGACGTGGCATTTACAAATAAATGGTTGACACATATTTTAATGGCATTGAAGGATGTATTGTTGGGCCTCCAAATTGTCTTTAAAATGACATCCACTTTCACCTTTATCACCACCATTTCACTCACATGTCGCAACTCCATAACCATATAATCCACCATTTTCATAAATATATGGGTTAGGATCCTTATTTACCAAAGTTATTTATTTTATGTGTTTAGAGTGAATTTATGATTAAAAACTAGGAAATAAACATGGTTTCATGTATCTATATATGTGGCTTGAGTTTCATGACATGTGTAGGTTATTTGGAAGCTTCCAAAGCACCCTTATGTGGCCTCCAATGCTCAAATTCGAATTCCCTTCAAAGGAGATTTGGATAAAGGTCAAATAAGGATATGTGTCCTATTTGGATTGTAACTCTATGAGGTGTCTCATCATTTCTTATTTGGATTAGAACTCTATGAGACACCTAGGGGATATGTGTCTCATTATGAGCTATTTGGTTGTAACTATATGAGATTTTAGTGGATCCTCATTAAATAGGGTAGCTTCTTATGGACTCTTGCTCAAAAGAAAATCACACTTGGTGGATAAGTTATAGGTGGGAGCGAAACAAGAACGGCGATGGAGGCGACTCAAGGGTTTCGTTTCTCTGCAGATTCGATTTGCGAAGCCGCAGGCCCCAAGAACTGGCTCGAACGTGGATCGAACAGCAGACCCAGCGCTGGATACTCAGCATTCGTTGCTTCCCCATGGCACAGGACCGGATCTGCTGACGGCAAGACCCCACACGATTCGAACCACTGGAAACAGAGACTGGTGCGTTTTTTCGCTCTCTGGCCGCAGGTCAGGCTTGATTCGCCCTCTCTCACAAACTTTCTGCTCAGTATTGGCAGATCCGCCTTCGATCTCCGTCAACGGTTCTGTTTGACAGACCCCAGGCCTCATTTCGATTTCCAATGGATCGGATCCGCTGTTTTAGGGCCGTCTTTTCAAGGCACGGACGAGGACAAGGTATGGGGTGAGAGTATGGACCCGTATCCCTGGTTTCTTGGTTTTTCTCTGTTTCTTTCAATACAGATCGGGACGGTTACCAACTCGAAGTACCGCCCAAACAGAGGGTATGAAGGCTATGACCTGGAAACGAGAAATAGCCTTCTCAGGATCTCTGATTTGGGGTTCGGCTCACCAGTTTGGGTCGAATACCACAGAATAGGAACGGATCTATCAGATCCGACCAGATCCAGACAAAAGCAAAACAAAAACTGGCCAGATCCAGAACCTTTGGATCCTCTGCGAGCCACAGTACTCGGACTCAGATCGGGACATAAACTACCAGATCTAGACCTCTGTAGAGCAGATCTAACCCCATGCAGATCAGATCTGGAAACACACCCACCGGAAAAGAAGATACAGGGCAAAAAAAGCCCTCTCTTTATCAGATCTATGGGAGGGCACACAATATGCATCGAAATAGGGTTATGGGAGGCAACAGAAATCCTCAAACAGAGGATACATGTAAAGACGGGAATCCCACCATACAAACAACTCCTCCTCTATGCAGGGAAGGTAATTCAGGAGGGGTTTAAACTAATGGATTACGGCATAGCAAAAGACTCTACAATCTGTCTCAGCTCAAGATTGCGCGGAGGCTGCCCCAGCTCAAGTTCAAAAGGACCTGTTTCCTTCAAAGATGCAGTCAAAGGGAAGATGGAACCACAAAAGAAACCAGAACAGCAAGCCACAGCACCAGGGGCATACATTGTTGAGCAGACAACACAGAACCCTGCATTAATAATCTCCACACCAGAGGTAAATGAAATACAATCTGATTATTTAACTAAAGCAGTGATATGCAGGTTCAATGGATTTTGGCCCAAACCGGAAGCCCTTCGTCAATGGATCTACTCCATATGGACAGAAAACTGTGATATCCATCTCTGTTCAAAAGGATTCTTTATTGTCAAATTTGACACCATAAAGGACAAAGATTATGCTTTGAACGAAGGGCCATGGTTCTGGGGTAACGCGGGCCTTTTCGTGAAATCTTGGTTCCCGGATTTCGATCCAAACAGCATGGTGGTCACCAAAATGCCAGTCTGGGTAAAACTATTTAATCTTCCTATACACTTCTGGCACTACAAAGTGCTGGAAGGAATAGGCAATACCCTGGGATCTTTTTTAAAAGCAGACCATGAGCGCCTATCTAAGGATATCTACACATTTGCCAGGATATGTGTGGAGGTAGACCTCAGTCAAGGCCTACCAGAGCACATTATCCTAATCCACAATGGAAAACAATGGGCACAGCCATTGGATTATGAAAACACCGCCTTTCGTTGCCGCATATGTCGGCAAACAGGTCATCTACAGAGTACATGCCCACAAAACAAAAAAGATAGGAAAAGGAGACAACCACCAAAACCGAAAGGATGGCAATTTTCAGCCACATGGACAGAGGATGCAGAAGAGGAAAAAGAAGAGGAAAGGAATGAGGGAACCAACAGCAACATACAAGAAGATGAAGAAGGGAAGATAAATACAGAAATCAGCAAAGCAAGCTATCCACACCACATACAGAACAATGAATATCTGATCGAAGGAGCAATAGACACAAATGCAGGTAACCCACAGCAGCAATATGCGAACACCAGGCAGGAAATTGGAGGCAGCAAGCGAGCTTACTCGCCAACAAGTACAGATTCTGAAAAGGATATCATGGCTGCCACAAATGAAACACAAATGATTATTGTAACAGCTCCGCCTAACAATGAAGGTTGGCGGAAAGTGGAAAAAAAGAAGGGTAGGAAAGTCTAGATCATCTAGTTATTTGACTTTAGCTCCTGATTAGCAGGACAAGTTTTGATATTATGAACATTACAGCAATGCCAATGGCATCTACTATATGTAATTTTCTAATCTTAATGAAAATTACTGATTTTTCCAGTGGAAAAAAAAGGGTAGCTTCTTATGTTTTTGTATAAATAGGAGAGCCTTTACCTTTGAAGGCATGTGTAAAGTTGGAGAAATGCTCATGTTTTTAATAGAGAATTTGGAGCTTATACTTGGAAATTTGAAGACTTAGTTTTGCTTGCATATGGAGCTTCTTCACTTTCCATCCTCATACACCATTGGAATGGCCATCTAATGATTGTGAGATTTAATTGCTTTTATAAATTAAAGTTTATTTGCTTTCTTAGTATTAGTTTTAGAATGATTGTGTAATCTTTGTTTTTCTAAAAACATTTCAATAGGGAAGATTTATGTATTTTCTAATTGGATTAAGTCTCAGGCAAGGGCTCATAGTTATTTAGTTTCCTTTCAAGTTCTGTTATTTACTTTCTTAGATCAAACTATCAATTCATTATATAATTGAACAAAGGATCGGGGCAAGAAGGTGACTTCAAATTGGGTGATTGAATGTTCAAACTATGCAATCATTGAGCTTTACTTTTTCGTGCTTTTATATTTGCTTTTTAAGATCCTCATTTAATTGCATTAACTGATATTCCCAAAGATCATCTTAAGAAATTGATTTAATCATATTTCAAGATTGAATGATTGAATATTTAATACATGCAATTACTGAGTTATTTTCTGCACACTTTACTTGTTTTTCTAGGACATTAGAAGTTAAAGTATAAATAGTTGCTTACACATCATCTCAAGAAGGTAACACTTCATTATTGAATGCTGGAGTAACTAAGTACACATTAGCTATTTTTGATTTCAGAGGTTAATTGAATTTCATTTTCATTATTTGATTTCATAGATTAGATGAATTGGTTTTCGTTATTTTGTAGTTAGATTGATCTAAACTGAAAGACAATTTCTAGCACATACAGTGCACGCATGCTTCACAAGTTTACGAAACCCCTGGGTTGACAAATTAAATGATAGTCAATCACTTTGCCCCAACATGTATATGTTCCACCGTGAATGGCAGTCCCTTGCAACTACCATCCTCACTGCATACAGGCCACTTTTAGGAGCAATCTCAGTCTCTATTTTTATTTTGACCTATGTCACCTACCCATTACACGTGGAGCGAAATAATGTCATGATTGCCACACAGCCTTTCCAAAGCAATCTTTGTCTCTGTTTTTATTTTCACCTGTATCCTATGTCACCTTACATTCACATGTTTTATGTCACCTTACGGTCACCTATTTTATGTCACTATATTCTATATTCCTACATGAGGTTAGGGCAGGGACTTGTTTTACGCCCATCTTAACAGGATGTGAATAATTATTTTGTAGCAGTCAACTTTACCGTGCTAAGCTAAGATATGTTTTTTGGCATCCAAGAACATTGGTTTAGATAGGTAGAATTGTGCTTTTTGGCATCCAAGAACATTGGTTTAGATAGGTCAAACTGTCTAATATATACCTCTCACACAAATTTAAATTTAATTTTAGTAAATGATGATCAAGTCAGATCTCCTTGTCAAAATTTCTCTATCTCTGGTCAAATCGGCAGGGACTGCCATTGCTGGCAATCCTTGTTCATATGACTATTAAAAAGGAGTTCGACCCTTTAAAAATCCATTATATATGTGTATCACCAACCATTCTTGCCCACAAACTTATAAACACGTCTTTCAACAAATTTTATATGGCATTCTAACAATCAATGACATATTCCCATCACATATTATATACCGTGACTTTTAAAATGAACTCAACTCACATACGATCTTCAAAAAAGGGAGCAACATGTATCGAATTAAAATTGTTTTTCGACCCTTTAAAACTATTCAACACATGGTCATTTCAACTCAACCAACAAACATTTCAACACACACATTTCAGGCCAAACAGCGCACAGTCGTAAAAAAAATCACCAAATAGGCTTTCAAAATACAGCGCTCATGGTCAATGTTTCGATGTGGCATAATCAACGCACAACATACAATTTAACATAGTTATTTAAAGAATAGCATAACACTTACACCATACGGCCTTCAATTCAACGCATTCTCTAGGTTTCGACCAACCTCAACTTAGAGGAGGTTTAACACATAGTCTTCACACTGGTTTTCAACCATGCAAACGTACACCATATCACATTCAAGCAACAATTAGCCATTCCAATTCAGCTTCATATATAAAGGACGAACGCCAGTGACAATGAAATTCGGTATGGACTGTTTTCAACGCATAGATTATTCAGAAAATAATGACGGGATGCAGCACAAAATTTAATGGAAGGAAACTAGCGGGAGTTACCAATGCAAAAAACTAAATTTAGGAGTTGGCTATGATACCATGTCAGACCAGGAGTAACTCCAAATGAAATTTTTGCTTTGCATTAAGATGGAAAATGGATATATATATGGAGAGGGAGACTATTCGGTTTCATCTTCCGATGTCTCTTCGTCTTCTAATTCTCTTTATTTTTCTATTTACAATATTTACATGGATTTACCTAATCCCAAATATTAGGTGTCAATACCGACAAACAAAATTTTCAGGTTTCAGAGCAATCTGTTGAAGCTGCTAAGAAAAAAATGTGGAAAAGAAAGAAAGATATGAATAAGCTTTAACAAAAATAAGAACAAGAAAGGGAGACTTGGCTGGCGTGTCAAAGTCAGGTGGCAGAAAAACTTCACATTCCCATGAAAACCAAGGATGATCATCATCTTGTTGTCATTCAACAATTGGTAGAGCAGTTGATTGATCATAATGTTCAACTCAGTGCACAGGTATCAGAACTGGAGGCCTGATCCATAGTTGTCAGATTTCCTAAGTTTACAAATACCTTGGAGAAGGCTCACGAGGACTATTTAGCAAGCAAGTAGAACTTGGAGAACACACTTGATAAAGGAGTTTCCCTCGCAGCCACACAAAACAACTAGCCCACCTATTTGGCAAATAATCGCACTAAAATCAGGGCCCAAGAAATGCTTATTCGCGAGCTATCTTCAATGCAAACTTCATATCCCAGGGAACAACAAGCAATTAACGATACACTAGAGAAAGAATGAGAAATATTTTCTCAATTATTGTGACAGAAGCACCAATGACTGAAGGAATGAAATAAAGCACAACATGAAGCTTCCAATGCATCCAAATATCTACAGGGAAGTACTTAATCAAGTCTTGAGCCTTTAAGTTGCTAAACCATTAAGCCCACTAATAGCAGAGAATATTCCCTTAGAAGAGAAATTCCAATACCTCTTGGACCTGAAAGAATCCAATGCTAAATCCAGACTTGCAGTACTGGAATGGTCCATCTTTGATGAACATCTGCAAATCTTCGCCTTAACATTCTATTAGATTGTGTTTCCCAATGCACCTCTGCCACCACCAACTCGTTTTGTTTTGCCACAACCACAACGACCTACCCATCAATTATTTGCCATAACATTAGAATATCAGTGTCATGAAGTAGAAATCGACGAGGCAATGAACTAGTCGACAGAACCAGTTCTAGAGGTTTCGACCACAACTATAGAACCACAGGGGAATGATCCACCAGTTGTCTTATCTTAGTTTACTTTTATTGTAATGATTGTACTGAGAATTTTGCTTTAAAGAACTAATGACATGGAATGTAAAAAAAAAAAATGTTTTTTTCAAATTTTCTAGCACTGCAACTCTTCCCTTCCTTGGGATGAAGAAGGCTTTGAGGGTGGGGGAGATGTTGGAGGGGCTAATTGGTTTACCCAACTAGTCTAATGATAAGAGGGCTAGTCGGCCTAGCCGACTAGCCCAAGTTTAGTCGATACTCATGTATGTAACACAAGGATAACTAATGATGGATTGAGTATCATATTTGGTCAGATAGTTAGACTGCCATAACTCTCTCATCAATCTATATATATCTATTTGTATATCAATGTACTAGTTCTGGTTTGACATATAATAAAGAATATATATGTGTGCTTCTATTGGTTCTCCATTACTGTGTCTCTTGTATCTTTATCTATGCTTTTCATGTATCTACTTGATGTGTGTGTACTGGTAACAATGCATGTTATTCGCTAGATTACAACAACCTCCAAAGGGAATCTGGGTATTGCTGGGTATGGAGGCATCTTCAAGGACAGGAGCAAGAATACCTTAAGAGTGGTCATTGCTAATTGTGGCAGTACTAGCAATAATGTAGCTAAATTTATAGCATTAGAAAGGGGACTACAAATAGCAATTGAGGCAGGTTGTTCGAAACTTCATGTGGATGGCGATTCCTATTTGGTTATCTCGATGACCCAGAGACTCATATATGGCACCCTATTTCCAAACTGGAAAAAAATTGGAGGTTGGAGTACCTTATCTCCTGCATCCAGAAGCGAATTACCTCTATTCAATATGTCATTACCTCTCATTCGTGTAGGACTGGGAACAAAGCTACAAACGTATTAGCCAATTTGGGTAGTTAGGACAATGGGCATAATTTCAATGTATCTTAGTGAATGACCAATAGCCAAAGTTGGTTGTATCATATGCAAGCTATCCTAGATGAAGATAACGAGACCTTAATGGGGTGGAAGGGCATGTGGCAACAGAGTTCAGGAGGGCGCCTTCCACCTCATCAACTCTCGAGAGCAATAAAGAGTGGGGTGCATGGCCTGCCCCCCCATGCATGATATATGCGAAAGTTTATTATTTGAACAGATGGATCCTCAGGTTCTACGCTTTCTCACTTTTGTGTTTTTTGTTACAACATTGGTTTATGTGCTTGGTGAGTCGCTTCCCCTAGATGCAAGTGGGATTGACCTATATCCTGGAGAATGCCTATTCCTGTAATTTTCTTATGGAGCGAAAAAAGGATTGGGTAGCAGAATTAGGAAGTGTCTATTGGATTTAGAAGGTTGGATCTTACTTTCAGCCCACTCCTTGCAATGACGCCATTCTTCTATTTCTCAACATGCAAATTCAAAATGGTTGCACTGAAGGGGAAGGGGTCATTAGAAGCAATGGATTAAGAGTAGTTCAAAGTGTCTATATAACCCCTAAATTTTGATGGCAACCTTAAGATTCACGAATATCCAAATCTGTTCCTTGGTCATGGTTCATTCCAGTTATCCCTCAGAGTTTCAAGAAAGTATTTTTGTATTCTTGGTTCAATTTTCATTATTTTTCCTTTCAGGGGTAAGTCTGGATTGTCTTGGGCTATTCTTTTCTCTGGTGATGGTGAATTTTGTAAATTGGGTTGGCCTAAAACTTAAGGTTTTGTCATTTTAGGATTTGGTCCCATCCCTTAGGTAGAAAGTTACTCGATTTCTCAGTTAGAGTTAGGTCAGTTCAAGGTCTAGTTTTACTTGTCTTTGTCGCCCATTACTCCTTTGTGATGTGTTCGTTGGAGCTGGTGGGATACTTTGGGACCTCTAGTTAGGGGAAAGTGGTGTAGCTCTCCTTCTTTTTTGTTCTCAATATCTCATGTTAGCTCCCAAGGGTCTGGTTTTTGGCTAGAATTTGGGGTTTTGGTTCTATTACTATTATGTAGAGTGTGGGGAGGTTTTTGTAGTTGGGATCGTTATGCCATGTTAGCGCAAGCATAGTTGACTTAGGGTTGGGGAATGTGGCCAACCCAATTGGACTCATGTTGAGACCCTAGATTAGGAGGCAATATTTGGATATCATGCAACAATTTCACCAGGAACACACGTTGAGTTACAACAACTGGAAACATGAGTCGACTAGTATAGACAAGCCTTCTCTGATATGGAACTTATGGATGAAGTTTCTCACTAACTCCTTGACCTCGGACACACTAGGGGAAAGAGAAACTAGTACATGCATGTAGTTAATCTTCATTGGTAGTTGGAGACAATTCTAAGGTGAGTCCTAAAAGAAAAGCACAAGGACAAAAATGATATAATCTCTTTCCTTAATGGTATTCAACATAATCAATGGAAAATGTAGGACAATCTAGACAGGTTGGAAGCTCGCTTGACCCATATGGAAAACACATGATTCAATGCGAGGTCAAATTTCCAACACCCCCCTGGTTCCAGTCTAGAAGATCTAGCTCCTGTGACATCCTCAAACACCTAAGATGATTTTATTCTTTGGTTGTTTTTGGTTATGTTACTAGTCCTTTGGCTATATGATGTTTTTTGTATTGCAGTTATTTATGATTCTTGTAGAACTTGGCTATGCCTCATACTGACCAACAAATCTAGTCAAAGTGAGGTCGATATAAGTTTGTGAAAAAACTATCAGAGATGTAATCTTTTGATTAATGGAATACTTTAAATATATATATGTATATATATTGCTGACATTGAAGTATTTTCTTTATTTATGATTCATATTCTCCACATCAAAATGTTAATACATTTTTGAAGTGTCCTTTTGCCATGGCTATTTGGAATTCAATTTTCATGGAACTCACTATACAATTTTCTTGGAATGGTAGGAGCTTGGAATCCTTCCTAAAGGATTGGTGTACACATTGTCCTCCATTTGGCATACTCCCTATTTACATTGCATGGGGTATCTGGCATTTTAGGAACCGCTTAATTTTTTGAAAATAGAGATCTTGTCCCAACTACATAATTGCTAAGATTTTGGGGTACTTCTTGGAATTGGGGCCTAGTAAAAGGCCTTTTAAATCTAGGTTTCTTACTACACTTTCATCGATGGGAGAATTCTCAAAGGCTTTCTTCAATGGGGTTGCTAGATCTTTCTCTTGTGGTTGCAATGGAGTGATTTTTTGTGACCTAGTTCATTATTTCAGGTTATATTTGGGATGTGGAAGGGGCTCAAATACGAAAGCCAAAATTCCTACTTTGTGGGAGGTTTTTTCATTTGGAAAATTCCTTGCCTTGGACTCTCTACAAGTTTTCAGTGACTCTAAAGTGGTGGATGAATGGATTAAAATAACTTATTACTTGGACATACCTACACTTCGTCACTGGAAGCAGAGAGTCATAAGTCTTCTCAATTATTTTAGCTACATCAACATTAAACACATTCACAGAGAATTAAATGGGCAAGTGGATACCCTTTCTAAAAAAGGCTTGCAGGCACCTCTTGAGATTATTTTTGTAGATAAATTTGTTATTGGGGATTTGGTAGCTGCTAGCGAAATTCTTTTTTATTGATTTCTTGGGATTTGACTCTTTCTTTTTTGTTGTTGCTTACCTGTTTCCTTTTCAGGAATACTTGGCAGTATTTTGATATCTAGACAATTAGTTTCTACATGCTTATATACTTGGGGACATGACTATGTTTTTTTTTAGTTTAGAACGGGTGGAAGATTTTGTTTTCTATGGATGTTAAGCTAATTTTTCTATATGTAAATTTGTGTTGATGTAAATTTTTTTATATTAATATATGAAATTGTTAGTTTTTTTCATGTTGAAAAAAAATACATGCCCCCTCATATTTGGTGATAAGTAGAAAATGTATGTCCATAAGACATAATCTATATATGTGTGTGTGTGTGTGTGTACATATATACATATTCTAACTAATAGACAAAATGACATTTTCCAAGGCATTTTTCCTGGTTAATTTTAATCAAAACCTGGCAAAGATTTTTAAAAACATGAGTTTAAGTTGTTTAATATATAGAATTCAAGTGCCCTTGGGGTTTTTCAAGATGTTGAATCCACTTATGCATTCAAAAATATATTTTAAACAACAAAAAATCACAATCTTCCTTAAAATTGTATCATCAGATTCCGATGAAAAAGGTCCTTTCATCTATAAGTTAGATTGCATATGTGTATGTGTGTTAAAATCCTTTTACTGAACATGCATATTGAAATATTTGATTTATGATTCACATTAAATCTTTTTTTGTTATTATATTTTTTAAATGTTATATATCACCTGCATATTAAGAATGGAATAAATTACACATTTCCCTCACAATGAAAAATGAAAATATAAGAAAAATTATAATTTAAATTACTTTAATGCTCTCTCTATAAAATTGATATAAAATTATGTTATTTAATATGGACATTGAAATATTTTATTTATAGTTGACATTAATTATTATTATTATTATATTTCAATTTTAAGTATTATATGTTAACTAAACATAAAATGGATCACATCATATCGTATCAATAATATTATTTTTTAATGTCATTTTTCAATTTCATATTAAGTCATATTAAGTAGTGAAGAAATTACATATCTCCCTTATACTAAAAAGTAAAATAAATTTTACTTGTAATTGATTTGTTTTTCTATATGAAGTTGATGTAAGATTAAGGTGGAAATTGAAGTATTTTATTTATGGTTGACATTGATTTGTTTTGTTATTACTAATTTTGAATTTGTTAACATAAGTATTATTTTATTATTTTTAAATGTAATTTTATGGGACAATTTCTCCCTCACACTGGGTTGTAGGTAAATTAATACAAATTGTAAAATTTAATTATACGCATAGTCTAACTAATAGATGAAATGACCCTTTTTCGAACACTTTTCTAGTCAATTTTGTCCAAAATCTATTAGAGATTTTTAAAAACCATAAGTTAAACTTGCTTACTTTGCAAAGATCGAGTGCCTCGGGGGTTTTTTATGGTGTCGAATCCATTTATGCATTCAAAAGTGCATTTTAAACAATAATAAATCACAATCATACTAAACATTGTGTTACCGAATTCCAGCCAAAAAAACCATTTCATCTATTAATTAAACTATACCTTTAATTATATATTATATAAACTATAATACACAATATTAATTAATAACATAATTTATTAATTTATATTAATTTATACCTAGTATAAATAAGTTTATATGTTAAAATGTGGGCACATGCATGAATCATATAATCTAGAGCAATAATCTGATTTCTATTTGGATAAGGTCGAGTGACATTCTAATTTCAACTGCAACCACATCGTGGTTTCTTTGGGTAAAGCATTTGATTATTTTCAAGCTTGTGCAACTACAAGAATCATACGATCTTGGAGCTCAACGATAATAACATGTCTAGGGAAAATGAGCATGCCCATGCCTAAAATCTTCGAACCTTAACCCATAAATTGTAAATTTGAACAATATATTCCTACAGTGATGAGAATTAAATGAATTTCAACAAATTCCCTTTTGAAGACCTGAAATTAGTGGTAAATTTAATTGTCAAATTAGGGAAATGAGATTCAATCAAATATAAAGGAAGAATTTGAAGGAATTAATTTGTTGTCTCTTGAAATTCAGCGAATTTAAAATTTTATGGAAAAAAGTAGCGGAACCTTATGACTTAGGTTTTAGAGAGCCTCTAGATGCAATAATAAGTAATATTTTGTTTTATGAATGAGATTAGGGTTAAATGTTTTTTATGTTTTTTTAATTACTATGGTGATTCTGTAACTCATTGGAGTAATATGGACAAGATCTAGGATAAAACCTTCTGACTACCATTATAACACCAAAAGTATATCCAACAACTATATATCAATACTCAACAAGAACTGAGACGCCTCAGCCCCACTAGAGTCGACTCCATCCCAATGGTTTCCTACTCTTCAAGCCTTATCACAGTAAGCCAACATGTCTCTCTACAATAATTGAAACTAGGTGTAGAGGATAACAAATCGTTTTCCCAACAACTCAAGCTAAAGCCACAAGATGAGATTAAGGCTAAATGTTATTAAAAAGTACAGGACCCCAACAATGACCATAAGGGGAATTTCATTTTTGTTTGTTTGCATATACTGTTTAGGTTGTCTTTTGGTCCTCAAGTAAGACCTAAAACTATTTTTTATTGGTTAAGAGTTTGTCTTCCTTAGATGTGAAGAAATGGGTTAATGGTTTGAGACCTTAAAGCATGACAAGAGTGAAAAAACTACCCCTTTATAGACCACCAATGGATCATATTAAGTGGCTTAGATTTTTTTAAATAATAATGATGAGCCAACTTACATTTCCAAATAATTATTAAAGATGATCGTCCTTAATTGCTAATTGACAACTAAATTATAATATAGTTTTGCTATCTCAAAAAAAACTCTTTGATTTTAAATTATTTAATTAATAGAAAATGGTTTAGAAAAATATATTTAAAAGGTGATTAGGAAAACATCCCTTATCACTTAAACTGTTATAAAGGATTTAATAAATAAGACATGATAAATAAAAATTCACAATGCAAAGTGAGCTTAAAAAGTATTTTGAGCATGGGTATAATGTGAATTTTTTCGGGGAGGCAAATTTTTTTAAGGAAAAAACATCATCATGATGAATGGTCTTTTTTTTAGCATAGTATAAATGTGAATTTTTCCGAGTAGGTAAAAGTTTTAAACGGAAAATAATCATCATGATGAAAGGATGTTAGATTGAAACCCTTTGTATTATAACACTTTTTTTAAGGTAAACAAATGGAATATATCGCTCCTCTCTTTGTTTATAATATATGCAGGGATGTCATACTTTTTTTGGCCCTTTGACTGTGTGGGGAGATTTGGGAAATCCTTCCTCTTCCCAAACCTTTTCTTACAAAGATGCAATCTGAAACCAAGTTCCCCAAAGTGCAGTTCTGCCTCAGGAACTCCCCCTGCCCTTGAGTAAGGCAACTCAGGCCTAGATTGTTCTAGGTTCTTTTATATTAGACAAAGTTGAGGATTTCCCTTCAATGGAAAACACTCATCCAGATCTGGATGGAATCTACGAGTTGTTAGCAAATAATGGCCTCATCTTCCATTTCAATGGGTTATGGCCATGTACAATGGACCTTTACAAATAGATTCATTCAACTTGGACCAAGGCATGCAAGGTCCTCTTCTTCTTCATCTTCATTTTTTACAATGAGGTGGATTATCATAATGATCCTTTCCCTGGTTTTGGGGAAAAGTTGGGCTCTTCCTATCCCCTTGGTTCCCATATTTTAACCCCTCCATAGTTGTGATCACAAAGATACCCATTTGGGTTCAACTCTCGAATTTTCCAGCCCATCTATGACATTCTTCAGTGTTTTTAGGTATTGGAAACACCTTGGGTCTTTTTTTGGCTGCATATCCCTCGCGACGCCAGTGTGGAGTCTTCACCTATGGTAGGATTTGCGTAGAACTCGACCTCAACAAAGGTTTGCTTGACAAAATTAATTTAAAAATAGGTGATTTTCACTAGACCCAACAACTAGACTACGAGAACACTACTTTTCTATGTCAACTTTGCCATTAAACAGGTCATCTTCAGAAATCTTGTTCTCAAAAACCAGTCAAATGAAAGCCCAGATCTAAAGCATGGAAGCCATGCATCCAACCTCCTCGAGAAGAGGAGGATTCCTCTTCCTCGGATCAAGAAGATGATGAGTCTAATGACGACATGCTCCCATTGGATGAGACCTAAAATTCAGATCTTCAAAAGCCTCGTGAAGGAGGTCAGGAGATTTAGATTTTTTTAGTCAGAAGAGACAAATTCAGCAATAATGCTCTGACAAGTGCCATGAGGTGTGTCCATTAATCGACCTCCTCGGACTCTGACAAGGATGCCTCCTTGGATTGTCAAAACAATCTTAAGGTAGCTTTGGTAGCCACACCTTCAGAAGGTTGTATCAAAGTAGCAAAGAAGAAAGGAAAGAAAGGATGCACTGGTGATCAACTTCAAGCTGCGTGATTTCCAATGCTTATGTTTTTTCGTTTTCTATATGTGTTTTGTACTTTGTTTCGTGGACATCCTTAGGCCTATTCTATCTATGGCCATCTTTAGGTTAATTCCATCATATGGCCATCATATGTTATCAATGTAAAACTTTTTATATTAATAGAAATCTTTTTTTACTCGCTTACAAAAAAATGATGTTATATTGGAACGCAATTAGGTGAAATCAAAATAAGTTTTAAAAATATGATATTATTTAATTTATTTTTTATTTTTTATTTTTGTATTAAAGGAATCGGTAATTGGGTCGAACTTGTACTCACTTGACACGGGATCTATTCCAATCACTACCATCGTATATTTAGGGTCTATGACAATCCTCTCCAAAAGACTGAATTACTCTGGTGGTATTTGAACCTTTGATTTCTCAGTGTACACAATACTTCATATCATGATGATTGCCAATCACGCTGCCCCTTAGGACATGATATAAAAATTAATAGAATTATTATTTTGGATTAATTTTAATTAAATAAAAAAAATTAATAAGAAATAAGATTATGAAGTTGCTTAACTCTAATCTTTTAATTAATGAGCTTTAAAAATATAATATAAATTAACAAGATTATGTTTTAGTCAATTTTAATTTTTCAAATACATTATTTTTTATTTTTTTGACAGAAACGAGTAGGTTGATGTATTAATTCTTGGCTGGAAAGCCATAATTCAGATTCCAAAGAGGTACACAGAGATCAGATTTCTCTTCTATCAGGATCCAATTGACTTCCCTTCTATTGAGCCTGCGATTTTTACTAGCTGTAGTTCTTGTAACTTTATCTATCTTTCCTAAATTGCTGATACAAACAAACTGCTTCATTAAAAGGCAGTAAAACATTGTAAACAGGCTATTTAAGGGATGGGATCCCAACCTTCGTCTCCATCTCTTAGGAGCGCTCCAGGGGGGAGAAGCACCGCTTTGTTGGCTTCAGCATCGACTTCTTTATTGTTTTCTCTCTTAACATGAAGGAACTCCAGATTCTGGAAAGTGTTTGTCAGGACTCTATTTCTGCTCAGGAGTCTTGATAATCTTAAATCTGAGGGAGAGGATTTATCCACCATGGCCTTAATTATGGACTGGGAGTCCCCAAAAATAATTTCATCTTTGATGCCCAGAGAGATGAGCATCTTGAGTCCCTGGAGGAGAGCCAAGGCTTCAGCTTGAATGCTGGAGTTGAAGCCCACTCCCCAAGCATATCTAGATTCGATTCTGCCATCTGCATTTTTAATGACACCACCTGCTCCAGAACTGCCGGGATTGCCCTTTGCGGCTCCGTCAAAGAAAAGAGTTTTTCTTGCCTTCTTTTTGCATAACTCAACGAGTTCTTCAGTCTTGAGACGGATTTGCCAATGCTTTAGGGGAGGAGGAAGCCTGACTTTGTCAACGAACTGGAGGCCCAGAGAATCTCCCCAAGCTGCGTCTTGATCGCTAAGATCTTCCCTGTCCAACTGATCTCCCACACAGTCCTTCAGGTGACTTTTAATTTTAATCCAGATTATTTTAGGATCACTCTTTTTATCATTAAAAATCCTTTTGTTTCGTTCCAACCAAATGTGCCAGCAGGTAATTTTAGGCAGGGCGAGCCAGGTGGTTTTGATATGAAGGTTCTGAGTGCCACCAGGATACATGCACATCCAATTTGCAAATAGGTTTGAGCAATGATTAGGAGGAGTGAAGCCAGAGATCAGGGGACTTAACGCTTCCTTCCAAAGAGCAGCTGCGAATTTGCAGGAGAGCATCAAATGAGTGGTTGTTTCTTCATGGTCTTCGCACAGCGAGCAGCGTGAGGGACCGTTAACGCCTCTTTTGCGAAGTTTGTCTTCAGTCAATATCCTGTGATGGCAAAGAAGCCAGCAAAAGATGTTTATCTTGGGGATCGTTGAATGGGACCAGATCCCCTGCCAAGGCCTTGGATCAGGCGGCACGTTCGGATGCTGAGTGAGCTATTTGTAGCCCTGCGAGACTGTGTACTTACCCGGGATCGATCCCCATCCTCGTGCGTCTGCTTTGTTGATGTTTAATGGAGCTTTGCCTTTTAAGTGGGTGAGGAGGTTGGAGTATTCTTTGGACAGATGCGATGGCACCTCAAGATTTCCCTAGCTCTGCCAGTTGTTGTTTTCCCATTGAGATAAGTCCCACAGCGTTTTGACGCCAGCTCTATCCATCCAATCTTTTAACAGGATCAGAGAACGATCATCAACGATGGGGTCGTTGCCCATAATGCGGTCCTCCCAGATGTTAATACGCTTCCCATTTCCAGGGATCCAGTGCATGTGCTGTTTGATTAAGGCAGAGGCTCTGTCACACAGCTTATGAATCATAGTTCCAGGGGTGGTGATAGGATTGTCGAGGCAGCGGGCTCTCTGCCCACGGAAGTACTTTTTCCATAACACAAGCTGAGCCCAACCCGGATTTGGAGCAATTATCCTCCATAACAGCTTTGCGCCTAAAGAAATATTTTGCTTGTTGATATTCTTGAATTGCAGTCCCCCTTCCATTTTGGGCAAGGAGATTGTGTCCCAGCTTACTAATGGAATTCTCTTCTCATTAGCTTTCCCACCTTTCCAAAAAAAATTCCTGATATACTCCTCAATTTTCCTTGTGATGCCAAGAGGAGCCATCATCACTGCAGCCTGATAGATGGGAAGGCTATTTAGAACAACTTTTATTAGCACAGTCTTACCTGCTAGGTTGAGCCAGTTGTATCCCCAGGAACAGATTTTAGACTTGATTTTTTCCAGCAGAGGCAACCAGTCTTTACTGAGGGGCTCTTTTTTGGAAGACAGGGAGACCCAGATATTTGAAGGATGACCAAGCAGAGGAGGCTGCAAAACCAAAGCAGTTAGAAATGGCTTGGATCATTCTGGTCTTTATATTCCAGCAGAAAATGTGACATTTGCCTTTATTAAGGTTACTTCCTGAGCCTTCACAATAGACATCCAGCACTTCTTTGAATTTTTTAGCCAAAGGAAGGGAGGCAGCGCCCAGGAGGAGAGTTTCATCCGCGAACAGTGCATGGTTTATGCTTTTGACGCCTCTTACGATGCTTATTCCCATTATTTCTTGTTCTGCCTACTTTTTATTCAAAAGGAAACTGAGGATGGAGGCTTGGAGGACGAAGAGCAAGGGTGATAGAGGGCACCCTTGCCTCAGCCCTCTAGAGGCTTTGAAAAAGTATGTGGCCCTCTCGTTCACCAAAGGGGCGATCCAAGGCTCACTGATACATGCCTTGATCCAGGTGGTGAATTTGGGGCCAAACCCAAATTTGTGCAAGACATACAGCAGAAATCTGTGCCTTACCCTATCAAAGGCACTTTCTAGGTCCAGTTTGACAACCATACCTTTCTCTTTCCAGGTCAAGCTTGAGTGGATCGCCTCTTGGACCAGGATAAAGTTGTCCACTATCTGTCTTCCCTGAATGAAACCTCCCTGATTCTCTGGAATAATGGAAGGAAGAATAGATTTCAACCTGTTGGCAATCACTTTTGTTATCATATTGTAACCTATGTTACAAAGGGAGATAGGGCGAAATCTGGAGAAAGTGTTGGCTCCTTTTTCCTTAGGGATAAGGGATAAGAAAGCCGAGTTGGTACTTCCTCCTATTTTCTGACAAGCTTGAGATTTTCGGACCATTCTGCCTAAATCTTTTTCCACAATCTACCAGCAAGTCTGCAAGAATCTGGCAGTGAAGCCATCTGGGCCCGGAGCCTTGTCAGGCTCCATGGCGAATAGAGCGGATTTAATTTCATCATTAGTGACATCTGCTTCCAAGAATTGGTTCTTTCTGGCCGAGATCAGAGTGGGTACCTCATTTACTAAGGATGAGGTCTGCCCCTGGCCCTCTTTTTCACTATACAAACTTTTGAAATGAAGGAAGGCGGCATTTTTTATGCTTTGGATATCTCTGTGGGTGTTGTTCTCTTCATTGATTTCAGAGATGGAGTTGAAATTTTTTCGAGCTTGGGATTGCTTGTGAAAGAAAGTAGAGTTCCTATCTCCTGCCTTGAGCCAAAGCCTACGAGATTTGACCCTCCAATACTTTTCCTCGGCCAAGCTTGCTTTTAGAAGCTTTTGTTGGAGCTCAGCCTCCTTATCAAGGACTTCTTTTGTGATCACTTCATTTTCCGCTTTCAAATGGTGGTTCTCGAGGCATTCTTGAATCTTTTTCCTTTCCACTACTGGATTGGGAAGGGATTTAGCCCAAGTTTTCAATGCAGCTTTCACTCTCCTAAGCTTTTCTTCCCAAACGAAGAAGGCAGAGCCGTTGACAGGCTACTTCCATGTGTTTTTTACTAGATGCATAAAGGTCTGCTCCTTGACCCAAAGGGGGTTGAATTTAAAAGGAATAGGGCCTTGATCCATATGGTCCACGAGATCAAGTTTGATGGGTCTGTGATCAGATACGCTGCAAGGGAGAATATGCATTCTAGATTCTAAACCAAGAAGAAGAAAAGAACTTTGAACAAGAAATCTGTCTAACCTTGCAGCAATGTGACCCGGGCCGAGCCTTCTGTTGGACCAGGTGTATTTGCCCAATGAGGGTTTGATGTCGATCATATCCCAATCCTGAAGCAGATCCTCCACCCATTCGCACGCCGGATCCCTTACTATGCTTCCTCCGCATTTTTCAGCCAAGGATAAGGTGAGATTTAGATCCTTGGCAATGATGATGTTTACCAGGTCTTTAGAACCTGCCAATCCTCTAATGGATTCCCAGCAGGTCTTTTTCTCTCCAGCGCTAACTAGAGCATACACATTAATAAGGCAGAGGGTCTCATTTGAGTCCACATGTTTCAGCTTTGTGAACAGCCAGTTAGAGTTGGCGACCTCTAGAACCTTTGAGAATTTGTTTGTGTTCCATAGAGTGCCCAGGCCTCCTGAGGCACCCCGGGATGAGACTGCTTGTCCTTGACTTCTTTTCCATAAATTTTTGCCTATGTGGAGGAAGGCCTTATCCTCCATTTTAGTCTCCTGGATGAGGAGTATGTCAGGAGAATCGGATCTTATCAGACTTTTGATGGCTTCTTCTTTTATTTTGCTCCCCATACCCCTACAGTTCCAGGAGACGATCTTCATCACTTGCTTTTAGAGTGGGAGCTCCTTTGGAGCTCTGGATCTGGTTTCTAGTCATCTTCGGTGTTTTAGCCAAAAGTTTCTCGAGGGTAGGCTGGCTTCCTTGCACTTTTTCTTTGTATGTCTCCTGCTCTCTCTTTTCTGGGGCAGATTTTCGGCCTCTCATTGATCTTCTGGTCGAAGATTGTGCACCTGCTATTTCTCCTTCTTCTGAATCCTCCGAACTTTGCACATCCTCAGCCTCTTCTGAGGGTATCTCTTCCGTTCTGACTGCATTGTTTTCGACTTGCTTTGGCTCCGGCGAGGACTCATTGTGAGATGGTATTTCATTCTGTATCTCTACTCCTCGAGAATCCTCTATTGTTGAACTTAATTGTATAAATTTATTTCCTTGTTCTTCCATGTGAGGGGTTTGGAGCCCAGAGCCAGTCTATGGGACTTTGGCATTGTTATTACTAGATCTTAGTGCTTTGTTTTTGGATCTTTTAACCTGAGTCCATCCTTCCTCCTTACCTTTCTCTGCTTCACTGTTTTTCAGACAACCTCTAGCAAAATGGTCGTAGACATGGCATTTCCCGCACTTAAACGGGAGCGGCTCATAATCCAATTTTTGAACATGCGACCAGCTTCCCACCTTAATCTTTATTGCCTCAGGCAAACTGACCTCCAGGTCAACTTCAACACAGATTCTAGCACAATCGAATTGATCTTTGTTGTTGGCACGGTCAATGAATTTACCTAAGGTATTTCCAATGTGCATGAGGGATTCACAGTTCCAACAATGCATTGGCAGATTGGGCAAACGAACCCACACAGGGACGGCTGAGGGGACGTCAACTGCTGGATCAAAATCAGGCATCCATTTGTTAAGATACAGCCCTCGAGGGCCCATGAAATAGGGGCCATTGCGAAATATCAGCTCCTTATCTTCTTTTTCAGTAAATTTAAATAGGAAGAAACCCTTCCCCAGAAAGTACGAAGTAACTCTACTTTTAATGAGCGGCGCCTAGTCCCTTGTGACCCAGCTCTCTGTAGATTTGGGGGAGGGCCAGAGCCCAGTGAACTGCCCAACCAAAGCACGCTCAGCAAGAGAGAGGGCGACCTGGATCGGCTTCTCGGGAGGAAGCGAGATCTCAGGGATGTCATCCAAGCATTTTACAAATTTCGCAGCCTCAGAGGTTTTCTTTTTAGGAAAAGATCTCAGCAGATTAACAAAAGCCTCGACTTCAGAGAGAGGGGGTGAAGGAGGCTCCATTGGAGCAGCTTTAGCTCGATCCATTCGAGCTCACCCAAGAATAGCGGGCATAGCCCCCAGATCAGCTCAGAACAGAATGATTAGGGGAGCAGAGTCTGGATCGCCAAAGAGGAAGGAGCAGCGCCGCGCTTAAAAGCCCACCTTAACGATCTCAGGGCCAAGGCGGCGGCTTCAGGCGTAGGGGCAGTCGCTCTTACCCTAAATCGCAAATCAAATTTCAAATAATATTATTAATAATATACATTTTTAAATAATTATTAATTTGATTTAAAAATTGAGATTTTTTTTTTAAGTTTGGTTGGTAAGACATGTCCAAGGGATGAACTTCCAATCACTTGCATACATAAGGGTTTGCAAACATGATTTTTTCCAATTGTGATACCACCAATGGACAATTTAAAACTTGAAATTAGAAAGTCCAAAACGGTTGGATTCAATGGCAAAAAGTGATGAGTTTTTCATCGTTGGACAAGGTTTAATTCCCATGAGGGCTTCCTTGGAGCCAAGGGGCACCTTGAGGTAGTGGTTGTTTGTAGGAATTTATAGGGTAAGTTCCTCAGATAGAACACCAAAGGACACCGCTCACAAACAGATCACAAATCAATACACCAGTATTCTTGACATGGTTAAAACCCTCAAAAAGGGAAACAGTCCACGGCCTGAGCCAACGCGGCCACTTCAGACAATTTATTAATAAAAGAAAGAAAATTTACATAAGCTTCTCTCATGAACAGTCACCTTACAAATGATCCTCCATGCTCTTTAAATAGAGATCATGGACCAATCGGGTGTTAAGCCATAGATCAAGTGTCAGTAATACCGAGGAGAGAATGAACCGTCGGATCTCTACATATCGTGACCGTCAGATTATAAGTTACAAAAGTACATAGTAGAGAAACACACTTTACCTAACTCTACACTAGACCAAGTTATACTTAACTATTTCCTATGTGCCGGAATATCCCAACATCCCCCCTTAAGAACAACTTGGGATAGGATTGAAGGATTTACAAATATGACATAATGGGAGAAGGAAGGAGGCATTACAGCCTATCACCCCTTAGTGACAACTTCCTAAACTCCAACCATAAATCTAAGTTTAGTAAACTTTTCCTCTGTGAGAGCCTTTGTAAATATTTCTACAACTTGATCATCGGTTGAACAATATTACACTTCAAGAACATGGTCATGAATGAGCTTTCTGATGAAGTGCATGTGTAGTTCAATGTGTTTGTTGCGTTGATGTTGGACTAGATCTTTGCATAATTGAATGGCAATTTGATTATCACACCAAGGTGTAGTCGGATGTTTCTGCTGAAACCCAAACTCTGACAAGTTCTAACAAAGCCACAGGGCTTCCTTACTAGCTTCTACGGCGCCACGATACTCTGCTTCTGCTAAAGAAAGAGAAATGGCACTTTGTTTCTTGCAAGCCCATGTAATAGGTCCAGAACCAAGAGTGAAGACATAACCTGCAATAGACTTACGATCATCAGGGTCACCGGCCCAATCAGAATCAGTGAAACCAACCAATAGAGGAGATGCTTCTGCACTGTAATGAATCCCAAACTGAACCATATCTCGAACGTAATGAAGTATTCTTTTAGCTGCTTTCCAATGACTTTCATGTGGATTTTTCATAAATCGAGCAATAAGGCCAACAGCAAAGGAAAGGTCAGGACGGGTATGGGTCAGATACAAAAGTTTTCCTACAAGTTGATGGTATAAGGTAGCATCAACTTCAGGGGAAGTACAAGTGACTGAAAGTTTGGCTCCAAACTGAAAGGAAGAAGGGGTTGGCTTACAGTCTTCCATGTTAAATTGGCGTAGAAGATCACAGGCATTCCTGGACTGGGAAAGGGAAATACCTTCCTTGGATTGCAAGACTTGAAGACCAAGAAAATAATGCAAGTGTCCTAAGTCTGTCATTCCAAATTGCTTTTTAAGGCTGGACTTCACATGGTTTATAAGTTTGGGATCACTACCAATAAGGATAAGATCATCAACATAAAGAACAAGAATGATAAGGGACTTACCCACTTTCTTAGTGTAGACAGTATTGTCAGAATGACACCTAGAAAAGCCAGTATCTAAAAGAAAGTTATCCATTTTGGCGTACCAAGCCCAAGGGGCTTGCTTGAGACTATAAAGGGATTTCTTAAGCTGACATACAAGGCTGGAGTCTGTTTGTATAAAACCAGGAGGTTTTTCTATATAGTCCCTTGCAAAAAGGTAAATTTAACATCAATTTGATGGACTTCCCATTTGAAAGAGGCAGCAAGGGAAAGAACAAGGTGGATAGAGTTAATTTTGGAAACAGGGGAGAAGGTTTCAGTATAGCCAATGACTTCAACTTGTGAAAAACCCTTAGCAACAAGACGAGCTTTATGTTTATCAACTTTTCCATCTGGTCCATACTTGGTTCTATAAACCCATTTGCATCTAACAAGTTTTCATCCCTTTGGAAGAGGAACAAGATCCCATGTATCATTTGCCAATAATGAAAGATATTCTTCATTCATAGTTGCGTCCCAATCTCGATGGCATGAAGCTTCTACAAAGGTGTCAGGATCATAATTCGCTGAAGCTTGAGCCAGTAAAGAAGAGGCTCTATCGAACTGAGAACGTGTACATCACTGATCTGTAGGATCACTTGTAAGAGCACCTGCTGCATCCCGAGTAGCACGAACCCATTTTGGAAGTTGAGGAGCTGAAGGAGGATCCTGAGAAGGTGGGGGAGGATTTTCATCCTCACTGTCATCATCTGAAGAATAAATATTTTCAGAAGTAGAAGGGATAGAGAGAGGTGGCACATCCGCTGAACTAGGCTCGTAGGCCAATATATTTTCAACAAACTTTACATCTTTTCTAATGATAACATTTTTGGACTTAAGTGGAATAAGTATATATCCTTTGACATCTTTAGAATATCCAACAAAAATACATTTTTCACTCTTAAGTTCTAAATCTTTATGTTTCTCATCTGGAATATGGGCCCATGCTTCACTTCCAAAAATAGGAAAGTGACTTACATCTGGTTTAATTGAGCTCCATGCTTCTTCTGGAGTGATATTCTTTAAAACCTTAGTAGGAGTGCGATTTACTATGTAATTTACACATTTAATTGCTTCTGCCCAAAAATTAAGACTAAGTCCTTTAGATTGAAGCATACAATTAGCCATTTCCTTTAAGGTGCGATTCTTACTTTCAGCTACACCATTTTATTGTGGAGTATATGGAATAGTATGTTGCATTTGAATTCCATGCTCAGTGCAAAAGTTGATGAATTTGTTGTTAACATATTCTCCGCCATTATCAGATCTTAGCTTAAGAATTTGATGTCCAGATTGTTTCTCAACAAAGGCCTTAAAGGCCAAGAACATGTTAAATACTTCACTCTTGGGTTTTAAGAAGTATACCTAAGTACGTATGGAGAAATCATCAATGAAAGTTAAGAAATACTTGTAGCCAGAGAATGAAACAACTAGAAGTGGACCACATAAATCACTATGTACAAGCTGTAAAGGGGCTCAGGTGTGCCAAGAGGCACATTTTTCAAAACTATCCCGATGATGTTTTTCGAGTACACATCCAGAACAAACACCATCTCTGCAAGATACCATAAGAAGACTTGTCACCATATTTTCTTTACATAGATTTTGAAGGGAGCGATATTTTAAGTGACCAAATCGCTCATGCCAAAGTTTGCTCACTTCATCATTATGAGCAACAAATATTGAGGGTAGTGTTGATGACCCAAAGTTGTTAAACTTATACAACCTTGTAGAATCATCAACAATGCGAGTAGCTAAAATCTGTCTAGGATCTCTTAGGTCCTTAATTACAACATCGTGGGGTGAAAATTCAACGGTTTTACCTTCACCTGAATGAGTTATCTGATATACAGATAGAAGGTTGCAGGATAAGGTTGGAACACATAATATCATTAAATTGACCATTGTCTGGATGAATAGTTCCAATCCCTACAACACTAAGAGATCTATTATCACCAACATATATATTTTTTGTGTTACAATCATTTAAAGAAGAAAACATGGCTTTGTTTTTGGCCATATGATAAGAAGATCCAAAATCAATGAGCCACTCATGAGAATGAGAAGAAGAAGATACATTTAGTGCATAACCAGACCGAGATGCTTGACAACCACATGTAGAAAGTGTTATTCCTGAAGATGAAGTTGAATATGAAGAGTGCTCCAAATGGATGTTATGCTTCTTCATTGTTGCTTCCAAGGCTTCCATCTTCTTAAAGCATTTGGATTCTAAGTGGCCATCTCGATTACAAAAGTGGCAATGTATATCAGTCTTCTTCCCTTTGTTTTTATTTGCCTTATCATTTTGACGAATTGATTTTTCATTTTGAGACTGAAATTGCTTAGGACCCTTGTTTGGTTTAGAACCATTCTTTTTAGGATACTGCTTCTTAGGATTCTTTGAATTTGGTTGTTGTTGGGCGGCTAAGGCTTTCTTAGAAGAGTTTCCAATATTAAGAAGACCAAGATGTAAGAGTTTTTCTTATTCTCTTATTAAAGAATAACAAAAGGCATCAAAAGAGGGGGACTTGTAATCTTGTCCTTGAGAAATGAAGGCTTCTCTAGTAAAATGGAACGTGGAAACAAACATAGAGTAGGTTGGTCCCAACTTAGTAAGAATGGAATAGATAAGGCTACCATCTTCTTTCTTAACGTTAACACCTTCCAAGAGAATTCTAAGGGTTTTGAACTTGGACAAAAAATCTTCAATGGAAGAAAAATTATTTGGGTCCAACTTAAGCAACTCATTTTCGAGTTGATGGGCTCTAATTTCTTTTTTAATTCCAAAAACTTTAGTGAGTTGTTTCATTGCTTCATTAGGGGTATCAAGTTCTACGATGTGGAATCTAAGGTCTGGAGAAATAAACATCCCTATCAACCCACGTGCTTGATCTTGCCTATTTTTCCATTTGGATGCCTTATCTTCATCTTTAGGTTTAGTTTCTTGGCTTGAGGCTATTCTATAAAGACCTTTACTTCTAAGTAAATCTACAATGTAGAACCACCATTGGAAGTAGTTGGTGTTGTCAAGAATAAATTGGCATGGAATTTCCATTTTAGCAGAAATTGAAGCTATAAATGCTAAAACTAAGTGTTCCAATGGAAAGATATTGAAAATTTTGGCCAATTAAAAAAAAAGGGCTCTGAAAACGGCTTCCAGATGAAAAAGCTATGGCTTTTTGAAGAAAAGTTGTTGACGATGCCGACGAAGTGTGCGAATGTGCGGAAGTGAATGATAATGTTATATTTAAAAAAAAAAAATCCCTCCCTACCCCTACCACCCCCTTCCAAACTTAATCTAATTAGCTCACTTAAAAAAAAAAAAAAAAAAAAAAAAAAAAGAAGAAGAAGAAGAAGAAGATAAGGTTTTATGTGACCCACTTTTATAAATAAATGAAAGTCACTTTTACAATGGTATTGAGGGAAGTGTTGATGACCCAAAGTTGTTAAACTTATACAACCTTGTAGAATCATCAGCAATGCCAGTAGTTAAAATCTGTCTAGAATCTCTTAGGTCCTTAATTACAACATCGTGGGGTGAAAATTCAACGGTTTTTCCTTCACCTGAATGAGTTATCTGATATACAGATAGAAGGTTGCAGGATAAGGTTGGAACACATAATACATCACTAAATTGACCATTGTCTAGATGAATAGTTATAGTCCCTACAACACTAAGAGATCTATCATCACCAACATATATATTTTTGGTGTTACAATCATTTAAAGAAGAAAACATAGCTTTATTTTTTGCCATGTGATAAGAAGCTCCAGAATCAATGAGCCACTCATGAGAATGAGAAGAAAAAGATACATTTAGTGCATAACTAGACCGAAATGCTTGACAACCACATGCAGAAAATGTTATTCCTGAAGATGAAGTTGAAGATGAAGAGTGCTCCAAATGGATGTTATACTTCTTCATTGTTGCTTCCAAGGCTTCCATCTTCTTAAAGCATTTGGATTCTAAGTGGCCATCTTGATTACAAAAGTGACAATGTCTATCAATCTTCTTCCCTTTGTTTTTATTGCCTTATCATTTTGTTGAATTGATTTTTCATTTTGAGAGTGAAATTGCTTAGGACCCTTGTTTGGTTTAGGACCATTCTTTTTAAGATATTGCTTCTTAGGATTCTTTGAATTTAGTTGTTGTTAGGCGGCTAAGGCTTTCTTAGAAGAGTTTCCAATATTAAGAAGACCAAGATGTAAGAGTTTTTCTTGTTCTCTTATTAAAGAATAACAAAAGACATCAAAAGAGGGGGACTTGTAGTCTTGTCCTTGAGAAATGAAGGCTTCTCTAGTAGAATGGAAGGTGGAAACAAACACAGAGTAGGTTGGTCCCAACTTAGTAAGAATGGAATAGATAAGGCTACCATCTTCTTTCTTAACCTTAACACCTTCCAAGAGAAGTCTAAGGGTTTTGAACTTGGACAAAAAATCTTCAATGGAAGAAAAATTATTTGGGTCCAATGTAAGCAACTCATTTTCAAGTTGATGGGCTCTAATTTCATTTTTAATTCCAAAAACTTTAGTGAGTTGTTTCATTGCTTCATTAGGGGTATCAAGTTCTGTGATATGGAATCTAAGTCTGGAGAAATAGACATCCCTATCAACCCACGTGCTTATTCTTGCCTATTTTCCCATTTGGTTGCCTTATCTTCATCTTTAGGTTTAGTTTCTTGGCCTGAGGCTATTTTGTAAAGACTTTAACTTCTATGTAAATCTAGAATGTATGACCACCAATGGAAGTAGTTGGTGCTGTCAAGAATAACTTAGCATGGACTTTCCATTTTAATAGAAACTGAAGCTGTAAATGTTGAAACTAAGTGTTCCAATGGAAAGATATCGAAAAATTAGGCCGATTAAAAAAAAACGGCTTCCGAATGAAGAATTTATGGCTTTTTGAAAAAAAGTTCTTGACGATGCCAACAAAGTGCGTGAATGTGTGGAAGTGAATGATAATGTTATATTTAAAAAAATTCCGCCCTACTCCCCCTCCCCTCTTCCAAACTTAATCTAATTAACTCACTTTAAAAAAAGATTTTATGTGTCCCACTTTTATAAATAAGTGAAAGTCACTTTTACAATGGTACTTTATGGGCTACCCACTAAATTGTAACTTAAATAAAAAGATAAAGAGACTTTAGAATTATAAATGACTCACTTTTTATAATGGGTGAAAACACTTTTACATAAAGTAACTTTAAAACATAAATTACATATGTTTTTTGAAAAGGTAACTCAACAAAAAGAAAGACTTGAACCCAAGACCTCTATTCTCATAAAGTAACTTTGGACCAAGTGAGCTAGTTTAAAAGGCTAGTAATTTTTGGAAAAGGTGAAGGTTTTTTTTTTAGTCACTGAAGCTTTGGGGTGCGTGCTTACTTGAAAAGTCTATTTTTTCCTACAAAACAAAAAACCACACAACCCAACACGGACATGCAAAAAAAAAAAAACCAAACATTATGGCTTGAAGTTAGCTTTCGCTGAAACTAAATATTTTCCTTAATGTTTCTGATTTTCTGAGATCACACTAAGGCATGGCGGAAAAGAGCATACGCATGAGAAAAATCCTTCCTTTTTGTTTCTGATTTGCCTAAATTGCACAAAGTCGTAAGGCAAAGAGCATACGCAAAAATGAAAACTATAGATCCAGCAATAAAAAACAGAGAGTTAAATAAACCGAAATAAACAGAGAGATGAATAACTAGAACTGCAAAAAAAATGTATACCTCCAGATCTTAAAAATGACGTAATTAGGGCTACCGGAAACCTTTTCACATAAAACAAAAGGGGTTCCTCACTGGAACAGATGCTCCCAACACAATAGAGCAGTCATCTCGGCCTGAAAGCAGTCAAAAACAGTAGATCTAGGAAACAACAGTCATATGCAGTTGTACCAGCTTCGTATTTGGATCACCAACAGATGCGACCCTCAAATAGCTCTGATACCATCTAGAAATTTACAGGGTAAGTTCCTCAGATAGAACACCAAAGGACACTACTCACAAACAGATCACAGATCAATACATCAGTATTCTTGACGTAGTTAAAACCCTCAAAGAGGGAAACAGTCCACAGCCTGAGCCAACTCGGGCACTTCAAGCAATTTATTAATAAAAGAAAGAAATTTTACATAAGCTTCTCTCATGAACGGTCACCTTACAAATGACCATCTATGCTCTTTAAATAGAGATCAAGCACCAATCGAGTGTTAAGCCACGAATCAAGTGTCAATAATACCGAGGAGAGAATGAACCGTCGGATCACTACATATCGTGACCGTTCAATTGTAAGTTACAAAAGTACATAGTAAAGAAACACACTTTACCTAACTCTACACTAGACCAAGTTATACTTAACTATTTCCTATGTGTCGGAATATCCTAACATTGTTCTTGTTAATAATAATAATAATAATTTATTTTTTTAACCAAAATGAGAAGTTTAAATTTATATGCAAGTATGTGCCTGGATCGAAACAAATATATCAAATAGTACATAACTATATCTTAAAAATAAAAAAACTTGAATCTTCTTATCCAACAAAACTACAAATTTTTCGAAAGGGACTCCAAACTAGACAACAAAAAATGAGGATTTCCACTAAAAACGGTTTCCACTATTCCACCTAGTAGAACCAATATTTCATAAATGCCACAAGGGCCAACATGTCTTCAGAGACTTGAACCCACGCTACTTGGGACACAAATCGTGAACCATGCCACTTGAGCTAAGTTCCTTTGTGATCAGGAGCTCAAGTCTAAGTCATGGAAAAAGCTCAAAATTGAAAGTGTTCAAAATTACTTGCAACCTGAACGATCGGATAGATCTCGTCTTCCTAATTCCGGTGCCACAAATAGTTCGAAAAACTGACACCGTATGGAGAAGTTATCGCAATTTGAAAATGCCTAATAACTTGCAAAATTTGAATTAAAAAAATTTAAAAAAAAATTTAAAAAAAAAATAATAATAATAATAATAATAAATAAAATAAAAATTTCTGAGGAATATTCCCTAAAATATTCGTGGGAATATTCCATTCTGATGGCAAATTATGGGATGCCACGTGGCCTGCCCGGAGGCATCCACGTGGCCCCTAGAACGCAAATTTTGTTTCGGCAAAATTATTTGGAGCTCGCAAAATTCGACCCCGGGTCGGGTGGCCACCAACCCACAGGCCTGACCGGCTCGCCTACGCCATGGTCCTTAACAACCTATGGTTTTATGTTATATTTAACGATTAATTAATATTTAGTTGGGCGGAAAAGGGGTCAGCCCCCTAACTACATGACCTGGGTGCTCAGAACCACAGGCTTAAAACTTGGCAGATATACGGTTAGCCCCGACGGTTAGGGGACCACGTAGTCACATGCCCAACATTTCTGCCGACGGTCACGGTCAACTGACCGTTCAATTGGCAGACTTTTTAGCGGCGCGCCATCTTTGGCGGTTCCTCCATTTTTGTCGGGCTAATTGATGGACTTTCAATTTTAACTGGAGTTTTTCTAGGGCAAACTGGAAGAAAATTGAATGAGCCATAAATTTGGCTAGGAGAGACCTTTTTGGATGATTTTTTTTTTTATTTTAGGTATTCAGAACATTCTGGAGCCATTGGCAGAGGTTTTAGAGCCAACGGAGGTGATCTTCAGGTATTTTTTCAGCGAAGAAATTTGGGGAGCCACTAGGGCCTAGACATGGTTGGAGCTGCATTGGGCTGTGTTCATCCATCGGAGGTGAAACAAAAGTCTATCTTGACTATTTACTATGCTCTGAATTCATTTACATAGTTTATTTTTCTTGTTTAGGCTTTCTTTTCACTGTTTAGCTTCAGGGAAGCTTGGAGGGCCACTAGGGCCATTTCAGTGTTGGAGTTGTGTTGGGTTGTGTTCACCTGTTTGAGGTGAAACAAAAGCCATTATCTGTTATTTTCAAGCTTCTTAATCTAATGGAAAAAGTTTCAGAACCATTTGAGAACTTCTACAGCCTGAAAAGTTTCAGAGAAGTTCCAAGAGCCACTAGAGCCTATTGAAGAAGGCATTGTATTGGGTAATTTTTCACTGTTTAATGATTTTGGAAAGACATTTTTAACTTTTTCATGTCTTCTGAATCTTTATTTGCATTCAGATTTTCCTATTGAGGCACCTTTACACTTGTATTAGCCTTTGAAACGGTTTTAATACAAGAGGACAAGCTCATTTTGGGAGGCTTGATCCAGCAGACGTAGCCCAGGAGGGGTGAACTGCTCATCAAACATCTGTGTCATGTTATGCTGAAGTTATCTTGCTGAACATTTCTGATTTAATATGTAAACAACAAATTATATTAACTTTCTTGCACACAAAAACTCATAAACAACTGTCAAAAACACTTTGTTTAATCAGCAAGACATGGAGTACAGTTTGCACATTTAATTTAATGGAAATGGATACCTTGCACACATTTTCAAGTACTTCCATTTTCAGATCAGATGGTATCAGAGCTGGTTGTTGTTGTTTCTGTGGTCTATGAGAAGCAATATAAACTATAGACAGAGTCTGAAGCAAGCCAGGAAGCCTTCGAACCGCTTTTGTTATACAATTGCGTAGTAGATAAAAGCTACTTCAGTCCATCTCTGGTTTAGTTTATATTTTGAGCATTTGTTTGTGCAAAAAGGTGTTAAAACAGTCAATCTCTATTTTATTGTTTGCAAACTGGTTGATTGTCTGAGTTTGCTTGAGTGCAAGGATAGCTAATGTTAGTTAAGTCTTGAAAAGGGTTGAAGACTAATTTCCTTACTCCAATTTGTCTCAAGATTATCTTTGGAAAACAAAAACTCAGGAGCAGTCAGAATATTCCATTTGGTTTGTGTTTTATGGTTGCTTGAATAAGAGTGTAGCTGTAAAGACATTTGGTTAAAGCTTGTCATTTGTTTGAAAGCTTTGAGAACTTTGCTTTGAAGTTCCTTTTGTTAATTTGACCATTTACATGATGTCAACTTCTTCCACAAGTGAAGTTTCCTCCTTCACGAAATTCTTCAATGATGACATGAAGAATGAGTTCATTAAGGTGAAGAACATGGTGCAGATTCTCATTCAGGATCAAAGAGAAAGTGTTCAGCTTCATGCACAATTGTTGGCTATGCAGGAAGAGAAGGAAACAATTCTCCAAAGACTGCATGACATGGAGAAACAACTCCTTCAAGCTCAAGAAGCTTTGTCCAAGAAAATACCTCATGCTCAGGAGGTAAATCATTCAAACTTGTCTTCAATTTCCTCAATTGAAAAGTGTGTTGGTTCTTTTGAAAAGCATACAAGAGGTATAGGGTCCAAATTAATGTTTAAGATGGGCTATCAAGAAGGCAAAGGTTTGGGCAAGCATGCACAAGGCATGGTTGAACCTATTTCAATGGTGGAGCGTCCCAAGAATGTTGGTCTTGGATATGAGTAGTTTTATGGCGAAGAATCCAAATCCTTGAATGGATGTGATGCAAATTCAAAGAGAACCTTTATCCCAAGTTCTCAATTGCATAAATGTCATAATGGCAATCATCCTTACCATTGTTTGAAGCCATCATTGCAGCAAGTAGAGGGTAAACATGTCACTTATGGTGAGCATGCAAATGTAAACAGTTTTCAAGACAAGCACAGTGATGAAAGTTTGAAAAGGAAAGTTGTCTCCTCTATTAGTTCATCGTCTCTCGAAGACAAAAAGGATGGACATTCCATGCAGCAAAAGAGGTATAATTATTCACATGATCAATTTGATTATGTTTCAGCAAAGAATGATTATTTTGCTTGTTCAAATGAAAGAAAGTTTTGTTGCACATTTTGTGGTGGATTTAACCATGTTGCTTCAAGATGTTGGTTGAAAAAGAAAGCCCATAGGAAGCAGAAGAGGCAAAGAGAACTTTCTCAGAAAGTGCTTAAGAGTTGCACATTTTTCCAAAAGAAGGGACATGATGTCTCTCATTGTTGGACCTTGCATCCAACAAGTCGTCCAAAGCACATGTAGCTTGAGGACAAAAAGATTGGCGCAAGTGGATCTATGGATTCCATTATCGATGTGAAAGATGCACATGAAGAACTGTTGCTGCAACAAAAGACGCCATGGGGTTTGATTTTCATACTCATTTTGTACATGCATACCAATCATGTATTTCAGTTGAAAAGTTTGATGCAAGATTGCATGTGAAAGCAGTTTCAGTTGAAATTCCTTCAATTGAATTTTCCTTGTTGTTGCAAAAGTTCGCCATGGAGGTGTAAAAGATGAGTATGATACTCACTTATATTGCAGCAATGTCATTTTGGTTTAGCTCTTAGTCACCCACATGTTTTTGGGATGATGTACCTGTTGTTGGTGTTTGAAAAGAAGAGTTGAAGTTGCACATGTACATAGAGGTTGTATGTGTAATTAGCGAATTGTATATAGTTCATTGTACTTAATACATACACATGTGTTTGTAAAGATGTATCTTGTTGTTTATCGACTTGTGTCGATTGTGTCACACATATTTGTCGACTTGTGTCGATTGTGTGCACACTTTTTACATTGATGGTTGTGTCAATTGTATAGCACATTTCAGGTCAACTTCTTGTTGATGTTGTATGTTGCACAAGGTGCCTTTGGTGTCGATTGGTGCAGAGAACAAAGTGCCGGTGCAAAGCGGTGCAAGATTCCATGAGATGGAAAAGCATGCAAGCAAAGAGGGCACAAATTTCAGGAAGGGTCACTGCTGGTTTCAGAATGGCAGATTGGTATGGCGAGAAAACTTAGTCGGGATTCGACACAACTATATGGCTCATTCAACAAAAATTCGCCATGAGGACAGTTGGCAAGTTAGGAAATTTTCTTAAGGCTGAAGAAAAGAGGATGTTGTTATTCTCTCTATTTTCTGTACAGTTCAATGTCAGCATTTTAGTGAGCTTTTTGGGCCCAAAAGCTTCTCATTTGGGAGGTGTGATCAGGAGCTCAAGTCCAAGTCATGGAAAAAGCTCAAAATTGAAAGTGTTCAAAATTACTTGCAACCTGAACGACCGGATAGATCTCGTCTTCCTGATTCCGGCACCATGAATGGTTCGAAAAACTGACACCGAATGGAGAAATTATCGCAATTTGAAAATGCCCAATAACTTGTAAAATTTGAATTAAAATATATATATCTAGATATATATATATATATATATATATATCTATATATATATATATATATATATATATATATATATATATATATATATATATATATATATATATATATATATATATATATATATATATATATATATATATAGATATATATTCTGTTCTTGGCACCCTATGGTTTTATGTTATATTTAACGATTAATTAATATTTGGTTGGGCAGAAAAGGGGCTAGCCCACTAACCACATGACCTGGGCGCTCAGAACCACGGGCTTAGAACTTAGCGGATAGACGGTTAACCCCAACGGTTAGGGGACCACGTGGTCACATGCCCAACATTTCCGCCGGTGGTCACGGTCAACTGACCATTCAACTGGCAGACTTTTTAGCGGCACGCCATTTTTTGTCGTTCCTCCATTTTGTTGGGCTAACTGGCGGACTTCCAGTTTTAACTAGAGTTTTTCTAGGGCAAACTGGCAGAAAATTGAATGAGCCATAACTTTGGCTAGGAGAGGCCATTTTGGACGATTTTTTTATTATTATTTTGGGTATTCAGAACATTCTAGAGCCATTGACAGAGGTTTCAGAGCCAACAGAGGTTATCTTCAGGTATTTTTTAGCGAAGAAATTTGGGGAGCCACTAGGGCCTAGACAGTGTTGGAGCTGCATTGGGTTGTGTTCATCCATTGGAGGTGAAACAAAAGTCTATCTTGACTGTTTACTATGCTCTGAATTCATTTACATAGTTTATTTTTCTTGTTTAGGCTTTCTTTTCACTGTTTAGCTTCAGGGAAGCTTGGAGGGCCACTAGGGCCATTTCAGTGTTGGAGCTGTGTTGGGCTGTGTTCACCTGTTTGAGGTGAAACAAAAGCCATTTTCTGCTATTTTCGACCTTCTGAATCTAATGGCAAAGGTTTCAGAACCATTTGAGGACTTCTACAGCCTGAAAAGTTTCAGAGAAGTTCCAAGAGCCACTAGGGCCTATTGAAGAAGGCACTGTATTGGGTAATTTTTCACTGTTTAGTGATTGTGGAAAGGCATTTTTAGCTTTTTCATGTCTTCTGAATCTGTATTTGCATTCAGATTTGCCTATTGAGGCACCTTTACACTTGTATTAGCCTTTGAAGCAGTTTTAATACAAGAGGACAAGCTCATTTTGGGAGGCTTGATCCAGCAGACGTAGCCCAGGAGGGGTGAACTGCTCATCAAACATCTGTGTCATGTTATGTTGAAGTTATCTTGCTGAACATTTCTGATTTAATATGTAAACAACAAATTATATTAACTTTCCTGCACACAAAAACTCATAAACAACTGTCAAAAACACTTTGTTTAATCAGCAAGACATGGAGTACAGTTTGCACATTTAATTTAATGGAAATGGATACCTTGCACACATTTTCAAGTACTTCCATTTTCAAATCACTTTGGCACTAAAAAACATAAATTTACATGTCATACTATTACTGATTGATAATGCAATCCTTCATAATTGTGCAATGCCAATCCATTTATCTTTGAGGAATAGGAGACAACTCGATTTGGCCATTGATTTTTAGATCTACTAATCTTAATTACCACAGTAGACGTTTTCACTGCGGGGTTTGGTTGTGCAAACATTGTTTGCAGTGGCCAATTGCAGGCTCTCATTTTCGTCGTCCTTCATCTAATTAGAAACTGCCACGTGAACAGATTAAACGACACAGTCGAAGACGTTGAGGCGAACTTCCTTTCCGGTACATAAGGCGGAGTCAACATCATCAGGGAGGTCAACATACCACGTGAACAAATTAAACAACACATTCAAAGGCGTTGAGGCGAGCTTCCTTGCAGGTACATAAGGCGGAGTCGACATCGTCGAGGAGGTCAACATAGACATCATTGTTGCCTTTCTTGTACTTGAAGCCCCGACAGAACCAAGGGACCTCCATCAGCTGCGCGACAATGATCCTCATTAGGGCTTCTGAGTCAATACTGAGAAATTTTCTGAAATATTTCAGAGCCAAATCATTCCCATGTTCAAATCAGTTGCGCAACGGTGATCCTCATCTGGACTTCTGGGCCTACCTAGACTGCTATTCTTCATGGATGCTCATATACAGAGTAGAGACAGATAAATCAGGTCTAGACCCGAAGGGTCCAATTCAGAGGAAATATAAACCGCATATAATGACAATTCTCCTAATAAACCACCCGTAATATTTGCATGAATTCTAATGATGCAATTTGGCTCATACATAGCCAATATATATAATTTCATTTCAGTTATGCAGTATAAGGTGACATGCCCACATAAAATCAATACACTTGCGTAACCTTCATGTATGTCCAATATGCGGTGAATTTCAATAGGCTCCTTTTTCTTTTGCTGGACATATTAATTATCAAGTCACAACATAACTCCTTTGCAACATTATTCCAATCACTCATATGTCTTGACAATTACATCTCGACACGCGTGAGGTATATCCTTTATTATACGTTGAATGCGCTTTCTTTTTTTTAATATATACCATATCACCCTTTATTTTCTTTTATTTATTTTATTACATTTCACTTGACATATTATATACCTAATGGGTTCCACATATTATGTATTAACCCTGAAGCTTATAAGGTAGTCTCGATATAATGGGTTTTACAAAAATAAAAATAAAATAAAATAAAATAATCTTTTATTTATATGTATTATGTGTATGGATAACTAATTCATTTTTAATATGTGGTTAACTAATTCATTTTATATCTAATTATTTAATATGTATTTAATTAATTGATATGTAATGAACTAATTCACTTTTACTATCTAATTAACTAATTTGTTTTTAATATGTAATTAAAAAATTCATTTTTTTTAATATGTAATATGTGTATACATCTATGATTATAACAATATGGATATATTACACTATATATAATATAAACATATATAAAGTGTATAATACAATAGTTTTAGAATAATGTTTTATACTATATATGTGCACATCTTTAAAGAGATAAGGATTATAAAAATAAAGTTAATCAAGTTTCATCAAACAATCTCAAAGAAAGAAAGCAAAGTTCCAAAATGATGAAAGCAGTAGGACCAAGGATCGAAACAACATATATGATAAAGTACTGGAAAACAAAGAGGCTAGAAAGCCAAATAATGAGGATAAGAGAGGCAATCACCGACCAATCAAGTGCAAGAAGAGAATTTTTCAAAAGTTTTAAAGGGGGCCCCGTTCATTTTTACCAAAAATATAGGGGAGTTGTTGGCGAGTCAACATGGCCCCATTTCCACTTTTGGGGCCTTCATCTTCTTTCAATTTCTGAGGCAATGTTTTAATAGCTATAATTGAATTTCTAGGATTTAGGCACATACCTAAATCATCTATTTTATTGATTAGACAACTAGTTTCTTGGACATCCAGCCATGCCATGGTGGTCAGACATGGTAGGTTAACTTCTTGGAGGCATAACTTCTGCATATGAACTACAATTGACTTAATTCTTACATCGTTATATGAAATAAATCTAATTAATAAGATTCTTAGACCATTATATGAATTGCTATGGGCATGATTCTTACGGCATTTGGAAGGTCATTGAGTGTAGAATAATAAAATTTAGGCCCTCAAAATGGCCCTAGAAAGATTGTGTAATATGCAAATCAATCATCATCAACCATGGTCAATCATGCTCAACCATGGTCAATAACCATCGTCACATTTTGATAAAGATTATTTCATGGTCCAATTTCTCTTTTTGACAACCATGGTCAACCATGGTCCAACATTGCATTGCGACAAAGATTTTCTCTATATGAAAACCAACCATGGTCCAACGTCACATTATGACACGAATTGTCTGGATATGAAAGTCAATCATGGTCAACCATGGTCCAATGTGGCATTATGACAAAGATTGTCTCAATATGAAAATCAACCATGGTAAACCATGGTCAGCCATGTTTATTTTAAGGTTTATAATATTTATCTTAGGGTTTATATACCTTGGGTTTATAATATTAATCCTTTGAGTTTAATATTATTCCCTTGGTTTTATAATACCTTTGGGTTTTAGTGTTAATCCCTTGGGTTTATTATTCGTTTGGGTTTATAATATCCCTTGGGTTTATTAATATAAGGGTCCATATTCCTAGGGTATAATATTATTCATAGGGTTTATAATATTAATCGTAGGGTTTAATATAAATATCTTGAGTTTATAATCATGGTCATCCATGGTCCAATGCCAAATTGCGACAAAGATTGTCTCAATATTAAAATCAACTATGGTCAACCATCATCAACCATGGTTGATCATGGGCAACAATGGTCCAACGTTGCATTGAGACAAAGATTGTCTCAGTATGAAAATCAGCCATGGACAGTCATGGTCAACCTTGGTTAGTCATGGTCAATCATTATCAACCATGGTCAACCATGGTTAACCATGATCCAACGTCGCATTGTGACAAATATTGTCTCGACATTGAAATCAATCATGGTCAACCATGGTCCAATGTTGCATTGTGACAAGGATTGTTTCAATATGGAAATCAACCATGGCCAACCATGTTCCAATGTTACATTGCGACAAAGATTATCTCAATATGAAAATAAACAATGATCCACCATGGTCAATAACTATGGTCACATTGTGACAAAGATTGTCTCTTTGTCCATGCTCAACCATGGTCCAACACCACATTGTGACATATATTGTCTCAATATGAAAATCAACCATGGTCCAACATCACATTGTGAGAAATATTGTGTCAATATTCAAATTAATCATGGTCAACCGTGGTCAATCATACTCAACCATGGTCAATAACCATCATCACATTTTGACAAAGATTATTTCATGGTCCAATTTCTCTTTTTTATAACCATGGTCAACCATGGTCCAATGTCGCATTGTGACAAAGATTGTCTCTATATGAAAATCAATCATGGTCAACCATGGTCTAACGTCACATTGTAACAAAGATTGTCTGGATATGAAAATCAATCATGGTCAACCATGGTCCAACGTGGCATTATGACAAAGATTGTCTCAATATGAAAATCAACCATGGTAAACCATCATCAACCATGTTTATTTGAAGGTTTATAATATTTATCTTAGGGTTTATATACCTTGGGTTTATAATATTAATCCCTTGGGTTTAATATTATTCCCTTGGTTTTATAATACGTTGGGTTTTTTGTGTTAATCCCTTAGGTTTATTATTTGTTTCGGTTTATAATATCAATCCCTTGGGTTTATTAATCTAAGGGTTCATATTTCTAGGGTATAATATTATTCATAGGGTTTATAATATTCATCATAGGTTTTAATATAAATCTCTTGAGTTTATAATCATGGTCACCCATGGTCCAATGTCAAATTGCGACAAATATTGTCTCAATATGAAAATCAACCATGGTCAACCATCATCAACCATGGTCGATCATGGTCAACCATGGTCCAACGTCGCATTGAGACAAAGATTGTCTCTGTATGAAAATCAACCATGGACAGTCACATTCAACCTAGGTTAGTCATGATCAATCATTGTCAACCATGGTTAACCATGGTCCAACATCGCATTGTGACACAAAAAACAATCATGGTGAACCATGGTTCAACGTCGTATTGTGACAAAGATTGTCTCAATATGTAAATCAACCATAGTCAACCATGTTTATTTTAGCGTTTATAATATTTATCATAGAGTTTATATACCTTGGTTTATAATATTTATCTTAGGGTTTATCATAGGATTTTTTCAATACGAAAATCAATCATGGTCAACCATGATCCAATGTCGCATCGCAACAAAGATTGTCTCAATATGAAAATCAACCATGGTCCAATGCCGCATTGTGACAAAGATTGTCTCGACATTGAAATCAATCAGAGTCAACCATGTTCAACCATGGTCCAATGTTGCATTGTATGAAAATAATCCATGGGCAACCATGTTCCAACATCTCATTGTGACAAATATTGCCTTAATGTGAAAATCAACCGTGGTCAATAACCATGGTCCCATTGTGACAAAGATTGTCTCTTGGTCCATGGTCAACCAACGTCACATTATGACAAGGATTGTCTCAATATGAAAATCAACCATGGTCAACCATGTTCTAACGTCACATTGGGACAAATATTGTCTGAATATGAAAATCAACCATGGTCAAATGTCACACTGTGACAAATATTGTCTCAATATCAAAATAAACCATGGTAAAACATGGGCAACCATGTTTATTTTAGGGTTTATAGTATTTATCTTAGGGTTTATATACCTAGGGTTTAATATTACTCCCATGGGTTTATAATCCCTTGGGTGTTTAGTATTAATCACTTGGGTTTATTATTCCCTTGGGTTTATAATATTAATCCATTGGGTTTATTAATCTAAGGGTTCATTTTCATAGGGTGTAATATTATTCATAGGTGTTACAGGAAAAGTGTCTACACAGAACTGCTTATCCCACTAAGGTGTGGTAGCTACCTTAGAAACAAACAAAGTAAAGCTACTTTCGTTTTTCCTTTATGAAATATAGATGAAAGAAGAACAAAGAAGACCAACCTCTGTCTTGCGCTTATCTTCTAGTTCGATTCCTCTCTCTCTTGATAGTCTCGCTACTTGCTCCCTTATACGCCCAGCTTCACAAAGTACCTGTAGGATCAAAGTAGCATAACACTATACAAGAATATGGATCTATAATCATAAACAATCTAGGATCAGATGTAAATTGACCATACAAATGCATAAAACATAAAAGACACAAGAGTATGGAGGAAAAACTTGAATAGCTTTTATTGATAATCAAGAAAGAGCCAAGGTAGTTACAACCAGTTGTTCTAACCCAGCATCATCCTCTCAACAAGTAAGCCCTTCTTCACCTCATACAAAGCTTAGATCACCCAACATTATGATGTTGTCTCAAGAAACCAACAGCAATTCCTTACAAGATGCAAAATTCCAGCCTCTGGATCTCTGGGATGAGGGATCCATATATAGATATCTGTAAGGGAGATGAGTCAACTTGTGATTTGATTAGTGTCTTCCCTCTGATAGTTCTTGCTTCAACTTGGAGATTGATGATCTCTTACTCATCCTTGGTCAAATTCAGAGAGGCAAGTGTCACACAAGAAGTTTCTGGAAGATTCCATGCCTCTCCACCTCGCGGATTGACACTGCTATTTGTCACTTCTCACCCATCGCACCCCATATAAGGGCTTTTTGAAATTAAACGCACCCACATAGTCTACTTAGGTGAGATGCAACGCACTTTGCCTATGGAGCAGCTGAAATGATCCTGTTTTGACCAGTTTTGAGCAGTTTTTCATGGAGAACTTCTGGGAGAAGCTGTAATCAGTTGACCTTGTTCCTTTAGGGGTTAGAACAACACTTTTAGGGACTTAGGAGCCCTTCGTTTATGGACATTTCATGCTTGGGGTTGCAGTGCCCAAAAATGTCTATAACAGTTGCCCCCTAAAGCATGAGGTCGTTAATCTTTTGATGTCGGGTGAAATGCTTTATTATGAGGATTCGAAGTTCTTTCAAGCTGGGAGGAGACCTGTAATAAGATACAATACAATACATTATCTTCATAATATTTTCATGATCTAGCTGAGGCGGGCATTCCCATGCTCAGCTTTATAAATTCATTTTCATGTACATAGGATAGACAATCGTCTGAGTGTAGACTGATGATTCTGGTAGAGCCATCATCCCTTTGATTGGATGATTATCTGTGCAGCAATGATGTACATTTGATGTCTTTATTTCCCTGAATATATATCGCAGCCTGGATGGATGAAACTAGATCCGGGGTCTTCAATCTCGTTCGATCTTCACTCGAAGTACAAGTCTATCCATGTGAGAGATGTTCTGGAGTCGAACATGGAAAGACATCGCCTGATTACCAGCCAATGATGTAAGTTGTTAACAGGCGTGAGAGGAATCACCGATAATGATAATGACCCTCAAGGTACTGCAGTACAATTCACGTGGTGTGAATAAAGGACTTGGCGTCAAACACCACGCAAAATCTTTCGGTCGAAGGCCATTGATGTAAACCTGTCGCCGGAAGTGAGAAACTTGCCATTGAGGCATGCAAGCTTCAAAGTACTGAACAGGGTGTTCCTAGATCGACTTCTTGGATAATGAGCTAATGTCGACAAGAAGCGATCTGTCATAGGAGGGCCTTAATGAATCCCACATCAATGACACGGAACTGAGCAAATGATTTTAATGGAGGTGAAAACGATCTGGTGATATAAGGTTCAGGATGGCGGTCATGAAAGAATGGAGTGTAAATGTATTGTAGCGAGTGAGACACAGGTGAATTCTCTGAATGACTTCTCTTGAACATATCGGCGACACTGACGTGATGCATTGGTAGCATTAACCCCAAATGTGAATGGTGTGATGGGACCATGGTGATGTGACCGGTGAATGAAACAACCCAACCCGACTTGGATGCGGAGTGAAAGTGTCATGTTCAAGAGCGACTTGCTACCAACAAAGTTTCTTCAAGTTTTCTTCCCAATTTTTCCCCAGTCATTGCTGACCAGTACCTCTTTATTTTTGTCAAGCTTGAGGAGGATAACATATGCTTGTTCTATAATTTGCCCTTCAGGCAAACCCATCGTTGTGTTTTAATGAGCCTAGCGATAGTGAAACTCGTTCTTGTCTGCTATGGACAAGTTTGTCACTATTAAGTTTTAACGAATTTAACGACAAAGATAACTCAGTCCTTTTCAATTTTAGAGAGTCTGAAAAGGGACGTAAAGGAAACTCCAAAATTCCTTTTTCGTCATCTAATCCCTTAAGTCTGAAAAAGTATAAAACAATACAGAAGGGATGAATTTTCGATACTTTTAACGAGCCGAACAAAACAAGCACTCGATCTTTTTGTGTAATAATCCCTCAGGTCCAAAAAGATTAAAATCTAAAGGAGGGATAGCACTTCTGGTCCCTTTAACGAGCTAGAGAGGCCAATGGCTCGGCAATCTTTTCATATTTTACGAGTCAGTTGAAAAGAGCTTAAAGGAGACTCATCTTTTGAGGAACGAGTTTTAAAATTGGGTAGTTGCTGATTCTAGGTAAGGTTTGGAATTTTCCAATCACGGCAGTGTTACAAGGATGGCTAGTGGGATCACTCTTCGCAGCTGTTCCTCAAAAATGGGTAAACAATAAAATGGAGGTGAATGATCGGCCAATACAGAGTGAAGGTGATGATGAGAACACGACCAAGGCTTTAAAGGCTGAAGTACTACATTCACGATGGTTATTTACCGGGAAATAGTTCATTTTTTAATGAGCTTAAACGCGGGGAGAAACATTTGCTCATGACTTATGTTTATTTTTTAACGAGCTTGAACTATGTGCTAAAACTGCTTGATTAATCCAGTCGTATAATAAGAATGTCTCATATATGAAAACGACAATTTTTAGAGTTTTGCCCCACATCCTTTCTTTATGCAAGTTAGGAAACGACCAATCCTACGAGTTTAAAGGGTTAGAAGACCTACAAATTTAAATAGTCGCTCTTCGTTTGCACGCCAAAAGGTTTGCATGCCCCCAGGTATAAAATAAAGTTTCAAGGTCACCTTTCATTCTACCGACAAAACATTTGTTTTATCAGGAAAGGTCTACCTCTTTCAGGTTACCAAAGATTGTTCTATTCACACCGCAAACAAAACACTTCTTCGGCGATGTCTACCAAAATAGACAAAGGTGAGACAATCCACTCACATAACTTTGACGAGGGAATCTTATTCTAGTCTAACCCCCCTTTCCAACCACAGACGGGAGTACAAACTAGTCATATATCTCTCGCGGAAACCTACCCTATACCCAAAGTTTTTCTGCCGAAGCAGACCAAGGTGCATGCCCCTTGGGTTTCAGTCATGTCCTCTAAATCACTCGCGCTCATCAGGTGGACGGACTGGAGATTGATGAGACATTCCTTGTGTGAAAAGACCATTCAGGGATGGCATATGACTATTTGCTCTGTGTGATCCTGGAAATGAAAGCTAGTCTACGAGCTTGACCACTCTTCCTTCGTGCGGAAAACACATTACTCTAAAGAGTGATGAGACAATGGCTCCCATGCAATAAATATAGTCTCGTCCAAGGAGTAGATTATAATCCAGGGGTCCTTGAACTACCATTACGTTCATGTGAACGGTTTTCCCTCTCAATGTTATGGGTACATTGGGAAGGATCCCTAACGGTCGACTGGTTCCTTTGTCAAAGCCTGTTAGATTTTTCATCTCAGGCAAAAGCGATGGTGAACCAAGCGCTTTCCAAGTAGTCGAGGAAAGGATACTCACAGAAGCCCCTTCATCTATGATGGTACCAGCCATAACCATTCTATATATTTGAGCAATAATTCGGAATGGTACACTAGCCGGTAAACGGGGTCTGCCTAGTTGATTCCAGTCAAAGGAAACAACTAGGTTGCTTGGAGGTGGGACCGAATAGACGGCTGGGTACGACTCTGACAAACTTCCTTCCTGCGGTAAAGGAATGGGTAAATTTCCCCCATGTTCATCGGAGTCTGTGCTTACGAAAAGAATTTGGACGGTGTCATCCTTATTCTCTTCTGTGACTGTATCATCTGAAGATGGAACCTCTGAAGGCAAGACCGGGTCAACTGCCGCCTCGACCTTTTGACTTTCGTCTGGTATGGGTTCAGATGGTTTGTCTTCAATGATAGATGCTTCAGCTGACCACCTGGGCGAGTCAACCAGATTTTAAACTAGTGACGGACTCAGTAAGAGTTTTTTATATCCAGGAGGAAGTCGTAACAGTGAAACCGGACGATCGTCCAAAACTCTTTTAGCCTCGTCTAAGAAGGGACAATGGTGGATGGCATGATCGCCTTCGCACAGTTTACAAGGAAATCTATATTTTCCTTTTTGTCCTGGGGCTTCACTTTCACTAGTTGACGGTGTGTTTTCAACATGATCATCAGAGGTTGATGACACCGGGTTGTGCAAATGAGGAGACCATTCCCTTAAGATCCGAGGGATGCAGGGACAATCTCTATGATAGTGGTCTCCTTTGCAAATGACACATGGCGATTTAGGCCTAGTCGGTGCAGTGTGTGGATTTTGGCAAGACGACGCTTGGTTGCCCCCTTTCGCTTTTGGCTCCTTCTTCTTCTTCTCTTTCTTCTTCTTTTCCTTCTTCTTCTCAGGTACTTGATTTTTGGCTTTACCAGCCCCATCAAGCGAAGAGGAAGGAGGAGAGGAAGAATTGGAGGAAGTAGAAGGTTGGTGGGTAACTCTAGATTCGTCTAGTTGCTGACTCGATTGTTCAGGAATTACGGTGTTCTGAACGACAGAGGTTGAGAAGAGCCATACGGGCAAGCCGATTGTCAATCCTAGAAGTGACAATGTGGCCATATGGGGTGCACCAACATCTCCCCAAGAGGAGAAGGGACTAGGATTTCCTCCAAGGGGAATTCCTTGGTTGGTGGATTCCATTTTCTCAACCTAAGATCAACGTAGGAAAGGGTGATGATTATTCCGTTTAAAATAAATTTTAGATGCTTTGACACAACTTGTTTTTTCAATTTTAAAGAGTCGAGAAAAAACAAAAGATGACTCTAGTCGCCTTCGATTTTTAATGAGCCTGAAGTGACAAGTGCTCAGATGGACCTTTTCCGTTAAGGAGTCTGAAAAGGAACGAAAGGGACTGCTCTAGAAATCTAGGTAGAGGGATTACCAAACCAATCGCAAAACTGCAGAATACTTTTTACGGTACGGCAGTCAATCTTCCCAAATGCTGTGTTCAGTGCATTGCGATCGATAGGGCAGCAGACACGGCTTCCTATGGATAAAGGATTAAGCCTATTGTGGTCTCCCAAAATATACCCAACGGTACGTGGGAGCACAAGTCCGTACTGGCACTTATTGTCTCAAAGTGGAGGAATCACCCAACCATCAGTGAGAACAACAGTTACCACGCTTTACGACGCTGGAATACGTCTCTAGCCTAGACTTCTAGATGTTGTGTGTTAGGTTCCAAAGCATTGTTAGATTCATTAAATTTATTTTATAGTTGATCTTGCTTAAGAAATTTGCCTTTCAGGTTCACCGCGAGATGTATATGTACAATTCCTAAAATGCAATTTAAGATGATAAACAGTCTTTTATCTTCTTTGTGCAATGAAAATCCTAGCTACTAAGGAAAGAGAGACAGTATTCTTTCACAAAGAGCAAAGAGCACACACTAAATGCATTGTCCTAAATCAAACCAATCAAACAGTCTAAGCTTCCGTAAAATTGATAGTAGAAGTAGATTATAGTATTTTGCTTTGTTTATATTGAATTATCGGGTTAATCTACAGTCAGATTTTCTATATGGTCTCAGAGCGAGATTTGTAGAGAATTTGCAGAATTTCTACATGGTATCAGAGCCTAGTTTATCGGAGCTGTGAACAGTATATGGAGAAGAGAATTCGAAGTTTGAAGTTCAGGGTTGCGGGTGCAAATCGAATTCTTATCATACTTCAAGGTTGCCCAATGGCATTCTATGGCTTGAGACTCGAGTATTCCTTGGAAGGTAGCTTGAATTACATAGCATGGAGAGATAGAATGGAGGTTGTATTAGAAGATAATGGCTTAAAGGATCTCATTGATCAAGATATCCCAAAGCCAGCTTCAACTAATGCACAACAGTTGGCTGAGTGGAAGAAATGTGTCGCGAAGGCGAGATAGATCATCCTTGAGGGAGTTCGAGACCATATTGTCTCGAGTCTCTATGGGAAGGATACTCCATTTTCAATGTGGAAGACATTGAAGGACCTCTACCAGAACAGTAGCGACCAAAGGAAATTGGCGCTCAAGGATAAGCTTCGAAGAATCAAGATGGAGAAGGGCGATACTATTTCCACATATCTAAACAAGCTAAACCACATGAAGAGATGAGCTTGGCAATGTGGGAATAACTATTCTTGTTTATGATATGGTGAGCCTCGCTCTCCTTGGCCTTCCAAAGAGTTGGAATAGCTATGAGGACTCTGTGAATGGAAGGGAGAAACTGCCGGATTGGGAACGATTGTGGTCGGATCTCATGCAGAGGAGATCAGGAGGAGCACACGAGATGGTTCTTCATCCAAGGATGATGATGAAGAAAATCTGGCCTTAGCGAGTAAGGAAAGGAAAGGGAAGGGGAAGGATTCCCATTCCAAATCGAATTCTTCTCATGGAGGGAAGAAGGTTGACAAGTCTAAAGTGAGATGCTTTAATTTTCACGAGATAGGACATTATGCGACTAATTGCCCATCGAAGAAGTCCAAAAAGGGATCCTCGGAAGGATCGAAAGGTGAAGCATTAGCCTCTCAGTTCGAAATAGACTTTACCCTCATCGCATGCATGGTGTCATCGATGATGGGTTGTGTTTGGTATCTTGACAGTGGAGCCTCATTCCACATGACCGACAATAAAATTTTATTCAGTGCCTTGGAGGAGAAAGACCTCAAGATGCACATAGAGATGGGTGACGACGAAAGGTATAGTGTTTCAGGAGTGGGCACGGTTGCTTTTCAAAGGGAGCATGGAGCTCCTATCACCTTAATAGATGTGAAATATGTGCCTGGACTGAAGAAGAACTTGGTATTGGTCGCGATGTTGGAGGACAAAGGCTATAATGTTGTCTTCAGTAAAGGAAAGGTGTTCCTTAGACACATCACCACGAGACAGGTGAAACAGATCGGTTCACGAGTCAAGAACCTGTATGCTCTTGAGGTTCAAGATGCATGCAAAGCCTTGAAGAGCAAGGCAAATGTTAGAGACTTGGTGGTTGAGAGGGAGAGTAAATTACCTCTCAACATGCAGTCCTAGAAGAAGTCTCAAACAATTGTGGAGGAGCCACAATTGGAGAAGTGGGCAGAGGGATCACATGTAGCCATACCTCCAGGTGTGAGGTGGGGCGATGTGAAGTGATAGTCCCAAGAAGGTTGAAATTGGGCAGGGTCCATTGAGAGGTTTTATCTCATGGATCATACCTTGCTACAGGAGCCCAAAGTACATAGTAGCAGGAGGAATCAGTGGGATTGATGCAGTTAGAGATCAAAGTGACAGAGGCTAGAGTAGTCAGATACTAAAGAGCGCAGAGAAGGATTGACAACAGTGCAGAAAGGCTGAGTCAGCAAAAGCGCAAAGTTTTCAGTTGACAGAGGCAATAACAATCAGAGACTTTGATGACAGATGCATCATATTGATTCAGGTTGGATGTTTTTTTTTGTTTCTGAAGTTGCTGGAGCAACAACACTAGAGAGAAGTGTTGCATGCATAACATTCCAAAGGTTCACGATTGAGATCGAGTTGAATTCCTTTCTTGTTGAGAGGGAGTGTGATCCAGGTGGATGTTGGTGGCCACCCACCTATCCCATCTGGACCCCCACAACTTTCCCTTTCAGTTTTTCAGTTTCCTTAATTATAGCGCAGTTTACTATTTTTAGCAGTTTTTTCGGGTCCTAAACTTCCGGAGCCATTTTGAGGCCCTAAACGACGTTTTTTGGGAAATCTACCAGCCAGTGATTTTTTTTTGTTAAAAAATCGTCTTTTCCGTCGTAGTCCTCGGAGAGATCTTTCTAATGGGCTATCATGCACGTCAAACGGAGATAATACGACCAATTCGCGACCCCGGGAAGTTGATGTACCAACTTCCCCAAAAACGGGGCCCACAATTTGGCGTTTCATCTTCTAAGGTTAGGTTTTGGAATATGAAGGGTTTTCCAATGTTTCTCAACAACAAATAGGCCTTTGAGCCTCATTGTAACATAGTTGAGAACAGTTCAGAGGCATGTAGCCGCCACATCTCTTCTCAGAGATAAGATACCATCGCCCTAGCTGGTTTATTTCTATTTCTGGTTGTAAGCATATTTCAGTATTTTCCATTAATGAAATGAAGTATTATTTCCGTTGCATACCACTTTGCGAGGGTCATGGATGTAGCAACGATCTTCCCCTTACTTTGGGAGAGAACCAGATAGAAAATGAATTTCCTAGTCTAGGAGATGAGCTTGCCTCCTTTCTTGGTAGTGATCAAAGAGGTGGCGGTAGGTGGGGCTACCTCCGGTATCCTGTATAATGAATTATCCAAAGAAATAATGACAGCGCGAGGCCTTGACTCATACACAGCATGTCGCCTCCACGAGTATGGCTGGCCTAATAGTACATCGCAAACATCCAAAGGTGTAACATCACACAATACCTCGTCTGTGAAGGGCTTGATGTTGTAGGGAAGGCGACACTGCTGGCGAACTTTGAGATCTCATCCTTCATGAAGCCACCCGATAATGTACAGTTGTGGGTGTGGTGTAGTCGGTAGGCCCAACTACTTCATGACCTCTGCTAAAATAAGGTTCTTTTGGCTGCCACTGTCGACAATGAATTGCAGTGGCGAACCCTTCACCCACATCTGTGAGTGGAAAAGACGCTCCCCCTCCTCTGGGTCTTCGGGCTCATTCTTCTGGATCTTGGCAGTGGCAACAGTGGCACTAGGAACCGCATCAATGATTTTCTTCCCTTTGTCATTCCCCTTGTCAGGTTCTGGTTCAGGGTCGGAACATGCATCTGATTCAGAAGCCTTCAACTCGGCCACCAGCGACTGCTTGGTCCGACACTCACTTGTGTTATGAGTGGGACTCTTGTGGAACTCACACCACTTTCCTGTGTCCTTCTTCGGCTTCGTGGTGGTGTTCTTTTCTTGCGGCTTCAAGGGTTGTCTTGGGTCACCCTGCCTTGGCTTTGTCCTTTGGGCTTCGGATTTGTAGATCCAAAGTCTCGCTTCTTCTGTTTGAACTTTTGCTCGATTTTGACAGCGTAGCGGTATGTTGTGCCTAGTGAGGAGATGTTCAAGAACTCCATCTCTTCCTGGATGTATCTGTGTAGGCAGCCGCAGTATTTGAGTACCAGATGCAGCTCAGAATCTTTGATACCCAATTGCGTGCGAAGGGTATGAAAAATGTTTGTGAACTCCGGCACATCTTGGTCTCGTCCCTGCCGCAGTGTGGTCCATTTGATGTATTTGTCCTCATAGCTTTTGACAGGGTAGTACTGCTCCTTGATGGCATCCCGGAAGTCATTCCAAGTGGGTGCGGCTGAAAATAGTGAGCCTATACTTTCATCCTTCTGCTCGTAGTAGGTTTCCCACCAGTCCTTGACGTGGGGGGCTGCTTTGAGAAGAGCGAAAACAATCTTTTCCCGACTTGAAAATTCATGAACAGAAAAATACCCATCTAGCAGATTTAACCATTTATCTACAGCATCTGCATCTATTTGACCCTCGAAGATGGGGATTTCAAAATTAACTTGTACCTTAAAGGGTGTGGCATTTCCAGAGTAGCTTTTGGAAGTCGATGCGTCGCCTCTGGGTAGTCATTGAAGGATCTGGGCAAAGCTGTCCATCATCGCGTTCCTTTGTCGCTCGAGGGCTTCTTCGAGCAAGATTTTGATAGGATCTCCTGCCCCCTCGTTTTTCTTCTCATCCGCCATGGGAGGTTGTCGAGATTTGCGAGGCTGGTCTTGCAAAGGTTTGACCAGTTCAAGCCCTAACTCATTATATCCCGACCTCGTTGAGGACATGCAAAGAAAAAACAAAGAAAAAGCAGACCGCTCTGATACCACTGATCCGGATTTAAACAGGAACGCAACAAAATACAGAGATAACCATATACGCAAAGATGAAGCGGAAATAATACTTCATTTCATTAATGGAAAACACTGAAATATGCTTACAACCGGAAATAGAAATAAACCAGCTAGGGTGATGGTAGCTTATCTCTGAGAAGAGATGTGGTGGCTACATGCCTCTGAACTGTTCTCAACTATGTTACAATGAGGCTCGAAGGCCTATTTATTGTTGAGAAACAATGGAAAACCCTTCACATTCCAAAACCTAACCCTAGAAGATGAAACGCCAAATTGTGGGCCCCGTTTTTGGGTAAGTTGGTACATCAACTTCCCGAGGTCGCGAATTGGTCGTATTATCTCCGTTTGACGCGCATGATAGCCCGTTGGAAAGATCTCTCCGAGGAATACGACAAAAAAGACAATTTTTTAACAAAAAAAAAAAAAAAATCGTTGGCGGTAGATTTCCCAAAAAAACGTCGTTTAGGGCCTCAAAACAGCTCCAGAAGTTTGGGACCCGAAAAACTGCTAAAAATAGTAAACTACGCTATAATTAAGGAAACTGAAAAACTGAAAGGAACAGTTGTGGGGGTCCATATGGGATAGGTGGGTGGCCACCAACATCCACCTGGTTCAGAGTGTTGAAAATAGCAACAAGAAATGATAAAAATAGAATCCAGAATATTCCAATTTTAATTTGTCCTTGAATTAAAATCAAATTTAGTCTCACCAGCTGCTTGGAAATAATTAATTAATTCATTATGGATTAATTAGTTAGAGAAATTCAAGTTAGAAGTCTTTTTGAAGTCATGCAACAGTTATCCCTTAAATTAAGGAGATTATCCCTTAATTAAGGAGATAAGATTGAGTTGTAATTAGTTAACTCAATTTACTGAGTTAAGTCCAATTAAATTAGTTCCAGATTGTTTGAGGAACTAATTATGAGTTATCCGTCAGTTGATGCATGCATGCACTCAACCAATGTACTCCAGTTAACTGCATTCCCTCATCAGAAACTCATGCATGTCTATAACTGCATATTCCCTCATCAGAAACTCATGCATGTCTATTCTAAGAAAGACCCAGTTGAGATTAAAGACAAGGACAGTGTACTATCAGTTGCATGTGTTTTCCTATAAAGGAAACTCATGCATGCAGTCAAGGTAAGGTTCCTTGAGGATTGCGTAGTTTTATAGTGTGTAAGAGCAGTGTTCCACTTGGTTGAAGGTGAATCATCCCAGAGGAACAACGCAAGGAAATAGGAGCTTGGAGGGCAGAGGAGAAGGCTTGTGAGAAGCCAGGATTGCCTGTGAGCATCTGTGAGGATTGTACTGAGAGCTGGCTAGTTGTGAGAGCTAAGGCTTTGTATAATTCTGATGTATTTCCACCTTGTATGATAATACAGATAGTGGGGTTTTTAGTTGAGGCTTTCCCCTGAGTATTTTCTGTGTTTCATGTGCATTGATTCTTCTTCTTCTGGTTATATGTGTTCAGCTCGATCTTGCTCAATCTTTAAGCTTTCGCAAAATTGATAGTAGAAGTAGATTATAGTATTTTGCTTTGGTTATATTGCATTATCGGGTTAATCTACAGTCAGATTTTCTATAGGTTTATATACCTAGGGTTTATTATAATATTAACCCCTTTGGGTTTAATATTACTCCCATGGGTTTATAATCCCTTGGGTGTTTAGTATTAATCACTTGGGTTTATTATTCCCTTGAGTTTATAATATTAATCCATTGGGTTTATTAATCTAAGGGTTCATTTTCATAGGGTGTAATATTATTCATAGGGTTTATAATATTGATCCTAAGGTTTAATATAAATCCCTTAAGTTTACAATAATGGTAAACCATGGTCAACGATGCGCCAATGTCACATTGTGCCAAAGATTGTCTCAATATGAAAATTTACCATGGTCAAACCATGGTCCAATGTCGCATTGTGACAAAGATTGTCTCAGTATGAAAATAAAACAATGGTAAACCATGGTTAACCATGTTTATTTTAGGGTTTCTAATATTTATCTTATGGTTTATATACCTTGCATTTGTAATATTAATCCCTTGGGTTTATAGTACTTTGGGGCTTTAAAATTAATCATATGGGTTTCTAATATCAATCCCTTATGTTTATTAATCTTAGGGTTCATATTCCTCGGGTATAATATTATTCATAGGTTTTATAATATTAATCCATGGTGAACCATAATTATTTTAAGCTTTATAATATTTATATTAGGGTTTATATACCTTGGGTTTATTATTTAATATTAAATAACCATGGTTATTTAATATTAACCATGGTCTAATGTTGCATTGTGACACAGAAATCAGTCATGGTCAACCATAGTGAACCATGGTTCAATGTCGTATTGTGACAAAGATTGTCTCAATATGTAAATCAACTATGGTCAACCATGATTATTTTAGTGTTTATAATATTTATTATAGGGTTTATATACCTTGGTTTATAATATTTATGTTAGGGTTTATCATAGGATTTTTTCAATACGAAAATCAATCATGGTCAACCATGGTCCAATGTCTCATTGTGACAAAGATTGTTTCAATATGAAAATCAACCATGGTCAAACATGGTCCAACGTTGCATTGTGACAATGATCCTCTTAATATGAAAATCAACCATGGCCAACCATGTTCCAACGTCACATTATGACAAAGGTTGTCTCAATATGAAAATCAACCATGGTTGCATTGGTCAAACAATGTTACATTGTGACAAGGATTGGCTCAATATGAAAATCAACCATGGTCATCCATGTTCTAATGTCACATTGCGACAAATATTGTCTCAATATGAAAGTCAGCCATGGTCAAATGTCGCACTGTAACATATATTGTCTCAATATGAAAATCAACCATGGTAAAACATGGTCAACCATATTTATTTCAGGGTTTATAGTATTTATTTCAGGGATTATAGTATTTATCTTAAGGTTTATACACTTATGGTTTATAATATTAAACCATTTGGGTATAATATAACCACCATGGGTTTATAATCCCTAGGTTTTTAGTATTAATCCCTTAGGTTTATAATACTAATCTATTGGGTTATTAATCTAAGGGTTCATTTTCCTAGGGTGTAATATTATTCATAGGTTTATAATATTGACCCTAGGGTTTAATATAAATATCTTGGGTTTACAATCATCGTAAATCATGGTCAACGATATTCCAATGTCACATTGTGCCAAAGATTGTCTCAAATATGAAAATTTACTATGGTCAACCATGGTCCAATGTCTCATTGTGACAAAGATTGTCTCTGTATGGAAATAAATGATGGTAAACCATGGTCAACCTAGTTTCTTTTAGGGTTTATATAACTTTCGTTTATAATATTAATCTCTTGGGTTTATAATACTTTGGGGTTTTAGAATTAATCCTATAGGTTTATAATATCAATCCTTGTGTTTATTAATCTAATGGTTGTGTTTATTAATTATAATTATATTGATAATATTGATTAAAAAAAAAACATTTTTATTTTATTATAAAATAGTTATTTTGTTTTATTTTTGTTGTTAATTTACATTATATATATTTTAATATTAATTTATTATTATTATTATTAATTTAATTTAATTAATATAAATGTGGTTTATATTATTTTTACAATATTAATATTGATTATTATTATTATTTATATTATTCATTTTTAATAATATTAATATTGATTTTTAATATTTGTGAATATTAATATATAATATGGTATACCTCTATCGGTGTATATCAACCACATTTAATTAATGAAATGTGGTTGTTCTAGTTTACACCCTTCATTAGAACACAAGATTGCATCTTTATTAAGATCACAAAGAACATGTAAATATGATATTGAAGAGAACCCTTACGTTGCTTTCCTAATGTTTTTCATAACACTTTTTAATGTTCTATTCCTCATAGAGGAGCCCTTCACCAAACATTGAATAAGAAGAACGAAGTCTCCCAAAAAAGTGAGAGAAGCTACCTTATTTTCTTTGACTTAACAAAGTCCCCCGATATAGGGCATAAGCTTTAGCTTGGTTGTATGTCATACATCATAAGCCCCATTAATACCCCACAAATTTAACTTCCTCGGGGCCATAAAACACCCTTCCTCTCAAACCACCCCTAAAAATATATAATAACTTAAAAAGAATTATTAAATAATATAAAAAAATTATTATTTTTAAAATTTTTAATAACTACTCTGGGGGAGGTAAACGATTTTAAGGGGAAAAAATCATCATGATGAAAGGATGTTATGTTGAATTGTAATTGGGTGAAATTAAAATAAATTTAAAAATAACATATAAAAATTAATACGATTATGATGTTAGTTTAAGGGGTAATTTAACTAAAAAATAAAATGGTTTTTTTTTGCTATATAATTTTAGGTGATACTGTGATTTTTTGTATTTTTGAACGCATAAAACTTAGAATTTTTAAAAAATCACTACCAAATTTTAACAAAATTGATCAAGAAAAATAAAAAAATAAAAATATCGTTTTATTTATTAATTAAACTAAGCCTTAGATTAATTTTAATTTTCAATTAATAAGTTTAAAAAATATAATATAAAAATGAATAAGAAATAAAATTATGATGTTGGTAACCCGGATGCGGGTGCATTAACGCTATATTAATGGAGGGACTATTCAGCGCCGGCATCTGGTCCTGCAGGTGGCAGGATCGCACATTCCCCCATGCTCTCCCGCGGATGAAGCAGGCTCATAATGGGTACCTGCAGATCACTTGGCATTCGGAATTGAATGCGTCGTTCGTTCGAGACACTTCGCCTGAAGTTTTACTTATGGCTTCGTCGGCTCTCTCCGCTATTATTTCCCTCTGGCCTCCCTGCATTAGCTTGCCTCAGACTCTGCATCCCTGCAGTGCTCCGAAGGCTACTTTGAATGTCTGGTTTCTGACTCTTAATCGGCTCCCTTACCTCGGCACCTGCTTTGTTTCGCCCTGCTCCATATCTCCTTCAAGCTGCCTTGCCACCTTGACAATGGTGCGTCGTCGCGCTAGTTGTCACCGAGGTGGTAGTCGTGGAGGCCGTGGGCGTTCTCAGCCTGCTCCCCCGCCTGTTATTCCTCTGGCTCCTGCTTCCCCTGTTGTAGCTCTGATACCAATTGTTATGGATCTAACCCAAGAATATTATAGATCAGATCTAACCCAGAAATATATGATAATAGAATTAACCCAAGAAATAACAAGATAGAAATAGATAGAAATGCTTCTTTATTATCAAACCCTTAAGGTAGGGCAACACCATACATTCACTCCTTAAGGAAGGAGAACACTCCACAAGCCATATGCATGTTTATACAATAATCCTTCACTATATCTCCATGTGGAGTCTCTAACCTTTATATAGGCCTCATACATACAATACCATGGGTCATTACCATGGTTCCCTCATACCATCAACTATTACCATGGGCCCATTACATTATTATTAACTACTTGTAGTCCCTTACATGACATGTGTGAACCACTTTATTTATTACTATGGCCCATCCCATTATTACATTATTACCTTGGGTACCTCCCTTGGTACCCATATTATCCCCCAAAGTATACATCCCCCCTAAGCATGTGTCCCATAACATAATCATCCACCCCCAAGCATGTCCCCACAACAACAAAAACAAAAAAAAGATCTAGAAAAGAGTAGTCCACTGATACCATGCACGTGCATCTAGCCATCCAGAGAAAGGTGAACCCTCGATTTCGTTGGTGCCTCGCTCGCTTGAGCTGGAAGTTGACCGTGGCAGCTCTTCTGTGTTGATGTGTAGTGGGTGGATCTTCTCTCCTCGCTATCCGTCATGTGACTACTTGGTTTCCATCTTGATGGTTGTCTTGCGGGGTGATGTGGGTGATGATATGTTGAAGTTTTAACCCACGATGTCTTTTTCTTTAATTCACCCTGCTGTGGTGCCTGTTGTGGTGTCTTCTTTTCCAATATGACTTCAACCACTGAACCCTCATCAGATGTGTCAGCACCTGTTACCTTTTCTGCTTCCGCCTCTGTTTGTGTTTGATTGTCGATCATCACTGGCTCATCATCAGATGTGTAAGTGTCATTAGAGCTTTGTGCTTCTGCCTCCATAGTATCTGCTTGGGTCTTAATGGAAATATCATGCACTGTAATTTTGTTTTTTTTATACCAGAGCTTCAGGAATTTCTTCTGCACATTAATATTAATAGTACCCACGGATTCCATCCAAGGATATCCCAAAACAACATCCATATTATCCATCTCTGAAGTATAAAAATCACCATGCAACACATACTTATCCATAGAAATCTTCAAATCCTTATACACTTGAACATCCTCATCCTCCACCTGTGTGTTTTTAATGTTTTTGGCAGGAACTTGCAATTTTTTTGCCAAATTAACATGGATGAAATTATGCTTGCAACTAGGATTTATAGAAACAATGATCTTCTCTTTCTGAATCAATCCATGAACCTGCAATAAGGATATACCAGTAGGAAATAACCCCACATGTTTCCCCTTATCTTGTTTTCTAGTCTGAGACCATTTGTCCATAAGGAGTTTTTCCATTTCTTCATACGAGATTTTGGTCAAGGCTATACTGCCCAGTGAGTTCCACCATATGGCGGCCTCTTCTTTCAAAAAAAGTGGTACCATAAACTTCCAGTTCTCCTCAAATATTTTCTTTAGGTTTTGTATGAATTCTTCAATAGTAGGGCTATCATCTCTTCCAGTAAAACTTTCCATGAAGAGGGTTTGAAAAAAAAAAATTCACTTACCTTGGCGAAAATTTGAAATTGTCACAGTTTCGTCAATATTGCTCAAAATCTCTATTATAACCTGTTTTTAGAAATGGAACAATCATTCTGCATTTGCCCATGTGGTAGAAATCTTGATTCAGGCACTTGAAATTTCAGATCTGTGCTGCTACTCTCCCGCCGTCACCAAAATTTCTGCAAAAAGAGCTGATTTTAAATCAGCGATATCTCCCTCATCCGGACTCCGATTCGACTGATTTTTTTTTTGAAATTGGGTATTTTTTCCCAAAGAATCCAGATCTGCAATTATATTTTGCAGATCTTGTACCAGGACGTCTAGATCTGACCTGCAAAGTCGCCACCCCCGAAACCCTGCAAAAAATAAAAAAATTCTCCACGGTTTGCCCAAGAAAGTGCTCTGATACCAATTGTTGTAGCTCTGATACCACTTGTTGTAGATCTGATCCAAAAATATAAGAGAACACAATATACCCAGAAATAATATGATAGAAATAGATAGAATTGCTTCTTTTCCAAAAAGTACTAACCTTTTAAACTAGCTCACTTGGTCCAAAATTACTTTATGAGAATAGAGGTCTTGGTTCAAATCTTTCTTTTTGTTGAGTTACTTTTTCAAAAGATACATGTAACTTATGTTTTAAAGTTACTTTATGTAAAAATGTTCTCACCCATTATAAAAAGTGAGTCACTTATAATTCTAAAGTCTTTTTATCTTTTATTTAAGTTACAATTTAGTGAGTAGCTCATAAAGTACCATTGTAAAAGTAATTTCACTTATTTATAAAAGTGGGTCACATAAAATATTTTTTTAAAGTGAGCTAATTAAATTAAGTTTGGAAAGGGGGGCGGGGGATTTTTTTTAAATATAACATTATCATTCACTTCCGCACATTCACGCACTTCGTTGGCATCTTCAACAACTTTTCTTCAAAAAACCATAACTTGTTCATCCAGAACCCGTTTTTAGAGCCATTTTTTTTTTAATCGGCCCAATTTTTCGAGATCATTCCATTGGAACACTTAGTTTCAGCATCTATAGCTTCAGCTTCTGTTAAAATGGAAAGTCCATGCCAAGTTATTCTTGACAGCACCAACTACTTCTAATGGTGGTCCTACATTGTGGATTTACTTAGAAGTAAAGGTCTTTACAGAATAGCCTCAGGCCAAGAAACTAAACCTAAAGATGAAAATAAGGCAGCCAAATGGGAAAATAGGCAAGATCAAGCACATGGGTCGATAGGGATGTCTATTTCTCCAGAACTTGATACCCCTAACGAAACAATGAAACAGCTCACTAAAGTTTTTGGAATTAAAAATGAAATTAGAGTCCATCAACTCGAAAATGAGTTGCTTACGTTGGACCCCAATAATTTTCTTCCATTGAAATTTTTTTGTCCAAGTTCAAGACCCTTAGACTTCTCTTGGAAGGTGTTAAAGTTAAGAAAGAAGATGGTAGCCTTATCTATTCCATTCTTACTAAGTTGGGACCAACCTACTCTGTGTTTATTTCCACCTTCCATTCTACTAGAGAAGTCTTTATTTCTCAATGACAAGACTACAAGTCCCCCTCTTTGATGTCTTTTGTGATTCTTTAATAAGAGAACAAAAAAACTCTTACATCTTGGTCTTTTTAATCTAGGAAAGTCTTAGCCGTCCAACAACAACCAAATTCAAAGAATCCTAAGAAGCATTTCCTAAAAAGAATGGTCCTAAACCAAACAAGGGTCCTAAGCAATTTCAGTCTCAAAATGAAAAATCATTTCAACAAAATGATAAGGCAAATAAAAACAAATGGAAGAAGACTGATAGACATTGCCGCTTTTGTAATCGAGATGGCCACTTAGAATCCAAATGCTTTAAGAAGATGGAAGCCTTGGGAGCAAAAATGAAGAAGCATAACATCCATTTGGAGCACTCTTCATCTTCAGAAATAGCACTTTCTGCATGTGGTTGTCAAGCATCTCGGTCTGGTTATGCACTAAATGTATCTTCTTCTTCTCATTCTCATGAGTGGCTCATTGATTCTAGAGCCTCTTATCACATGGCAAAAAACAAAGCCATGTTTTATTCTTTAAATGATTGTAACACCAAAAATATATATGTTGGTGATGATAGATCTCTTAGTGTTGTAGGGTTTGGAACTATTCATCTAGACAATGGTCAATTTAATGATGTATTATGTGTTCCTACCCTATCCTGCAACCTTCTATCTGTATATTAGATAACTCATTTAGGTGAAGGTAAAACAGTTGAATTTTCACCTCACGATGTTGTAATTAGGACCTAAGAAATCCAAGACAAATTTTAGCTACTGGCATTGATGATGATTCTACAAGGTTGTATAAGTTTAACAACTTTGGGTCATCAACTCTTCCCTTGGTATTTGTTGTTCATAATGATGAAGTCAGCAAGCTTTGGCATGAGCGATTTGGTCACTTAAACTATTGTTCCCTTCAAAATCTATGTAAAGAAAATATGGTGACAGGTCTTCCTATGGTATCTTGCAGAGATGGTGTTTGTTCTGGATGTGTACTTGGAAAACATCATCGAGATAGTTTTGAAAAACGTGCCTCTTGGCATGCCTCAGCCCCTTTACAACTTTTGCATAGTGATTTATGTGGTCCACTTCTAGTTGTTTCATTCTTTGGCTACAAGTATTTCTTAACTTTCATTGATGATTTCTCTAGACGCACTTGGGTATACTTCTTAAAACTCAAGAGTGAAGTATTTAACATGTTCTTTGCCTTTAAGGCCTTTGTTGAGAAAACAATCTGGACATCTAATTCTCAAGCTAAGATCGGATAATGGCGGAGAATATGTTAATAACAAATTCATCAACTTTTGCACTAAGCATGGAATTCAAATGAAACATATTGTTCCATCTATTCCACAACAAAATGGTGTAGTTGAAAGAAAGAATCGCACCTTAAAGGAAATGGTTAATTGTATGATTCACTATAAAGGACTTAGTCTTAATTTTTTGGCAGAATCAATTAATTGTGCAAATTACATAGTAAATCGCACTCCTACTAAGGTTTTAAATAATATCACTCCAGAAGAAGCATGGAGCTCAATTAAACCAGATGTAAGTCACTTTCGTGTTTTTGGAAGTGAAGCATGGGCCCATATTCAAGATGAGAAACATAAAGCTTTAGAACTTAAGAGTGAAAAAATGTTTTTTGTTGGATATTCTGAAGATGTCAAAGGATATAGACTTATTCCACTTAAGTCCAAAAATGTTATCATTAGAAGATATGTAAAGTTTGTTGAAAATATATCACCTACGAGCCTAGTTCGGAAAATGTGCCACCTCTCTATCCCTTCTACTTCTGAAAATATTTCTTCTTCAGATGATGACAGCAAGGATGACAATCCTCCCCCACCTTCTCAGGATCCTCCTTCAGCTCCTCAACTTCCAAAATGGGTTCGTGCTACTCGGGATGTAGCAGGTGCTCTTGCAGGTGATCCTACAGATCAACGACGTACACGTTCTCAATTCGATAGAGCCTCTTCTTTACTAGCTCAAGCTTCAGCGAATTATGATCCTGACACCTTTGCAGAAGCTTCAAGCCATCCAGATTGGGATGCAGCTATGAATGAATAATATCGTTCATTATTGGCAAATGATACATGGGATCTTGTTCCTCTTCCAAAGGGACAAAAACTTGTTAGATGCAAATGGGTTTACAGAACCAAGTATGGACCAGATGGAAAAGTTGATAAACATAAAGCTCGTCTTGTTGCTAAGGGTTTTTCACAAGTTGAAGGCATTGACTATACTGAAACCTTCTCCCTTGTTGCCAAAATGACCTTATATCCGCCTTTTTCTTTCCGTTGCTGCCTCTTTCAAATGGGAAGTCCATAAGATGGATGTTAAATCTGCCTTCTTGCATGGGGACTTGTATGAAGAAATCTATATGGAACAACCTCCTATATTTATACAAATAGACTCCAGCCTTGTATGTCGGCTTAAGAAATCCCTTTATGGTCTCAAACAAGCCCTTCGGGCTTGGTATGCCAAAATGGATAGCTTTCTTTTAGATACTGGCTTTTCTAGGTTTCATTCTAACAATACTGTCTACACCAAGAAAGTGGGTAAGTCTCTTATCATTCTTGTTCTTTATGTTGATGATCTTATCCTTACTGGTAGTGATCCCAACCTTATAAACCATGTGAAGTCCAACCTTAAAAAGAAGTTTGAAATGACAGACTTAGGACACTTGCATTATTTTCTTGGTCTTCAAGTCTTGCAATCCAAGGAAGGTATTTCCCTTTCCCAGTCCAAGTATGCCTGTGATCTTCTACACCACTTTCACATGGAAGACTATAAGCCAACCCCTTCTCCCTTTCAGTCTGGAGCCAAACTTTCAGTCACTTGTACTTCCCCTGAAGTTGATGCTACCTTATACCGTCAGCTTGTAGGAAACTTTTGTATCTGACCCATACCCGTCCTGACCTTTATTTGTTGTTGGCCTTATTCCTTATTTTATGCAAAACCCACATGAAAGTCATTGGAAAGCAGCTAAAAGAATACTTCGTTATGCTCGAGGTATAGTTCAACTTGGGATTCATTATAGTGCAGAAGCATCTCCTCTATTGGTTGGTTTCACTGATTCTGATTGGGCTGGTGACCCTGATGATCAGAAGTCTACTTTAGGTTTCACTCTTGGTTCTAGACCTATTACATGGGCTTGCAAGAAACAAAGTGCCATTTCTCTTTCTTCAGCAGAAGCAGAGTATCGTGGCGCCGTAGAAGCTAGTAAGGAAGCCTTGTGGCTTCGTCAGATCCTGTCAAAATTTGGCTTTCAGCAACAACATCCACTACACTTTGGTGTGATAATAAAAGTGCCATTCAACTATGCAGATCCAGTCCAACATCAGCGCAACAAACACATTGAACTACACATGCACTTCATCAGAAAGCTCATTCATGACCATGTCCTTGAAGTGCAATATTGTTCAACCCGATGAACAAGTTGCAAACATATTTACAAAGGCTCTCACAGAGGCGAAGTTTACTAAACTTCAATTTATGGTTGGAGTTCAGGAAGTTGTCACTAAGGGGGGATAGGTTCTAGTGCCTCCTTCCTTCTCCTATTGTGTCATATTTGTACATCCTTCAATCCTATCCCAAGTTGTTCTTAAAGGGGGATGTTAGGATATTCTGACACACAGGAAAAGTTAAGTATAACTTGGTCTAGTGTAGAGTTAGGTAAAGTGTTTTCTTTACTATGTATTTTTGTAACTTATAATCTGATGGTCACGATATGTAGAGATTCGACGGTTCATTCTCTCCTCAGTATTACTGACACTTGATCCGTGGCTTGACACCCGATTGGTCCATGATCTCTATTTAAAGATCATGGAGGGTCATTTGTAGGGTGACCGCTCACGATAGAAGCTTATGTAAATTTTCTTTCTTTCTTTCGGGTTCGTGTCGCCGAGAGGTGTAAGATCGACATAAAGTTTGTCCAATTTGGACACTACAAAAATTTCACCCTCCTGGAAATTTTGTTCAGTCATGGTTCCACCTGCAGTGAAAATTAATAAAAAAAATTGCCTCGAACTCTGTGCCCGCTCTTGGTTCCTCATCTCCCTGGGCGCACTGGTTGAATGAATGTTCATATAAAATCCTAGGCGGATTTAACAAGGAGTCAGTTTGGTGTTTGGTAAAGTTGGTAGTTTGTTGAGGAGGGGTCGGGTGGTCAACCCATGCCCCTCCCTTTTTAAACATATTATGGTTTGTTTTAAAACACAATGAATTTTGAAATGGGGGTCGGGTCCGCATTGGGCGGCCTGCCCCCATAACTCTGCGTCCCTATACGCTGGTTGACCATGGCTTTGGGGTTACATCACATGAATGGGTGGCACATCATACGGTTTGGTGTTAATGACATGAGGCCGCCCGGTGGGGGCCTACCCACGTGGGCCGGGCCGGTTCGATCCCCACCGGCCTCGCCTTCATAGACGGTGATTATGTTTAAAGTTTGGGGGTGTGGGCCGGGTCCACCGGAGGTGGCCCGTGCCCACCCCATTTAATATGGTGGTAAACATAGGAGAAGGGTGTGGTGGGGTCATGGCCGCCCACCCAACCTTTTAATAATTTGTTTTGTGTTGCGGTTAGGCAAGCGGGGGTCATGGCCCGTCAGCCTTATAAATAATCAAATTTTGTTATCAAATGTTTTGGGGGTGGTGGGGGTGGTGGCCCGCCACCAAAATATATATTTTTTATTTTATTTTAATAAAAACATGGGAGATTTTCCAACCTTTAGAAAATAAGGATATTGGGCAAATTAATGAGGCCATAATTTCGACCGATTTTGGGAGCTAGGTTTCATGTCTCGAAGTCGGTCAAATTGTAGGTACTTCAACCTGGCGCATAGCCCAACTTTGACCAAAACTTTGACTGGCTCGTTCTTCCTCATACGAGCTCGAATTGACGAACAGTTCACACTGTCGCGATCAGGACGACGAGATCCACGCTTTGGTCGTGGTTCAAAAACATTCTGATCACTTTAATTTTCAAGCTTTCATAAGCCCTGTTTGTCCTGTGTGTGTCTCTAGAGCCACCTGGATCACGAATTCAGGGAAAAAAGATTATTTCATCTATAAGTTAGACCACGCCTTTTTTTTACATATTAAAAAAAATAATTTTAAATATTAAAAAAATAAAGGCATGGAGTTGCAATATTTGAATTGGTCCTCTTATTTAAAAGTCAAACATGGATTATTCATGACTCTTCTCTTTTATGTTGATGATATTGTTCTCTTGGTAAGGAGCCATGATGAACTTGGTAAGCAATTAAGAATCATCCAAGATTTTTGCTGCAAGATAAGTATGACTATTAATGCTAACAATATTAAAGTTATGATAATTAAATCCAAAAATATTACCTATGATGGTTTCATTTACTATAATAACTACTTGGAAGAAGTTCCTTCATACAAATATCTGGGAATTGACATCCATCAAATCAACTCAATTGAATTGTAGCATTGAGAAAGGGATAAGTGGAGGATGGAAAGCTTAGGGCTTGAAAACAATTGTAAGTCAGTTTGTCTTTGGATTTGAGATAAAAGACAATTGCTCTTTGAGACTCTTGTCACCCATGTTATTTTATATGGATGTGAGGTTTGGGGTTGAAATATATCCAAAGAATCATGGACGACGATTGAGTCAATGCAAAGGCAGTTTATAAACTACGACCTCAAGATTAAAATATATATTCCCTGGCCTATCCTCTTGATTGAAGCTAGTCTTTTCCCTATTGAAAGCATGACTATGACCAAGTATATCATGTATAAGAAGAAGTTATACAATATGGAAGCCAAGAGGTTTCCTAAAATTCTACCTAACTCTAGCCAAAACCCCTACCTTCGACTCAAGTGAGGATGGCATAAGGATGCAAATCTTAGCTAGACCATTGGGGGATAAATGAGGAGATCATCTTGCAAAATAAGGATAATATTAAAAATATTATTACTTCCAAATTTAAGGAGAAGTTATGGAGCGATAAAGAGTTAGAGGGAAAAAGGAAACTAAGATATTATAAAGAGGTGATCAACCCCAATCTTGAAAATCATAATTATTTATCTGTCTTAACTAGTGTTAAGAAGAAAATGAACATTGATAAAATAAGAACTAATTCTCATGAACTTTATAGTGAAATTGGGCATTGGTCTATTCCCAAAATGCCATGGGAAGAAAGAGTTTGTCACTTGTGCGATACTAAGAGGGTTGAAGATGAAAAACATTTTCTCTTAGATTGCCCAACTTATAGTCAAATCCATTCTAATTTTCAAAATATCTGTCACACTACCAACCTTCTTGACCTATTAAAGCAACAAAACTATGGTGATCTAGGAATGTTTCTCTCACTTTACTTCGAGCATTAAAATTATATGTTAAAAAATTTCTATTAATTTCTTACCTTCTCAAAACCAGATAAACTATATTAATCTCAATAAACAATAATCATTATCATCAATATATTTAAGAATAATTATATTAATATTTTAATTAAATAATTATATTAATTTTTTTAAACATTTCTTTTATTAAATTAAGTTAATGCAACCAG